>JAHMTN010000120.1:3977547-4640472 GCA_019915205.1 Eucalyptus rudis
CTCAAGACTTGGTGATACTAAACTGGTTTGATGGCAACAATTTTGCTTGTGTGATTTGATGCAATGCGGTGTGCACTGATCATTTGATGTTTCTTATGTTCCGATCCTTTATCATCTCTATTCTCATGCCAAGACTACGTTGATTGTTGTTCTTAGTTTCACTCTGAATATATTCCCTGAATCCTTTCGAGGAAGTTCTGTTTTGGGCTTGTGAGTGAACCATGCAAGAAATTGGGAGGATGAACTTCACGAATTTTCTTAAGTTTTAGATTGAAGTGGAAGGGGGTCAACGTGGTCCTGAAGGCATGTTCTTTCCTTTGGAGTTTACATACTCTACGGCCCTTCTCCAAGCCGAAATCCGATGACCTAAAAGTTTCAAATGAGTTGGTCCTTAAACTTCCGGTTCTCGAACATACGAAGCACTTCATCTTTGCTATGAGGGAACCCGAGTCGCATTCTGTGATTTACAGGCTCGCCATGCAGAATTTGTATGGGATTCCTGCCCGGAACGCTATGTGTTTGATTAGAGCCAAGATAAGTGCAAAAACCAGTAGTAGAACATTTGGTGTCAGCACATCCAGCCCAATCAGCATCTGAGTATCCGTAGAGGGCTGTAGAACTGTTAGAATGGAGGAAGGTCCCTAGATGTGCTGTTCCTTTAACATACCGAAGGACTCCTTTCAATTTATGAAAATCTGCAATTGTTGGATGCTGCATTTTCTGGCATAACAGATTCGTTGCATAGGCAAGATCAGGTCAGGTGATCATCAAATATTGAAGACCGCCTACTATACTTGTGACATCCAGATTTTCGGGTTCTAATTTTGACTGGATAAACAAGGATGTTTTCATTCAGTTGAAGCCGGGGATTGTGAAATTGAGGAGTATGAGGGATTTTTGGATGAGGAAAATAATCAATTTGATAATGGAGATATCAATTGATTCTTTTTTTTTTTTGTGAGAGTTATTTGAGAGAAATTAAGAGAGAAATTGGATGCAGATATGCAAGTGGGGATGAAGAACTCTAAGTTGGGAAATCCTTTTGAGAGTCTATGAGCTTATTTAAAAGAAATTGGGATTAGGATTTTCTATTTGAGGAAATCCTTTTATTTTTGTGATCTTCCCATTTCTTTTCCATTTTTAGCCAAGCACTCTCTTTTTCCTTTTCTCTCTCTCTCTCTCTCTCTCTCTCTCTCTCTCTTTCTTCTTTATCTTTTTCCCTCCCTTCCCCTCTCTTTTCCCTCATGCGAAACCCCCACCGACTCCCTTGCCGGTTCCAACTTTGCTTGCCCCACCTTTTTGACTTTTCAAACTTATCCTCTCTCTCTCTCTCTCTCTCTCTCTCTCTCTCTCTCTCTCTCTCTCTCTCTCTTATCTCTTCTTATTCTCTCTCTCTCTCGGTAGACTCTCTCTCTCCCTCTAGTTCGAACAAAGGCAGAAGGTAGAAGCAGAAGCTGCACGAAGACAGGAGCAGCTCATTGTCGTCGCTTTGCGTCATCCACGCGCACCGCTACTCATCGTACGCCTTCCACCTCCCTCTCTCCCTCCGGCTGCCATCGGTTTCTGCTTCTTTGGGTTGTTCAAAACCTAGTAGATCTGGGAAACCGAAGACTAAGCTGTGCGACGCCCCTACAAGTTGAAGATTAGAACGGAGGTAGCTCACCTGGGTTCGGAGCAGCAGCCGTTGTCGCCGGGAGCCGCCTCACACCGCCTTGCCGTCGTCCGTCTCCCTCTCGTCCGCTCGAACGCCCTCCGCCCTTCTCTCTCTTGCTTTCCCTCTCAATCGTTCAAGCACAGCAAGGGCAGAAGCAGAGACAGCAACTTGCTGTCACAACCAGCAACCGAAATCGGAGCCAAGGCCGTTGTTGCCGCCTCACGCCATGCGTCGTCACACGTCCGCGACCATCCAACCGCGCCGACCACCCCATCCAGTCAAGCTACCGTCCACGAACCGCCTAGTTAGCTGCTGTTCGGTGGTCATGAGGGACGGTAGAAACCCACCGAAGCTCCCTCCGACCACCTCCGGCCACTGTGCGCCGTCACCTCGACCTGCCGAAGCTCCCTTCGCCCTCCGCCAGCCTTGCCTCGCCATCTCAGTCCTCAATTCGGCCCCAACCAGCAGCGCACAGAGAGTGTAGAAAATGGGTATCGCAGAGGGTTTTGGCTCGTTTTGGCCGCATTCCCGAGCCCAGATGCTCGGCCCGCTTTGAGGAAAGTCGATCCTCGCGTCGAGCCCGTCGTTTTGTGTGAGTTTTACTCACTAGTACCTTCTTAGTGCGCTAATTATACTTAAAGGTTGATTAGTGTTAATTAAATGTAATTAGGTGGTTAGATTAGAATTGATTAGTGATTATTAATTAATTGCTTTGCATATTAGTTATGTGATTAGTATAATTAGATAGAGAATTGCCTATAATATTTATTGGATGATTCTTGGGATTTTTCCCGTCCCTTATCGGGTGTTAATTAAGCAAATCGGGCCTAGGTGGAATTTTTAGGAATTAAATATTAATTTTCGAAATTAATTATTCAATTATTTATTCAATTATTTATTTCCCGAAAATTCAACTGGGATGGTCAGTGACCGGGATTTTATGTTGATGATCGTGGCGCAGTCCATTTATTTAATTGAGCTTTATATTGTGCTAAATTTAATTTATTGTATTTATTTATTTATTTATTTTTCGAAATTAATTATTTAATTATTTATTTCCTAGAAATTCAACTGGGATGGCCAGTGACCAGAATTTCGTGCTGATTGTCGTGGAGTGGTCCGTTTATTTATTTGAGCTCTACATTGCGTGGAATTGATTTGATTGTGCAATTTTAGTGATTTATCCCAAATTGAATGAAATTGAATGATTGATTCGTTGATGGCCGAGTGTTATTATTTAGCATCGATAATGCTGTAATGAACTGTAAAGCAGAGGGAACTATGAGAGTGAATTGGGGAAATTCTCGGGTAAAACCAATCAGGAACGATGTAATGAGACATACATGGTTCGGTGATTAAAGGATATCGCTGGTGAAAACGGCGCCTTAAAGAACGCACAAGTGCTGTCTATTACATGCAGCAGTATGGACATACGTGGTTTGGTGATGGAGGACATCACTGGTGAAAACGACGCCTTAAAGAACGCACGAGTGCTGTCCATTATACACGTCACCTTGGCGAAAAAGACTCCCGAAAGCATTAATGAGGCTCTGTGACTAAGTGTACTGCTGGAGATTATCGTGATCAGTAATTGGTACGTCACCTTGGCGAAAAAGACGCCCGAGAGCATTCATTTGGCTCTGTGACTGAGTACCCGAATGGAGATTATAAAGTATGGAGTTGATGTGACCGAGAGATGGTCCGAATGACATGTAATCGACTAGGTTGATTGATCATTGTTTTGATCTGATGTTGTGAATTGGTTGATTGAATGGGAATGACCATGAGTGGTCTTGTTGGCGTGTAATCGACTAAGTCGATTGATCAATGATTTGATCTGAGTGTGATTTGATGTGATTGCTTGGGTGCCTATTGATTTGTGCTAATATACAGGTGGAATCTGAGGCCAAGGTAAGTCCTCTGACCCATGTTGTGCATAGGCAGCCCTAAGGTGTATTAGTTTACTAATCGGGTCTTAGGAGGTAGAACTTGCTAAGACGTGGTCTCACTGGTTATTAAATAACCATTTCAGGACCGGATGAGGAGCTTAAGGTGGAGGAACCTAACGAGGAAAACCCTGAGGAGAAAGAACTCGAAGAGGAGTATCTGAAGGAGAACCCCGAGAATGATCCAGAGTAGGATCCTGATGATTGTTGTTGTAGAAGCTAATTGAGTAGAAACCAACCTTTTGTAGCATGGTTTGTATATGTACATGTATGACTGAGTCATTACAGATGTACATAAGGGTGTTAACTTTTAGGTTCAATATTCTAGTCCTACTTATCTATCCCATTGTTTTATTGTCTGGGGATTAATAACCGTTTCCGCATGTGCATAGATAAATGAAAGGGTCGGCCATACATAGTCCTGAGATATCGCATTTTAAAATCGACCAAAAGTAAGGGATGTGCGCGTACCTGAGGATCGGGGCGTGACAATACTTCTATACTCAAGTGGATCAGCAAGCAAAGTATCATCATTTGTCATAGCAATTGATCTAAGTGGCAAAGGAGTTGAAACAAGTTTGCATTCTGTCATGTGAGCTCTGTTAAGTAGATCAATGGCATACTTGGTTTGACAAAGAAATAGATCTTGAGAAGTACGTTTGGCTTCAATTCCTAAAAAATAATGAAGATACCCGAGATCTTTCATGTGGAATTGAAGGCTTAGTTTCTTGATCAATGTAGCTAGAAGCTGAGCTGAACTGCCAATCAAAATTATGTCGTCTACATAGAGTAATAACAGTACTGTATTTGAACCAGTATGAAGAACAAAGAGAGATGGGTCAGCTGTACTATAGAAGAAGCCATTTTCAAGAAGAAAATTACTAAATTTATCAAACCAGGCACGTGGTGCTTGACGAAGACCATATAAAGACCTCTTGAGAAGACAAACACACTGAGATTTTTGAGGATGTATAAACCCAGGTGGCTGCTCCATATACACTGTCTCATTTAAGACTCCATGTAGGAAAGCGTTTTTAACATCAAGTTGATGTATTGGCCAAATTTTCATCATATCCATAGAAAATACTATACAAATGGTAGCATGTTTAACAACAGGACTGAATGTTTTAGTAAAGTCAACTCCCTCTTCTTGATGAAACCCTTTGACAACTAACCGAGCTTTTAATCTGTCAAGACTACCATCAGGTGCTAATTTGGTTTTAAACACCAATTTACAGCCTATAACATTCATCTGGTTAGTTCTGGGAACTAGTATCCAGGTCTGATTTTCATATAGAGCATTCATTTCTTCTGGCATTGCTTTGTACCACCCTTCATCAGCTAAGGCTGATTTAACTGATCGTGGTTCCAGAGGCACTTTATATTCAGCCAAACATGCATACTTAGGATTTGGTTTTATAATACCAGATTTCAATCGAGTCTGCATATGATGAACAACAGCAGTACCTTGAGGATTAGTTATAGAATTGTGTGGACCTCGATCAATGACAATGTCAGTTGGTGCGACACTTGTGGAAGTAAGACCCGGTTGTTCTTCAGCAACTGAATCAGATTACATTTGTGTAAAAGATGAAATTTGTGGCATACTTACAATGTATGATGTATCAATGTGATCATATTCCAAAGTAGGACTATATTGGAAATTTGTTGTATGGTCAGTGAAGCCATTGTTTACTGGTGCTGCACTTAGAGAATCGAGAAGTTTAACTTCTTTTGCCCATTGTTTGTACAAAGTGGTATACTGTTCATAGTCAATGATCAATTGCTTTATGAATGGAAAGAAATTCTCATCAAACACAACATGTCTACTGATATATATATGACCATCAGTAGGTACAAGGTAGCGATACCCTTTATGGCGTTCACTGTATCCCAGGAAGACAAAAGTAAGAGATCTGGGATTGAATTTATGTTGTGTATATGGTCTAAGACAAGGATAACATGCACATCCAAAGACCCTTAGATGTTCGTAGCTTGGCTGATGATGATGAATTTTGCTGTAAGGTGAGTCCAGTTGTAACTTTGGTGTAGGAAGAATATTCACAATATAGTTAGCTGTCATGAAGGCATCTACCCAAAATTGCAATGGAACTCTAGAGTGATGCAGCATAGCTAAACCCAGTTCAACTATATGACAATGTTTCCTTTCTAAGATTCCATTATGTTCTGGTGTATGTGGGCAAGACATGAATTGTTTTATGCCACAATTCCTTAAATGATTTTGGAATCTATTGCTTATGAACTCTCCTCCTCCATCAATTGAAAAATTTTGATTCTATGATTGAATTGCCTCTAGACTAGTTTCTGAAACTCAACAAAGATATCATAGAATTCTGACTTCAGCTTCATTGGATACGGCCAGCTATAACGGGAAAAATTGTCTACAAAGATGACATAGTACTTAAATTTCTGAAAAGAACTAACTGGTGAGGGACCCCAAATGTCACAATGTATCTTTTCTAAAGGAACATTGGATGTAGTGTCTGATAAAGGAAAAGGTAAAGCTGTACTCTTTGCTATTTGACAGCTTCTACATATAGTCTGTGTTGTTGCATTACAGTAAATCAACTTCTGATTCTGTAGATGCTTTACTATTTTCGAGTTTGTGTGAGCCAATCTCTGGTGCCACACATCTTCTGCTACAACTCTGTGTCTTTGAGTGAAGAATGCTTCTATAGTTTGTGATTCCACTCGGTAAAGTCCTCTAATTTTCCTTCCAAGCTTCATTGTTGTATTGGTGTGATTGTCCTTTACATAGACACTAGTTTTATCAAAGACAAGTGAACAAGGATAGTCATCTGTTAGTTTAGAAACTGAGAGAAGATTCTTCTTTATTTTTGGAACAATCAGTACATCATTAAGAGGTAATGAGTTGTCCTCAGTATGTAACAAAGTATCACCAATGTAAGTAATAGGCAGACATGACCCATTTCCTATCATGACAGTATCGGTTCCACTATACTTAGAGAGTGTATGAAGAATACTAGGATTTGCACTGATGTGAGCTGTAGCACCAGTATCTAGATACCACTCATTTCCTTTTGGATCCTCGAGATGCATCGCTGCCAATGTTGTTGGAATATCTTCAGCTTGATATGAGTTATCAAATCGATACCAGCAGCGAAGTGCATCATGTCCTGGACGTTTACAAATTTGGCACTCCAGTCAAGCACTTCCTGTTATTTTCTCATCCTGCAGATGTTTATTGAAGGTTAGAGTCGAAGATGGATAAGTTTTGATGTCCTAATACCTCTGTGAGTAACTTGCATATGGTCAAAACCCCTGACTAGATCCAGGGAAGTCATTTTTCTATCTAAGCTGCGGATCCCCTTGATCCTAAATCAAGGTGTTTGTTCTGTAGTTCTGACTTCTTTCAAAATATCCATAACCACGACCTCTACCATTAGTAGCACGTCCTCGACCATAGTTACGTCCCCCTTTGTAATTGCTTCTTTGAACTGCAAAACCAGAGTGCTGAGGGATATATTCTCTATTAGTGTTTCCTTTCGGTTGTATTTCAGATTGTCTTTGTCCAAAATAAGCTAGATAGGGGTTATATTGGTTCCTGGAATAGTTCTGCAATCTTATTTCAAATCTTTCTAATTGTGCTATTACCTCATCATATTCTGGTTGAGGTTTCAGGCAGTATATAGCAGTTCGAAAATTTTCATACTCAGAACCCAGTCCTTCCAAAACACCAAACATTTTGGTTATCTCATCTACAGGCTTTCCTATAGCATTCAGCTGATCACAGATGGATTTGTATTCTCTAAGATAAACAGAAAGAACTCGATCTCGTTTCTGACAGGCTTGTAGTTTTCCTCTCAGTTCAAACTTTCTAGCAACTGACTTCTGTGTAAAACGATTAAGAAGTGTCTGCCATACCTCATAGGATGTTTCTAAGCCAATGATCAAGCTCAGAATGTTTTTAGATACAGCTCCACTAATCCATGATGATACAAGCTGATCAATTTTTGTCCAATCTATGTAATCTGGATTTACAACTTAAGTTCACACCCTTCAACTTCAATTTGTAACATTCGAGGAGGTGATGGAATTTCACCATTAATGAAGCTAAAAAGTTCTTGGCTTCGAAAGGAATCTGTGAAACCGTGCTTGCCATAACAGAAAATTATCTTCAGCAAGTTTGATTGTGACAAAATTGGAAATATTGACATGTATTGGGAAAGGGTACTTCTGTGTTCTTGCTGCCATCTTCGTGTTCTCACAACTTTGAAGAAGACAATGATAATGGTGATGTTAAAACACTTTGAAATCTCCAAATCAACAAACAAGAATGATCAATAGCTACTTTGATCTGCTGCGATCAGTGAAGTTCAGACTTATAACAGAGACTCGAACATCACTGGATTTCATACAGGAGTAATCGAGCACATGGTCTCTACCTTCAGCAGAAACAGAACATGCGAACTAGGGATGAACATAGCGCTTACTGTGACTGCGAAGCTAGTGGTGCTGGGGAAGTGGCTTCGGTTGAATCTGCAACTTCAGTGGATGAATAAGGGAGTCCGAATCGAATTTCGTCCCTCAACGAGGAATCACTAGAGAAACGGAAGCCATTGCCATTGCTATAACCACTGCTGATCGACCTCAGATCTCTACCCTCAAAGCCGAGTCGAGACCTTCAAACTCGGCACAAATCTAAGTTTCGCGCTTCAAGCTCTCGATCGAGTGACACTGATCCTCAAGAGCGATTGAGAAGAAGAGAGCAAATATGGTGGAGAGCCGAATCGAGCCACAGAGCGGGAATTGCTATCACCGCCGCGGCCGATATCACCGATGTAACCAAACTTCACCCCAAACCGAGAGAGATCTGCTAAGAAACCCTCAGAACCACCGGCGGAGAGTCGAATTAAGCCACAGAGTGGGAATTGCTGTCACCGCCGCGGCCGATATCACTGATGTTGTCGATCTTCACCCCAAATCGAGAGAGATCCGCTGAGAAACCCTCAGAACCACCGGAACCGAGAGCGATTGAGAGCCCCCTCGCGATCCCTGACCATCAGTCTTTGATTTCCAAGGGTGATCCGCCAAACCAGATTCACCACTGTCGTCACCACGGTTGCCGTCGGCTTCGGATCGAGTCAAATCCGACAATCAGAGGACCAAATCTAGCGAGCTGAAACAGCTTCTGTAGCTACAGCACCTTCGATTTTATTTCACAAGCGATCAAATGCTCATGCAAACTATCCAATAAGGATGATCGACCATGCTTTGATACCATGAGAAGATGAACAAGATGAATGAAGACTAAAGAATGATTATGAAACTTTCTTCTCTCTTTGTATTTACACAGTATATACTATACATCACAGAGCACGTTTCAATGGCATGCTCTGTTTCTCACTCTGTCTTATGAACTCAGCGAAGCTGTTGAGAAGACTTTTTCTAAGAAGAAGAAAAATGAAAAACTAAACTTAAAAATAGAAAAGCAAACTGAATAACAGCACACGTGTAAATTGAGGTCTTCATCACCGACTCACTTCATGACATGGCTTTCCCAGTCAAATAGTCTCCCCTGACTTGTGTGCTTTGCTTTGTGCTATACTTCCTCTGATATTTACAATAGCTGCAGCCCTTTCACTTTCATTATCTTCCTTTGTTGAAGTAGTTGTTCTTATTTCCTTAACAAGAAGAGAGAAGGGGAACCACCAAACGACTATAATTGACGTTACTGTTGGACGCAAATTGCGCAACCCCAAGATCTCCACAACCAGAATAAGAACATGCATAATTGAGTAGAAAGATTAATGCACCTGTTTTGGGATCCATTGAACATAAAGCAGAAGCAGAAAATGGATTACCCACATATCAAGGGGATCCACGCATCAAGTCCTTCTCCTCTATTGCCCTCCATATCACTGGCTCAATGAGGCGGCCCCCTCATGTGTAGCGTTGGGTAAATGCCCCTTAGGTGAGGATACAAGTGAGAATCAGGGTTCGAGGAGAGACTTGAGCACTATTTATAGAGTTTCCAGCCAGTCCCCCTCATTACGAGCTAGGCTCAACTTGGCCCACACTAACCAGCCCATATTAGACTAATTAAGAAACATGCTATCTCACTTTAGACCAACACTGTTTTACGGTAACCGTAAAAATAATAAATTACAATATCAATTAATGTAATCCACATTAGGAAAACTCTTACATTCTCCCACTTGGACTATATTAATTGAAATCGTATCATATGTGCGCACATTTGGTCTAGGGATAATTCTTCATAGTCAATCATATCTCATAAAGTCTTAAACACCGAATCATGGCAGTAACTGCATGTATACACACAGAGCCTTCCATGGTCACGAGTGCTCTCAACTTTATTGATATGGATTCAATATGGTAGTGTGGCAAATGGATAACATCTCTCATAGAGAGATCCCATTTGTCAGTCACCATTCTCTTATCTTAGGTGTCACAAAAAACTTGTCCCACTAGAAAATGTCTTTATGGTTCCATGAACCCACATATGTCTTGTCCTTACGGTTAACCTTTATTTATGTATAACAAGACATATGGACAAGGCTAATAACTGGATGCCCCTAGCCTTCACTCAAGGTTTATACAGTACCTTGAGACTTTATCGATATGTATTCAACATAATAACAACACATTCAAAAATATTTTATTGAATGCAAAAGTTGATACATATCAAATCGTTACTAAATGTAACGAACACAGATGTGAACTTTATCAAAGTAAAACGAAAATAGCTCGTACTAAACAATAGCATCTTATGATGCTCCTAGGCCCATGCTAATGACATGTCACTCAAATACACATGGGCATAGGCCTTTAATTAGTGGATCTGCAACCATATCATCTGTGAAAATATGTTATATTATAACGTCACCTTTTTGTACCATTTCCTTTTGGTCAAAAATTTTGACCATTATATATTTAGACTCATTGAGACATGTGTAGTAAATAAATAATAATACAAATTTGTTATCTCAATACAACTGTATGGATGTATCCATAAAGTTAAAACGATCAACTCCGTCATGAGGTTCTTAAGCCTAATAGTCCAAGTAACAACCTAAAATAATATTACTAATATTGCTTACATACTAGAAGATAACATAAAACTTTATTTACTACACTTCCTACTAACATAAATATATATTCCATTATTAATCGCATGTCATCAGAACAGCCAGCAAAGTTTATATCTAAATACCCTACTAACTGTAATAATTGAATATGTCTGTAAATTAGCGTATAATCTCTTGTCCTCTTTAAGTACCTTAAAACTTTCTTGGCAGCAACCCAGTGATCGCCTCCTAGATTTGACTGATATCTTCCTAGAAGTCTCATCACAAAAAAGATATTTAGTCTAGTGCAAATTCGAGCATACATTATACTTTTAAGTACACTGACACAAGATACACCATTTAATTAGATTTTCTCAATATTTAAATAAAGACAATGTGAGAGATTCAATCTATCACCCTTAACAACATGAGCAATTCTTGGCTTACAATGGTGTATATTGAATATTTCCAATATACAATCAGCAAATGTCCTCCAAGAAAATCTAATATAATATGGCAAAAACAATTTTTACAGATCTCAATACAAAGGATATAAGATATCTCAAGGTCACAACTTGTAAGCAAAATATTATCTACAGAGTATGAGAAAAAATAAATTTCCTCCCACTGACCTTGCAATATTGAATTACTTTGTTTCCAATTGAACAAAATAACAACACTATGAAACTTTAATAATATTGTCTAGAAACTTGCTTAAAACTATGAATAAGACTTTTCAGTCTATACACAAGTTTACTTGAAACATCTATTGCAAAATCCTCTAATTGCACAATATAGAGTTTGTATCTATTTGACGTAACTCCATATCAAAATAAATTATTAATGACACGTTCACTCTGAAAGAATCTTTAAAAATATTATAAAGAAATATTTATTTATTCACTATTAACTATCCACCCCTCTTTCAGAGTGAAAATTTTAGCTACCAATTTGGCTTTAAATTTCACAATCTTTCTTTGAAATTCTTTTAGTTTTGTACGTCAATTTGCAATTAATGAACTTGTGATCTTTAGGCAAGTCAGTAAGTTTTCAAACATTATGATGTTTCATAGACTGTATATTGTCTTTGATGGCATCTAATCACATACTTGATTGAGAACAATAAACGGCATTTATAAATATGCCACTACATCAACCATCTAATGGATATTGTAGTCATGCTCTCACAAATAGATTATATAGTTTAATGAAATAACTGATCGTCTTTCCTTAATAAATCTCTCAAGTAAAGTTACCACCACTTCATTCTATACTTGAGAGGTTTGAAAAAATTTCATCATAAACTATATCAAGAATAGTACCTTAAACCTCAACAAGTTTAGTCTATGGTATAAGAGATTCTACAATTGTCTGCACCACAATTGTCTATATAGGCAAAGACAAAGACACAATAATCTTCCATCGTACTATTATCTTTAATAGTCTAAAAGCAGTTATCCTCTCCAATTACATCAATCTTCAAAAACTTTAAAGTATGTGATTCCATAATTCTTGCACAATCTTTAGGGTCATCAATACCCCTTTAACAATCTAGATAAGATACAAAATAATTCCAAGTGGATCTGAATTCTAACGCACTTAATATTGAATTAGATAATCTCACTTCTGCATGACACCTCTAAATTTAATATGATTCAAGTAATTTATGTCCAATCTATAATTCAAAAGAAGTTTATGAAATAACTTTGATAAGAACCTTTTGTATGTGAAAATGTTGCTTTCAAAATATTAGCTCATAAAAGACCAGATAAATTAGTCTTACTAATCATACTCATCGCCTTGTTCAATATGGTGCATCTATGTCTTTCGGTCAAATCTTTTTGTCAGAATTTTCAGATATAGTAATTAAGTTACCACCCTAGAATCTACCAAGTATTTAACAAATGACCCTTTAAACTATTTTGCATTGTCATACTTACCAAAATACCCATGGCCACTGTTAAGCCTGACAATCTTTTAAGACTAATTGTAATTATTTTATTCTTTATCTCGGTCATTTTCCTTAAATAAAAACCTTTGGAAACAACCTTTTAACCATATACGAGATGTATATGTCATTAGGACTTAAAGAAAAATATTTACAGATGTGTCCTAATTTCAATATCATACAAAACATAATTTCGAGCAACTAAGGCTTCCATCATCTTATAGCAGTGCAGTCCGCAGGCAAACCTCTTTTCAAGTGTTCCAGAATGGAACTCTTCATGGATAATAAGCAAATTCAATTGATCTTTTCTCAAGCAACAAATCATATGTCCACAACTTAAAATTTGAAACAGTAAAAACCTCAATAATAATTTGAGTTATTAATTATAAAAAATGTGACTGAAAAACAAGTAATGTATATAATTAGCATCATGTGAGCACTGTGTAACTTGACATACAAGTACACATCCAGAGAGTTACACGCATAATCATATAATCACATTTGGGCAGAATACATGATATGCAGTTGTATACTCCCCATATGATAGCTGTTATGAGAATATATTCAAATTCTTCGTAAATTCATCACCTTTAGGCATATGAATTACTAGAATCAATCACTCCTCCACCACACTATCATGTATCCCTCCATAAACTAATACACAATTACCTCTTTTGGGAGTATGACTACGCATTAGACTAGGAGATATCCCAATCATCATACGAGACCGAAATTTCTCAAACCTAATCAAGCGTGCCACTTTGGTGGTCACTATTCAATTGAATCATTGAAATTCTCTTATACCAGAAATATAAACTTTGCTCCTCACATACACCATATACATGTGATTTTAACTTTAGTGATAGGGACATCATATCACTAAAATCACATATCATGCTAATTACATTACTTTATTCATTAATAAAAAAATCTTTATTTATACATATATATTATATATATATTATATATATATATATATATATATATATATAGCGAACCTGAAAGACAGATTCCAATGAGATCACCGATGACAGCAACACAAGAAACTTCTCATAACATAGAAGCAAGCATCTCTTGTGCACCCCAATTACTGATTACTAGAACAACATTAAAAGTGCTGATCTAAAATATCTCTCACAAATTAACATCAATAGTAATACAGGGTACACCAAATCGACAAGCTTGACAGCTGATCCATTATCACTCATGAGTTCATAAGGCAAAAAATAACTCCAACGCCAACAACTGATTTATTAGCCAATTTTTAAGTAACAAATTATTATTGTAATCAACCAGTGGCCTATTAATTGAGTCAAATCAGAGAACCAAATATCTAAAATTTAATAGTATATACTATTGCTCTACGTAAATGTTGTCATACTCCTTAACCACAAAATTTTTTAACTTGATAGACATTAACAAGTGACCGGATGAATTCATGTACAATATGCAGTAACTTAATTGACATGCATTACCCACATTCAGCATATATGTTAATCAGTACAATCGATTTGATCATGAGTTCTTAAGACGTCCATCATTTAAAGATTACCAGTATATAAAGAAGTATGCTTAAACAACAAAAAATTTATAATCAATACATAGCTCAATAACTATCCCATAATGGTTATATCTCATTAAGCCAGCTTCAGTTCACAATAAAGTTTAATTTTTACTAATAAATCACACATTTATAATGTTTATGTGATAACATACCTGTAACCCAACATTTATATTTCCAAAATCACAGAAAATATAAGAAAAATACGCAAAAATACACTAAAAATACACGTATTTATGGTTCCGTATGTATTTTCATATCCATAAAATTATCAAACATGTAAAATAAATACACCACGACGTAGAGGATGATCATACGAACCTAACGCCACCATCCACGCGCCGAACAGAGGCTCCACGTGCCCACACGCGCCGCCTGAGTACGCGGGGCGTGGATCTCATGCACGGCGCGCGTTCGATGCCCAGGCGGCGCGTGGCCACACATGGGGGCGCGTGCGGCCTCCTCCGATGACACGATGTCGACCGTCTTGCTCATCTCATCGAGCCCAATCCGAATTTATGATTTAATTTTATTTTTATTGAATAAAAAATCATGAAAATCACAAATTAGGGCAAAAACTTTATGCCTTCAAGTTCTAAGGTTATGGTTGCTCTGATACCACATATTGGACGTAAATTGTGCAATCCCAAGATCTCCACAACCAAAACAAGAACGTGCATAATTGCGTAGAAAGATTAACGCACCTGTTTTGGGATCCATCGAACATAAAGCGGAAGCAGAAAAGGGATTACCCACATATCAAGGGGATCCATGCATCAAGTCATTCTCCTCTATTGCCCTTCGTATCACTGGCTTAATGAGGCGGCCCCCTCACGTGTAGCGTTAAGTAAACGCCCCTTAGGTGAGGATACATGTGAGAATTAGGGTTAGAGGAGAGACTTGAGCACTATTTATAAAGTTTCCAGCCAGTCCCCCTCATTACAGGCCAAGCTTAACTCGGCCCACACTAGCCAGCCCATATTAGACTAATTAAGAAACCTTCTATCTCACTTTATACCAACCATGTTTTACGGTAACCGTAAAAACAGTAAATTATAATATCAATTAATGTAGTCCACATTAGGAAATCTCTTACAGTTACAAGTTTCATATCTTGCGGGGGCCCGAATCATCAAAATAAAAAATAAAAAATTCACGTAGCAGAAGACAAGCGTCCATATTTGGCGTCCATGTTGTGGAACGTTGTCTTGAGGAAGTAGTTGAAACGAGTCCCTTGCCAATGCCGACTAGTAAATCTCAAGGCAACGGGTGGTCGTAAATCTCGAGGCAACGGGTGACCGTGGATAAAGATGCAAGAGGCCAGGTTCGCCATTGCGCGATGCGAGCACCAGACGCATGCAAGTGGACAGGTTCTTTCACTTCCCAACAGGTCTGTTCCTCGATGGCTTCTAGTCGACGCCAACAATCATCACTCATCACCGTTGGCCAGAGTTTCAAAGAAGATCTATAGGCT
This sequence comes from Eucalyptus rudis, assembly GCA_019915205.1. Classification (NCBI taxonomy): domain Eukaryota; kingdom Viridiplantae; phylum Streptophyta; class Magnoliopsida; order Myrtales; family Myrtaceae; genus Eucalyptus; species Eucalyptus rudis. Next base: position 3,993,204 of record JAHMTN010000120.1, read on the forward strand.
CTCTCTCTCTCTCTCTCTCTCTCTCTCTCTCTCTCTCTCTCTCTATTTTTTGTGTGTGTCCATTTTGGTCCTGTCATAAGGGTGTCTTTTATGTCTTTTGTGCGCCCAATGCTATGCCATGTCTTGTCTCTATATTTGATGTTCGGTTTGGGACTCAACACTTACTAATCTTGATGGCATCTATCGTGATGGAGAAGACAAGAATGGTGGAGTATTGAATTACGACATTAATTTCCCAGAGCAAAAGGTGATGAATGAGGCTCTTGCTCACGATGCGAAATCCATCATGGAAATATCATGCAAGATGGCATCTCATCTTGTAAAAACGACTTCGAGGATGTCGAGACTCTGATCATGAGATCGAGTGCAAGATCTTTGTTCGGGAGGAGATATAGCGATCCTTCGGTCCAGAGTAACATGAGGCATTGGCCATCAAGGGTCATTGCTGGTCCCGGCCTCAAGTCCATGATTGTCGTCAATTTCAAGGTCGTAAAGAAGCAGTTTGCTGTGGAGGAAATTTCATTTACCCTCCTCACAAAGATGCTTGAGACCGCTGAGGCTTACCTTGATATGACTATCAAGAGTGTGTCGTCCGGGTCCCTGCACACTTCAATAACTCGGTCTCGTCAAGGAGCAGATACATGATGGATTCATTTTTTTTTAAGATGCCTTTTAATCTCTTTCGCTGATTGGCATTTTGGATCCATATCAAGTAGGAGGTACTTTCGCAGTGAATACAAGTACCGAAGACTGGATGGTCTCACTCCTGTAATACAAAGAATGGCTTTGATAGATGGGCTCAACAATTCGGATGACGTGTTCATATTTATTCTAATGACAAACGTTGGCGGTTCAAGGACAAATCTAACTGAGGCTAACAGGGCGATTGTAGTTGACCCTGACTGGAACCCGAAGAAGCTTTTTGCGTGTGGTTGTTTGTTCTGAGACGCGAGTTGTGGTTCTCTTTAGGTATTCGGATGGGTGTCTTGTGTTGCGTGTGTTGTTGGCCGTATCGATTTGATCTATACTGGCCACGGCGTTGGATTTGCTCTGTACTGAGTCGATTATCATGACACTAGTCATTCACGCAAGGTTCTGAGTTGAACGAAATGAGAAATTCATATCCTTCTATCAAGGCACTTCAGAAACAGATGCTTTCATCCTGGGCATTCAAATAGAAGGGCAGTTGCAACGAATGATCTGTTTTGGGTTCTGCAGTCTCATAACAGCATATTCGACCTTCGGTATAAAGAGATTGAAGCACCGGTTGTGCACGTTATTCATCTTTGATTCTAGATAGCATGCACTTCCTGTCACTCGGGTAATTACTCGTAGCTTTTCGAAGCCAGATGTCTCCACGTGAATGAAAGCATTTCTTGATTGAGGAAGAAGTGTAGAGCCTTGGGGGAAGGTTAGTAGTTCTCTTATTAAGTATATGATTTTTTTTAACTAATATAACTAGAGTCATTGAGACTTAGAAATGTTTAACTTTCAATTTCAAAATGAAAGATTTGGGTGAAGTAGATACTTTATTGGGTGTTAAAATTAAAAAAATAGTGGGGGTTATTCTTTAAGCCAAAGTAATGACATGAAAAAGAGGTTAAATAAATTTAAACCTCTTGGCTTCAAAGAAATGTGTAATCCATTTGATTCAGTATTAAATTAAATTATAATACTGGTATAGCAGTAGCATAATTTAAATATGCTAGTGCTATAAAGTCTTTAATGTATGCGATACATTATACTAGACATGATATTGTGCAAGTTGAGTAGATATACTAGTAATACAAATATAGAACATTGAAAGGCCATTATTAGATTTTTTTTTTTTTGGTTATTTTAAGAGAACTTAAAATTTGTGATTATTCTATAATAATTATTCGGTTGTATTACAAAGATACACTGATACTAGTTGGATTACAAATATGGGAGATGAAACTTCTGGATGGAATTTCATATTACGTGAATGTGTTGTTTCTTGGGCGAGCAAGAAACAAATGTGCGTAACTCACTCAACTATGAAATTTGAATTGTTGCTTTAGCAAAATTTGGGAAAGAGGCTAAATGGACTATGAATTTGTTATTGAATATCAAATTGTGGCCTAGTCCTATGGCTCCTATTTCTATCCACTGTGATAGGCATGCTACTTGCTACTTTGGCAATAGTTTATAGTAGCACCTATAATGGTAAATCTAGAAATATTAGTCTAGACATAGCAATTGTCTATGTGAGGTCAAGTAATAATCTTGCCGATCCTTTGACGATGACTTTACCGAGAGACATAGTAATAATGACCTCATAAGAAACGGGGTTGAAATCCTTTAATTGAAATCACCAATAATGGTAACCCAACCTTTTTCTAGAACATCACTAGTTACAAGGTTTAATGGGTAAAAACAAGTTATTGAATGTGATTGTTTGATACTGACGTAGTCCTGATATGAGAAGTTCGTATCGTCTATTACGTTTTAGAGGTTGAATTGAATTCTTAATGAAGTATAGTACAAATTTGTAATGTGTTAATTGTAATAGAAACACATGATAGATATTTCACCTATACGAGCTTAGAAGTGGTGCCGCTTCTTACGAAAGTTAGAGTTGCTTTCTAAAGAGCTCATGAAACAGGATTAAGCACAAGGCCATATTAGTGCGGAGTAATATAGAACTTCTTGCTGAAACAAAAGGTTAATGTATGTGCGGTATGTCCGATTCTATCATATAAAAGTACAAGTTTAAAGCCGAGCTACTTGTCACTTTGATAGAGCTTTGAGATACTTGCACTAAGTAAAGGTTTAACTCGAAAGAGACATTTATGTATGTATATTAATCTCATGAAAATTTTGGCTGTATATTTCTACCGTTTTATTTTTTGTTTTTGTTTTATAAATAAAAGTGGGGGATTGTTGGTAATTTGTTTATAAAACAAATGAAGAGGTGCATTGTCCCACATCGAAAAGATGTGAGTGCGCACGTGGATGAGATTTAGTACTAACCGACGATCATTAATTTTATTTATTGAAAAAATTCGGATTTATTTCTATTAAAATTAACTATAGAGTCTTGTTGAAACAATGCGACCGTTCACCAAAAGTTTTGATTATTTTTATTTATTTTTATTTATTTAATTTCAAAATTTTTTATATATTTTCTATGTAACCTTTGAGATGTACTTGTTCATAAAAGGTTGTCTTTGTTATTTTGCAACCTTTTGAAGGGTTGTCTCTATTCAAAAGACAAAGATAAGTACGTTTGTTTTGAGATCAAACATATATCTTCTTCCATTTTTTCGTTTTCTTTCGAGAGAAACTACAGCCATTGTTTCTAATTATTTCTCATGAGAGACCCTGGAGAAATACAAGAATTGCTATATAGTATTCTCACTTGAAACTTTGTTGTATCCTGGAGGAAATTTGCCGGTGACCATTAGCAACGTAGTGAGGCAAATAAATCCTTAAAGAAAATGATATCACGCTTCAAAGTCCGACTTGAGTACTCTAAAGATCCGACTTCATTGTTCTACTCAATTCGAAGCCATATTTTTCCAACACATTTCATATTGACTTATGTCATGCAAATTTCATGGGTGCTCTTCACAAAATTCATCTCTTATTGTCTATTTTATGACATACTTTAATTTCAGAATTTTTACACTACGTACCGCAAAATTTATTTGAAAAACTTTGGGATTCAAAATCTATTTTTGGACTCGCTACACCACCTCTCCTTGTTTTCCATTTTCCATAGATATTTTGGTCCAACGGACAAAAATGCATCCTTCACAAAAGTTGTAGAGTACATTCTAGGCTACCACATATTAAATTTTCATAATTTTTTTTTCTCATTTGTCAGTGAAATATTTGTTTTCCATCTCAACTGCATTCTGTAAAATGTTACAGTTTTGGACCCGACTTACAAAAATTATTTCGAATTATAGAAGATGAATGGGATTTTAATCCTCATGAAAAATTTCCTTCTAGATCCTGACTACCTCATATCAAAGTTTCATAAATTTTTAAACCTTTTTACCTAGACAATAGCTTCAATTTCTAAAGGTGCGCGGAACGCCTTATAGGGCCAGTTTAAGTCCTAGGATGCATAAATCTTTTGACAGCTCATCTAATATTGGCACGAGTGAGTTTATATTAGTCTAGTAGATAAAAATGATCGATGGCTCATTAGATGCATGCTTGAGTCCCTAAACAGTAGTGACGTCAACGTACTTTTTAAATTGAATTGTAAAATTACTACATCATGATGTGGATGTGTGACTGAGACTGTCGTTAGTCCTTGGGACGATGATGCCTCGGGTTGTAGTAGGGATGTCTAAAGGATGTAACACGGTTCCCCTAGATGCTTGGGGGTGTAACACAAATCTCCAGATGTCCTTGCGATGCCATGGGTGCAAGATGCCTGGAGGGGTAACTGGGTTCCTCTGGATGCTTGGGGGTGTAACACGATATCTTCAGATGTCTTTGCGGTGCTAGACAAGTGCGAGACACCCAGAGAGTGACGGGGTTCCCCGGATGATGATGGCAGTAGGAAATTCCTATTGCCATCTAACCTCAGTACATAAATTGAGTAATGCTTTTGCTGATTTATTATATCATTTTGAAAAAGGTTCTTAGGTAAGTTGATGATTGCTATAATTTATACTAAAGCTTTTTTTGTCAGTATGGTGATCGATTTGTGTAGTATAAACTAGTGGACCTTTTGCTTGTTGGATTTAAACTCACTGGTTGTTGACTTCATCTTTCCAGATCAATAGAATGTCGATCCTACTTGCCTCCCCTATGGTTATGGGGTGCCAATTGACTTCACGTAGGAGGAAAGCATGATTTTTGGAGCTAGGAACATTTTGACAAAGTCAAGGGCCTAGGTTAGACAACCACATGTACAGTTAGGTTGGGATGGGGTGACTAGACGGTGTAGTCAGTAGTACTAACCTTTTATTCCCTAGCATCCCCAACTCGTTGTCTAACATATATACATAAGTAAGAAATGAAGTTGCTCCGTTTACCCTAGGATTTCTTTAGTTCTTTATGCTTCCGCATGCTTAAGAAAAAGCAAAACAAAAAGATAACTATGCTAGTAGTTCCACGTTAGCTGTTACATGCTTGGGTCATCACATCTAAAACCTACATGTCAGAATAGGTTCCCTAATTATTGGAAGAGGAATTTGTCCATTTTTTGAGGTCTCAAAGGCGCGCAAAACCGGTCCAGTTCTTAAGTTCTCGATTTTACTCTAGAACTATGCTCACCCTCACCCTGCATTTGTCCAAAGAGCTGAACAATCTTGGTATTTTCCTAGTTTGCGTTATGTCGGCCATTAGTTAGCCACATCTTTAGTTTATGTCTTTCTCATCGACCAATAACATTTGATTTTATGGTCTTCGTTGCCAAAAATTTATGATATCTGTTACGATCATATTATGTTCACATATCAGAAATGTTATCTGAAAACCCACGCGTTCCATGACCAATATTTAATATACCCCGCTTGTTATTTGACGGGTTCGTTTTCTGAATGCCACTGACCTTTCCATTATTTGTTGCAGGTATTGTAAACGTTTTTTTAAGTGAAAATAACAATCAGTGAAGAAGGACAGTCTTGCAAGAAATTGAGCTGTTCTTGTGCGTGGAATCCGCGTTCCCCAAAAATCTATTCCCCAACTAACATTTTTATAATCGCATCTACTAATACTATAACAACATACCCCTCAAATAATTGACAACTCGGTTTTATCTTCTGTACAAGTCTCAATAATCTCATTCGTCGGATATTTGCTAAGCTGAGAGAGAGAGATCGATTTAGATCCGCCAAGCTAACAAACAGCTGCTATGGCGAGCTCAAATGCAGGAATGTTGTCCGGAAGCGAGTATCAAGTATTCCTAAGTTTTAGAGGACCTGACACTCGCATTGGATTCACCGATTGCCTCTACCGTAGCTTGATCAATGTTGGAATCCAAGTCTTCCGAGACAATGAAGAGGTTCGTATTGGTGAAAGGATCGATGGATCGCTTCAGCGTGCAATCAACAAGTCTAGGATCTACATACCCATCTTCTCTCATACCTACGCTTCAAGCCAGTGGTGCCTCCATGAGCTTGCACAGATTGTGACAAACACCAACAAATCAGAAGGTAATAAAGAGATCCTACCTATTTTCTTCAATGTGGAACCTGACGATGTTAAGCTGAAAACTCCATTGTATCGAGATGCCATATTCAATTTGAAGTGTGAGAAGAAATTGAGCATTGGGCAAGTACTTGTGTGGAGAGAGGCTCTCGTGGAGGTTGCTGCGATCAAAGGATGGGAAGTGAAGAATTATGAAGGGTAAGCTAACTCCTTTCAAGTCGCTTGTTCCCGATTTAACATTTAATCATAGATGTGACAATTCCAGTATAATTTTTATTGGTAAAAAAATTCCAGTACAATTGTGGTGGAACTGCTAGTATAGCATTACAAAATGATGAACCTATACTACGTTCGTAAAAAAAAAAATAATAATAATAAATTGTGAAACTGCTTAACAAGGTTGTCTTATATAATGGGTGAATACTGATATAAATAGCTAACGTAGCTAAATTAAGATTTGATTGAGGCCAGTGGGAGGAAAAAGAACGGCTTAATGAAATTCCAAGCACATTTTTATCTAAACATTTAATCTTTCAATTTTCTAAAATTTCCCCTCTCTAAACACGATGCTCAACTTCTACGGTCGTTGCTCCAACATAATTCACAAATATATTAATGTCAAATATATGAATATTTTTACAATTGTTTTGCGCGAAAGTTATCAACATCATCCCAAGATTCCTCACCTCATATTGGAATGAAGTCAACTGTGCATACATTACCAAGTGCATTCTACGGTCGTTGCTCGAACATAATTCACAAAATTTCTGTGTGGAATGACGTCTATGCCCAATATTGACTCTTAGAAAATCACTTCTAGGTTGTTAAGTCTCAGAATTTATCCTATCATCTTTTCTAGCTAGGTAATTGTGATTTCGCGTTTTACCCCTGCTAAAATGGTTTTTCATTGTGACAGCCAGGGTGAACTGATCAATTTGATAGTTGAGGAGGTTGTGGAAAAGCTGAAGACGAAACATAGATCAATTACTGAACATTTAGTAGGAATTGATGATCGAGTAGAAGCAGTAAACAAATTATTAGACATCGGTTCCGGTGGTGTGCAACTCATTAAAATTTATGGTATGGGGGTATTGGTAAAACAACTCTTGCGAAGGCTGTCTTTAATCAACTCTCTTCTCATTTTGGAAATAATTGTTGTTTCCTTGAGGATGTTCAAGATAAGTCATCAAAAAGTGATGGTTTAGTTGGGTTGCAAAAAAATTTACTATATGAAATCGGCGTTCATGGAGGAATGAGGACCATTGACAATATCGAATACGGAATGCAGAGGATTGGAGAAGCACTTTCCAATAAGAAAGTCCTTATTGTACTTGATAATGTTGATGACAGTGAACAAGTGAAGTACTTAGTTGGAAATGGTACTTTGTATTCAGGATCCAGAATAATGATTACAACTCGAAATAAAGATGATCTACGGACAAAGTATCAAATTTTAGATTATGAAATGGAGGTGATGAGTGATGATCATGCGCTTGAGCTTTTTAGTAGGCATGCATTTAATAGAGACTCTCCTTCATACTATAAGGATCTTTCAAGATCAATTGTATCTTCTACTGGGAGACTTCCTTTGGCTCTTGAAGTAATTGGTTCGTTCCTCTCCTGCCACAAGACGAAAGAAGTATGGGAAGAGACATGGAACAAATTAAAGAAAGCACCTCACGAAAATGTTTTTCGAGTGTTGAAGATTAGCTATGATGCCTTAACTAATGCCCAAAAACAAATTTTCCTTGATATTGCATGCTTTTTTATTGGTGAGGATAAGACGAGTGCAATTTACGCGTGGAAAGATTGTGAGATTTTCCGCATACTACACTTAGTGTCCTCATTAGCAGGTCTTTAGTAATTTTGGAGAATCATATGTTTCGGATGCATGATCAGCTCAGAGATCTTGGAAGGGAGATTGTTAATCAAGAAAATCGAACAAATCCTGGAGAGCGAAGTTGGATGTGGATTTGCAAGGAGATCCTTCATGCAATAGAAACAAATGAGGTAAAGCAATTCTTGAGAGAACTAATAGTTTCTCTAGTAGAAGATCCTTTATGTTGCACTTGGATGCTCTTTTTTCTTTTGCCCATTTTAATACTTTCCTCTGAAATAGGTTACTAAATACCACTATCTTCTTGCTTTCATTTGTAGATGAAGAAGAATGTTGAAGCACTGGATCTTGATCTACCCAAAAATCATCCTGAGGTCATTATTAGAAGCAAAATGATTGGAAAGTTTAAACATCTAAAGTACCTCAAGCTAAATGGGGGAACCCTTGTTGGTAACCTAGGGAACCATCTTACCCAACTAAGATGGATTTTTTGGAGTCATCCTTCCCCAAACTCTAATCCAACCAATATGCACTTAAACAATGTGGTCGTCCTTCAATTTTCAGATAATGACTTCATAGTTGATTCGAAACTACAGAGCTTCATCAAGGTGTGTGATATACTTTTTCCTATTCTATTTTTGAGTAATAATTGATTGTTCATCCATTGACTATTGCATTAATTGTGATAGATGCCAAAAAAATTGAAAGTTCTTTCTCTTAAAAATTGTAAAAGAATAACTAGAACACTAGACTTCTCCAAATGCCTGAATTTAGAGAGGCTTGCTTTCGAAGATTGTTCCAATTTGGAGAAGATTGACGTCTCTGTTGGGAAGTTGAAGCATCCGATTGGCTTGAAGATTTTTCTTTGCCATTGTCTTCAAAATTTGCCTGAAGAAATTGGGGACCTAATGAATTTGGAGCACTTCATTGTACAACAATGTCATAAAGTGAAGAAACTCCCAGATTCCATATGGAAGTTGAAGTCATTATGTGAGTTGCACTTTTCAACCGATCCTACGCTTGATTCAGAAAAACTACGGGAGTTACCTAGTGCTATTGAAAAGCTTCAAAATTTGGAAACACTTCAAGTCAATAGTCCCTATTTAAAAGGTCAACTTCTTCCCGAAATTGGAAGATTGCACTACCTAAAAATTCTAAATCTATCACGTACTAGGGTTAGTGAAGTTCCAGAGACCATTAGCATGCTTCCTTGCTTGCAAAGATTGGAATTGCTGGCTTGTCATCAAATTCAAAAGTTGCCGACACTCCCAATTAGTTTAACCCACCTGCAATTTGAATCTGCATTGTTGCGAGTAATCCCAGATCTCTCAAACCTGACTAATTTGGTTGAGCTGTATCTAGATGATGGAGGAGAAAGAGGTAAACATTGTACTGGTGGGTTTTCGTGGATTGAGAGGTTATCCAAGCTGACTAAATTGAGCTTGAAACTTGACCATGTTAGATCTGCCATTCATATGGAAACTTTTCTGCAACTTCCCTCATCTCTGCAAAATCTAGGCCTTAGTGATATTCGTCTAATCGAGTCACTATGTCCGAACATGAGAAATCTGTTCCATCTAGATCTCTCTAGAATTCAGAGGCAGGTATTTGAATTCGATGGGCTTCAACTTCCACATTTGAGGGAGTTGTCAGTGCAAGAGTGTTTCACGCTCAAGAGACTTAGGCTATCAAGCATGAGGAAGCTAAAAGACGTCCGGGTGAGCCTTTGCTCTTCGCTAGATCGGATCCAATTTCCTTGGGTGTTCGATTCACTGGAGGCATTGTCTATTGGAGGTTGCAAATCCTTGAAATGGATAGTTTATGTGAAGGAAACTGGACAGGATAATAGTGAATATGCTAATGAGTTGATTACTTCCGAAGCGAGAGTAATCCTTCCATCAATAGCCTTGAATAAGTTGCAAAGTTTCATGCTGTCGAATTGCCGGCAAATACACGAGATTCAAATTGTTGGTACGTTTGAAGTGTTGGAATGCTTCGAGGTTCGTGATTGTCCTTCACTGGAAAGTGTTGGTGGTTTGTCAAACTCAAAGAACCTTCGGCATTTATGCATCAGCGAAAACAATGCGCTCCGGGATATCGAAGGCCTCAAGTGCGGATCCTCGGAAAGTTTGATTGATGTATTGAGCACCAAATTGCCAATTCATTGCCACATAAAAATCTTTGGCGGCAGGAAGATCTTCGAGGGCACCCTCGAGTCCTGCAAGCACCAGGTGAGTCTGATTGAACCTTCTCTCTCTCGCACAGTTAAAATTTGATTTAAGTAATAAGAGAGATTGGGTATTACAGTTTGCTAAATGTGATCGGACCAATAAAGACGTCATCGACAAACAAAGATGCATTCGAATTGATCTCACTTGTTCTAACACCGATCTAAATTTTGGCACACTTGCAAGTTTTATCTTCCCGATCGTGTTTTCTGTATTTCCTTTTCTCGTTTTCTACTTTTCGCTTTTTCTTTCCGTTCCGTTCATGAGAAAGCCAGAAAATTTTACATATGCTAGGGGAAAAGGTCAATTGGGATCAAAATAAGTGGAAGAAACTCATTAATCTAAAAAAAATGTCATCGCTCAGTTTCTTCTTATTAAGAAAGTGCATTTTAAAGTTTCATGTCTAACGAGTGAATTTGTTTAGATAACTTCGGTTTTGACTCGAACTAATATTGATTTCTTATTTATTCTATTTTTATGAAGACACGATTGGTACTTTGTGATTTTCATAGTTAAGATAGGAAGCTAAAAGAAGACAATTTGGTGATTTTCTTAGGGCATAACTCACGTGGTCCACCAACTTAACTCAGGTGGAGTAAAGTTATTTTCTTATATTTATTTTATTTTTTGTTATGGAGGATGATTCCTTGTTTTCTACTCCTACAACACTTTTACTCAGTCATGTATGATGTACATAAAAACTTGCTAATTGAATCGATAAGTATCATCAAAGCAGGTTTTTAAGGCTGTGATCTATAGAAACTTGACTAGATAAAATGTATGCATGCACGGAGAAGAAAAGTGCAAGTGCCATAAATTTTGCATGGCATTCACTTGAGTTCCACAATTTTTTTTCTTCACTTAGTTGCTATATCGAAGTAAAATCGATCATTCAAGTGCCATTTCCGAAAAATCATGATTTTTTTTATTTTTTTATTTTTTGAATTTTTATTTTGTTCTTATTTTTGTTTTCCTCTTTTCCTTTTTTTGGGCCGGCAAGAATAAAAAATAATTAAAAAATATTTAAAAAATTACCCCATGTTAGTGCCAACGAAACCACATAAGACAACTAGTGTCTAGGTCCGATTCTTCGGCGAAGCAAATCACCTAGCATAGTTGACGTTGAATCTAAAGGATCTACTGCTTGATAGATACCTTTAGCGGCTAATTCTCTAGATAGATTTGTAATCGATGATGGCATTTAAGTAATCGATTTTTCACATTTGTAACACTTAAATGATTGATTTTTCAAATTTATGGCACTTAAGTAAATAAAAAAAAATGTTATGGCCTTCAAGTGAGCGTTATATGAAAACTATGACACTTGCGTTGTTGTTGCCCAACGTATGCATGTACAATTTCAAATAGTGGAGAAACTGCAGGTCAATAAACAACAAAGAAAGAGGGAAGAGGAGGAAGGCAGGCTTTGTCTACTTGATTTCACTAAGAGAATTGCCAATTAAATGATTTGTGGTTAATATGATGAGGCTTTCTGAACCGTTCTCTCTCTTTCTTTTAGGTCTTCTTGATGCAATCATCCACAAACTTGAATTCAAGTTTTTAGGCAGACTTGTAACAACTGTGGGAAATCGAAAACAATCAAACAACCTAGTATTTGTAGCATATTTGTAGCAATTATTCTCCTTTCGTGTTTCCTCATTTTCTTTCCTTTTTTTTTTTTGGGTTTTTTTCTTTTTGGTTCTTGTTTCCTTTTTCGTATATGAGAAAGTACCATATTTGTAGCAAGTCGGTGAAACAAAGTAAGTTTTTATCAGAAATCATTGAAGAAACTTCAATGTCCAGAAGAAACGTACTGAATAGCTCGAAGTCTCATTAGAATATTCCTGTCATTTTATATGGAGCGAATTGTTTAGTTGAGCGTATTTTTTATTTAATATACTCCACCTATATGTCGATGTCTTACTAATTAATTTTTCTGTGTGGGGATGAGTTTGGTGATTTACGATTTCAACAGCAAAGAAACAGCATTAAAAGAATCGGATGCTTATTGCACAACTCAAAACAATTTTGCGAACGGGGTGTTGCAAGAACACGGCTTTTACGGTCCACCTATGCCACTAATCAAGGAACTAATGTCCTTGATAGAATTCAGTTTAAATTGGATTTGTATGTGGAGTGGGTTGTGCGTTCCAAAATCACATAAATACTCATTTAATATTTTAGAGTTTGATTAAAAGCCACTTCAAACAGGTACAGAAGCAGAGGAGGAGGCTGAGCTTCAACAGTTTTCTCCACTGCATCCTCCCCTGTTTTTTCCGGCTCGATTAAGAAGCCGCCTCAAACTGGAATTAGAGCAGAGGAGAAGGCTGGGGAGAGTGTCGTTCCAATGCGAGAAGTTCAGCAGATTGTGATGTCAATGGCCGGTTAAGATGGCAAGCTGGCCGGAACCAGAGAGGTCTCTCTCTGAAAGAAGCTAAAGAGAACGCTGGCATCAAGTCAGAATGAAGTTGGCTGAAAGCAGAGGTAGAGAGTGCAGAAACACTCGAAATGCAATGGAGGGTATACTTGTCCATTTTAGTGATTAATGCCAATGGCGTATATCAAAGCAAACCCGGAGGATGTCACCGTTGGCTGGGAACAAAGGTCACCTTTTCTGTACTGTATTTGTGGCCTATTTTCTCTTTGCCTAGATGGCATTTGTTTCTATAATTAGCGTTTGCTTTTAGGGCTCGGGCTTCGGCTCCTAGCCAATTCGCAATTAAGCAAATGAGGTCGTTCTTCAATTTTTGGCCAGTGACTTCATAGATGATTCAAAAGTGCGGAGCTTAATCAAGGTGTTCGTGTTTTTTTTTCCTATTCTATATAACTAATATGCAATCCTTTATCTTATGAACAGCGGTGTTTAGTCATTATAGATGGATCTGAAATCGAAAGTTCTTTCTCTTTTATATTTTTCTCAAATAATCACAGCACGGGACTTCCCAATGTGCTTGTTTTAGAGAGCCTTGCTTTCCATCAATGTCCCGATTTGAGGAAAATTAACAGCTTCATTGAGAAGTTGACGTATTTGATCGATTTGAACATCAAAAAATGTCTACTTGGAAATGTGCCGAACTCTTTGATTAGTGAGAATCATGAAACATATATAGCTGTGTCATCTTCCAACGCCTTCTTGATGGCACCATCCCCTGGGATTTGGGGAGAAAAAAAAGGGGAAAATCCGGTTCCATTAGGAATGTAAGCATCATCGCACTCGTCAAAGCCTGTCGGCAACGAAGGAATATACTAAATGTATGTGGGTAAAGAGACTTCAAAAACATAAGAATCATTCGCAACTTTCATCGTCTCTATTAAATTTAAGCCTTGATAACTTCTATTCAACTGTGTCGATCTCTTTGCTATTTGAGACTTTTAAGTGAAGACAAACTAAAAGCATGGATGACTTGGTATAAATGCCCTGAACATTTTGCTAAGAGAGGCATTTTGCCCTAAATGAATTGTAATCTGTTGCCCAAATTTATTTTGTTTCTAACTTTGGCTCAAGTGAAGGTATGAAACGCATGACTTATGCAAAGTTCATGAGCGATAATGCACATTCGGTCAAAACTTAAGACCATTTGTTTCATTCTCTCTTGACAAAACATAAGAAGAAATTTTATTCAGAGATCTTAGCCAGTTCAGAAGCTGCACCCTCCCATAAAAATAGGGAAAAAAGAAAGAGCTAGTGATGGAAAAGACGTGGCTTGATACCTGTGTGCCTTTTCATTTTGGAAACACACAAACTTATTGGAGAAATGCTTTCGTTCTTTATTACACCCTGACCAATTTCTTCTGATAACGCTCTTAGGATTGGCACACTTTTACTTCCAACTTGAATGTCTTCCCCAGTGGAAGTGACAATCCTGAGACTTCAGCAATCGCAAACTTTCCACCATCACTCGATTTTCCCATTGTTTTCATCGTTCTCTGTCTGGATGTTGCTTCTACATCATTGGATAATCCATGCCCTCTCAATCTCGTCATTCTAGTTCCTTTTCTCAATCCTATAATTGTCACCTTATCAATTACCCACTTCTCAATCAGAGCAAATTCCCCATTAACAACTTCTGATCTGACAACAACACCATTCCCTGTTTTCTCACAATAAAACTTCACCAGAGTCCACTTATTTCCTTCCCCTCCCATTTCGACATCCTCTCCATCGTCCAAGAACACTTGTCCTGTGCTATTCCCATGGCTATCAACCACAACTAACAGCTTGAATGGTGTTCTCCGAGCTGCTTCCGTAGTCATGGCCTCTCCTTGCATGGCCAATATATTACCTTCCCTTACATGAAGATGAGGATGATCAGGTGGCGCATTGAGCATCACATTCATTCCTGAAGCTGTACTCACTGAATTTGAGTAATTGAAGAGATCAAACCAATTTCCACTTGGAAAATAAGCATCCACGGTTTGGGCACCTGATTTTAGTACAGGAGTCACCATCAGACCCTTACCAATTAAGAATTGGGAATTGATATTGTAAGTCATCGTATCCTCAGGGAATGAGAAAAATAGGGGCCGGGCAATGGGCAGCCCCTTCCTATTTGCCTCATACATCAAGGTATAGAAATATGGGAGCAAGCGATAACGAAGCCCGAGCACCTTCTTGGCGGAAGTGGCAACTGATTTCCAGAGAAAGAGCTCTTGACGAATAGAGTTCTTTTCAGAGTGGTCTCTTGCAAAGGGATAAAAGGCTCCAAGCTGCATCAGTAAAAGCTCTAAAATAAATGCTTAAATATGTATGACAGAAAAACATGATTTACACCTCTATTCAGTCTCTACTATATCTTCTTCCCTTCTGTAGAAGATTGAGATATCTTCAACATAGCATGACGTATAAGCACAAAAGATACCCAAACTTCCCCTCACCGCAAAGCATATTTATATAGTTTATATCTGTCTTCAAAAGGAGGTAAAGAAGGTAAAATTTCCCCTAAAAAAAGAAAAAGAAAATTCTTAAATTCCTAACTCTGAATATTAATTCAGAAAAATCTTAAAGCTCAGTTGCAGAGCTCTTCAGTTAATAAAAATTGAGATTAGGCTCAAAAGATTTTACCTGAATCCATCGGTTGCAGAGCTCTTCAGTTGTGTCTCGAGAGAAACCACATATATCAGCTCCTACCATTGGAATTCCAGAAAGCCCAGAATTTAAAATTGCAGGAATTGAGTAAGCCAAGTCATCCCACGTCGCGGCATTGTCCCCAGTCCAGTGTGCAGTGTGCTTGCCAGAGCTCACAAAAGTTGATCTCGAGAGAATGAATGGCCTTTTACCAGTAACATTGACTAAAGCCTTGTTTGTTGCTCTGGCTTCCAGGAGTCCATAAAGGTTATGAGCATCGTAATCTGAAATATTGCCAAAATGATATGATGTCGCAGGAGTAGTTTTGTTGTTGATTGGCCGATGAACTCCTAAATTGTTGATTTTGTAGGGGGGATTGTCAAGAATGGAAGGAAGAGACGGAGAAGTTATGAAGTTGGACAGCTCATTCATGTCGAGCCATAGGCCATCAAAAGGAAGAACATCATGAAACCTCTTTATCTCACCACCCCAGTAACTCTCACTGGATGGGTGAAGGAAGTCAGGGAAGTACACCGGGCCTGGCCAAACATCACCTAAGTATGGGACTCCCTCGCGTTTAATGAAGATGTCTGCTTGCATCCCCCTGATGTAGGTCCCATATGTCTTGTTCACGCTAATGCCTAGATCACCCATTCAAAAGAGAAGGAAAGTAATATTATGATGACAATTTAGAAAGAAATTAAAAGATCAAGTTTCAACCACAAGCATTTCTGCACTAGTGTACCTGGATCAAGTATCAGGACATATTTTTTACCGTCCTTGTGAAGGCTGCTGACAAATTCCTTCATCTTTTCCACTGGAAAATTGATAGGGTCAAGAGTGAAGTCTTTATATGCATCCATGTAATCGATGTCGGTCCACATAACTTCCAATGGTATATTAGCTTTTGCATAACCAGCTACCACGCCCTCTAAGTCTGCGACATTCTTGTAACCATACCGGCATTGATGAAATCCTAGAAAGTAAATCACAGATACTTTATCAGTAGAACCACATTCCAAACTTGTCAAGCAAAAAGTGCAGAAAAAGCCATCTACCATGAATCAAACTTTGTAAGTGATCTACATCTAGCCATATACCAGGAAAACAGACAATGCTTCTTGAACATCAGTGAGTACTTGTGGTAGGATCAGCTGGGGGTTGGGAAGCAGTGGTTTTCAAAGGAAAATAACACGCAATGTGTCTAAGATTCGTTCCCTATTGAGCATAACAGACACAATTTGTTGAGTGATAGACTAGTGTCATCTTCATGAGAGAATAAACTCATAAAGCAAGTCAAGGGCAATAAACTCAGAATCTTCGATTCCATCCTCTTCAACGCATAATTATGCTCAAAATCTCACATTTACTGCAGAATAAGCTACAGAAGCCGAAGCACAATAGTAAAATCAAATTCACCAAATGTCAGTATCAACAATCGAAACTGGCGTACCAAAGGACCAGTATGGCATTGGGGTCGGCCGGCCAATGAGCTCGGTGTACTGCTCCATGACTGCCTCCGGCAACGGCCCGGGGAAGAAATACAAATCCAACACACCACCGATCACCTTGTAAGTGATCCTATCGCCAGTGTACACCACGTCCATGCCATTGCTGTTCAGCAACAGAACGCCGTGGCTCGTGCCCGCCCCAACTCCTCCGCCACCGCGGCCGCGGCCGCCCACGGACGACCTGACGTCCATGTAAAACGGATGCGACCCGTACAGGTTGACATCGAGGTTCGCGCTGGCGATGTCGGCGTTCCAGAGAGTAAGGGTTTGGTTGGGCAGGAGCCGGAGCGACGGCTTCGTGTGCTCTCCGATCCCGTAGAGGGAGGAGCGGCCGGGAGGGAGGGAGGAGGAGAGCTGGAGGTACTGGTCCTTGAAGACGAGGAAGGCCGAGGGATCGGAGGCTGAGGTGTCGAAGAGGACGTCGCCGGAGGAGCGGCGGGAGACGGCGAAGGAGAAGGGGGTGGTGTTGCGGAGGTCGAAGACGAGGTCGGACGATGCGGCGGCGGAGAGGCGGCATTGGGAGCGGCAAGGCGGCGGCGGCGGAGCTAGGGTTTTCTGGGGGAGAGTGCGGCGGTGAGGGGAGGGAGATCGGCGAGGGATGAGGTCGTCGGGGACTTCCCATCGCCGGTGGTCAGCGTCTGCGATTCGGACTCGAAGACGACCGCCCGCTTCGAAGCTGGAAGGAGACCCATGATGACGTAAGCCAAAATTAGCTATTTTGCGCGTACAGCCCAAAAAAAAGCATATTGTAAATTAATCTACGAGATTCATATATCTACATATATACTGTTTTATTTATTTAAATAACTCTCGATTGTTTTTTTTTTTTATGCCCAAGATCCGTCGAGCCCAAGCTTGTGTGGGCAGCCCACGGCCCGTAGAGTGCGCGGTGCACCCCAAACCAAGCATCAATACCTAGAAAAAGCTAACACAATACCTCATCACCATTGCCCCCACTTAAAACATGTTAGCCCATTGCCCCCACTTAAAACATGTTAGTAGCTGCGGAGTATCAACCATGAGACCTCTGCGATAAAGTGCCCAAAGTCCTACCAACTTAGTTGTCCACCGGTAGATCTCGATTGTTTCTTTTTTTCTTTTACCAATATCGTTAACTAATAAAAATATGGTGTCCACGGATAATTTGTAAATATAGTTCAATTTGACCTCACCTATGAACTAGCATTAAAATTTGCTTATTTTGTATTTTTGCAATAGCCTTCTTAGAAAAAAATTCAAATTTCAAAATATTTCTCCTTTCACGCTTATATATACATATGTACACATTATGTACTGTCATTGTGTATTTGATAATTTCTTTTTGTTTCTTTGGTTGATAATTAGAAATTTCGCAATGTAGTGATTTGAAATTTAAATTTTTAGGATAAAAACAACAGTATCATAACTTTCATAAGACGCTCACTTAAGCATCATAACTTTCTTTTCACTTACTTAAGTTTAACATTGAAGTGAAATCGATTATTTAAGTGTCACTTTCGACAAATCATATGTGAATTTTTTGTATATAAAAAAATATTTTTTTATTTTAAAAATTTTAAAGTTTTTATTTTTTTATTTTCTATTTTTCTATTCACCAACTACAAAGGCCTTGCCCTTTGTTGGTGGGGGCCGCAAAGCCCTTGGGTGAGGCCATCGCCAATTGCAAGGGAGGGCCTTTGCGGTTGGTCACTTCATGCACAGCAAGTGTATCCCAACCTCATCGGCCTCGAGCAAGGTCGCAAAGCCCCTCACTAGATAGGGGTGAGGTCGATAGGGGATTTTCTAGCAAGATAAATTGTCGATGACACTTAAGTCATTGATTTTTCATATTTGTGACATTTAAGTAAGCGAAAAATTACAAAAATTATCCAAGTAAGACAATTGATACCCACATTAGATTTTCCGGTTAGGCAAATTTTCAATGGCGCTTAAGTGATCGATTTTTCAAATTTATGACACTTACGTAAGTTGAAAAAAAGTTATAGAAAAATTATAGAGCTCCTATTATTCTTATCCCTAAATTTTCGTGCAAATATGTTGACCATAAAGATTGCTAACACAAGATTAAAGTTCTAATTTAGCGATTGACTCCAAACCCGTTGCACTTATCAATTATGCTCGCTCACCTTCCATCCTTATTGGCTTGGGCAACACAACCATAGCCCGATTCCAACTTTAGGGTGCATTTAGCTCAACATTGTCAATGCCCTTCGGGGCTCCAAAATCTCTTGGGCAAATACAAATGGTGTTTGGAAAATTTCTTATAAAGGTTTGGGGAAATACACTCGTATCTCCAAAGCCTCTAAAGGCCTTTGGTCTAAAGTACGGTTTGAAGTACTTTGAAGTGTCATAGTTCTTGAATGCAAATACACTTTTTTTCTTCTAAATTTGCCCTTGCTCAACTTCCATGATTTTGAAAATGTCCCCACCTCACATAACCCCACTGATAAGGGATTAGGCCATCGGCTAGGGGCCGGGAAGGCTAGATCTAGTTGTTGGCTAGTGATGCTTGGGTCGCACGACCTAAGGCGAGGTTGCCTGATAGCTACATGAAGCCACCGGCGATTGGTCAACAGTAGATTTGGTCTACTAACAAATAATTTGAGAGTTTTTTTTTTATATAAATAGCAAAAGTTTTTATATTTATTTATAAAGTATAGTTTTTACTAAATGATATTTAAGTGAATATTGCTTCCCAATATGTTTTTAGAATACACTATGCCAAATATCATTTGCATTTTAGAAAACCCTTAAATCCAAAAGTCTTTACATTTTTCCAAAAGTATTACTCCAAAACCCAACTAAACACACCCAATCTAGGCTTAGCACAAATATTCTATGTAATCTATGTTATAGGAAGATTTATTAAACTGATGGATTGGGTCAAAAATGGTTCAATCTCATATAATACAAATTTAGTGATTCATATTCAAATCCGACTCATATTAATAAAACACTTTCATATTCAAACCAATATAGGAAAACTCATATCCTACTAATGTAAGAGAAGCAAGCATGAGATCAAGTAAATGCGAGAAAAAGTAAAGAGAGATTCATAGAATAAAGTTGAGTTAAATTTAAGTAAGTTATAGACTCATTAGCATCATATTATTTTGGGTTTTATCATTTTAGACTAATTCATGATTCATTTACTGAATATAACTAGTCCATGCAATAACTCAGCCCATCGAATACAGTTTAAGAAACGGGTCTATAACCTATACTAATAGGTCTTAGTTATGAATGTTCTTATGTAATGCCACAGGCCCGATCTCCAGGCCCGGCATTTCCCCACTCGCATCACTTCTACCCCGTTATGAGCACGGTTTTTCTCGACGTTTTCTACTCTTTTTGCAATTCCTACGTGGTCGGATAATGCTTTTCCACAAAGAAAAGCCGCTCTCACGAGACGGTCAAATGCAGAGCTACGGCTACTACTGGCTCTGCATTTCGGGAAAAGGAAAAAAAAAAAGCAAGAGAAAAGGGCTTAGCAATAGCAGATCGACAAATTCTGACTCTGACCTGGCAACAAGGCGGAGATGCTCGACGTCGGGCCCATAGACGGCGGTCCTGTTGATGAGGCGGAGCTCGGCGGTCAACGTCGTCCCCGACGGGTCAACGGCCGCGGATCCGACCGCGTATCCGTACCCGATGACAACGGGCGTCCCCCCGCCTTCTCCGCCCGGCGCGCTGGCCTCAGACGGACGCGACAGCAGGCACAAGATCAACGGGAAGAGGGAGAGGAGACAGCGGCGGCGGCGGCCATGGCGGTCTCTGTTTCCACCCATATCTTTTTGGTGGGGATCAGGAGGAGACCACGAAGAAGCTCATTTAGAGAGAGAGAGAGAGAGAGAGAGAGAGAGAGATAATGTGGGGGTGAGCTTCAGCTTCATTCGCCAGCCCACCACTGGCAAAAAGCGAAGACGACAAGAAGTATAGTTTTCTTTTCTCTGGGGCAAATTGGGGCACGGAAGACTGAAAATTTGCTCGTTTTGTCGGCCGTTGCTCACGTGCTTCTCACGTGCTTGTCAATTTCATTTCGATCACGTGCTTTTTTTCTTTTTTTTTTTTAAATTGTTCTATTTTTCCAACGTGCAGGAAAACTCGCGCCCGTGCTCGCTTACCGATCGAGGAAGACCTCGCGATCTGTAGAGATCGTCTGATCTCAGCGTATCGGTTGGTGCGATTAATGAGCGAAATCGACGAAAATGCCATTTTTATACATGGTCTTCAAAATGAGAGTTTTCGAATTTCGAATATTGTTCTTAGTTAAAAAAAAAAATTTCGTTCTTAGTTTCTCTCTCTCCTTTTGTTGATTATGATATCATGGGTTTGTATTCTGTATAACAGCATGGGGCACTAGGGAGGACGGGAAAAAAATTCTAGTAGTAGAGAAGTCTCCGAAAGATCGAAGTGCTACTTTATCTCTACGGATGGTCCTCAAGTTCTATCTAGCCCAATGCAGTCCTCACATCAGCCGACTCAGCAGCCACATGGATATGAAGCTAAGAATTACGGTGTATGTCCCTGTGGCTTGTGTATCCTATGATGGGTTAGAGAGCGTTAGGTTGGTTTTGGGCTCCATGTTGTAGTCTGCATAGAATTTTGTCTCATAAAAGTGGATTGCTGCTGAAAAATCATAGAGGAAGAGAACATGGGAACAAGTTAAATGGCTGATGGGTTCCACGTTTCATGTATTCGATGTAAAATTTTATGAGAAGCGGTCATTTTGTATGGTGAGTGTATGAGAGCTTTCCTCCATATAATGCAAAAAGAACTTATCCTAATGAATTTATGCATATGCTCTAGCTCGTGAAGCAAATAAACCACGCGATGAGTCCTATACTTATGCTAAGAGCTCTTCTAATTGAGGCCTCGATTCCGTAGAGTTATTCTAACTAATGAGTCTCGTAACATGACAATGCTTTTACATAAATTAGTTTAACCAAAAAAATCTCAATTCAAATGATAGTAAAATTTCTCTTAATTGGACAACTACTCATACTTCTGCAATAAGTGAGATCATAATATATAATATGCTTCAATTGCTCAAATATGAACTCTTTTAAACATTTATCAAATCTGAAAATTGGATAAATATCAGAGGTTATTCTTGCAGCTTTCCATTTTTTTTTATTTCAAACCTTTGGCATAGTTATGTTGGTCCTTCAAATTCAACCTCATATAAGCAAATGTGAGCAAGTCCTTCTAGTTTGCAATAGACACATTAGAGCCTTAAGTCGGAAATTATCTCGGTGTTTATCATAAATCAACATTTAGTTCTCCGAAAATGATTTTAGGAGACAATGACATATTGAAATGAATACTTCATTAGCTCAAATAGGCTTTCAACATACAGAAATCAAATTAAAAATAAAATGGATCAATTTTGAGGGGCCATTTCTGTATGCTATCTTTTATATTCATATTTCGATATTTTCAAAATAAATTTGTGTGTTCTTTTCCTCTTTTTTTTTTTGTAATTTTAAAATTCTATTAGAAAAACATATCACACACTCATTTGTGAAATTATCAAGATGGGGGTAAAAACAACCATGCGCTAATATGGAGTTACTCATTGCACAGACAGATTTGGTATATAAAAGATAATATTTAACAAGTAGTACAAAGACGAAATGAACTATTTTTTTTCTAAGCAAAGTTCGTGCTATTTGCCAATCATTTTAGAAGTAGGGTGCATTTACTTTAACGTGAACCTATGCATGGTAAGAAATATTACTCGATAACTTTCTTATAATTTTTTGTAAGGTGCTGCTGTAGCGATGGTACGGTTATTCCTTATGAATAAGGGTGCCATTTTGACCACACACTAAATGAAAATGCAATTGGTAGGCAACTGTCGCATCCTAAGGACTCTTTCTTTCCCCTCTGCAAAGCAATGCAGTGTAGTGCAGAGTAACAAGGAAAGTCAATGTGGGGCCTCAAGTACCCAAATCTTTTTTTGACCAAGGGATCCTATTGATATCCTACTAGACCAGACAAGCAAGTCATCCGGCGTCCTTGACAAAATACATGGTGCAAACTACACCGTCACTTTTCCAATGGTGACGGTACCATCAGCTTATCATTTTCCCTTGTTGTATTTACTACATACACCTAATAACCATGTTTCATATTATTGTTGTTGGTTACCAACAATCCAACGGCTGGAATTTAATTTTCCCCCATATTTAAGTAATCATTTGGGATACACATTGCCAAGTTTGCACAAAAAATAAATTATAACATACTCTAGACACAACTAGTTCTATTTTTTTTTGTCTCACTAGTGAAACATGTAAAATGAATCTCAAGCAATGGTCAAGTTAATCCCTGAGGTAATGACAAGCTTGGCATACCTTTTTTGTCATACTTTTATCTAATCAACAAAATTCCAACAAAGATCTCCATAAATATGTTGCTTTGAAGTGTTATATATTTCTAATTGATTCATAAGAATTGCGAAAGTGATAAATTCTCAAATAGCTGTCTATTCTTCTTTTGATCAACAATATATCAAGTAACCCGCCATATATTTAATCTTGCCCAGATGAAAGAAACTTAGATAAATGTGACCTCATTTTTTCACCTTAAGTAGATGTTATCTGGGTTTACAAACCACCTATTACACTTGTATATCTATTGGAAATAAGAATGAGATTTCAAGTCGACTTGAAATGCTTGCATTGGATACATGCAATAACTTTTCATATAAAGTTAGCAATATACTCGAACACAAACAACAAGATGCGCCATATTCTTCATATGTAATATAGAAGAGTTCAAATTTTAGTACTATAGAACATGTTCTATCATCATATTAGCCTTTAGAATAAGTAAAATATTGTTGTTTCTTTGAAAGTAATATTTTCTTGAGAGTTTATACACAATTCTGTGAAGAAAACAAGAGACTGTACTATAAAATGTTATTGAGTTATTAGTTTACCTTCCTCTCTTTAATTATGTATTGGTAAAAAATCTCAAAACAATATCTTAGGAAAGGGATCATAAAATTAGGAAGCACTCTTCTTATTGCACAAAAGATTAGCTTTCTTTACAATTGGACCGAATTTGCATAAGATAATTATCCAATCAGTCTTAAAACTATTGCACGGCTGTTAATTCTATCATAAACTTTTTAATTTTACTAATTTAGCTGTAAACCTTTTGATTATATTCTAATGTAGATTTTCAGCCTAATCTTTGTCTGAACGCTGATGGCCGCCGCCGGCCATCATACAAAGTATAGCTGACAATTTGATATAGAAAATTTTAGACGAAATAGCCCCATTTTTCATTATCTTTTTAAATATTTTTAGTTTTTTGCTTTTCATTTTTTTTTTGTTTTCTACTATTTATCTTGTTTAGATAAACTTGCAGCACCCTCCTTTAATTCTGTCCTCCAATCCTCAACTTAGAACTTCAAGAACTTATTCCCTTATGTGCCCCGAGCGTCCGCTGGCATTCCCTGCTTGAAAGACTCGGCGTCCTAGGCTCCGGGATCGGATTTTTCGAAGTTGTTGAGCAACAACCTCGTGCTGCACCGCCTCTTCAACGGAGCTCCGAAGTCGGTATAGACCGGGCACGCCATTGCCTCGGGACCCTACGAGATCACGATCGTCTTCCTCTCTAGACCTCGCATGCACTTCACCTGCCCAGACCCTAATCCTTCCACATTGCTCGCCTCGCTCTCTCGAAAAATCAAAGTGGAGTCAATCACAACATTCAAAGAAAAATTCCAAGCGACTTCAGAGTAGTTGAGTATAAAATAGAAAAGAGAGTTGAGAAATTTTTGATTATTTCGATATATCGAAATGAGTACATGGAAAGCCTATTTATGGGCTCAGATAGAGAATATCAAAAGAAATCAAATCAGATTTGTAAAATCAAAAGAAAAATTGAAATAAGTGGAAATATCATAAATATCTCTAAGACATATCTCAATACACTAATATTGCTAACAGTAGTTGTGCATGCTCCAGGTTCCACGCCGTCGTGGCCGAGATGATCGCCAAAAGAAGACTGAGTTTAATTGCTGTCCGGAATCTTTCCAATCAACAGTAAGTGCAACTACATTAATGTATAATTGGAAAGAAATGAGGCTTGCTATAACGGACGTAACTTCCAACGAATAAATAGAGATTTATCTACGTGCCATAAGGCTTTATTGGGTACATCTAATAGTCATGTTTCATATTTCGAATTTGCCATCAATCTATTCACCCATCAAAATCATTGATAATCTAGCGGTCTAGATTTTAATTTTTTTCAACTAATTAAGTAATCACCAAAAGGATGTATATGGTCATGTTTCTAGAGAAAATGAGCTCTAATAAAACTTGCCATTGATAATATCTTAGAATGAGAATTTGTCAAATGCAAATTGGGCAAGTGTATCCACACCAATAATGAACATGACTAATTACTTACCTATTTATAGAGCCCTTCATCTTTTGGTGCTCCACGCCATAGCCAACTGACTTTCTTCTTCATTTTTACTAGTCCTTTGAGTGCTTCAAAGCAAGTCCTAAGCAATGCATACGAAACAAAGTTTTAGGCATCATATCTCACTCGCATCTTTGGAATTCTCCTTTGACATCAATCCAACAATCATATCTCACATGCTCCAACCTTGCATCATGTAATTAAAAGTTGGATCAGTGATTCACCAAAAAAAATGCTTTCGCCCTGGTAAGATCTCTCTCTCTCTCTCTCTCTCTCTCTCTCTCTCTCTCTCATGTTGATTATGATCTCCTGGTTTTTTTTTTTTTTTCTATATAACAGCAAAGTCTCCGTAAGATTGAAGTGTTACTTTATTGCTACGGATGGTCCTCAAGTGCTATCTAGCCCAATGCAGTCCCCACATCGGCCATCTCAGTAGCCGCATGGCTATGAAGCTATAGATTACGGTGGATGTCCCCGTGCATATCCTAGGGTGGGTTAGAGAGCGCGAGGTTGGCTTTGGTTCCATGTTGTAGTCCGCATGGAATTTTGTCTCATAAAAGCGGATTGTTGATTAATAATCATGGAGGAAGAGAACATGGGAACAAGTTAAATGATCAATGGTTTCCACGTTTCATGTATCTGATATGGAGTTACTTATTGTACATAAAGATTTGCTATATAATAGCAAATATTTAACAAGTAGTACAAATATGAAATAAACTATTTTTCTTAAGCAAAGTCCATGCGTTTTACCATTCCTCTTAGAAGCAGGGTGCGTTTACTTTGTTTAAACGTGAACCTCTTCATGGTTAAAAAATTACACGATAACTTTTTTGTGCTTTTGACTATTTACTATATACACCTAATAACCATGTTTGATATAATTGTTGTTGGCTACCAACAATCCAACAGCTGGCATTTAAATTTTCCCGCATAGTTAAGTAATCATTTGGGATACACATTGCCATATTTGCACAGAAAATAAATTATAACGGAACCAACCAATTATACTATTTCCCATCAACTTCAACTCGTGTGGATAGCGGTTGCCGTATTGTGATGATTTCCTTTAAGGCAGATTTCTATGTCTACATCCTAACCGTAAAATTATAGTCTATTGTAGCATGAGCTGTATATTCTGCTTAACTTAGCTGAATTAGCATATGCCACCATCTTCCTCTCAAAGTTACTGCTACCCAATCACTATAAAGGATGCCATAACATATGACTCATTCATACATTTTCTATCAGGCCAATAATATGCATATGTATTGTTTAATGTCTAGCCCTCAATCCTCTACTGCCTTGGATTTGTTTTTATAATGAATAATTGCTTTGGTACTCTAAAAGACCTCAACAGCCCTATCTTATTTTAATGATTGTATAGTTCTCGAAGTACTTATTATCCATGACGGTTGGATCCTTTACAAATTTAACCTCAAATAATATAACCTCAAACAATATCCTATTATACGCTTATCAACCTCACATAATACACTTGATGAAAAAATACAATATTAATCTTAACATAAGGGAAACTCACATAGCTTCCATTTTTCGCACTCTAATTTTAGAAGCTCAATCTCCCCTACTCTCCTTAATTCAATCAATTTGATATCCTTTTTATTTTTTTTCTTTTTTTGGTTCTTGATCTTCCTCTTTGTTAGTGGCTAGCCACCAACAGTACCCACAGAGGGCTAGGCAAGGGTCGCCCACGCCAGACACAGGCGAGGTGACCCTCACCCTAGGGCCATCCACAAGGGTTAGATGACCTTGTCAAGTGTTGGTAAGGGCCTACTACAAGAGACTGCCAGGCCCCTCCTAT
The DNA here is from genome assembly GCA_019915205.1 of Eucalyptus rudis. Classification (NCBI taxonomy): domain Eukaryota; kingdom Viridiplantae; phylum Streptophyta; class Magnoliopsida; order Myrtales; family Myrtaceae; genus Eucalyptus; species Eucalyptus rudis. The sequence goes on from JAHMTN010000120.1 coordinate 4,020,250, forward strand.
TGTGAGTGGGGCCACCCTCACCAGATTAGCCTCGCCTACCCCTGGAGAGGGCTCGACCACCCTTGCCAATGGGCGATGACCCTCACCGGCTGCTAGTAAGGGTTGTCGAGGCCTTGCCAGCCCTTACCAATAGCCAGTGAGGTCACCTAGCCCTCGCTAGCCACAAGCAAGGGCCGACCTCATGGATGGCCCTACGATGAGGATCCCTCGCTTGTGGCCGGCATGGGTGGCCCTCACCGACAAGGTAAACCCTTGCCCAGCCCTCCGGCCACCGGCAAAGAGGAAGAAGAACCCCAAAAAAAAAAAAAAATGAAGAAAAAAAGGGAAAAATATTAAATGACAAAAATATCCCTTATCACTAGAAAGTTAGGTTCTTATTTGAAACAAATATAACCACTTCGAACCTTTATTTAAAACAGATATAACCAATTCAGGTCCTTATTTGATACAAGATCCACTTTAGACTCTTATTTGAGAAAGTGATGACATTTTAAGTTCTTATTTGAAACAAAGTCCACTTTATGCACTTATTTGAGAAAATGATGACATTTTGGGTTTTTTTTTTTGGGAATTTTCCCTATTAAAACGAAAGAAATAATTAATTTGTTAATAATTTATGAATTGATGACCGTTAAAAAGTCGTTATACTATAATAGATAGTTTATGAAGAAAAAAAAATCAAAAACCATTACACGGCCATTATAAAGCCCGTATACAACCGTTACGAAATTGATTGCAATCAAGATCATTACATAACCATAATTAAATCATTATAAAATGTTACAAATCTATTATAGAATAATGGCTTTCATGATTATCATAATTTCTATAATAAAAAATGCTTTCAATTATTTTTAAATGGTTGAAATATCCAACAAAAATTCCATAATGGCGATAAGTGCCTAAGAGGGAGATTTTATTGATAATAAAATTTTGTGATGGTGACAAAGACATCAAGAGATGAAGAGCTCACACACTCTTAAAAATAGCATAAGTGCCTGAGAGGGAGAGTTTATGCTAGCTTACAAAAAAATAACTAGTGAAAATTCAAAATAAGAACATCAAGTGCCTTCATTTTTTCAAATAAGAACTTGAAATGTACCTTATTTCAATTGTAATTAGATAAAAACGCCCATCATTGGTCAATTACCAGAGAAATTACTTCACTCAAGGTAACGCTTGCTCTCTCTCTCTCTCCCTCTCTGTCTCCCTCTCTCAACGATGTTGTATTTTGTTATGATCAAGCATTAAGTCCATGGATGAAGGGAGGAGGAAAGAATCATCCTGAACTGATGGACCGCGTGACTTCATCTTTCTAAGGTACCAAATACAAAGCTACCAATAGCACCTAAATCATGTTTTGTTTAATCTAACTTTTGAAATAACTTCTTGTACTCGATTTTGACCACCAATCTAACTTTCATAATACGCTCTTGTCGGAGTAGGGAAGAGTGGCTTGTAGCTTGTTCGATCGCACCAAATTTCGCAAGTCGAGCAAAGCCACCACGTCTAGTGACCCTCCATTAATCCTAACTCCTTTTCACACGGGAGTCGTTGAAGGTGGTAAGCTTGCATGGGTTCTACGTCGTCCCATGGAGCTGCAATTTGTATGTGTTAAAGCCCATCTTCAACAAACAGCCAATTTAATAATCCTATTGGTATCTTGCACCACTTATCTATTGCATTTATATGCTCTTTTTGTACATATAATCTCCCTCCACATATAAATTTTATAAAGATGTTGCATTTTCTTTCCCTCAATCCCTCCGCTTAGATTCCCCTCTTGAAGATCCTAGAATACGTATATAAGACTAGAGTCGTCAAGGAAGAGGCCCAAAACAAAGACCTCTCATATGTTTTTTTCACCCGCTAGCCCGATCGGCCCAATGGAGACCACCAACTATACCTGGAGAGAGGCTAGCACAGGACCCCACCACTATGATCCCCCTTAAGACGCCTTAGCAATGCGGAGGTTTGAACTTGCCACCTTGGTGATGAGGAGCAAGGCTCTTACCAGTGCAACTGCCCACCGGTGGGTAAGACCCTCTCGTATGTTTGTGTGTGTAGACAGAGAGAAAGAGAGTTAGGATTTTTGGAGTCGCTCTGCTTGCTTGGTCCATCGGAGAGAAGGCCAGACGACATGCCAAGGAGAGTAGCAACCGGAGCTGGCAGGCGACGGGGACATTGGCAGAGAGAGTCGTCGACAAGAAGATAAAGTTGGAGGGGGTTTTCAAGAAGACAAGGTGCCGCCTCGTTAGCGTCCTCTTCAACTTCATTTTGTACAAGCTCAATCTCACTATCGACGTCAATCAAGACCTGGACAAGCATCCTGATAGAAATTATGACAGTTATTCTATAATAATTTTGTTAACGGTTTCTGTTCACTATTGTTATGAAACGATTGCTTAATAACGTTTGCATAATGTTTTATAACAACTCTTTAATAGTCAGATAATGCTTTTGATATATTTCTTTATGAACCTTTTTCATAATGGTTTATATAACAGTCATCTGCTAATCATCAATAAATTTATTAGTCTCTTTTTAACGATTTTCATTTCATTTGAATATAAACTTCAAACCACAGTTCTTGACGATATATCAAATTAAAAAGACAAAATTTTCCCTTTTTTCTTTTCTTTCTTCATTGAATTATATAAATTGTTCATATTCTTTCTATTATTCTGTGCAAAACATAAAATAAAAAGAAAGCATGATATGTCTTAGGAAAATAGCTGTTTTTCATATTTCATGGAACGGAATTATCTTAAAAACAGTGCAGTGCTTGCATGCATTAGATAATTAATTTATTTTCTCATATTTTTTAATGGATTTTCAACAATTATTATTTTTCTTATTATCTAATATAATTCCAAAAACATTATTGGGGTCCCGGTGCTCGTTAAGCTATAGTATGGTCATTAAAATTTTCACAATATTCAAAGTCTTAGCAGAAAAGTAAAAAGTTATTTTTGGATATTTAAAATGCAAAAAAAAAAAAAAACAAAAAAACAAATACGACCATAATCTAGGAAGTAGCCGTCTTCTGTCGTGAGGAGAGAGAGAGAGCGGTCGGCCTCGTGCAGACGACCCAGTTCGCTCTCCTGGGCTTCTTCGTTCAAGACTGCGGACCTCAGGGCCTCGCTCTCCGTCGCCTCTAAACCCGCTCTTCCCAAGGTAAACGCCGAACTCGTTCATCCCCCACCCCTTCTTGACTCCTTCGCATCGCTCCTTGCGAATCTCACACGAAAAATGAGAAATGGGTCGACTGATTAGTTAATGATGACACTGTTTCCGGCTGGAACGTTGTCGGGTAACGTGAAAGCTTATTCCTTTTACCCAAAAGTGAGTGCAAGGTTGGAGCTTTGTCATTTCTTAGGGTGAAACCAGTCAAACCCTTACAATTTGTTGCTCTTAGATGATGATGATGATGATGATTGGATGGAAGTCTTATGCTCCTGAGTTGTTTGTGGAATCATTGGAGATTGGGTTGCAATGGTCGATGGAAACTCAGCTCAGCCATTGAATTGGATTGCAAAGGTTTTGTTTGAGACTGCAGTCGTCGTTCGCAGCAAGACTCATGGTTAAAGTTGCGAATCGGTTCAATTTTCTTTCTAGAAAGCGTCCTGTCCAAGAGTGCGCTTGAAATTCGTAGTTTCTGCGAGCACGATACTGTTGGAAAGTTGAATTGTGCAGCTAAAAGCCAGCACATGTGACCTTGTTGACCAATTCGTCAGAAAAACCGGGGAGAGAGACTTGCTCGTGTATAAGGTGGATCCCTTGGAGCCTCAGTGGCATAGAGAATGGCTTACACACCTTTAAAATGAATAGATGAAAATGTTCTGTGAAGTGTCTGGCTGCTGCTTTGAAGAACTCCAGTACACCCTGCTTACTGTACAGTTGCAGACTAGCAGGATGACATTTGATTCGCGGTCAGTGAACCTACATTAAAAAGACTTTACCTCCCTAATGATTGTAAAATTGGGATGTCGCAATTCTTTGTACTTTTTATTCACAATAGCTCATCGTTTTCCTCTCCTCAAGATGCTTCTAGTTGTCAATCAGTTGGGTGTTGATCTAACTTATGGTACCTCAATTTAAAATGTCCAGGTTCCTGTATTTATTATTCACACAAAAGTGAAAGAACATTAATTTGTTTCATTGGTTTTTTTATCTTGAAACTTTGCACGTGTATCTGTGAGCATAGATTCTATCTCAGGATCATTGTTACAGCTGCCTTTCCCAACATCCAGGGCAGCTCCATGGTGAAGTTTCTTGACATAGCTTGTGATGAGGTTTCTTAAGATGCTAATTGCTGAAGTTTTTACCTGGATATTAGGTAAGGGACTGGTTTCTAGTCTCTGCCACCTTTTCGGGACCAGCTCTGGCAACTAATTGAAAGTCCTGCTTGCCATTTGACTATTTTAAGGATATTTTCTGGAAACTTCTCTTTCTTTTTCTTTTTTTTATTCTTTTTTTCATGTCTCTGAGTATCTGTTTTGGATGTCGAAACATGCATGGTGCCAATTTGTGTAGAAACTGTATCATGTTGTGTAGATGATTATTTTGAAGCTGAACTACTTTTTTCAAACAGATAGTTCACTAATGCTAAGTTTACTGTAAATTCATTTGGGGTCGCTTTTGTTGTACAATGGCTCTAGGTTGGTGGTGAGCTTTTGTTAGCTAAATTATTGCCTGATTAATCTTGCATTTGTTAGTGGTGCAAACAATGTTCTATCATCATGTTAGCCCTATAGAACAATTGAAATATTGTTGTTTCCCTTAAAGTAGTAAGAGTTTATAACAATTCTATAAAGAAAACAAGAGATTGTACTGTAAAAATGTTATTGATGTTATTAGTTATGTTTAATTTTATTTAAAATGAAGTTTACTTTTCTCTATTTATTTATGTATTGGCCAAAAAATAAAAACTCAAAGCAATACTTAGGAAAGAGATCATAAAATTAGGAAGCACTCTTCTTATTTAACAAAAGATTAGCTTTCTTTACAATTAGATCAAATTTATGTAAGATAATTACCCAATCAATGTCAAAACTATTATACAGTCAAATCAATCATAAAATTTTAAATTTAATCAATTTAGTCCTAAACATTTTGATCATATTTGATGGTCACTGCTAGCCACTGCTGGCCAACGTACATAGTACAACTGCTGGCCAACGTACATAGTACAACTGACAATTTGACATAGACAATTTTAGACAAAACAACGCTGCTTTTTCAATAAATTTAGTTTTTTTTTTCATTCTTTTTTTTTTCTACTATTTATCTTGTTTAGATGCACTTGCAGCACCCTCCTTCAGTTCCGTCCTCCAATCTTCAACTTAGAACTTTAGGAACTTAGTCCCTTCTATCCCAAGCCCGAGTCCATCTTCACGCCGCTCACCGAGCCCCACGTGCAAGCTGCCATTCCCTGCTTGAAAGACTCGGCGTCCTAGGCTTCGGGATCGGATATTTGGAAGTTGTCGAGCCACAGCCTCGTGTTGCACTGCCTCTTCAACGGAGCTTCCAGGTCGAAATGGACCTGCCACGCCACTGCCCTGGGACCCTTCGAGATCCCGATCATCTTCCTCCCCAGACCTCGCCTGCACTTCACCTACCAGACCCTAATCCCTCTCCACATTGTGCACCTCGCTCTCTCGAAAATTGAAAGTGGAGTCTATCACGACATTCAAAGAGAAATTCCAGGCAACTTCAGAGTAGTTAAATATGAAATAGGAAAGAATTGGGGAATTTTCAGTATATTTTGATATATTGAAAGGAGTACATAAAAAGCTTATTTATAGGCTTAGATGAAAAAAATCAAGGTAAATTAGATTAGATTTGTATAATCAAAAGAGATATTGAAATAAGAGGAAATATCCTAAATATCTCTAAAAGATATCTAAATATCCTAATATTGCTAATAGGAGTTGTGCAGGCTCCAGGTTTCATGCCATCATGGCCGAGATGATCGCCAAAAAAAGGCTGAGTTTAATTGCTGTCCGGAATCTTTCCAATCAACGGTAAGTGCAACTACGTTAATGTATAATTGGAATGAAATGGGCTCAATATAATGATCATAACTTCCGGCGAATAAATAGAGCTTTATCTGTGTGGCATCCCAAAATTCATGGCAACCTCTAGTCACATTAAGGTCTATGAATAGGAGATGGAAGTACCATTAAGTTATTTTATGGCCATTTAATCCATAATTTGCAATAAGATATATGGCCAAGCTTTTAAGGGATAATTATGTGATAGGAAAGAAAATCCTATCATTGGCCATGTGTTTTATAAATTGGAATTTATGGAATTATGATTTCAAGATTTTGGCCATGTGGAATTTAGTAATTAAATCCTCAAAAGAAAGAATTAAAGATGAATAATTGAAAATGAAATTGTGGGTTTAATTAGGTTGGGCCTTAGGCCCAAGAGTATGGATTTTGGAGGGCCAAATGGCCGGCCCATTGGAGCCAAGGAGGGGCTGTCGACCAGCTCATTTGCTGGCCCAAAGCCCAGCCAAGAATGAAGCCCATTAACCTTGCATGTCCTCCAACACTTGTCCTCTCCTTTTTGCCACTTGTTCTCCTCATGAGAACACTTGTCCCTCATGCAAACTAAGAAAGCATGCAATATATAAGCCACCAAAGAGAGAGAGAGAGAGAGAGAGGGAGAGAGAGAGAGAGAGTGGCTGATGGTGAGGGGCTGTCATCCAAGAGAGTTGCAAGAGAGAGAGTGAGATGTGAGAGAGAGGCCGAGAGAGGAGGAGAAGGAGCCGCTGCCGCTCGTTTGCCGCCCGTGTGCCGTCGTTCTCTTGAGTCTAGAGGCAAGTTGGGGGTCCTTTGCTGCTCTTGCATGTGTGTTTGTTAAATTTATGGTTGATATAGTGTCGAGTTTGGGTGATTTGGTGAGGAAAACCGAAGTATGGGTGGTTTATTCTTGAATGGTATGGCTGTTTTTGCTCGAACAGTGTGAGTCAGAATGTTGTGTGAGCTTGCATGCATGTTTGGAGTTCGATTTTGGCTTTGATCTCTTCATGTAAGTTGTAGCTAAAATTTCATGGAAAATGATGGATATTTGAGGGGTTAAACTCCCATCCTACGGAGACCTCAGATCTGGAAAGATTTTACTGACCTCTTGTTGGATGTGTGGTTGCATGTTGGTTTGTGTTACGAATCTCTCTTTTATTTCTTCATGAAAGTTGTAGGGGACATCTTAAACTACAACATAATCAAATTTGAAGTGAAATGAACAAGTATAGCCTAGTAAATCGACTGGATCTTGAAGACGGTAATTCTAGAGATGTATTTTGGGACACCCGAGACTTCATGGACTTAAATGACGACTATAATCTGGTTATTTGACTTATATCTCTGCATAAAACCTGTAGAGGACACCTTGATGTATAAAATATCCAAATTTCAGAGGAAAAAAAAGAGAATAGGTAGGTGAAAAATCAGTTTTTCGGAGAAGCATGTACTGGACGATGTGGTAATGGATCCAGAAGCTTCGTGAGACTGTAGAAAATAATATAAAAATAATATGACTTGGAAGTCTTCATGAAAGATGTACGAAAATGTCTTGGCTATGACTCGGTAAAATTTCGTAATTTTTGGAGGTTGTATGAATATTTTAATCGAATTTCTTCGGAAACTGTGCATTCTGATTTCATCCGAAAATGATATGCTGTTTTGGGTGATTTATGGAATGATGTGAAATTTTATATGGCCATGTATTTTACATGAAATCATCATCCTATTGCCTTGTTTATCACTTGCCTTAATTTTTATAATTTTTGGGAATTTATAGATATTAAATTTAATATTTTTGAAAATGACAAAAGCTGAAATTTAAATAAATGAAAAAAGGCATGAAAAATGGATTATATTATTGGCCATAAATTCCATTAAATTTATTTCATAAATAATTATACCATGTAGCATGTATGATGAGGTCTTGATGTATGCATGACGTCGAATTGACATACATGTATGAATTCCATGCCAAGTATGACTTGTTTGATGTCACGTCATATGCCATGCTAAATTAAGACCGAAATTGGTGAACATGAATAATGTTAAATGAGGAGATTGATGTGGCGGATGATAATGCCCTGGGAGTGTCGGGATGCCCGGTGGTATACGGTACGTAATTCCAGGAGAGGCCTGGTGGTATGTCGGTACATAATTCCGGAAGCCTTAGAGGTTTTTGCCCAGGGGGAATGCCTCGCGATGCCAGGATTGGGGTGCGGGATGCCCGGCCAGGGAGTGTAAATGCCGGAAGCCCTGTCGGAGGTTTTTGCCCGAGGGGAATGCCTCGTGATGCCAGTTAGGATGCGAGATGCCCGTAATGTGGGGGGCCGGATGCCCGGTGGCCTGGAATGGCTGAATGCCGGAAGCCTCGGAGGTCTTTGCCCGAGGGGATGATAAAATTGATGATTTGAGAAATGGGTGATGTGGTGATCAAATGGGAGGTTAAAAGTAGAAATTAAACTATGGCATGATGATATGCATGATGATATGCATGACGAATATGATGATGATGATATATGATATGGCATGATGATATGCATGACTATGATGATGATGATGATGATGATATATGATATGGCATGATAATATGCATGATGATATGCATGACGACGACGACGATGATATATGATATGGCATGATGATATGCATGACGATGATGATGATGCCATGATGATGATGACATGTGTGATGTGATTGTGTCATGATGATGATGACATGTATGATATGATGATGCCATGATGATGATGACATGTGTGATGTGGTGATGTCATAATAATGATGACATGTATGATATGATGATGATACATATGTATGTGTTATAATTTGTGATGATGATGCATGATAGTATGCGCATGGCTCCAAGGTAAGTATTGCCTGAAATGCATGTATGACTTGTATGATGCATTGAGTGGTTATTGGATTCCTTTACCTGCAGCAGTGGTTGTACTCACCCCTTTTGGGGACCAACATTTCAGACTAGTAGACGGATCGAGTGATGGGATATGATCGTGAGGAGGAGGATAGCAAAGGAAGGAGCTTTTAGACGCCGACACTGATCGATGGACTTTAAGTGTACGACTGTTGGAGGGGATGTCGGTCATCTTTTGAAGTATATCCATGTATAGGAAACTATGGCATTTCGATGTACTGACTAAAGATGTCCATCTGCTTTATGTAAATAAAAGTGTACGAATTTAACTTATATAAGATGTTTAGTCGGTGTGCATCGTTTTCTGAATATAGGGAAGGGAGTTTGTTGGATGTGCTTCTGTATATGAATTGCGCAAGGGACCTATTAAAAAAAAAGCGTAAACCCCTTATGTTGTATGGACCCGCTGCAATTGAAATAGTATCAGAGTGATATGTTAATAGAGAAAGTGAAAGGTAAGCGAACTGTGGCGACCCTAATGGATTGGGGGCCGTCGAGGGGTGCCACAATCTGCATGCCATAAGACTTTTTGATGTTCACATCTGCCTTCACCCTCTCCTCTTAGCAGGTCTGGCCGTCGCTCGTGCTCGGCATTATAGCTGTTGTGCGTACATGGGTTTGTTGATGCATTGGAGGAGTAGAAGGTTGGCTCAAACTCACCATCCGCTAAATCTCTTCCTAGATCCATGCTGCCCCTGTGTGCGGTATCTAAATCGCTGACCATTGAAGAAATAGCCTTACCTTGTTTGCTGTGTCTGATGCAATTAGCTCAACTGAGCAGCCTTTGGAGCAGAGATGAGGCGGAGGTGTTGCTGTCGTTACCATTCTCCTCTCTTCGTAGATCTAAGTTCATGGATAGTTGAAGGACATCGTGTTCCACTTCGAGTTCCGGGTTTGACATTCTCCTACATGCAGCATCCGATCTAGTCGTTGTTGGAGAAAGGGCCGAGCCCTGTGGGTTGAAGGTGGATCGAGCTTGCTTTATGGTTTTGTGAAGTTGCAGGCAGTCCCAGCAACAATCGAAGTCATGGTCATCCTCATCTTCAGTTCAGGTTAGAGCAGGTGTTGGGGAGAAGGAGGTCGGGGGATCAGTATACGTGACTAGATACTTTGTGCTCTTTGAGTTTGGCTTCGGGGGTAATGCTGAATGATTTTTAGTTCTGTGCAGAGGGGATTCTTGGCTTGAGTCTAAAGGTGTGCTATTTGTGTAGGCAGGCCCAAAGGATGCATCAATGTTGATTTTGAGAGCATCGGGCTTGGGGGTTGCCATTTGTTTTGTAAGTCAGCGTCTTTATTCTATTTCTTAGATTTGGGATTCTATGTGGCGAAGCTGTCTTGTAAACTTATAGCTCTAAATAGGGTGTGATGAAAATTGAGGGGACTCTTCTTGAAGATGAAATGGTTGCGATCCTTCCATATGCACCATAATGCATTCGCAATCAGCTCGAAGTTATGTGAGTTCTTTGATCTGGTATGAATTTTACACAACCATTCATCAAATCGGGATAATCCCACTTGATTCACTTCGACTTGCAGGGAGGGTTCGGTCCATAGCCTTGTTATCCAAGGGCAAAAAATGAATGTATGTTCGATCGTCTCCGATTCAATCCCGCATAAGGGACATAGAGGTGCAGGTACTATTTTCCTTATGTATAGGTTATCCATAGTAGGTAATGCATTATGACAGGTACTCCATAGGAAGGACTTTATTTTCGGTTGTATCGCTGCGTTCCAGATATGTTTCCATAAATTGGGGTTAAATTGGTAGGATGTAGTTGGCGTTTGATCTCAGGGGGACCTTGTGCTCTTTCTACTCAACAAATATCCACTCTTCACCGTATAACTTCTAGATTTATTACCTATCCAAACCAATTTATCTTCTGCCGTTGGCAGGCCAATAGGGATGGCTAGGATTTCTGCCACTATGTGATTATCGAACATAGACCGCAAGAGGGCTTCTCTCCATTCAGCACGATCAAAGTCTATCAACTCCGCCACTTTACAAGGTTCATTTCTTAACGCAGGTCCTCCAATTACACCCATCTTCAGCCATTTAACTGTTTTGATTGATATGTTTTTCCCATTCCCCATGGCCCACATAATTTGTGGAGCAATCGCTTCTCTCCTTGCTAACAAGCTTTGCCATCTCCAGGATGGCCGCGATCCTTTTCCTGCTTGCTAAAAGTTACAATTAGGAAAGTACAAGCCTTTCTTAAGTTGACTCCATAGATTATCACGCCACTGAAGAAGGCACCAGGCTTGTTTTCTTAACATAGCAGTATTAAAGGTTAAGAAGGCCCCTTCCTCTTTTCGAAGCTTGAGAATTTCCCCTTTTTTCCAATGTGAACCGTTCGCTTTGTTGTTGTTCCTCCACCAAAAATTAACTATTTTCTTTTCAATGGCTCTGAGAATAGATATTGGGATTTTAAAAATGGACATCACATACTGGGGTATAGCTTGCATTATTGATTTAAGAAGTATTTCCTAACCCGCTCTTGATAGCAAGTTTTCCTTCCAACTTTCTAGCTTTATATTAATTCTAGCAAGAATCCACACGAACATTTATTTTTTGGAAGCACCCCAGTTAGAAGGTATTCCTAGGTATTTCCCTATTTTCTTAATTTCAAGAACTCATAGCTCAGATGCCATGTTCCTCCGTAGTCAATCAAGACACTCTTTGCTGAAAAATATCCTCGACTTGTTGAGATTTATAGCTTGACCTGATGCATAGCAATACTAGTGAAGGATAGATGCCAAGTTTTGACATTCCACGATTGTACCATCTAGGAAAAAGATAGAGTTGTTTGCAAATAGTAGGTGAGAAAGAGTGGGACAATGTCTGTTCAATCGGATCCCATGAAGTGTACCTGCTTCTAGGGCTTGCTTTATCATGTGGGATAGGACATTTGCCACAATGATGAATAGATAGGGGGATAGTGAATCTCCCTAGTGGATACCTCGAGTTGGCTTGAAGTAAGGTAGGGAAACCCCATTGAACTTAATATTGTAGGAGACTGTTGTAACACACTGCATGACTCACTTAACCCATGTTCCACAGAATCCCATCTTTCTCAGGCATTCCTAAAGGAAGTCCCACTATATCTGATCATAAGCCTTTTGCATATCGAGTTTAAGGACAGCTTTGAACTTTCATTGGCGGTCACGAGTTCTAAGTCGATGAAGGACTTCCTGTACAATTAGGATATTATCCTGTATTTGCCGACCTCCCACAAAAGCGCTTTGTTCTGCTTCTATTAGGACTGGTAATAGGGTTTTAGTCTGTTTGTGAGTATTTTAGATATGATTTTGTAGGCAAAATTGCATAAACTAATATGCCGATATTGTTCTAGCTTTTATGGGTTTTGGGTTTTGGGAATGAGTGTGATTTGTATTTGGTTAAGGGCTGGGTTTATTGATCCAGTTTCAAAAAAGTATTGTACCTCCCTACAAATATCTTCACCAATGTCTCGCCAATGGTGCTGAAATTTTTTTCAACTAATTAAGTAATCACCAAAGGGACATATATGGTCACGTTTTTAGAGAAACAAGCTCTAACAAAACTTGCCATTGATAATACGTCTTAGTATGAGAATTTGTCAAATGCAAATTGGGCAAGTGTATCCACATCAATAATGAACATGGCTAAATACATATCTATTTATAGAGCCCTTCATCTTTTGGTACTACACGGCATAGCCAATTGACTTTCTTCTTCTTTTTTACTAGTCCTTTGAATGCTTCAAATCAAGTCCTGAGTGATGCGTATGAAACAAAGTTCTGGGCATCATACCTCACTCGCATATTTGGAATTCTCCTTTGACATGCATCCAACAATCACGTCTCACGTACTCCAACCTTGCACCATGTAATTAAAAATCGGATCAGTGATTCACCAGAAAAATGCTTCAACCCTGTAAGATCTCTCTCCCCCCCCCCCTCCCCCTCTCCCTCCCCCCCTCTCTCTCTCGTTGGAGAAAATATTCAGTGGTTAGTAACCATAACGTCACTGGCCGACGTGGCATGCATATTCCACTAAGAAAGCGACATCTGTCTGTGAGCTGGAATATGTAGAAATTGAAAAATTAAAATCGTAAGGGCTCGGACGCTCTTTTCTCTCTCCTTTGGCAAACCACTGACACAAGGAATAACAAATGCTTGTCTCCGCTCAACACGCTCTCTCTCATCTTTTCAATTTTTCAAGGGTTTGTTTACCCAAGCGCTCTCTCTCCCCTCTTTTCTTTTCTCTCTCATCCTTTCAATTTTTCAATAGATAGGCTTGTTCACCTGCTCTCTCTCTCTCTCTCTCTCTCTCTCTCTCTCTCTCTCTCTCTCTCTCTCTCTCTCTCTCTCTCTCTCTCTCTCTCTCTCTCTCTCTCTCTCTCTCTCTCTCTCTCTCTCTCCTTTTAGGAGAAAATATTCGCTTGTTTCTCATTGCATTTTTCTTCCTCCATCTTTCCAGAGAATCAAACGTTGGAGTGATTTCCATCAACGCAGATCAAGCAACAAGCGTAACCTCGGATGACTAGCGCACCGGGAATGAGAGATTATTCATAGTCTCCAAAGAGAATGGGGTGCACGCTGTTGATCCTCCTCTTTGATGTTGTTCATCTTGTTTCTCTTGCTGCCTAACTGTGCAGGCCGACCATATTCATAGAGATCATACGAAGAGTGGGGTGCATGCTCACGGACGATCACGGGAAACTGTGTTAGAAGATATGCGACATTCCTTTGGAATATTTGGATTTGATTTGATTATGTGTATATCAATTAAAGATTAGATTTAGATCTAGATTGATACATACAATTCTTTATTTCCATTAATTGTACAAACCTAGCTCTATATCTTTAGGATCTATACAGTTTACAAATAGAATGAGGAAATACAGAAAATCTTCGTTCCTCTTTCGTTCACTTTCGCTTTCTTTCATGGTATCAGAGCCTCCAAGCTTCTTATTTGCTTTTGCCTTGTCCTTCTGCCGGAAAGATCTTCAACCTACAGAAAGGAGGTTGCATTCGGCATTAGAGTCAATAGTCGAAGGAATTTTTTTTACTTACCATGGTCTCCCCGCAAGCCAACGTCTCTGCCACCGGCAACCCACCAACTGGAGAAACAACGCCTCAAGATTCGCAGGCTGAACATCACCCCACGACACTGGTGACCCACGCAGACTCAGGTCAACTTGGGGCAACCCTTGACGGGCCAACCTTACCAATGGATTCCATATCCACTCTATTTTGGGCCAAGCCCAAATTTGTCATCGTTTGCATATGTGGGCCACCAGAGCTACATCCAAGCCGATGGGGGGCCCACCAACCACGAATGGGGCAAGCCCAGCCATCGGATCGGAGCAGATGAGCGGATCGGGAGAGCTGGGTATGGGAACAAATGTGGCACCCCGATTCACTTGAGGTCGCCACAGGTGATCTCTCTTAATTACTCGATCTCATATAATTTCATAGACTGATACCCTTTGACTAGAGATTTTTTTTTTTTTGAAAACGGTCCCGGCGCAGCTTATTAGCAGAAGCATAAACAAGTCTCACCATCCCTTACTCCAATAACCATAATGCAATGCACACCAACTACACACCAGAAGAAAAGATAAAGCCGATTCACTCTTATTTATATTTTCATGATGGACATTAAGGTCGATACAACAAAAAGACCAAGATTTTTAACTATACTTGGCTACCACTCAAAAAGGACTCGACCCTACATCAAATATGTACAACCCTCCATCAACAAGCGTGGGCTATTTCCAAAAAGTGTCAGCTCCCATCAACTGTACGTGCCATCACACCCAATTCGGTGCATTGGGTGGCGGCGGTGGCAGCGGCGGTAGCATCCCTAACATCACTTCATCACGTCGGACATGGACAGACAAAAACTCCTGGATAACCGGGCCATCAACTCAACCCACATCGTACATCACTAGGACACGGACTTGAACAAACACTAAACCAGGGGCACCGACACGGATGTGCTCTGTACACTCCACATCAACATCAGTAGGTATGCCATAGTAAGTACCGCGTGCAACTGGCAACAAAGGCATCTTTCTAATCTGAAATGTTAATCCTTAAAAGGGGTGAGTACAACCACTCAGCAGTAAAAATCCACCAAACTACACAATGCGTAAAACAAAACAATCAAGAATAAAACACATATCATTTATGCATTCAAGCATACCTTACCTTACAGCCATGCATGTCATCATGCAATGTGCATAAATCACCATGAACTTGTACTTATACATGTATCATCAAGCAGGCATGCATATATCATTATGCAATGTGCATATTCCACCATGCACTCATCAGTAAACAACCACGCATATATTATTATGCAACATGCATATTCCACCATGCACTCATCGTTAAAAAACCATGCATATATCATTATGCAACGTGCATATTCCACCATGCACTCATCATTAAACAACCATGCATGTACCACCATGTCATATGCACACATCCATGCGCATGATTCAATTCTCGATCTTTATATTTCAATTAGATCAATTCATTTTCTTCCCAGAGACCAATGTTTGCATCCCACAATTTATTGCTCGCATCCCACCTTGCATTGCGAGGAACCTCCGGCACACACGCTCCGGGCATCTCGTACCCCAACTAACATCACGAGGTATCCTCCCGGCACACACCTCCGAGGCTTCCGGCACACACACTCCGGGCATCCCGACACTCCCGGGGCATCATCGGCTCACACCTCCGACGGTCTCGTTATTATTTCAATTTATATTCACACATATATCTCAATTTCAACATGGCATTTGATGCAACAATATCAAGGGTCTCAACGAGATTTCCATGCCATATAACATGCCATATGTCATCACATATGCAGCAAAATCAACCACTCAAAGTATTACATCACATGGATAAATTCATTTATTTTTCAAAACACATCAATTTTTCGGATAAATCAGAATGCATTCCTCTAGTTAAAACTCTAGAAAAATTAGTAAATGGTATTAATAAATTATTAAAACTTGACACATTATAGAAGAAACCTAAAGGCATATATCTCATGAATAACTCCATACCAAAAGAACCTCACACAAAACAGCACAGTTCATGCATCACAGTTTTCAAAACTTAAATATTTCAGCTTGCACAATTTTGGAAGTAATTTAAATTAAATACCCAAATGAACTCCAAAAATTCTGAAATTTTGACATGTTATAGAAAAGTCATAAAGGTAAATGTCTCATGAAGAAATTAAAACCCAAATCGTTCTATATTAATAGATATAAACAATTAATTCCCCCAGTTCTCGGTGTCATCTTTTCCCAGATTATCATCTTTCAAAAGAAACTCATTTCACTGACCTAAATATGTTTGTTTCTTCTAAATTTTCATTATGTTATTATTCAGAATATTACCTACAACTTTTATTAAGGACATATGATCAAATTTTAACTGTATGATTTTATAAAATCACGAAATCATACTAGGTCGAGGTAGCATTTTTCCCAGATCCAGTTTCTTCAAAGAACAACGATTTCACCAACCTATTTTTGTTCATTTCATCTAAATTTTTTATATGTTCTACCTCAAGAAGTACACTACAACTTTCATTAAGAGATAAAATTGAGAGTTTTACAAGAAGGGTACTTTACAGACCACGAAATCACTAAAGGTCAGCACCACAAATTCCAGATCTAATTTCTCCAAGGAAAAATCATTTCACTAACCATTACTTGTTTGTTTTACCTCAAATTTTAGTATGTTGTTCCCCAAGATTTTATCTACAACTTTCATGAAGAAATAGAAACAAGATTCTAACTAAAAAGTCACATGCAGCACACAAACTCATGGATGGTCGGACTGGTTGTTCCAGAAACAGCATGCTAGGCCAACGAATTTCTCCCCATAACTTCGACTTTTCATCACATCTACCGCAACCAAAATTCACTATTTTCTACACACACATCACAGCAATGCAAAGGGTAGATTTTAGGACTCTACTTGCCTCAAACTTAAGCAGAACAGCAACAAAGATGGCGGGCAAAGCGGCGAACGAACTGTGGCGAGCTAGGCGGACGATCGGTGGACGGTCCTCCTCCTTCCTCTCGCACGTACGGCCTCTCCTTTCTCTCTTCCTTTCTTCCTTTCCTTTCCTTTCTCTCTTTCTCTCCTCTCTCTCTCGGACGACACTCTCTTTCTCTCCCTTTTCCTCGCCTAACCCGCCTCTCTTCTCTTTAATTTTCTTTCCCTTTAATCATTGGCAATCATTTGATTGCATGCAGCCGCCCAAAGGAGCCAATGGGGGCAGCCACACTTGGCTCAACCTCCTTGCCACTTGGCAACTCACATGCAAGGGTTGATGGGCTTCAATGTTGGGCCGGTCTTGGGCCTTCATGGGCCGCTCGAATAGGGGGGCTGCGTGGGCTGGTTGGACGGTCTTTGGGCCTAAAAATCAGCCCACCCTCTCCTATTCCTATTCCATTTAATCCTCATTTAAATAAACACCTAATTTCAACTTATAAGCCCACAAAACTTTGTAATTTAAATCAATAAAATTCTACTTATAAAGTGCACCACCAAGAATAAGATTTCTATATCAATTTGCACCTTAATAAAAATCATTGGGTCACTTGTAGACACATCTCCATCCAAACAATTGTCCATTACAATGCTCAGCCTTAAATTAATTGAAATTCATTGATTCAATGGCTAATACAAAATCCAATGGCACTTCCATTAACTAATCATGGTTCATGGTACTCCAGAGGTTGTCATGAGATTTTAGGATGCCACAACAAATCCCTACCTAGGTTTTTATCATGCGGGTTATCTAATCAGGTCGAGCGAATCGGGTCAATGAATGAATACCTACCCGAACCTCGCACCCGGCTTTCTACCGTTTCCAGCGGCGGCGCTCGTCGGATGACTAGAACCCAGCGATCCACTATTCATTTCCACCGCCGACGGGCCAGAATTGCAGCTAATTAGCCAGCAGCTGACTGGGCCAGAAAACTATACAAGATGGTTGTAGAAATTCCGGCGCGCCCTAGCAACCAAAGACAAAGATGGTTTCCTCGACGGAACCATTCCAGTTCCCATGGATGAACGCCTAGCCCTACTCTGGAGGAAGAGCAACTGTCTGGTCCGAACCTGGATCCGCAATTGTGTCTCCTCAGAGGTCATGGTCGGACTCCCACCAATAGAATTTGCAAAAAACATGTGGGAGAATATCAAGGAAATGTATAGGAAGCTGGACCAGGCAAATTTTTTTACCCTAATGCAGGTGATTAGTGAATTGAAGCAAGGAAACATGACAGTCACATCTGTTTTCAACAGGCTCTCGTCACTGTGGAACAACCTCAAAGCGGCCAAGGAGAATCATGAGGGACCAGAATCCACACTCAAACAATACAGATCCATCAAAGACAGGGAAAAAGCTACATGTTTTCTCCTCATTTTGAATGAAACATACCTCGGCTTTCGCTCACAGATCCTCACCATGGATCCCATCCGCCGATTGGATGAATTTTTCAATTGGCTGTATAGGAGGAGAGTTAGTGACTCGTGACACAAGACCACACCAGGAGCAGCGAGAGCGTCGCACTAGTAGCCCGCGAAGATTAGCGAGACGCAGCCGCCAGGACTCAAACCCTAAATCGAGAGAGAGAGAGAGAGAGAGAGAGAGAGAGAGGTGAGCAAAATTAGGGTTCGTGGAGGAGGAGCCGAGACTCCTTAAAACGGACCGAATGGACGGTCTAGATGGGATGCAAGGATCGAACGGCTCGCAAGTCTTCGATCTTTCGGTTGGATCAAACGGCGGACAGGAGCCCATGCTTAAAAGGACGAATGGCCAGATCTTTGCCATGTCATCAAGGAATTTTGGAAGGAATTTTAAAGGCAAGAGTAAATTATTTTGTGATTATTGCAAACGTACTAATCACTCAATTGACAATTGCTGGAAATTGCATGGAAAGCCCGGTGAAAAGGAGAAAAAATTTCAGCAGCTTACCAAGTTACTGAACCAACCGGTAAAAAAACTAACCAGCCTATCTCATATAGTCAATATCATCAACTGATGCAGGCACTTCAAAAAATGGATACCTCAAACAAAGGAGCGAGTTTCTCAAGTATTACACATTGCTTGATTAACTAAATATCCAGAAAGGCATGGATAATTGATTCAGGGGCAAGTGATCATATTATATGTGACATGGGATTTTTCTCAAGTTTAAATGACATATTGAATTTCCCTATTTCCGTGCAATTGCCCAATGGAGACATTACTCATGTCAATGAGACAAGGACAATCAATCTTAGTTCACGGATTACTCTTAGAAATGTTCTCTATGTCCCAGAATTCCAATTTAATCTTATTTTTGTGTCAAAAGCTTGTCAAGAAAATTCATGCCGGGTCATTTTCAATGTTGATACGTGTTTCTTTCAGGACCCTCCGACTAGAAAACTGATGGGCTTTGGTAGTCTCTCAGAAGGCTTTTTTTTTTTTTTTTTTTTTTTTTCTGGAATAGTCTCTCAAGTAATTTCAATTTTCCTTGCAATTTTTTGAATAAGTCATCATTGTGTAACTTGACTACCAATGATAGAAATTCTATTATGCATTTGAGATTGGGTCACAGTGCCTCCTTTCCATGTCCACAATGTCCTATACGTCCTCTTGCTAAACAATCTCGTGCGCCCTTTCCATCTAGTTACTCCCGAACTAGTGAGATATTTTCCTTGATTCATGTGGATATATGGGGACCTTACCACACAATAAATCATGATGGGTCTCGATATTTTCTCACCATAGTAGATGATTATTCTCGTGCGACCTGGATTTTCTTGGCAGTCTGAGAATCATGCTTATTCTCATTTAAAAAGTTTTCTCGCACTATCAAAGAATCAGTTCGGCAAATCCATTAAGTGGATACGTACTGATAATGGAAGAGAATTCTTCAGCCATGATTACTCTCTATTATTTACTACACATGGCATAAAACATGAGAGCTCCTGTGCCTATTCCCCACAACAAAATGGCGTGGTAGAACAAAAACATCGTCATCTATTGGAAGTCGCACGAGCCTTGAAGTTCCAAGCATCAGTTCCAGACGATTATTGAGGAGATTGTGTGGTCACAACTGCTTACTTAATCAACCGTAAGCCAACTCGGATACTTAAAGGGAAAACTCCATTTGAGTTATTATTCCGGAAGAAACCAGAGCTACAACATCTCAAGATCTTCGGATGTCTCTGTTATGTTGCAACAGTGGGACCTAGAGACAAATTGAGTCCACGTGCTTGGCGATGCATTTTCATGAGATGTCCCAATTTGAAGAAAGGGTATCGGGTTCTTGACATTTCCACAAAGGAATTTCTGGAAAGTCGTGATGTCATCTTTCATGAGGACACTTTTCCTTTTTCCGAGTAGACAACTCTAGATGAAAATACAAGGATGACAACTTCTCCCCGTGGTGTCTTACCTGATGAAGCAATGCCTCAAGGTCCTACCTATATACCAATAGTAGAATCGAGGCATATTCCTCCCACTAATTCATTTCTTCTAGCACCAACGTCAACACCCGCTGAGAGGCCCAACTGCTCAGAAGGTATTTTGGAACCAAGACTTGAAGATCCTAATGGTATTGAGGAAGGTCAGCACATTGAGTCGCCACCTCCTAATGAGACAAATATGGAAGTCACTCATCCACGGGGTTCCGGTCGCACCACACGACCCCCTACTAGACTAAAGACTATATCTATACAACTCACCACTCTCCAGGTACTCAGTATCCAGTCTCATCATATGTTTCCTTTCATAGATTATCACAGGAACATAGATGTTGTATTAGTCGCCTATCAGAAGAACATGAGCCATCTAGTTATGATGAGGCATTTATTGACCCAAAATGCCAACATACCATGAAGGCAGAACTTCAGGCACTGATTGACAACAAAACATGGGATCTTGTCCCACTCTCATCTGATCGCAAGCCAATTGGCTGCAAATGGGTCTACAAGATAAAGTATCGTGCTGATGGTTCCATTGAATGATACAAGGCATGGTTGGTTGCAAAAGGATTCACCCAAAAGGAAGGTTTTGACTACCACGAGACATTCTCTCCGATTGCGACCGATGTGACAGTTCGTTCCTTTTTTACTATTGCCACCATTAATGATTGGAGTCTACATCAAATGGATGTACACAATGCTTTCTTGCACGGCGATCTTGATGAAGAAATTTATATGGATATTCCTCAAGACTTACGGAGACAGGGGGAGAATGGAGTATGTTGTCTCCGTAAATCCCTTTACGGATTGAAGCAAGCATCTAGACAATGGTACGCCAAGTTTGCAAATGTCCTTACAATAGTAGGCTTCCAACAGTCTAAGCACGACTATGCTTTATTCACACGGACTAAAGGTATGTCATCCATTTATTTGATGATATATGTCGATGAATACTTGTTATTGGAAATGATAAGGCTGCCATAGACAATTTCAAGGATTATTTACATGCTACCTTTCACATTAAAGACTTAAGAGCACCTAAATATTTCATTGGAATTGAAATTGCTCGATCTGATCAAGGGAGTTCCTTTAGTCAGTGAAAATTTGTCTTAGAAATCATATCAGAAGTAGGCTTATCAGGATGCAAACCAGCCGTGATTCCCATTGAGCAGAACACTAAGTTGACTACTGCAGAATACGATAAGGGTACATCACAAAACGATGATCCCATACTCAGAGATCCATCAGGGTATCAAAGGCTTGTCGGGAAGCTTATATACCTGACCATGACTAGACCAGATATCTCTTATGCAGTATAGACACTTTGTCAGTTCTTGCACAGTCCAAAGCGATCTCATTTGAAAGCTGCATTGAAGGTTGTGAAGTATTTGAAGAAGTGTCTGGGACTGGGAATACTTTTATCCAAACGATGTGACATGAAGATGAAGGTATACTGTGATGTTGATTATGCTACATGTCCCACTAGTCGAAGATCGGTCACTGGATATTGCATCAAATTAGGAGATTCACTCCTCTCATGGAAGACTAAGAAGCAACCTACTGTATCTTTGTCTTTGGCGGAAGCAGAGTATCAAGCCATGGCCAAAACCACCTGTCAGGTGGTGTGGATATGAGGGTTGCTTAAGGACCTCAGAGTACAAGTACAGTGACTAACAAAATTATATTGTGACTGTGGCACCCCTCGACGGCTCCCAATCCGTTAGGGTCACCACAGGCACTTGTCGCTCATCCTATTACATACCAGTAAGGTAACTTTTTAATTAAGGTGAAACCATAGTTCATAGGGGTTGATCAATAGAATACCTTTTCCATTTTATTTTTGTAAAGGTTCCAGTGCAGTTCATCAGCGGAAGCATAAACGTATCTCACCACTCCTTTCTTCAATAACTATAATACAATGCACACCACCTACGCTCCAAATGAAAAGACAAAGCCGAGTCACTTTTATTTATATTTTCACGATGGATATTTCGGCTCGGTACAGCAAAAAGGCCAAGATTTTTAACTATACTTGGTTATAACGCAAAAGAGAACTCGACCCTACATCAAACATGTACACCCCTCCATCAAAAAGCGTCGGCTATCCCTAAAAAGTGTCAGCTCCCATCAATCATATGTGCCATCACACCCAACTCGGTGCATCCGGCAGCGGGGCGGCAGCATCCCTAGCATCACTCCATCATGCCGGACATGAACAGACAAAAACTCCTGGATTATCGGGCCATCAGCAAGACCCACATTGTACATCACTAAGACACGGACTTGGACATACACCAGACCAGGTACACTAGTACAGGAATGCTCTGTGCACTCCACCTCGACATCAGATGGCAATCCATAATAGGTACCGCTTGCAACTAGTAGCAAATGCATCTTTCTAATTTGAAATGTTAATCCCCAAAAGGGGTGAGTACAACCACTTAGTAGTAAAGATCCACCAAACTACACAATACATCAAAACATTACATCACATGGAAAATTTCATTTATTTTTGAATATGCATCAATTTTCGGATAAAACAGAATGCACTCCTTTATACATCAAGATGTCCTCTAAAAGTTTCATGCAGAGATCTAAGTCAAATAACCAGAGTATAGTCATCATCTATGTCCATGAAGTCTCGGGTATCTCGGAATACATCACCAGAATCACCGTCTTCAAGATCTAGTTGATTTACTAGGCTATTATTGTTCATTTCACTTCAAATTTGCGTATGTTGTAGTTTAAGATGTCCCCTACAACTTTCATGCAGAAATCGAAGTGAGATTCTCAACACAAACCAACATACAACCACAAATCCAACCAAAGGTCAGTAAACTCTTTCCAGATCTGGGGTCTCCATAGGATGTGACTTTAACCCCTTTAATATCCATCATTTTCCACCAAATTTTATTATGTTATATTTTAAGATGTTAGCTACAACTTTCATGAAGAAAACAAAGCGAAAATCGAACTATAAACATGCATGCAAGCTCTCACAACATTCTGACTTGAGCGGATTCATGCGAAAACATTCCAGATCTGACATCTCCGTAAGATGAGAGTTTGACCCCTCAAATCTCCATACTTTTCCATGAAATTTTAATATATTGTAGTACAAGATGTTATCTACAACTTTCATGAAGAAATAGAAGCCAAATTCTGACTCTAAACACACATGCAAGCTCAAACAACATTCTGACTCACACTGTTCGAGCAAGAACAGCCATGCCATTCAAACATAAATCATCTATGCTTCGGTTTTTCTCACCTAAACACCCAAAGATTCAACATGCAAGCAACATACAAACATGCAAGAGAAGCTAGAGGACTCCCACTTGCCTCTAGACCACACGAAAGGCGGCACACCGGCGATGGACGAACGGCGTGCGGGCGGCGACGGGCGAGCTCCTCCTCTCTCGGCCTCACTCTCTCTCTCTCGCAACCTCCTCTCTCCCTTCGGCCGAATCCTCCACCAGCCACTCTTTCTCTCTCTCCCTCTCCCTCTCTCTCTCTCTCTCTTTGGATGCTTATATATTTGCATGCACCCCTCTTTGCATGGGGGACACTTGTCCCTAAGAAGGAGACAAGTGTCTCATTGGTTGAAGACACTTGGAAGCCATGCAGCTACCCCTCCATGCGACAATGGGCCGGGCTTATGGCCCACTTTAGGCCCATCTCACTTGGGCCTAAGGCCCAAACTTAAATGGCCCAAGTTTATTTTATTTTATTTTTATAATATATCTTAATCATCATTTAAATAAATACCTAATTGCATAAATAATAAGGCCATTAAACTTATAGTCACAAATCCATAAATCCCAATTTATAAAACACATGGCCAATGATAGGATTTTCTTTCCTACCAAATAATTATCCATTAAAAGTTTGGTCATAAATCTTATCTCAAATTATGGATTAAATGGCCATAACTTGATGGTACTTCCATCACCTATTCATAGAATTTAATATAACTAGTGGTCGTTAAGAATTTTGGGGTGCCACAAGTTGGCCTGCTGTTGCCAATCCTTGACGAACTTATACAAAGGCGGACTACTCCTCCAATAACTCAAAGCAATGGTGTTTGGGGTATTTGGTTGCTGTCCAATCGTGATCTCAAACGGACTTTGGTCGGTCAACTCGCTCCGTCGCAAGTTGTAGGAGAACTGGGTTACGTCGATCAACTTTGCCCAATTTACTTACGTTGTACTCACATAGTGTCAGAGATAAATCTCCAAGAGTGCATTGACCCGCTTCGTCTAACTGTCCGTTTAGGGATGCAAACTTATCGACATATTTAGCTTCGACCCCAGCAGCTTGAACAATTCGGACCAGAAATGCCTCGTGAAGCGAGGATCATGATTGCTCATGATCGTTTGTAGCACACCCCAGTACTTGACCACGTCTTTCATGAACAACTTGGCTGCCTCCTCGGTTGGACAATCCTTCATTGCAGGCACAAAGGTCGCGTACTTGGAAAACCTGTCCACCACAACCATGAGAGTCTGACACCCTTCAGACTTCGGCAAGTTGACAATGAAGTCCATGGAAACACTTTCCCATGGACGAGTTGGAACGGGAAGCGGTTCGACGTCGTCTCGCATTTAAGGCCAGTAGTACCGATCTTCAACGAGGGCTAACGTGCGGTGGATCCTTGGATGACCTGCCCACTTTGAGTCGTGGCACTCGCATAAAATCTCCTTCCTCAGCCTCCTATGGAAGGGCACATACGACGGCTTCCTTTGGTGTAGAGGAGCTTGTCCTCACACCAGAATTGTCGGGTCTTGCCTTCTTTTGCATACTCAATGAGGGTTGACCTCTTGGATCATGCTTCAACCCCTCTTTGATGCGGTCGACCCAATGACAGCTCGATCGACTCATTGAGCTACTCATCAGCTCCATCTTTTGACTCAGCGCGTCTGTCACGGAGTTGGCCTTCCTCGGCTTGTACTCTAACGTGTAGTCGAACTCTGCTAAGAAGTCTTGCTATCGAACTTGCTTCGGACTCAACTTCTTTTGCGTCTAGAAGTAGCTTATGGCCACATTGTCCGTCCTTATGACGAACTTCGACCCCAAGAGATAATGCCTCCACATTTGAAGGTAGTGGACCACCGCGGTCATCTCCTTCTCTTGAACGGTATATCGACGCTTGGTATCGTTCATCTTGCAAGACTTGTACGCCACCGGATGCCCATCCTACATAAGAACACCCCCGATAGCATAATCCCATCCGTCAGTCTCTACCTCATAGGTCTTAGTGTGGTTGGGCAACACCAACACCGGCTCCTCGGTCATTGTTCGCTTTAATCGATCAAATGCCCTTTGACATCAGTCCATCCACTCCCACGACTTCTCCTTCTTCAGCAGGTCTGTGAGTGGCATGGTGATGCTCGAATAGCTTCGAATGAATCGCCTGTAGTAGTTGGTGAGGCCCAAGAATGACCCAACCCCGTCACCTTTGTCGGCAGCTCCCATTCAACGATCGATTGAATCTTCACCTTGTCCATTCACACACGCCCATCCCTAATGGTTGCCTCAAGAACAGAACTTCCTCTTGGGCAAATGCACACTTGTCACGCTTAACATATAACTCGTTCTCACGTAAGACTTGGAAGACCTACCTTAGATGTTTGACATGCTCCTCGAGTATCTGACTATAGACCACAATATCGTTTAGGTAAACCACTACAAACTGATCTAGGAAAGGGTGGAGTACCTTGTTCATTAGTGTACAGAATGTAGCCAGAGCATTGGTCAAGCCGAACGGCATCACGAGGAACTCATAGGATCCATACCTCGTCAAACAGGTTGTCTTCAGTTCGTCCCCATTAGTGATCTAAACTTAATAATAGCTCGATTGAAAATCTAGCTTGGTAAACCACTGAGCTCCACCAAATTGATTGAAGAGATCCACAATGAGCGGGATCAGGTACTTGTTCTTCACGGTCAGCTTGTTCAATGCTTGATAGTCGATACACATCCGGAGTGACCCATCATGCTTCTTTTGAAATAAGACTGGCACACTAAACGGAGCCTTGGATGGCCATATGTAACCCGTGTCGAGCAACTCCTTGAGTTACCTTCTCAACTCTTCCAATTCAGGGGGCACCATGGCAGGCGGTCGAGCGTCAGGCACCAGCTCGATTCGATGATCCACCTCTCTCTTGGGTGGCAATTTCTTCGGCAGCTCTAAAGGCATCACATCCTTGAACGAGCCGAGGACTTGGGCTACCTTTGTCGAGACTTCCTTCCCTTCACCCTTGTCGTCCTCGATCTTCAAGGCCGCTAGGAAGGTCACTTCGCCCTTCCTTACTCCTTTGGTGAGTTGTATAGAGATCATCTTACGATCACAGTTCGATTCACGATGGATCGGGATCACGCATTGACAATGCTTGTCTAACATGCATATACACTCGGCAAATGGTACTACAACCGGATGGATTCTATCTAGGAATTTTATTCTAATGATAATATCATAATCGTCAAAGGGAATTACCTCTAGAGTCTCCTTGCTCTTCCATGACCCGAGTTGTAGTTCCACGTCCCTTGCGACGCCGATTGTAGGGACTTCCTTTGAGTTCACCGTCTTGAACCACCTGGCTCCTTTCTCAACCCGTAGGTTAAAATTCTTTGTGACTTCCTCTGATATGAAGATGCCGGATGCTCTCGTGTCTACGAGCGCACTCATTGTGGACTCTCTGATCTTCAAGTTCACAAACATCAGGCCTTTTGGCTCCTTAGCCTTCTTAGACTTGATGGTACTAAGGAGTCGCAGCGAGCCCAACCACGAATCCTCCTTAGGCTCATCCTTCTTGCATAGGGTGGCCAGCTTGGCCTTGTTTGGGCAATCATGTGCCATGTGCAAAGCATCATAGAAAAAACATTTGTATGAATGTACCTTCCTTTTTCCTCCTCTGCTTGATTCCGCATGAGCCTTGTGAGGATTAGCCGGTGGTCTACCTCCGGTCGGGCGGTTGTATCTTTTCGCGAACTCTCTTTTCGGCGCTCGATCGGGGCGGGCGCCTTCGGAGGCTAATGGTTCGGCTAGGTCTATTTTAGCCCGGACTCTCCCAAGTCCACCAATTCACGACTTAATAATCCAAGTTTTTTTAACCTATAAGTCAATTTTAAAATGGAGTTGCCACTAATCGGTTTGGGGTGGGTCAATTAGAAACCCAAGCGAAATACCAGGAGAAATACTCGCTTCTACACAACCAGAGAAATTAGGATCGGAGACTTGATTACACTAGTTAATCACTAATGCCATTTCGGTACCTAATCTTGTTTAAACCCTGAGGCTTTTTGGATTTTTGAGGGATTTTCCATGCATTTGTTTTTTTAGATTAAATCATGAGGCTTTTTGGATTTTTGAGGGATTTTTCATGCATTTGTGGGGGAAAAACATTTTTTTGGGTATTTTTCTCATTTTTTGGACATAAAAAGCATTATTTTGGATTTTTGATCTTTTTTTGAAAAATATAAGTCCTTTTTGGCTTTTTCTGACATTTTTGGCCTTTTTAGGAAAATATGGGATATTTTTGATATTTTTGATTGTTTGGAAAATAAATTATTTTTTATTTTATTTATTAAAATATTATTTTATATAAAAATATTAATATATTTATAAAAAAAAAATGACCCGGGTCGGGTTCTCGGGGTGGGACTGACTCAGGTAGCCCACAGTTGGCCCGATTGGGCCTGGAGCATAGGCCCAAGCAGGGCCACTCTTCTCTTTTTTTTTTTTTTTTTGGCGAAGGGGCCAAGGCCCACAACAGAATTGGGCCCTTCCGCGTAAAACAGGCCTGTGCACAAATGGGCCCAACTGACTTGGGCCAACGAAAATACCCACTCGGTTTGTAAACCAGGCTAGTCGTGGCCCGAGTGACTAAAATCCTAAGGGAACCGAGTCATCCGCTCGACCCGATTCCACCCAACTTCGCGACTCTCTCTCTCTCTCTCCTTTCTCAACTCATGGCACTGATGGAGGGGCTAGGGCAGCGACTTGCGTTGACGACAACAGCAATGTAAAGGACAGCAGTGGCTGGTCGACTGTTGGACTGAAAAGCATGACTCAACAACAACAGCAGCCGAGATCTATTTGGCCGGTTGGGACTAGGGATTAGGGATTCACGGACGGGGGGCGACGGTAGTGACGCAGTAGACAGGGATGGCAAGGGGTGGCGAGCAGAAACAACGACGACCAAGCGAGGCTGATACCTGTCTATGGATAGGGTCCTGCACGACGGCGTGGAGAATGGTGATGGTAGGGAGCGGCGGTCGGGATGGTGCAGCGATAGTGGGCCCTCAACCTCCAGATCTGGTGGTGTTGGGCATGACTCTAGGCGGCTCTCTCTTTGTTTCCCTTCTCTCCTGCAACCCCCTTCACAGATCTGGGACTCGGAACCAGATCCTCCCTGCTCGACCAAATCTCTCCCCCTCGGGCTTACTTGCCGCCGGCCTCCCCCGAAGTCTCTTGGAGGGAGGTCGGTTGAGCTTGCGACCTAATTTCTCTCGCGCGCTCACTCTTTGATCTCCCATGAATTCTCTTAAGGGAAATCTCCGAGTTCGTCGTGCTATTTGACAGAGGTGGTGCCCTGCTATTTATAGGCGAGGGGGTGGCCGGTCGACGAAGCTTCGACCGCCGGTCTTCGCATGCTGAACGGCCTCCGCTAGCCGAACCGGCATCCCATCCAGGCTTATCCAACGAAGCATGCTTGGCATTAAAGGTAGCCATTAATGGCACCTGAGATCTGTCATCTCCAGCTGACGTCGGCCTACAATCCTTGTCTGTAGGTTGTCCTTCGCGCGCGTGAGTTGCAGAGGTGTAGGGGTGTGGCACCCCCGATTCGCTTAAGGTCGCCATAGGTAATCTCTTATTACTCTATCTCCTACAACTTCACAGACTGATACCCTTTAAATAGCAGTTTTTATTTTATTTTATGAAAAGGTCCCAGCATAGCTCATTAGCGAAAGCATAAACAAGTCTCACCATCCCTTACTTCAATAACCATAATGCAATGTACACCAACTATGCTTCAAAAATAAGACAAAGCCGAGTCACTTTTATTTATATTTTCATGATGGATATTTCGGGTCGGTACAACAAAAAGGCCAAGATTTTTAACTATACTTGGCTATCACTCAAAAGAGGACTCAACCCTACATCGAACATGTACAACTCTCCATCAACAAGCGTGGGCTATCTCCAAAAAGTGTCAGCTCCCATCAGCTATACGTGCCATCACACCCAATCCGATGCATCGGGCGGCAGCGGCGGCAGCATCCCTAACATCACTCCATCACGCCGGACATGAACAGACAAAAACTCTTGGATAATCGGGCCATCAGCAAGACCCACATTGTGCATCACCAAGACACGAACTCGAACAAACACTAAACTAGGGGCACCGACACAGATGTGCTCCATACACTCCACATCAACATTAGTAGGTATGCCATAGTAAGTACCGCATGCAACTGTCAGCAAATGTATCTTTCTAATCTGAAATGTTAATCCCCAAAATGGGTGAGTACAACAACTCAGCAGTAAAAATCCACCAAACTACATAATGCGTCAAGCAGAAAATCAAGAATAAGACACATATCTTTCATGCATTCAAGTATACCTCACCTTACAGCCATGCATATATCACCATACAACATGCATATATTACCATGCATTAGTACTTATATGAACAACCATGCATATCATCGTGCAACATGCATATACCACCATGCACTCATACGTGTATCACCAAGCATGCCAAACTTATGTCACCAAGATTCATATCATTTTTCTTTCCAGGGACCAATGTTTGCATCCCACAATTTATCGCTCGCATCCAACCTAGCATCGCGAGGAACCTCCAGCACACATCTCCGGGCATCCGGCACACACACTCTGGGCATCTCGTACCCCAATTAGCATCACGAGGTATCCCCCTGGCCCACACCTCCGGGTATCTCGAAACTCCCGAGGACATTCGGCACACACACTCCGGGCATCCCAACACTCCCGGGGTATCATCGGCTCACACCTCCGACGGTCTTGTTATTATCTCAATTTATATTCACACATGTATCTCAATTTCAACATGGTATTTGATGCAACAATATCAAGGGTTTCAACCAACTTTTTATGCCATATAACATGCCATATGTCGTCACATATACAGAAAAATCAACCACTCAAAGTATTACATCACATGGAAAAATTTATTTATTTAAAAAAATGCATCTCTTTTTTAGATAAATCAGAATGCATTCCTCTAGTTAAAACTCTAGAAAAATTTAGTAAATGGTATTAATAAATTCTGAAAACTCGACACATTATAGACAGGATCTAAAGGCAGATATCACGTGAATAATACCATACCAAAAGAGCTTCACACAAAACAGCACGGTCCATGCATCACAGTTTTCAAAACTTCAATATTTCCGCTTGCACAGTTTCGGAAGTAATTTAAATTAAATACACAAATGAACTCCAAAAATTATGAAATTTTTACATGTTATAGACAATTCCTAAAGGTAAATATCGCATGCAGAAGTTGAAACGCAAATCGTTCTAGATTAATAGATATAGACGATTAATTCCCCCTATTCTCGGTATCGTCTTTTTCCAAATTATGATCTTTCAAAAGAAAATCGTTTCTCCAACCTACATATGTTCGTTTATTCTAAATTTTCAGTATGTTATTCCTCAGAATATTACCTACAACTTTTATTAAGGACACTCAATCAAATTTTAACTGTATGATTTTATAAAAATCACGGAATCATACTAGGCCTAGGTAGCGTTTTCCCCAGATCCAGTTTCTTCAAAGAACAACGATTTCACCGACCTATTTTTGTTCATTTCCTCTAAATTTTTTATATGTTCTACTTCAAGAAGTCCATTACAACTTTCATTAAGAGATGAAAGTGATATTTTTACAAGAAAGCCACTTTACAGACCACGAAATCACTAAAGGTCAGCACAACAAATTCCAGATCTAATTTCTCCGAAGAAAAATCATTTCACTAACAAATACTTGTTCGTTTTACCTCAAATTTTAGTATGTTGTTCCTCAAGATGTTCTATACAACTTTCATGGAGAAATAAAAATAATATTCCAACTAAAAAGTTGCATGCAGCTCACAAACTCATGAATGGTCGGACTGGTTTTTCCAGAAACAGCATGGTAAGCCAACGAATTTCTCCCCATAGCTTTGACCTTTCATCACATCTACCACAACCAAAATTCACCATCTTCTACATAGACATCACAGCAAGCAAAGGGTAGGTTTTAGGACTCTACTTGCCTCAAACGTAAACATAAAACCGCGATGAATGGCGAGGAAGACAGTGAACGAACGACGGCGAGCTAGGCAGACAATCGGCAGACGGCCCTCCTCCTTCCTCTCTTCATTTCTTCTTTTCCTTTCCTTTCTCTCTTTCTCTCCTCTCTCTCTCGGACGACTCCCTCTCTTTCCCTTTCTCTCGTGCGAACCCCTCTCTCTCTCTCTCTCCTTCCTTGCTTAATCCGTCCCCCCTCACTCTCTAATTTCTTCCCCCTCATGATTAATAATCATGATCTTGCATGCTGGCGCCACTTGGCAATTGCCATGCAAGATGGGCTTGAATCTGGCTGGGCTTGGGCTAGCTTGGTCGACAGCAACTCCTTCTCTTCCTTTGGGCTTCGCGGGCCATGCCCATATGGCCGAATGGGGGTGATCGTGGGCTGGGTTTTTGGGCCAGCTTGGCCTAAGAATTTCAGCCCACTTCCCTTTTAATTATCTACTAATTTCTTCCACTTAAATAAATCCCTAACTTACAAAAAATAATATGGCCATAAAACTTGTAGTCATAAATCCATAAATTCCAATTTATAACACACATGGCCAATGATAGAATTTTCTTTCCTATCAAATAATTATCCATTAAAAGCTTGGCCATAAATCTCATTGCAAATTATGGATCAAATGGCTACAATATAACTTGATGGTACTTCCATCATCTTTCCATAGGTTGAAATGTATCTTGAGATTTCCATGAATTTTGGGATGCCACAAGGGGAAGAAGAGGGAAGAAGGAAGAAGAAGAAAAGGGGGCCGGGCTTTGGGGGAAAAAGGTTGGGCCCTGGGCTTGCATGGAAAAGAAGAAGAAGAGGAGGCTGGGCGCGAAGGCCCAGCCCCGATGGGCTGCTTCCTTTTTTGCTTTTATTTATTTATTTATTTATTTGTTGTTTTTTTATTTGTTATTTATTGAATACATAAACATAGAAACTAATGCCTAATTAAAAACCTAATCAAAATTTAGGTGTCAACATATCTCCCCCACCAGTGGCTTTGTCCCTCAGACGAGAATCCGAGCGGGATATGGAAGGTGCCTTGTACTTCACGAGCAATCTGGCCATGTTCATAGCTGTCGTGAGATCTCCCATGTTGAATCGCTTCAGCTCCTGCTTGGTCCATGGCTTGAGACCACTCATGAATTGGTGTACCAACTTCGAAAAACGTTTGATGTAGTCACGCACACCACCCTTTTGCTCAAGATGCTTCAGCTCATCACGAGCTTCCTCCTCCGCATAAGCGGGAAAGTAGTTCCGTCGGAACTCCTCAATGAATCTACCCCAAGTCATTATAGGATCCCAACACCTATCATCCGACCGACGATGACACCACAACAAAGCATTATCCACTAAGTACATAGTGCAATGTTTACCCATGTTTGGTCGTCGTTGATTCCCATGGCTTGGAAGAACTGCTACATGTACCATAGGAAGTTGTCCACGTCTTTGGCCACCCGCGAGCCTCGAAATTCCTTTGACTTTGACGTGTCTACTCATGGACCTTGCATGGTGATCACCCCGTTCACACTTGCAGCTTCTGATTCAGCGAGCTTACTCTTGAGCTTTGCTATTTCCATGTGTGGCCTCCAAGGATTCCTGTAAGGTCGCCAACAACTTGTGTTGGAGCTCTCCCATGTCGATCTTGAGCTCTTGCACTTTGGCAACGAGCTCCTCCCTTTCGGCGTCTACTCCGTCCACGGTCTAGGTCAAGTCATCGACCGATCCTTGGACATCAGTGACGAACAACTCTAGCTTTGTCATCCGTTGTGCAAGATCTCCTGTTGGATCCCTCGAACTCGAACCACCACAGTTCTTCTTGCCCTTGGCAACGCCCTTCTCGGCGTTCCCTCCCATGATCAATGCAGTCACCACCCATGGCAAGCGCCTCATCAGATCGTGGATCTTCCATTATGCTTGTGCTTGGAACAAACTCACCTTTGATACCACTTGTAACGGGCTGATCGATCACTCATAGGCTAATCCGTGCGGCCTTAGGATTTTACTCCTAAGCAGCCTTTCTCACACTCGCCTCACAAGGATCCTAGAGAGAGAAACCCTAGAGAGAGAAGCTCTAGATTTGTATTGTGAATGAGATGGTACAATGAGGGAGAGGAGACCCCTATTTATACAAAGACAAGGCAAACCGTATCTGTAGATCTCTCATCGATCTAATGGTAGAGATTACATCTCCTCGATCTAACAGTGGAGATTACATCTCCCCAACTACCAACTACCCATATTTATTACATACGAATACATTTACCATATCGCTTGCCCCCAAGAGTATTCTTTACTGTATTTTTTTCCTCTTTTAAAAATTATGGTGACCCATTTAATTTTCTTGCACTTGATTTAAGCAAGCCCGGAGCTCGACTTTAGAGAACAAAGCTCAACCTACCTTTGATCTCTCTCATCCCCCACTTTCTTGCTCATTACGAGAATTACAGAGCACCCAATGGAGACGATTGAATCCTCTTGTCGGCCACTTGCCCCATCTTTTAGTGCTCCTTCCACACATGGAGTCAGAGTACGGTCGTTTTATCACTATGGTCACAAATAACCTTACAGTTTTCATTTGGAGATCAATAGTCATGCCTTCTCATTCAAGAAGAATGATTATGATAAGGACATTAGGAGTGACAAAAACTTCATATGATAATCAGTTGAGTACAAAAAAATTTTGTCGGCTCACTTAAATGAGACACAAAATTGAAAGAAGAATTTAGGAGTTTTCTTTCTATTCACCGATTGATGGTGTATTATCTTTACATGTATTTATGTTACAACATGTAAACAATAAAAGGAAATAATGTGAAGATATAAAATCAAAATGAATCACTAATTGATTAAGCTACAATCTAAATTTTAGATTGATTCAATGTATCTTTGATGCACAAATCATATCTCCAACACTTCCCCTCAAGCTAGTGGCTTATGTATGTCTAAAATGCCAAGCTTGCTCAGTAGATATGTGTGTTATCTTTGACACAAGGGTTTGATGAAAATATCTGCAAGCTATTCTTAAGTTCTAGTCCCCTTATTGAAATTATCTTTTCTTGGATCTTGTCTCGAGTAAAGTGACAATCAACCTTTATATACTTCATTCTTTCACAAACTATGGGATTAGCTACAAGCTTGAGCGCTGCATTGTTATCACAAAATAGTATAGTTGGTCCTTTGACTTGCACCCCAATATCAAGAAGTAAGCCTTGCATCCATATTATCTCACAGACAGTTTTAGCCATATCTTGATACTCAGCCTTAGCTAATGACAATAACGTAGTTGTTTGCTTCTTTGTTTTGCACAAAAGTAAGGATTTCCCAAGCTTAATACATAAACCAGTAATGGATCTACAAGTCACGGGACAAGTGGCATAGTCTATATTGCAATAGGCTGTCATTTCCATGTTACACTCTTGAGAAAGAAGTATTCCAACTCCCTGACTTCTCTTTAGATATTTCACAACCTTTAGAGTTGCATTCATATGAGATTGCTTCGAGTTATGCATAAACTAACTTAGCATTTGTACTGCATAACATATATCCGGTCTTATCATGCTGAGATAAATGAATTTTCGTGTGAGCCTCTAATAACTCAATGGATCTTTGAGCAGTGGATCATCTTTATTAGGTGACATTCCCATATCATAATCAAGCGTACTTAGCTTGATATTATGCTTGATGGGAATAATAGCTGTCTTGTACCTTGATAGACCTGCTTCTAATATAATTTCTAAGATAAATTTCTGTTGACTAAGTGATATTCTAGGTTTGATATGGCAATCTCAATACTGATGAAATATTTAGAAGAACCTAAATCCTTAATGTGAAAAGTAGTGCGAAGATATCTCTTGGATTTCTCAACAGTAGATTCATCATGTCCCGTAATAAGTATCACACACCTTTTGTTCAAGTGAATAATGCATAATCATGCTTGGACTGTCTAAAGCCAGCTGTTGTGAGTGTAATAGTGAACTTAGCGTGCCACTAGCGAGAAGCCTATTTAAGACCATAGAGGCATTTGCGGAGGCGATATATCTTAAACTCCTCCTGGCTCTGTAAACCCGATGAAAGGTCTATATAGATTTCTTCATCCAAATGACCATGAAGAAATGTATTATGTATATCTATTTGATGTAGTTGCTGAGATAGCTAGTATAAGCACCTAGAGGGGGTGAATAGGTGCACAAACAAATTTTCGAGATACGGAAGCGATTCTAGGCAATTGATAGAAAGGAAAATGCGATCAAAGCGAAGTAACGGTTAAGGAAGAGAGAAATGAACACAAGATTTATAGTGGTTCGGCTTATTCCAAGCCTACGTCCACTCTTCCGCACTGACAGCCCACCGACTGGATTTCACTATGAACAAAAGAGAAGTTACAACACAGTTTTTCTTTGATTCCACAGTGTAGATGTTCTACCACACTTCCTCAAGGTTTCTCAAGAATATAGACTCTCTTTTGTTTACATGATTTTGTTCAACAAATGAATTGACTAAGAACAAGAAGTTTCAGACTTTGGAATTCTTCTATCGTGCACCCCTCTCGAACAACTGGAACGTCTTCCTTATATACTCCTTCATGCCATCATACCCGTTGGCACTTACCAAAGGAATTCCTCCAATCTACCCGTTGGACGGAATCAATTAGGAAGATCATTCGAGCTATTAAAGGAACATGTCGATAGCCCATCAATCATGTTCGTCCATACAATCAGGATCTCGGTTTCCATAAGTAAAACCTTCCAAGTATACTTTGCCAATCATCGGATCCTTAATCTTCAAATCAATTATGATCAAACAAATGATTCCGTTATGTCATATCCAGCCAAGAGATCTTCTCCAGTCGATAAGGCCACATCCTTAATGAAACATCCAGTTCTGGATAGCCTTTCTTCAACGGATTACAAACTGTCAATGAGGATAAACTTTGAGTCTTGAGTCTGGCTGTCCGGAGGTCTTCAGACTTTAAATAGCAGAGTCTGCAAGCCGTTAGACTAGACTGATGGAAACGTTTTGTCAACTTCAAAACACTTCAAGAGGATTTCTCCAACAATCTCCCCCCTTTTGATGGTGACAAAACTTTTCTACAGATTTGGAAAATTTTGACCTGCAAAACATTTCTCAAACACATATGCATATCTTATAGAGATAAATGGCTAAATGAATAACACTAGAATCTGCAACCACAGAAAATAGGTTAGTCCAGTATGCAGTAAAACCATCCATAAGATATCAATAGTAGTTAATAATAAGCAGTCAAATCCAAATCCAAATCCTTAGTCCATATCCAGACACACATGACTCAAAAGTCAAGTCAAAACAAGCCACAAACCAAACAAACCAAAAATTTGACAAGTTTAAGTTCAAAGTTTTTCAAGTCTCACAACTCTCCCCCTTTTTGTCAGCATAAAAAAATTGAGATGAAAATGAAGTCAAGGATTCTTGGGAACACAAACAAGCTAGAAATCTCCCATCGACTGAACAATGCTTTCCAACCTTTTTAAGTCTTCCTTCAGCTGAGCAACATCCTCACTCTTAGTATTAGCCCGAATCTGAAGAGAAAAGGGCTTGGATTTGATCATTTAATGAACCCGAAGAGACTTGTCCTGCATTCTGCAAGTTCTGAACTTCACATCCCAATGCATATATCTAACCTTGCATCTCCAAGAGAATATCCATCACTCTGCGAAAGTCTGCTGAATTGTCGATCTGCGTACTGGCGTTAGCACGATCTGATGGAGTAAATGCAGACAATGGTAGATCAGCATAATCACCCAGATTTGGCGAAGAAACCTCATGATCTTCCTCAGGAAACTGAGAGGCATAAATATCCTCTGGATCTGTTGGGGATCGACTGACTCCTTCACTGGTTGTAGGATTTGAGGACATTCCTCTTTTCTCTTGGTCTCCCCCTGTGTTCATGCCTTCAGGTGGAGAGTGCTCCTCATGTTCTTCTTTTTCTTGATCTCTTTTCTCTTGTTCTTCTTTTTCAACTCTCTCTTGCTTAGCATTTCTTTCTTCTTCTTCTTCTCTTTCCTCCGTTTCTTTTTCCTCTGCTTCTTTTTCCTCTACTTCTTTTTCTTCTGCTTCTTTCTCTTCTATTTCTTCTGTCTGCTGTTCTGACTCTTTCTCTGGAGCAGATCGACTGAGATTCCTCAAAGCAGAAATAGTGATGTTTTCCTCATCATCTTCATCATCAACGAGGAGAGCTCTTCTTCTCTTAGATGGAGCACCCATGGGTTCCTTCCCTTTTCTTTTTCCTGCAGAAGAGAATTGATGAGATTTGACTGGAGTCTTCTCCTTAAATTTCTCTAATGCCTTGCTTAGTTCCTTCAGACGCATCTTTGTCACCATTTTCAGTCCTACCACCATATGATCGCACGATCGAACACAAAGAATTTGCGGAGGCTGAATGTTCAGATGTCTGAATAACTTCGTCACAAGACCTGGATAAGGAAGTTGTCCTCTGTCCTTCATCACATCTCTATACATGTGGAACATAACAGTGTGAGGAAGAGAAAACCTTTTCCCAGTGATGATAGCATACATTAGCTTTGCCTCTGAACTTGAGACATTAGTCTTGGAAGTTGATTTCGGTCTGAGGCAATTGATTACAATTTTGTGCAGCAAGATGTTAAATGCACTCATCCTTGAATAGGAAATCTTTCCCTCTGTTCTCCTGTCCTTAACAAGTTCCAGAGTAGTATGAGCAATAGAAAATTTGATCCATTGATATCTTCCTCTCTTAACTCCTAACACATATGCCAGCATATCCATATCCACAACAAAGTCTTGATCTTTGACATTGAAGGAGAATCTATTCGCATCCAAGAAACTAAGATTTGAATAGAAATATGCAGTTAGTTGAGGATAGGCCTCTGTGGTGTCAGAGTAGAATTTCTCAAGTTGAAGATGACCGAACTTTTCCTTTAAGTTCATATTTACAGCATCCAGAAAGTCAAAATCCACACTCCTAGGGTTTATCACCCCACGCTTAAGCAATTTTGAGTATAGATCATTATGTTCCTTCGATCTAAACAACTCTCCCATTTTTCCTCGATTTTCCACCGCAACTCCCATTCTTGGTTGAAATTGGCTGTATAATTTGTCATCATCATTTCCATCCACCAGATTAACTCCCCAATCACGAGGGTCACTTGGGATATTCGCAAGGGATTCTTCTGCCACCCCCTTACGAGCAATTCCCAAACTTTCCATTTTTCACAAAAAGATATATTCATTTCCATATCCTTTGTCCTTAAGAAAATCATCCACATAGTTCAATGGAGTACCGGTCCCTTTTAAAGCACGATACAACTTATAAATAAAAGAGGGCTTTTGAACTCTTACAGGATCTGCATCTTCAATGATTTCTTCATTTTGATGATGATCAACATCTTGAGGACTAGATGGAGGAGAATGACGCTGCTGAGAATGTTGTGGGCTCTGCTGCTGATTTGGAGACACTTCTTCTTCAGTGAGATCGAAGTGCGTAGGCCCCTCACTCATTCGCCGTGGACCCCTACTTGCGATCCTCGAAGACTTTCTTGAAGACGACATCTTTCTTAGTCTTTGAAAGATTCCTTGCTTGACTTTCCCAAGAAAGATGACAACTTTTTCGAAGATTAAACAAGAGAAGAAAACAGGAATGGAAGATTGGTGCTTTTTAGGGTTTTGGAGTTAAGCGAAGAGAAACCGACTGTATATAAGTCAGTCGTAAAGAGGGGATGCCAATCGTTGTAATGGAAAGTGAAAAGATACCTTTTAAAAAATAACTGCCTTTTTCGAAAAATGGTCATTTTAAAATAACTTCTTTATCTAAAGGAAACGATGCAATAATCTCGTCAATTAAAAATAGCTATTGAGATAACAATAATCAACACGGTTGATGAACGTACCTTTTCAAGATGAGATTAGAGAGAGAATAACTTCAGTCAAAGTCTTGCAGTCAAAGACTTATATGTTTGAGTCTGAGAGTCTCTAGACTTTAACTTCTTCGAACCTCAAATGTTGAGTCTGGAACGGATAATTTCAAATTGATTTTTCTCCAAAGGCTTTGTAAATATATCCGCCAGTTGGTTCTTTGAATTAACAAACTGAATCATAATTTCTCCATTTTGAACATGATCTCTAATGAAGTGATGTCGTATCTCTATATGCTTTGCTCTTGAGTGAAGAATTGGATTTTTGGTGAGATTGATTGCGCTGGTGTTGTCACATTTAATCTCCGTGCATGAATCTTAAATTCCAAAGTCTCTTAGCTATTGTTTTATCCACAGAATTTGTGAATAGCAACTTCCAAGAGCTACATATTCTACTTCTGCTGTAGAGAGAGCTACTGTACTTTGCTTTCTTGAAAACTAAGACATTGTCCTGCCTCCAAGTAGTTGACAGGTACCTGAGGTGCTCTTTCTATCAACTCTGCATCCGGCTAAGTCTGCGTCTGAGTACCTAAGAAGAGTATAGTCTCCCCTTTTAGGATACCATAGACCAAAGCTTGAAGTTGATACAATATATTTGATAATACGCTTTGCAGCATTTAAATGTGATTCTTTAGGGTCTGCTTGAAATCTAGCACAAATGCA
Source organism: Eucalyptus rudis (assembly GCA_019915205.1). NCBI lineage: Eukaryota > Viridiplantae > Streptophyta > Magnoliopsida > Myrtales > Myrtaceae > Eucalyptus > Eucalyptus rudis. Next base: position 4,060,631 of record JAHMTN010000120.1, read on the forward strand.
AACACTAAACAAAATATCAGGTCTAGAAGCAACAAGATAAAGAAGTGAACCGATGATACTCCTGTATAACTTTTGGTCTACTTTCTTTCCTTCTTCATCTTTATCTATCTTCACAGAGCTTGACATTGGTATATCAACCTTTTTGCAATTGTCCAGTCCAAACTTCTTCACAATATCATTAGCATATTTTTCTTGATGAATAAAAGTTCCTTCCTTCAGTTGTTTTATTTGAAGTCTAAGGAAGAAGGTTAACTTGCCCATCTTGCTCATTTCAAATTCATCCTGCATAGTCTTAGAGAATTTCTTGCATAGACTTTCATTAGAGGATCCAAAAATAATATCATCGACATATATTTGAACAAGTAGAAAACTCTTGCTTTCTCTTTTAATGAAAAGAGTAGTGTCTACTTTACCTTTAACAAATCCATTTTTTTCAATTAAAAACTTACTCAGTCTGTCGTACCAAGCTCGAGGAGCTTGTTTCAAGCCGTATAAAGCATTTTTGAGTCTGAATACTGAGTCTGGTTTCCTTCGGTCTTCAAACCCAGGTGGTTGTTCCACATAGACTTCCTCTTGGATGAATCCATTTAGGAAGGCACTTTTGACATCCATTTGGAATAACCTGAAATTCTTATAACATGCAAAAGCAAGTAATAATCGAATTGCTTCTAACCTTGCTACTGGTGCGTAAGTCTCGTCATAATCTATCCCTTCTTCTTGTGTGTATCCCTTGGCCACAAGTCTTGCGTTGTTTCTTATGACTTTTCCTTTCTCATTCATCTTGTTCCTGAAAACCCATTTAGCTCCAATAACAGACTTACATTTTGGTTTAGGAGTCAATTCCCAGACATCATTAATACTGAATTGCCTGAGCTCTTCTTGCATAGCTTCAATCCATCTTTCATCAGATAAATCTTCTTCTATGCTTTTGGGTTTTATTTCAGAAACAAGAGCCACGGCACTAGACTCTTCGCGCCTTTTAGATCTTGTGTGAATTCCTTCATTGATGTCGCCAATAATAAGATCTTTGGGATGACTGGACTTATGTTTCCAGTTGCTGGTTAATTTGTCAGATTGATGGTCACTTCCTTCACTTGAATCTTCAATAGTCACTCGTTGCTGGTCCTTCAATGTCTGAGCTGTTTTAGACTTTGTAGAGTCTGGAGCAGGTTCAGGTTCTTCAAGATGAGTCTAAATGGATTCATTTTGCATAGAGTCTTGGAATTTAACATTTATTGATTCTTCCACTGTTTGAGTCTTCTTGTTGTAGACTCTGTACGCTTTGCTTGTGGTTGAATATCCAAGGAAGATGCCTTCATTTGACTTTTCTTCAAACTTACCAACTCGATCATTTGCATTTTTCAGTATAAAACATTTGCATCCAAATATATGAAAATATGAAACAATAGGCTTCTTTTCTTTGAATAGTTCATAGGGGTTTTTTTTTTTTTTTCCAGAATAGACCTTAGAAAAACTCTATTTATAATGTAACATGCTGTAGAAACTGCTTTAGCCCAAAAACGTGAAGAGATGTTACTTTCAATTAAAAGAATTCTAGCCATTTCTTGAAGTGATCTATTCTTTCTTTCCACAACTCCATTTTGCTCTGGAGTATATGGAGAGGAGAATACATGCTGAAAACCAGATTCATCACAGAATCTTGTAAAATCATGATTTTCAAATTTACCTCCATGATCTGTTCTTATTCTTGAGATAACATACCCTTTTTCATTTTGAACCTTTTTAGCAAAATTTTCAAAGTAAGAGAAAGTTTCAGACTTACTTGCCAAGAAATATACCCAAGTGAATCGTGAGTAATCATCCACAATTACCAGGCAGTATTTCTTACCTTCAATGCTTTGTGTTCTGGTTGGTCCAAATAGATCCATATGCAGTAGCTGCAATACACGGTTAGTGGAAACTTGATTTATTGGTTTAAAGGAATTTCTTACTTGTTTTCCCAGTATACATGGTGTACATAGATCAGACTTTTGATATGATAAATTGGGTAGGCCACGAACAAGCTTCTTTGCTGAGATTTTGGCTATTTGCTTCATATTGACGTGCCCAAGCTTTCAGTGCCATAAGTTTGCTTCTCTTGGATTGAGATTAGACATTGTGATTCATCTGGTTTCACATCCAAGAGGTAGATATTTCCATGTCTTCGACCCCTGAATGACTGAGTAGAATCTTTACTAATTTCAGAACATATTCCCTCTTGAAAGTTGATTTTGAAACCAGTATCACATAGCTGACTAATACTGAGCAAATTGTAATTGAGCCCTTCCACTAAGGAAACATTACTGATTGTGAGATTTCCAATCTTTACAGTTCCAAATCCCACAATTTTTCCTTTGTTGTTTCCTCCAAAAGAGACTTTTCCACCATTTACTCGAATAATCTTTATGAAGTAATTTGAGTCTCCTGTCATGTGTCTTGAGCATCCACTATCCAGATACCATTTTACCTTTTTCTTGATAGTGACTTGCATTTAAAAAAGAAACTCAAACCTTTTTTGGTACCCATATTTTCTTGGGTCCATTGATGTTAGTTTGATGTACAGTTTTTGTCCATTCCTTTTTAACAGGTTTCCAAATCATGGGGCATTCTTTTTCAAAATGATCTGCACTATTGCACTTTGAGCATCTGAGAGCATTGCGACCAACTGGTTTTACAAAGATCCTTTTAAAATGATTTTTGTAAGCATCTCTTGTGGGTCTTTGTTTGATTCTTTCCTTCACTTTAGGAAAATTAATTAAAGGAATGGTTTCAGCAGTCATACCCAAACCAGATTTATTGAAATAAGGTCTTTGAACATAGAGAATTTTTTTTCAGTTTCTCAGATCCTATAGAAAATCTTTTGGAAATATTTGAGATTTCACTTTTCAAGAATGCATTTTCTTTTAAAAGATTATCTTCACTTTCTTTAAGAGAAGAAACATTCTTGTCTAAACATTTCACTTTTGCTTTCAAAATATTTTCCTGTTGTTTTAGAGCAAAATTTTCCTTCTTGAGTTTAGAAATTCTTTTAAGAGAAGTCTTAAGACTAAAACACAATTCATCAATATACTTTGAAACCTTAATAGGGATTTTGAAGTTACTTACCTCAAATTCGCTTTCTGAGTCTGAATCTGTCTCAGAATTTGAATCTGAATCCGATTGAGCCATCAGACATATATTGGCATATTCATCATCACTTTCTTCACACTCTATATTACTCCAGGTTTCAGCTTTAAGAGCTTTTCGATACTTTTCAGTTTTTCCTTTCTTCTTCCTCAGAAGAGGACAGTTCGGTCTGATGTGTCCATTTTTCTTGCATTCAAAGCAGACTACATCCTTATTTGATTCATCATCCTCAACAGAGTTAGTCTGTTGCTTTTGAAAAATTTGTTTCTTTGGATTGAATCTTCTTCCTTTTCTGTTCAGCTTTCTTAATCTTCTTATCATGAGAGCAAGTTCCTCATCATCCATATCGTCTTCAGAATCTGTAACATCATAATCATCATTAGATTTTAACGCAATGGATTTCTTACCTTTAGGGTCTTCGTTTTCATTGATTCGCTCCACTTCATAAGACTGAAGAGTCCCAACCAACTCATCAACAGATAGTGGCATGATTCTTTGGGTCTCTCTGATTGAGGTCTTTATGTGATTCCAATCCTTGGAGAGTCAACGCAATAGCTTGTTTACTTTCATGGGATCAGAAATTGGTTGACCTTGGTTTTCAAGACCATTCACGATTTCTATAAAGCGACTGAACATATCCGTTATAGATTCTCCTGGTTTCATTTTGAAGGCTTCATATTGACCGAGGAGAATGTTGATTCTAGTCTCTTTCACTCGATCGGTTCCTTCATAGGTAATATGTAATCTATCCCAGAATTTTTTAGCTGTAACACAAGAAGATATTATGTTATATTCAGTAGGGGATAAAGCACAATATAAAGAATAAATTGCTTTTGCATCAAGAGCTTGTCTCTTGATTTTCTCTTCCTGAGTCATTTCGCTAGACTCAACAACATCTTTTCCTCTTTCTGAGACAGATGCAGCTTTAGGAATAATTCATTTTTCTACAACGTCCCATTCCAGAGGATCCTTTGATCTTAGGAATGCTTTCATCTTGTTTTTTCATATGTTGTAATCCTTTCCATCAAAGTAAGGTGGTCTGGTATTGCTTTGCCCTTCTACCAGTCCTGGAGCCAACATACTAGACATGGATCTTTAACTCAGAAGTAAAACACTTCAATAAAAGTGAGTACACAGGCTCTGATATCAATTGAGATAGCTAATATAAGCACTTAGAGGGGGTGAATAGGTGCACAAACAAATTTTCGAGATACGGAAGCGATTCTAGGCAATTGATAGAAAGGAAAATGCGATCAAAGCGAAGTAAAGGTTAAGGAAGAGAGAAATGAACACAAGATTTATAGTGGTTCGGCTTATTCCAAGCCTACGTCCACTCTTCCGTACTGACAGCCCACTGGCTGGATTTTACTATGAACAAAAGAGAAGTTATAGCACAGCTTTTCCTTGATTCCACAGTGTAGATGTTCTACCACACTTCCTCAAGGTTTCTCACGAATATAGACTCTCTTTTGTTTACACGATTTTGCTCAACAAATGAATTGACTAAGAATAAGAAGTTTCAGACTTTGGAATTCTTCTATCGTGCACCCCTCTCGAACAACTGGAACGTCTTCCTTATATACTCATTCATGCCATCATACCCATTGGCACTTACCAAAGGAATTCCTCAAATCTACCCGTTGGACGGAATCAATTAGGAAGATCATCCGAGCTATTAAAGGAACATGTCGATAGCCCATCAATCATGTTCGCCCATACAATCAGGATCTCGGTTTCCATAAGTAGAACCTTCAAAGTATACTTTGCCAATCATCAGATCCTTAATCTTCAAATCAATTATGATCAAACAAATGATTCCGTTATGTCATATCCAGCCAAGAGATCTTCTCCAGTCGATAAGGCCACATCCTTAATGAAACATCCAGTTCTGGATAGCATTTCTTCAACGGATTAGAAACTGTCAATGAGGATAGACTTTGAGTCCTGAGTCTGGCTGTCCGGAGGTCTTCAGACTTTAAATAGTAGAGTCTGCAAGCCTTCAGACTAGACTGATGGAAACGTTTTGTCAACTTCAAAACACTTCAAGAGGATTTCTCCAACAGTTGCCAGTCATGGCATGTAGCAATAGACAAAAAGGAATGAACTATGAATTCGTTTGCTATTGGGCAGTAGGTTGCCTGGTAATCAAAGCTTTCTCATTGTGTGAAACTTTTGGCCACGAGATGCACATTATTAGGCCCACATACCTCCTCCACCTCTTTTGGTTGCAAGATCAACAAAGTTGGCAATCTTCCTATGATCAATTCAGTTTGCAATCATTATCGGTCCCCCATGCCTCCTTCACCTCCTTTGGTCATTTTTATGGCTTGCCTCCTCGACCTCCTTTGATCGTTCTCTTGACGAATAGTATCATTATCAGAGTGGTCTCTTGCAAAGGGATAAAAGGCCCCAAGCTGCATCAGTAAAAGCTCTAAGATAAGTGGCACTTAAATGTGTATTATAGGAAAACATGATTTACACCTTTATTCAGTCGCTACTTGATATGCTACCTATAGAAGATTGAGATATATTCAACGTAACATGGATTATGAATGCAGACACACGAACTTACTCACTCTAAGGAACATTTATATAGCTTATTTCTGTCTTCAAGAGGAGGTAGATCCCCCCCCCCCAAAAAGAAAAAAGATCAACACCTATATGGGAATATTAAACTTAGAAAAAGCTCTTCAGTTAATATAGATTAGGAGAAGGCACAAAAGACATATACTTGAATCCATCTGCTGCATAGCTCTTCGGTTGTGTTCTAAGAGAAACCACATATATTAGCTCCTGCCATTGGAATTCCAAAGAGCCCAGAATTTAAAATTGCAGGAATTGAGTAAGCTAGGTCATCCCATGTGGTGGCATTGTCTTTAGTCCAGTGTGCAGTGTGCTTGCCAGAGCTCACAAAAGTTGATCTCGAGAGAATGAATGGCCTTTTACCAGTTGCATTGACTAAGGCTGTGTTTATTGCTCTGGCTTCCAAGAGTCCATAAAGGTTATGAGCATTGTAATCTGAAATATTACCAAAATGATACGACGTCGCAAGAGTAGTTTTGCTGTTGATGGGCCGATGAACTACTGAATTGTTGATTTTGTAGGGAGGATTGTCAAGAGTGGAAGGAAGAGGCGGAGAAGTTATGAAGTTGGACAACTCATTCATGTCGATCCATAGGCCATCAAATGGAAGGACATCGTGAAACTTCTTTATCTCAGCACCCCAATAACTCTCGCTAGATGGGTGAAGGAAGTCAGGGAAGTACTCTAGCCCTGGCCAAACAACACCAAAATATGGCACTCCCTCACGTCTGATGAAGATGTCAGCTTGCATCCCCCTGATATAGGCTCCATATGTCTCATTCACACTAATGCCTGTCAAAGATCACCCAATCAAATGGAAAGAAGTATTTCAACCACAATCAAAGCGACCAAGTTTCAACCACAAGCATTTCCCCGCTATTGTACCTGGATTAAGTATCAGGACATATTTTTGACCATTCTTGTGAAGGCTGCTGACGAATTCTTTCATCTTTTCTACTGGAAAATTGATAGGGTCAAGAGTGAAGTCCTTGTAAGCATCCATGTAATCAATGTCGGTCCACATAACTTCCAGTGGAATATGAGCTTTTGCATAACCAGCTACCACGCGCTCTAGGTCTGCAACATTCTTGTAGCCATACTGGCATTGATGAAATCCTAGAAAGTAAATCACAGATACATTATCAGTAGAGCTACATTCCAAACCTGTTAAGTAAAAAGTGCAGAAGAAGTTATCTACCGTGAATCAAACTCTATAACCGTTCTACATCTAGCCATATACCAGGAAAGCGACGATGTTTCTCGAACATCAGTGAGTAATAGTGGTAGGATCAGCTGGGGGTTGGGAAGCAGTGGTTTTCAAAGGAAAATAACATGCAATGTCTCCGAGTATTGTTCCCTATTGAGCATAACATACACAATTTGTTGATTAATCGGTCAAAGAGCGTCGACTAGTGTACCAGGAAAGCAACTACGTTTCTTGAACATCAGTGAGCATTGTGGTATGATCAACTGGGGGTCGGGAAACATGCCTTTAAGATTTCTTGCCTAGTGAGCATAACATGCACAATCTAACTAGCGTCATCGCCATAAGAGAATAAACTCATAAAGCAAGTCAAGGGCAATACTCAGAATCTTCAATTCCATCCTCTTCGACACATTATTATGCTCAAACTCTCACATTTACTGCATAATAAGCTAGAGAAGCCGTACCACGATAAGGGAATCAAATTCATCAAAATGACAGCATCAACAATTGAAAGCCAATCACAAAAACCAGCATACTGAAGGACCAGTACGACATTGGGGTCGGCTGGCTGGTGAGCTCGGTGTATTGCTCCATGACTCCCTCTAGCGATGGCCCGGGGAAGAAATACAAATCCAACACCCCACCGATCACCTTGTAAGTGATCCTATCGCTAGTGTACACCACATCCTTGCCATTGTTGTTCAGTAACAGAACGCCGTGGCTCGTGCTCACCCGAACTCCTCCACCACAGCGGCCGTAGCCACCCACGGAAGACCTAATGTCCATGTAAAACGGATGCGACCCGTACAAGTTGAGATCGAGGTCCACGCTGGCAATGTCGGCGTTCCAAAGAGTAAGGGTCTAGTTGGGCTGGAGCTGGAGTGACGGCTTCGTGTGCTCTCTGATCCCGTAGGGGGAGGAGCGGCCGGGAGGGAGGGAGGAGGAGAGCTGGAGGTACTGGTCCTTGAAGACAAGGAAGGCCGAAGGGTCAGAGGCAGAGGTGTCGAAGAGGACGTCATTGGAGGAGCGGTGGGAGACGGAGAAGGAGAAGGGGGTGGTGCTGCGGAGGACAAAGATGAGGTCGGAGGAGGCTGCCGCAGAGAGGCGGCATTGGGAGTGGCAGAGCAACGGCGGCGGAGCTAGGGTTTGTTCGGGGAGAGAGCGGTGGGGAGGTGAGGTAGATCGGCGAGAGATGAGGTCGGCGGGGACTTCCCTTCGGTGGTGGTTGGCGTCTGTGATTCGGACTCGAAGACGACCACCCGCTTCGAAGCTAGAACGAGACCCATGATGAGGTAAGCCAAAGTTAGCTACTTTGCACGGATGGCCAAAGAAAAAAGCATATTATAAATTAAAATACAAAATCTATATATATATCTAAATATATCTGTTATATATATACACTAGTAAAATTAAAATGATTACCATGAAAATCCTAAATTGTTGTACCCACAACGAATTTATATAAAAAAATAAAAAATTAATCACTAAAAACCTCATACTAGTGAGAAAATATTAGGTGTAGTTATGATAATCATGATTCGTTTATTTCTTTTCTTTCACTGTTTTGTTCCTTTTATTTTTGCCTTCTGAGGTCAAGGACGACGCTCACCCCATGGATTGCAATGGAAAACCATAGACAACCCACTCATGAGCATGTCGACGCTTATTCATGGTCATTGTCGGCATCGTTCAAGCATGCTATTGATCCCCTGAGTATCCATCTTTCCCTTCCAACCATGGACATTGCTTGCGGCCTGCTATGGATGATTGGCTCACGAGCAACGCTAATGCTCATCACAGGTCATTCGTCGCCCTTGTCATTTGCAACCTCAAGCCCTCCTTTGCCAAATTTGGCAAGGGCGACTCTCATCTTGGCCACAAGGGTCGAGCCCTCATCGAATTTGATGAAAGCGACCCTTGTATGTGGCTGACAAGGGTTGCAACACGCTTGTCAGCCCTCAATGATGTCATGGCCACGGGCAGGGAAAGAAAGGAAAAAGAAGAAGAAGAAAGAAATGATGAAGAAGAGAAACAAAGTGCCAAAAGAGAGAGATGGAGAGATTCCAATTTTCTAATGGAGCGGGACCATAGTGCCTCTTTTCATCCACTAAATGGGCTCGTGCATTGATGACATGGCTATTATAGCTGCACCTAATATTTTTTTTTTCAAATTAGTATATTTGTAATAAATTTACTCCAAACTTTATGACAATTATACTCTTCATTAGTTTCCATTAGATTGGATTAATTCCACAAAATACAACAAAATTGTCATGCCCAAATCCTTGAACACGTGCTCATCCCTCACCTTGGTCGATTTATAGCTACGTCCTAGGACGCATGGCCAACCCTTTCATTCTAATACGCATGCAGAAGCAGATAAAAATCCCCAGACAATAAAATAATGGGATAGAAAAGTAGGCTATATTTTTCTCAACTGAAAAACCACAACCACACTTTTATACAAGGCAAACCTCATGGTATATATTACAATACTATTAACAAGAGTTTGATCTATCTCATAACACTTCACACTCATGGTTTGCAAAATGAGGTGAGGTCTCAGTCCTCATTCGGGTCATACTCCAGCTCATTCTCGAGATCCTCCTCAGACTCCTCTTGGGGTTCTTTCTCTTCAGGTTCCTCATTAGGGTCTTGAAATGTTGGCCCACAACCGGGATGAGATTATGTCTCAGCAAGTTCTATCCCCTAAGACCTGATTAAGAAGCCAATACACCTTAGGGTTGCCTAAGCACAACACGAGTCAGAGGACTTACCTTGGCCTCAGTCCCTACCTACACGTTAGTTCAATTAATAAATATTGATAACCACATCAACCAATCAATTGCGATCAAACTATCGATTAATCGACTTAGTCGATTACATGTCATCACGACCATTTCTTGGTCGGCCCCTTCTATACTATCTATAAGTCTGATCAACATCCAAGACTACTCACCTTTGGTGATATATAGATAGTATATTATCCTATTTCCAGACGACATATAGAGTCATCGAGCTGTCAAATCATGCCGTCCTATCTCAAGATGACAAAGAGAGTCATTGAGCCGGTAAATCAATATCATACAGTACTGTCTCAAGATGATCTCTAGAGTCACCGAGCCGGTAGATCATACCGTCCTATCTTAAGATGACAATTAGAGTCACCAAGCCGGTATACACACAATTTATCATATTGTACTGTCTCAAGATGATCTGTAGAATTATCGAGCGGGTATATCATACCGCACTATCTCAAGATAATTTGTAGAGTCACCGAGCCGGTAAATCATACTGTCCTATCTCAAGATGACATACAGAGTCACCGAGCCGATATACATGTCATTCCAAGCAAACAATCAAATTACCATTTTTATCATTTCCGATAAAATGTTGTGTGTGGGTACACGGTCGGCCCTAACCAAAATATAATAATTTTCTTTCCACAAATTCCACCGTTTTCTATAGTCCACCAAAACATTTTTGGCGCTGTCAACCAACGCCCAGTTATTTTCCAGTTAATTATTCAAAATTAATTAATTTAGGAAAATAATCATAAAAATATTAATAAATCAATTCAGCACAATCTAGCACTCAATAAATTAAACAGATTGCGTCACGATAATTAGCATAAAATTCCAGCCGTCGACCATAGAAATTTCTATATCTTGTTTGGATATATACTTTAACATGTATTTTTAATTAATTCCAAAAAATACTTATTAAATAGCAATAAATTAAATTTAGGTCTGTAATACCTAATTGGATGCCGAGATGAGCCCGAAAAATTACTGAGACTCATTCAATAAATAATAGAACTCGTCTCCTTGCTAATTACACTAACCATTTGCCTAACATGCAAAGGTAAATCCCTAATTTAATTATTCTAATATAATATATCCACCTAATTGCACTTAATTAAACCTAATCAATCCCTAAGCATCATTAGCATACTAATGAGAGATTAGTGAGCAAAACTCACCCGTTTAAAAATTCGTTCGGATCGAAATGTCGGGAACGTCGCAGGGGACATTTTTCTCTAAAGTGGGCCTAGGCTCTGGGGCCCGAAAACACCTTAAAACGGCCTCGCAAGGCAGCTGGAAACCCACAAAACTTTGGCCCGATCTTGCTGAAAACAGAAGCCAAACAACTTGATTTAAGGTGGGAATTGCTCGGGAAAGAGAGAATAGGCCAAATTGGGCCTAAATGCGGACTCATAGAGGTTAAACGGGCTCGGGACGGCTCTAGATGAGCTGCAACAGATCCGGAGTAGCAGCTGGGAGGTGGTGAGAGGTTAGGCTAAGGGGTTGGGATTGTGCGGACCAATATGGGGCAGTGGCGGCGTTGTGATGGCGCACGGCGACGGGCAGCTTGCTTCGGCGGCTCCTCCTTGGTCTACTAGGCATTGCATGGCCTAGAGGGAGGAGGGAGGTGGCTTGGACGGTAAGAGGGAGAGAGGGAGAGAAGGGATAGAGTTGGAGGGTCCCTTAACCTCACTTTTCCACATTTTTGTCTCCTCAAAGGCTTGTCCATCAAGCCAAGTTCTATGGCTATCATTGAGCCACCCACACTCTCCCTACAATTCATGAAATTGTCCAAAATAGCTAGGGAAAGGGGGGCACACCAATTTGCAACCTTTGGCTTCAAGATGCTTGGTCTATTTCAATTCAACCTCAATTGGCTTCAATAAAATTAATTGGTACCCCAACATTTCAATTGACATTTTTCTTCACCCATGAATCCATCTTGCATCTCAATTTAGTAATAAAAAATAATCCCGGCTTTCCCAAAAAGTCTTGGGTTTTAGAAAAATCTTCTGAGACTTTGTGACATGACAAAATATTTAATTTCTAAAATCGAACATGAATTGGCGGTTAATTTCCATTCGGTGCGTTTTTAGCGTGACCTAGGCTATCGAGTAGTTTTCAGAGATTTTTTGTGCAAATGACCTGTGGTCGATTTTCTTCGAACCACTATGAAACCACTAGACACTTTGGCGACTCTCGATTGTTGTGAAAATCTCAAGAATTCAAATACAAACATAGGGTACCAAAACAACAGAAAAACAGTCTAGGGTCAGTCGACGAAAATTTTCCAATTTAGTGGTGTCACCCACGATTAGTCACATATCTCAGTCGAACAGACCTAGCTCTGATCTCTAATCGATTTATATCTGTGCCATAATGATCTCGGCAAATGAGCACGGTTGAGTAACTGATCATTGGTCGAATTCTCAAGTCTATTGCATTAAAATTCCTTAACAGCTTTCCTAGATAGTCTAGTTATCTCAAGAGTGATCAGCTCTTAGAACAGCCCTATAGGTGTGTCGATGAAATGCCTGATTTATTCAATAGAAAACAATAGTGAAAATCTAGGATGTCACAAAAATTGACCATCCTAAATTAGTATACTCATCAACTATTACGTGTTATTTGGTAGTAAAATTTAACAGAAATTAACGGAAAGTAAATTTGTTATAGATGTACCGATTTGAGATTTTTGGTTGTTAAAAAATTAATTTGGTATAAGTTTATCATAAATGTACTTTTTTGTGACGTTAACCCTTAAAATTATTCTCCATTGTTTCTTTTCTTCTTCTAATATTGTTAACTTTTGAAAATAAAATAAAATATTGTTAACTATTTATATTACAAATATTATGTCCATGGATAATGCGTAAGAAAAAGTTCAATTTGATCTCGCCTATGAGCCAATATTAAAATTTGATTTTTTTTTTTGCAACGACCTTCTTAGAAAAAAGGGCTAATACCAACGAAAACTCCAAATTGGTACAATCGTGTTACATTTAGACTCCGTTCGTTTCGCGGAAAATGTAGCATTTAAAAAAAAATACTTTCCAAGAAACCATTTTCTAGAAAAATGTAATTATTTTTTTGTATTCGGTCAAAAACCTAAAAAGAAGTAGAAAATATTTTATGCTATTTGGTTAGGAAAATTTTTTCTTTCATGGACTGTTTTTCAATTTTTTATTATTTTATTCTTAAAATAAAATCTTTACTTAATTTTATATTTTTAAAAAATCATTTTTTTTCATTATATTTAGATTTATTTTTAGATTTTCCTTTAAATCTTTTTCTTTTTGCTAAGGACAGGTTTGGTTCTTAGTTCCAAGACCGGAAGAATCGGTATTTTACCCCAAGACATAACTACTAATAACACACTCATGCATAGAGATGAATATCCTCAAGAGAATGCCTTAGATTTGTTGTTAGTCCCAGTCGAAGTACTGAATCGCTATTGCGAACTCTGAGAATTGCTACTCCGGAAGTGAAGCAAGGTGATGTCACACCTGTTTCTGCTGGTTTAGCGAGTTTGCTTGGCAGCGGACGAGGCAGAGTTGTCTGAGTGCTCCGAACTGAGCAAGTAGGTTTAAGGAGGAGCATATCGGACTGACTGAATCAAGAAAAGTCAGAACCTGCTGGTTCGGGGCAGTTCCAGGGGGCATGAGCCCGGTTACTAAATCCGCGGGGGTGGGGGTGGGGGATGGGTGGATAGGACCGACTATTCTTTTCGAAATTTTTTTAAATTATTAGAAAAGCAACAAACCCTAAAATAACAAGAAGTCCAATATTATTTTGGGGAAAAGATTTACTTTCAGAATGCTGAAAATTTGGAGGTGAAATTGCAAAGTCACCAGTTCCATTAGACCACACCAGAAACTAGGAACCGGTCCTCCCCGTTCGGTTCCCCATTCTTGGGTGGGATTGGACCGGATCGAAAATTGATTATCTTTAAATTGGTTGACCACCTTTCCTAGATACTCCGTTCTCTTGTCCACTTCACCACTCTTGCTCAATTCCTACGCGATATTGTCAAGATCTCAATTTTGCTGGAAAAAGTTGATCCTCATCCCTCGACCTTCAGGATGAGAACGTAATTTCTTATACCAATCGGCTTCTCATATTCTGTGTTATCTTTTGCTGGTGTCTGATTAGGGGGGTAAGTTGAAGGAATTCTCAGAATTGAGAGCTTATCAGCAAAAGATAGCTTATTATGTAGAAACGTACGATTTTTGTGCTTGTGAAGAAAGTGATCGTGGAGGATATGATGGAGGAGGAAGGCGAGAATGGCAAAGAGGAAGTGCCGGGCTTAAGCCAAATCTGTGCTTTGAGTCGATTCTTGATTTTAGGCCTAGAGCCGACTACCCCTACCTATATAGATAAGAAAGAACAGCTTTTGTCCCTGTACTATGTTTTAGTGAAAAACTAGTATCTATAATTTCAACGAAAACTTAATTGCTTTCCTCACATTTCCATTTGAAATCTTCTGAAAGTGCCAAAGTCAAACTCAACTGTTAGTTGGGTGGTTCCCATACTTGTAAATGTGCTTAATCAGAGTGGCACGCCCATCAAATTTAAGTTTGTTGCATGTAGTAATCAGGCGTGTACCGATCCCAGACAAGTAGGGTATTTGCTCTTCCATGGAGCCCACCCTACATGAATCGAATCCCAGTTTTTAGAAGCTGGAGTGTAGTCTTAGGGTCACGCAACTACCTTAAAACCCGGAATTGGTCAATTCCACGAATTTCATTGTCTATTATTTTTTAAAATTTAAATTAATAAAAGTTCCCACAATTCTAAATATTAACACATCAACATTTGATGCAAAAACACTGATAGACTCCATAATAAAGGACATGTTCATATCTAGTGTTAAAATAATTTTAAGACATTAAGAAAATTTATATACAAATAATAAATATTCCTTCCGTCATTTCTCATATCTGAACATGAAAAACTTCATAGAGAAAAAAAAATCACTACATACATACATACATACATACATACATATCTGCCTTAGAACCTTAGAAACCTATCTTGTGTTCCGTCCCTTCTCTCCCACTTCGCACCTTGGAATGCATCCTTATTATAGAGAGAAAGGCGCTTTCACATCGAAACCTCCATACTTGATTTGCTCTAGCTTGAGATCTGCTACCTTACTCTATCTATTGAATTGCCTTATCTATCCACGCCTTGTCTTGTCATGCCGGCTATTTCCTACTATTGAGATGCTACTACCAATGTAACTGCACTCACAGTTGTGCACTAGTTTGCTCTCTCATGAGTTGGCTTAGCTCGTTCTATGGCTCACTCCGTGCTTGCTCACTCCATTCATCCTTATGCTTCACTCAGTGACTAATGTAAATTACGTTTGGTCATCCAGATTTGGATATGATAAAGTGGTATTAGAAATCCTTTGAATATTCTAAGCATTGTAAAAAATCTCATTATATGTTTGGAGTAACCTGAATTGAAAATCTTTGAAAATCCTTTGAATATCTTCTCTTTTAGATTGTCCTCGTACCTCCAGGTATATATGAGTTTATTTAGTCTAGAGGTCGTCGCCATGCACGGGACAAGATAATTCTATTCAGACTCAAATCTGGACAACCAAATGCAGCCCTGCCTATCTAGCCATGTCGGATCCATAGCTTGCACCTACTCTCTTGCAAACCCCCTAGCACCAATCGCATAGACAGTTTCAATTCAGATTCATATAGACATAAGGATTACTTTTAGTAAAAACGTGGATAACTGTACACTTTTCTGACTATAGCTTTGACTCACTAATGTAACCGGCAAAATGTTTTAGATAATTCATGGGAATTCGTCCTATTTTAGTAATATGCACGAGGCAGCATGACATTAATTGTTAGGACTCGTTTCTGTTGTGGGGAAACTTCGTATCAAATGTTGGTCTCTGCTCTAAGAAAATTAGATGGCTTAAAAAAGTTATTTCGATTGTTCTTAGCGAATTAGTTCACATTAATTCCAAAGATTTGTACAAACAGATATTATGTATTAAAGATAACCAACGTCATTTAAGTCTTATCTAGAAAGAAAATTACTCAATTGATCCTAAACTTGTTTTACGGGTACCATTTCATTTATAAAATTTTTAATTTATCAATTTAGTCTTGAACATTTGAGCGAAACTCCACTATAATCCTTCCGATTAATTTTCGGAATAAATTACTAGTGTGATGGTCTAGTCATTGGCAGCCCCACTACCACGTTGGCGAAAGTTGGCCAAATGGACCAGGAAAAATTACAAAAAAAATCCTAAGCCTATTGTAATTCGTAATTCAATCCTAAATTTTTGTAAGTATGTTAATTCAGTCCATCCTGCAAATTTTAAATCACCAACACTAATGTGGACAATTTGTAATAATAATTTATTGTATTTTTTTCGATTTTTAATTAATTTTATAATCTTTATCTTTATCTTTATCTTTATGTTTATCTTTATCTCTTTCTTCCTTCTTTTTTCTATTTTTCTGCATAGTGCTAGCGAGGGTTATGGCCCTCTCTGACCTTGCCTAGATTTAGGTAAGACCTAGGGGCTGTAGGTGAGGCGATTTTGCCCAAATCCGGATGAGAGCGGCGACTCCCGTCAGTAGTTGGTGAGGGCTTCCTAACGCTCATTAGAGGCTCACTAGCCACCGTGGAGAAAAAAGTAAAGAAAGAAGAAAAGAAAAAAGAAAGGGAAAAGAAAAAGGAAAAAAAATTTAAAAAATTTTAAAAAATATTATTAAAAATTATCCATGTTAATGTCAATTGGCCTGCGGGTATCCACACCGACGTCATCTAGCCAAAATATATAATATGGATTAAATTAGCACAATTGTAAACAAAACAAAAAAAGATTGAATTGGCAAAAATAGAAAATTCTTGATAGAATTGATACACTGGCTATTGATTTAGGTCTTTTTTTATAATTCTCCTGATGGACCACACTAGAATCTCATGCAATGATTTTAAGATTAAATTGAAAAAAATTGAAAAAGTTACGATAAAATTAACATCCGCATAGTAAGTTTGGGACTAATTGAACAAGTTGTCATGATTTTAGAGTCTCTTTACATGCTTTTCTAAGAATACCCAATTTCTTTCTTTTTTTCAAAATATTCTTTAATAAGAGAAAAAAAAATGAGGAAATTTTATATAGGGATCTTAAGCAGTTTACAATCCGCACAATCCCATTAGAATGATGAAAAAAAAAGAGCCAGTGATGGCAAGTAGTGGCTAGATACTAGGGGGCTTTATCCTTTTAGAAACACAAACTTATTGAAGACATGCTTTCGTTCTTCATTACACCCCGACCGGTTTCTTCTAATAATGTTTCATCTTAGGATTGGCGCAATTTAACTTCCAACTTGAATGTCTTTCCTAAAGGAAGTGATAATCGTGAGACTTCAACAATCACAAACTCTTCACCACCACTCGATTTTCCCGCTATTGTCACTGTTCTCTGCACGGACTTTGCTTCTACTTCATTGTATAACTCATGCCCTCTCAGTTTCGTCATCCTAGTTCCTTTTCTCAATCCTAGAATGGTCACCTTGTCAATTACCCACTTCTCAATTAGAGCAAATTCCCCATTAACAACTTTTGATTTGACAACAACACCATTCCCTATTTTCTCACAATAAAACTTCACCAAAGTCCACTTATTTCCTTCCCCTTCCATTTCAACATCCTCTCCATCGTCCAAGAACACTTGTCCTGAGCTATTCCAATTCTCATCAACCACAACTAACAGCTCGAATGGTGTTCTCCGAGCTGCTTCTGTAGTCATGGCCTCTCCTTGCATGGCCAATATATTACCTTCCCTTACATGCACATGAGGATGATCGGGCGGTGCATTAAGCATCACATTCATTCCTAAAGCTGTACTCACTGAATTTGAGTAATTGAAGAGATCGAACCAGTTTCCACTCGGGATATAAGCATCCACTGTATTGGCACTAGATTGTAGTACAGGAGTCACCATCACACCCTTACCAATTAAGAACTGGGAATTGATATGGTAAGTCATCTTATCCTCAGGGAATGAGAAAAACAGGGGCCGGGCAATGGGCATCCCCTTTCTAGATGCCTCATACATCAAGGTATACAAGTATGGGAGCAAGCGATAACGAAGCCCAAGCACCTTCCTAGCGGATGCAGCGACAGAGTCCCAGAGATAGAGCTCTTGATGAACAGCATACTTTTCAGAGTGGTCCCTTGAAAAGGGATAAAAGGCCCCTAGCTGCATCAATAAAAGCTCTAAAATAAATGCTTAAAGGTGTACCACCAAAAAAAAAAAAAAACATGATTTACACCTCTATTCAGTCGCTACTAGACATATTCAACATAACATGAATTACTAGCATAAAAGATACCCGAACTTCCCCTCACCCTAAAGAAAATTTATGTAGTTTATTTCTGCCTTCAAAAGGCAGTAAAATTCCCTGCCCACCCTAGAAAAAAGAGAAAAGAAAATTGATCAACTCCTATGTCTAAATACAAATCAAGAAAGGCTTAAAGCTACTCGGTTGCATAGCACTTCAGTTAATATAAATTAAGAAAAGGCATGGAAGATATTTACTTGAATCCATCGGTTGCAGAGCTCTTCGGTTGTGTCCCTGAAGAAACCGCATATATCAGCTCCTACCATTGGAATTCCCAAGAGCCCAAAATTTAAAATTGCAGGAACTGAGTAAGCCAAGTCATCCCATGTGGCGGCATTGTCTCCAGTCCAGTGTGCAGTGTGTTTGCCAGAGCTTAGAAAAGTCGATCTCGAGAGAATGAATGGCCTTTTACCAGTAACATTGACTAAGGCCTTGTTTGTTGCTCTGGCTTCCAAGAGTCCATAGAGGTTATGAGCATTGTATTCTGAAATATTTCCAAAATGAAGTGACGTTGCAGGGATAGTTCTGTTGTTGATGGGCCGATGAACTCCTGCATTGTTCATTTTGTAGGGAGGATTGTCAAGAGTGGAAGGAAGAGGTGGAGAATCATTGAAGTTGGACAACTCGTGCATGTCAAGCCATAGGCCATCAAATGGAAGAACATCGTGAAACCTCTTTATCTCCCCACCCCAATAACTCTCACTAGATGGGTGAAGGAAGTCAGGGAAGTACACTGGCCCTGGCCAAACAACACCTAAATATGGCACTCCCTCACGCTTGATGAAGATGTCGGCTTGCATCCCCCTGATGTAGGTCCCATATGTCTCGTTAACACTAACGACCAAGTTTTGACCACAAGCATTTCGGCACCAGCATACCTGGATCAAGTATCAAGACATACTTTTGACCGTTCTCGTGAAGGCTGCTGACAAATTCTTTCATCTTTTCCACTGGAAAATTGATAGGGTCAAGAGTGAAGTCCTTGTTTGCATCCATATAATCAATGTCGGTCCACATAACTTCCAGTGGAATATTAGCTTTTGCATAACCAGCTACCACGCCCTCTAATTCTGAGACATTCTTGTAACCCCACCGGCATTGATGAAATCCTTGAAAGTAAATCAATGATACTTTATCAATAGAACTAACATTTCAAACTAGTTAAGTAACACATGCAGAAGAAGCCATCTACCGTGAATCAAACTTTACAACTGATCTACGTGTAGCAATATACACAAGTAAAGCGACCACATTTCTTGAACATCAGTGAGCACTGTGGTAGGATCAGCTGGGGATCGGGAAACAGTGGTTTTCAATGGATAATAACACGCCTTTAAGATTTGTTCCCTGTTGAGCATTACATGCAAAGTCTGACTAGTGTCATCTCCGTGAGAGAATAAACTCATAATGCAATTCAAGGGCAATGAACTCAGAATCTTCAATTCTATCGTCTTTATATTATATACGACCACCGCATAGTTATGCTCAAAATCTCATATTTACTGCAGAATAAGCTACATAAGCCGAAGCACAACATTGGAATCAAATTCATCAAAATGTCAGCATCAAGCAAAACATAAAAACCAGCATACCAAATTCAAAATCATTATGTTAGATAGTACCACCACACAGTCAAGCTCAAAATCTCACAGGGATTGCAAAATAAGCTGGAAGCCGATGAACAATGGTGGAATCAAATTCATCAAAACGTAAGCAACAACAATAAAGAAACTCATCAAAACCAGATACCGAAGGACCAGTATGGCATTGGGGTCGGCCGGCCAATGAGCTCGGTGTACTGCTCCATGACTGCCTCTGGCGACGGCCCCTGGAAGAAATACAAATCCAACACCCCACCGATCACCTTGTAAGTGATCCTATCGCCAGTGTACACGACGTCCATGCCATTGCTGTTCAGCAACAGAACGCCGTGGCTCGTGCCCGCCCCAACTCCTCTGCCTCCACCACCACCACCCACGGACGACCTGACGTCCATGTAAAACGGATGCGACCCCTGCAGGTTGACATCAGGGGTCAAGCTGAATGTGTCGGCGTTCCAGAGAGTAAGAGTTTGGTTGGGCTGGAGCCGGAGTGATGGCTTCGTGTGCTCTCCGATCCCGTAGAGGGAGGAGCGGTCGGGAGGGAGGGAGGAGGAGAGCTGGAGGTACTGGTCCTTGAAGACGAGGAAGGCTGAGGGGTCGAAGGTGGAGGTGTCGAAGAGGATGTCGCCGGAGGAGCGGCGGGAGACGGCAAAGGAGAAAGGGGTGGCGTTGCGGAGGTCGAAGACCAGGTCGGAGGAGGCGGCGGAGAGGCGGCTGTGGGAGCCGGAGGGGGACGGCGGCGGCGGCGGAGTCGGGGTTTGGTGGGGAGGGGAGGGAGATCGGTGAGGGATGACGTCGTCGGGGACTTCCCATCGGCGGCGGTCGGCGTCTGTGATACGGACTCGAAGACGTCCGCTCGCTTCGAAGCTGGAAGGAGAACCGTGATGACGTCAGCAAAAATTACCCATTAAAATATACTTAATTATTTATCTTGCAAATATAACATATATATAAACTATCATTTTAATTTAATCTTGCAGGTGTTTCAATATCGAAATTTGATTATTTTCTTTCCAGCAACAACCTTCTTAGGATAATTTGAAAAATCGAAATATTTTCTCCTTTTTTTAAGCATATTTATACTATGAATTTTTATCGTGTATTATTACTAATATTTATTTTCATTGTTTAATTAAATTTTCTACAATAGAATGATTTCAACTTTATCTATATATATAT
The DNA here is from genome assembly GCA_019915205.1 of Eucalyptus rudis. Taxonomy (NCBI): domain Eukaryota; kingdom Viridiplantae; phylum Streptophyta; class Magnoliopsida; order Myrtales; family Myrtaceae; genus Eucalyptus; species Eucalyptus rudis. Next base: position 4,081,521 of record JAHMTN010000120.1, read on the forward strand.
ATATATATATATATATATATATAAACTAACGTTTTTTGTTTTTTTTTGCGCATATATGTCGATTGTAAAAATGAATCTAGCAAAAATACTAAATAAGAGTGAAGTTTTGCTCTGAACCTGGCAACGAGGCGGAGGTTCTCGACGTCAAGCCCGTATACGGAGGTCGCATTGACGAGGCGGAGCCCGGCTGTTAACGCTGTTCTCGACGCGTCGACGGCCACGGACCCGACTGTGTATCCGTACCCAACCACGCCAGGCGTCCCCTCGCCTTCTCCGACCGACGCGCGAACGGCCGACTGCGATGACAGCAGGTACAAGAAGATCAACAACGCAAAGAGAGGCGGGAGACGGCGATGATGGTCTCTGCTACTCCGCATGTTTTCGGCTAGAGAGAGAGAGAGAGAGAGAGAGAGAGAGAGAGCGGAAGGATCAACAACGCAAAGAGAGGCAGAGGACTTCCCACGTCTGGTCTTCCAATTCCGTCCCTGTCTGATTCCTCAGAAAGACGAAGACCACGAGAAGGTAGCCTTCTTTTTCTTTTTTGGGTGTGGAGTAAATTAGGTGCCCGCGAGACTGGGGAAATTCCAACTTGGCGGGGCCGGCTCACGCGCTTCTCACGTGCTCGTCCTTTCGTTTCTCCGCCTTTCTCGGAGAGAAACTCTGGTCCGGTCCGCGCTCGTGTGCCGATCGAGCAAGATTCGCCACGTGCGCGAGGGTCGGGAGAGGCGCGAGTGTGATCGACGAGCGAAACCAACGGAAATGTCGCTTTTTTATGTTGTTTGCTAAATGATGATTTACGAAATTTTAGTTTTCTTTTTAGTACTTTTATATATATATATATATATATATATATATATATATTTATTTATTTATTTATTTGGGTAATCGCAATTCACCCTTGATATTTCGAGTTTCATAACGTCAAACACGATGCATGCATAATTATACATTATGGGTTATAAATATTTTTTTCTAAAACTGACTACTTGTATAGACCACAAAAATGAATCAACGATATATATTTTTATCGTTTACAAAAATACTTAGATATAAATTTTTATCACTAATGAAAACATTTTTCATTTACTAATTATTTCAAGCAATGATATTTTTTGAAAAATATTTTCCAAGCCATTTGTTTTCCGTGAAATAAATGAAGCTTTAATCTTTAGGAAAATTCTAAATAAGCGTTTAAAGTGCCATCACGTTCTCAAATAATAGTTTGAAGTAGATTTTATATCAAATAAGAGGCCGAAGTGGTCATGACCATTTTAAATAAGCACTTGACTATAGCTAAATATTTAGATCAGTCAAGGGCATTTTTCCTCTAAAGAAAATGTTAATTTTAAATTCTTTTTTCTTTTTTCTTTTCTTTATGATTTTTCATAAAGTCAGCTGGCTCTACACATATAGGTATATTTTTATCAAAGATATCCATCCATACCTTACTAGGATATTGTAGTCCAAGCTATATGAATCATTAAACATATAATTGTACTCTTAAAACATTGTTGGAAACACTATTGCATCATACATATGTGAGACAATGCTCATACTAAAGTTTCCAAAATTTACATTGCCCAATTGAACCTAGTCCATGGGATCTCCAATTGTCGGGTTAGATTTCCACATGGGAGTCTCTTTATTAAGTTTAGACTTTTAACCCTACTCCCCTCGATACGCAATTTACTTGCTCTCTTAACAACCTTTTGTTAACAGATACGCAATGATTTATGTTGACCTTACAAAGTCTAAAGAAATTATTCCATTTAAGAGCAACCGCCTTACAATTATATCTTTGACGAATGTGTGTAAATTTACCGTTATATATCACATTTTTAGCCATTGCAATTGTTGCTTGATTGTCACAGTGAATGCATGACGCAAGCATAGGTTTTGGCCACAACGGAACATCCTCTAAAACATTTCGAAGCCACTTTGCTTCTTTAGCACATTAACTAGTAAACTTAAATTCCATTGTGGAGTGCACTATTGAAGTTTTCTTTGAGGATTTTCACATTACCGAGACACATCCTAACGTGAACACATATTCACTAGTCGATTTCGGTTCATTAGAATCTGTGCAAATTGTATAACAAAGTTATAACAATAGATATCCTAATTGATGTTATTGCATTATACATATTACAACATTTGAGGCTTCAACATCTATGTCAAAAAATTAGGTTCAAAACATTTTTCAATCTACGACCTTTTGCTCTTTCAAAGTTTGGCTCTTCGGCCTCAACTTCATCCTTCTCAAATTTTGATTTTCTAAAGTCTCTTTTGAGAAGGTTCATCTTGATTTTTTTTTTCTCAAGATATATATCCTCACAAAATTCAGAATCTCTTAATTCTAGGATATTGTTGGCATGGATTTTCACATTTACAAATTTGTGAATCGAAAATTTGTATGCTTGCTATTTTGAGCATAACCGATGAATATGCAATCAAATGTTTTAGGTTCTAACTAAATTTGTTTAGGGGGAGGAATTACTACCTTGGTAAGGCACCTCCATACTTTCAAAATTCGTGGGATGGTAACCGGTAGTACTTAGCCCATTGGCCATGGTGGGACTAAGTGGCATCGACCTGCTATCCTCAACTGCCTAGAGCGGGAGGTTTTTGCCCTTGAACCCTCCATTCTAGTGCACACAAGGTCCAAGCCTTCACCTGATTCACATGAGCCAACTCTCAGCTTGGAATGGGCAGGCCAGCAAAGAGCCATGGCAAGCTTGGCCCAACGGATTTGAGCCTATGTCCTATTACCTTAGTGACCCCACTTGGGTTATAAGCTCACGTTGTTGGGCTTGGTAGCAAAGTTCACTGAACCATCCCACCAAAAATAGAATCATATGTCATTTGACTTCTACTGTTATGAAAAATAGTCCTTGGGTAGATCAACCACGTGACTTGTACCCATATCATCATAGATGGTCTTGACGTGAAAGCTCGCTGCATGTATTGCCACAAAACCAGGCCCCGAGGTTCGAATCTCTCCAACAACAATAGTCGAATGGACCATAATAATGTCTCTAGAATGTCTTGGACATTATTGGATACTTGATTGTTATCGGCCATCCCGATTTTTTATAAACCCAACAAACAATCAGTAAATAAATTGCCTTAAAGATTGTTGAGACGTTGTACAATGCTGTAGAAAACTAATAGACATGGCCTGAAGATACACAGCCGTTGCAGAATACGGAAAGTACATTATCTGAAGAGACATAACTTATGTAGAAAATTGAACAGACATGAGCCAAAGAGACATAACTTTAAAGACACTTTATTGAACCATTAACTCATAATTACAACACCATGTATTCCATGATATCATGCGTTTGATTCATGTGTTGAGCAATCTTTTGAACGAATTTGTGTCTTGTTGCCTATTTACTACATACTGAGAGGCTTCTTGACTACTAGAATCTTGGTAAAATTGTCGTGACAGATTTGTCATTTTGGATTTTTCAGTAGTTAGTGGTACATAATATTTATGACTTAAATCGAATACTTTGTAAGACCTTTGTGGTAATGCTCAAAGAAAATCGCTAGAGCTAATGCCCCTTCTCACCATTTTTGGCAAGGTTCACTCTACTAAAATTTTGTCGTTAAATGTGTACGGCCACCGCCAACCATCTGCAAATCGCGCCATTGCACCATATTGCATATACCATTTGTCTAATAGTGCGTCTCGGTCTAAGTCTCACATGAACCGGATGTAACTAAGATAATTTCCTTGCTTAAAAGAGGTTGGGATAGTTTAAAAAAAAAAAAAAAACAATGGGTATGCCTAATCATATTTTACGTGGCTGCTTAGGATTTTGTGATTGCCGACTAAAGTAACTTTTTAATGAAGGCCTTTAGATCCCCAGTGAGGTGACATGAACAAGGATTGTGTGTAGATTAGGTCAAAAGGGAAAGAGACCGTTGATACTTAATTTTTTTCGTGCATTCGACGTTCCGAATCATCAGAATTCGATCCCGAACAAGAAATTCATATCACATAATCTTTCATTCTCGCTCTTCATCGCACTTAAAAATTACGGACATTTTTGTTTGGGAACAACGTGTCCGCCATGCCCATTCCGTCAATTAAGGTCCATCCTACGAGCTTGTTCTCTCTCTCTCTCTCTCTCTCTCTCTCTCTCTCTCTCTCTCTCTCTCTCTCTCTCTCTCTCTCTCTCTCCTTGTCTCAAAATTCAAGTCCTTAGCCTTACCTTACCTTCCCCTCCTACTTGTTGACTGAAATTGCATGGGTAAATGACGCAAGCAGTCATTGCAGTATACCATGTGATCCCCAAACTTTAAGTTTTATCAATATAGTTTTTGAACTTTAGTTTAATATGTAATGTCATCCCTAAATATATAATTTGTTCAATGTGATTCATGAACTTTAGGTACATATTCAATTTAGTCCCTAAATTGTTTGAATATATTTAATGTTGTTTTTGAATTTGAATTAATGGAAAGAAAACATTGAACATTTTCATATAATTTACAGATTAAAATTGAATGCATACAAAGAATTTAGGGATCATATTGAACAAATATTAGACATTGGGTTAAAGTTTTACGGACCAAACTAAGCAAATTTAAAGTTCATGGACCATATTACAGACTAAGTCAAAATAGAGGGACCATTTATGTCATTGTCTCAAATCATATTTGACTATGATGTTTAGGTCACTTTAGGCCATTTTCAGCAAGTCTAGATCAGAAACTAGAGGGAAAATGACAGTGAAGATCAGCTGAGATTGAGGAAGTGATGGAATGTGAGCGTGAGAAAACCGAGAGAGCAGAGAGAACAGAGAGGCATGGGTGCAAGCATGGAGAAAAGCAGAGGCGGCATGGATCCACAATGGGGATAAGAAAGAAGCTTGGTGCATCGGTGAAAACACAAAAGAAAGAATCCGGACAGAGAGGGAGAAAGAAGAAAAGAAATTGTAATAGAAGAGAGATGAAAATCTCGAGAAAGTTCGAGGAATTGGCGGCGCTCGTCCTCAAAGTAGATATGAAGATCTCCAGTACCAACTTAAGTCCTTCTATCAAACTTCCAATTAAAACTTATGGAAGATTGTCTGCACCGGCTGGTGACGCGTGGCACTCATATATACAACCCTTTTTTAAGTAAATTACGTTTTTGGTCCTTTACTAGCGGTAAGCACCGAGTTCGGTTCCACTCATAAACCTGACTAAATCGGCTTGAACCGAATTATTCAAAGCTGGTTCTAGAGAGAACTGGCTTAGTTCCCGATTTTGAAAACCTAAAATTGGCTAAGGATTGATTTGATTCTCGGTTCTAAGATCGGAACCTCTGATTCTAACTAGGAACCAGCTCACATTGGTGTTTTATCCCGAAACATAACCACTAACACACTCATGCATAGAGACAAGCATCCTCAACATAATGCCTTATGTTTGTTATTCTCCCCAGTCGCGGTACTGAATCCCCATTGCGTTCTCTGATAATGGCTACTCCAGAGAAGAAGTGAATCAAGTAGATGTTGCACTTGTTCTTGCCGGTGGAGCGCGTTTACTTGGCAGTGGACGAGGCAGAGTTGTTCAAGTTCGAGTGCCTCGAGCTGGACAAGTAGGTTGCACCGGCTGTCACATTATGGAAGCTGGTCATGTTGAAGCCCCTATTATTTGGAGGGCATATTTAACATTTAGAGCACTGCCTCTCTTAGCTACTCTGCTCTCTCATCTGCTTCACCATCTTCGCTTGATCCTACACGAGTGCCTTGTGCGCCATGTCGTTGCCAAGATCTCAATTTTGCTAGAAAAAGTTGATCCTCAATCCCTCATACCTTCTGGATGAGAAGGTAATTTCTTATCCCTGTCGACTTCTCACTCTGTGTTATTTTTTGCTGGTGTCTGATTGGGGGTAAGCTGGAGGATTTCTCATAATTGAGAACTTGTCAACAAAAGTAGTAAAGATATATGATTTTGATACTTGGAGGATATACTGGAGGAGGAAGGCAAGAATGGCGAACGGGAAGTGCCAGACTCAAGCCAGATCGGTGCTTCAGGCTAGTTCTCAGCTCTAGGTCAAGAACTTATCACCCTTATCTATACTTACAGGAATGAACAAATTTAGTTCCCATACTTTGTTTTAATGAAAAGCTAGAATATAATTTTTCAACAAAAACTTAATTACTTTGCTCACATTTAAATTTAAAATCTTCTCAAAGTGCCCGGTTAATTATTCCCAAACTTATGAGTGTGCTTGATCAGATTGACAATCTCGTTAAATTTAATTTTTTTGCACGTAAGTGTGTATAGAGCTACACAACTATCTTGAAACCTGGATTCTGTCAATTTCACGGATATTGTGATCTCTCACTTTTTTTTAAGAAAAATAAATAAAAGTTCCCTCAATTGTAATTATTAACACAGCCTTGATATTGAAGATACAATTAAATCAATTTGTGATTACAATTAACACTTTATCTTTCATTATTTCCTTTTATTGTTCATATACCGCGCTACAAATACATGTAAATAATGTAATGAAATCATCAAGGGAGAATACAAAGAAATTCTCTTCTTCAATTCGTTTCTTCTATGTCATCAACTTTGAAACAAAAAACAGTAGTATATTACATAATAATAATAAAAAGTTCATATTTAATGTTAACATAACTTTTAAGACATTAAGAAATGTTAAATGCAAATAATAAATATTCGTTCCTCCATTTCTCATATTTGAACTTGAAAAACCTTACAGAGGAAAAAAGAAAATTATAAATAGATCAATACACGTGCATATATATATATATATATATATATATATATTGATTTCCAGTGTAAAGTGAAGATGTCTTAAACCTTAGAACTTATGCTGTATTTTAAATTGCATTTGGTCGCCCGGGTGTGATAACAGTGAAAATAAGGAGAGAGAAAAATTGTATATTATTCACTCTTGTAACTTTTTGGTGGACAATTACCCAGTCAATTCTAAACTCATTGTATGGATATCAATTCAATTTTAAAATTTTCAATTTCACCAATTTAGTCATAAATTTTTGTGTGATATTTCAATATAGTGCTTCTAATTAATTTTAGGCAGAAATTGCTGATGTGACGATCCATGACACATTGCCATGTTAGAGATTTAAGACTAAAAAGACCACAATTGAATTTTACGAAAAGATTTAAGACTAGATTGATACAATTGAAAATTTTAAGATAAAATTGACATATGTACAATATGTCTAAGACTGATTGAATAGTTTCTCATAATTTTGGAGTCAAGTCAATCAGTCCCGTTGCCACAAAAATATTACCACATGCTTTTCTAAGAATACCCAATTTTTTCTTCTGTAAAAAAAAAAAAAAAAATCTCTTCTTAGAAAAAATAAGAAGAAATTTTATCTAGGGAACTCAAGCAGTTCAGAAGCTGCACGCTCCCATTCGAATAGGGAAAAGAAAGTACCACTGATGCAAAGTGGCTTGATACTGGTTTGCTTTGTCCTTTTGGAAAGGAACTACTTATTGAAGACATGCTTTTGTTCTTTATTACACACTGATTGGTTTCTCCTGATGATGTTTTAAGATTGGCTCAATATGACGTCCAACTTGAAATCCTTTCCCAACAAAAGTGACAATCCTGAGACTTCAACAATCGCAAACTCTCCACCATCACTCCATTTTCCCACTGTGTTCACTGTTCTCTGTCCAGATTTTGCTTCTACATCATTGTATTACTCATGCCCCCTCAGTCTCAACATCCTAGTTCCTTTTCTCAATCCTAAAATTATCATCCTATTAATTGCCTACTTCTCAATCAGAGCGAATTCCCCATTAACAACTTCTGATCTGACAACAAGATCATTCCCAATTTTCTCGCAATAAAACCACACTAGACTCCACTTATTTCCTTCCCCTCCCATTTCAACGTCCTCTCCGTCATCCAAGAACACTCGTCCTGAGCTATTCCCATTCCCATCAACCGCAACTAACAGCTCAAATGGTGTTCTCCGAGCTACTTCTGTAGTCATGGCCTCTGCTTTTGTGACAAACACCAACAAATTGGAAGGTAATAAAGAGATCCAACCTATTTTCTTCGATGTGGAACCTGACGATGTTAGGTTGAAAGCTCCATTGTATCGAGATGCCATATTCAATGTGAAGCGTGAGAAGAAATCGAGCAATGGGCAAGTACTTGTGTGGAGAGAGGCTCTCGTGGAGGTTGCTGCAATCAAAGGATGGGAAGTGAAGAATTATGAAGGGTAAGCTAACTCCTTTCAAGTCGCTTGTTCCCAATTTAACATTTAATCATAGATGTGACAATTCCAGTATAATTTTTATTGGTAAAAAAATTCCAGTACAGCTGTGGTGGAACTGCTAGTATAGCATTACGAAATGATGAACCTATACTACGTTCGTCAAAAAAATGTGAACCTGCTTAACAAGGTTGTCTTATATAATGGGTGAATACTGATATTAATAGCTAACGTAGCTGAATTAAGATTTGATTGTGGGCAGTGGGAGGAAAAAGAACGGCTTAATGAAATTCCATCCACATTTTTATCTAAACATTTAATCTTTCAATTTTCTAAAATTTCTCCTCTCTAAACACGATGCTCAACTTCTACGGTCGTTGCTCCAACATAATTCACAAAATATTAATGTCAAATATATAAATATTTTTACAACTGTTTTGCGCGAAAGTTATCAACATCAGCCCAAGATTCCTCACCTCATATTGGAATAAAGTCAACTGTGCATACATTACCAAGTGCATTCTACGGTCGTTGCTCGAACATAATTCACAAAATTTCTGTGTGGAATGACGTCTATGCCCAATATTGACTCTTAGAAAATCACTTCTAGATTGTTAAGTCTTAGAATTTATCCTATCATCACTTCTAGCTAGGTAATTGTGATTTCGCGTTTTACCCCCGCTAAAATGGTTTTTCATTGTGACAGCCAGGGTGAACTGATCAATTTGATAGTTGAGGAGGTTGTGGAAAAGCTGAAGACGAAACATAGATCGATTACTGAACATTTAGTAGGAATTGATGATCGAGTAGAAGCAGTAAAAAAATTATTACACATCGGTTCCGGTGGTGTGTGACTCATTAAAATTTATGGTATGGGGGGTATCGGTAAAACAACTCTTGCCAAGACTGTCTTTTTTTTTTTTTGGTAAAGTTATAATTTTTTTTTTTTTTGGTAAAGTGCCAAGACTGTCTTTAATCAACTCTCTTCTCATTTTGGAAATAATTGTTGTTTCCTTGAGGATGTTCAAGATAAGTCATCAAGAAGTGATGGTTTAGTTGGGTTGCAAAAAAATTTACTATATGAAATCGGCGTTCATGGAGGAACAAGGACCATTGACAATATCAAATACGGGATGCAGAGGATTGGAGAAGCACTTTCCAATAAGAAAGTCCTTATTGTACTTGATAATGTTGATGACAGTGAACAAGTGAAGTACTTAATTGGAAATGGTACTTTGTATTCAGGATCCAGAATAATTATTACAACTCAAAAGAAAGATGATCTACGGACAAAGTATCAAATTTTAGATTATGAAATGGAGGTGATGAGTGATGATCATGCGCTTGAGCTTTTTAGTAGGCATGCATTTAACAGAGACTCTCCTTCATACTATAAGGATCTTTCAAGCTCAATTGTATCTGCTATTGGGAGACTTCCTTTGGCTCTTGAAGTAATTGGTTCGTTCCTCTCCCGCCACAAGACAAAAGAAGTATGGGAAGTGACATGGAACAAATTATAGAAAGCACCTCACAAAAATGTTTTTCGAGTGTTGAAGATTAGCTATGATGCCTTAACTAATGCCCAAAAACAAATTTTCCTTGATATTGCATGCTTTTTTTATTGGTGAGGATAAGACGAGTGCAATTTACGCGTGGAAAGATTGTGAGATTTTCCCGCATACTGCACTTAGTGTCCTCATTAGTAGGTCTTTAGTAATTTTGGAGAATCATAAGTTTCGGATGCATGATCAGCTCAGAGATCTTGGAAGGGAGATTGTTAATCAAGAAAATCGAACAAATCCTGGAGAGCGAAGTTGGATGTGGATTTGCAAGGAGATCCTTCATGCAATAGAAACAAATGAGGTAAAGCAATTCTTGAGAGAACTAATAGTTTCTCTAGTAGAAGATCCTCTATGTTGCACTTGGATGCTCTTTTTTCTTTTGCCCATTTTAATAATTTCCTCAGAAATAGGTTACTAAATACCACTATCTTCTTGCTTTCATTTGTAGATGAAGAAGAATGTTGAAGCACTGGATCTTGATCTACCCAAAAATCATCCTGAGGTCATTATTAGAAGCAAAATGATTGGAAAGTTTAAACATCTAAAGTACCTCAAGCTAAATGGGGAACCCTTGTTGGTAACCTAGGGAACCATCTTACCCAGCTAAGATGGATTTTTTGGCATCATCCTTCCCCAAACTCTAATCCAACCAATATGCACTTAAAGAATGTGATCGTCCTTCAATTTTCAGACAATGACTTCATAGTTGATTCGAAACTACAGAGCTTCATCAAGGTGTGTGATATACTTTTTCCTATTCTATTTTTGATAGTAATAATTGATTGTTTATCCATTGACTATTGCATTAATTGTGACAGACGGCAAAAAAATTGAAAGTTCTTTCTCTTAAAAGTTGTAAAAGAATAACTGGAACACTAGACTTCTCCAGATGCCTGAATTAGAGAGGCTTGCTTTCGAAGATTGTTCCAATTTGGAGAAAATTGACGTCTCGTTGGAAAGTTGAAGCATCTAATTGGCTTGAAGATTTTTCTTTGCCATTGTCTTCAAAATTTGCCTGAAGACATTGGGGACCTAATGAATTTGGAGCACTTCATTGTACAACAATGTCATAAAGTGAAGAAACTCTCAGATTCCATATGGAAGTTGAAGTCATTATGTGAGTTGCACTTTTCAATCAATCCTACTCTTGATTCAGAAAAACTATGGGAGTTATCTAGTGCTATTGAAAAGCTTCAAAATTTGAAAACACTTCAAGTCAATAGTCCCTATTTAAAAGGTCAACTTCTTCCTGAAATTGGAAGATTGCACTGCCTAAAAATTCTAAATCTATCACGTACTAGGGTTAGTGAAGTTCCAGAGACCATTAGCATGCTTCCTTGCTTGCAAAGATTGGAATTGCTGGCTTGTCATCAAATTCAAAAGTTGCCGACACTCCCAATTAGTTTAACCCACCTACAATTTGAATCCGCATTGTTGCGAGTAATCCCAGATCTCTCAAACTTGACTAATCTGGTTGAGCTGTATCTAGATGATGGAGGAGAAAGAGGTAAACCTTGTACTGGTGGGTTTTCGTGGATTGAGAGGTTATCCAAGCTGACTAAATTGAGCTTGAGACTTGACCATGTTAGATCTGCCATTCATATGGAAACTTTTCCGCAACTTCCCTCATCTCTACAAAATCTAGGCCTCAGTGATATTCGTCTAATGGAGTCACTATGTCCGAACATGAGAAATCTGTTACATCTAGATCTCTCTAGAATTCAGAGGCAGGTATTTGAATTCGATGGGCTTCAACTTCCACGTTTGAGGGAGTTGTCAGTGCAAGAGTGTTTCACCCTCAAGAGACTTTGCTCTTCGCTAGATCGGATCCAATTTCCTTGGGTGTTCGATTCACTGGAGGCATTGTCTATTGGAGGTTGCAAATCCTTGAAATGGATAGTTTATGTGAAGGAAACTGGACAGGATAATAGTGAATATGCTAATGAGTTGATTACTTCCGAAGCGAGAGTAATCCTTCCATCAAGAACCTTGAATAAGTTGCAAAGTTTCATGCTGTCAAATTGCCGGCAAATACACGAGATTGAAATTGTTGGTACGTTTGAAGTGTTGGAATGCTTCGAGGTTCGTGATTGTCCTTCACTGGAAAGTGTTGGTGGTTTGTCAAACTCAAAGAACCTTCGGCATTTATGCATCGGCGAAAACAATGCGCTCCGGGATATCGAAGGCCTCAAGTGCGGATCCTCGGAAAGTTTGATTGATGTATTGAGCACCAAATTGCCAATTCATTACCACATAAAAATCTTTGGCGGCAGGAAGATCTTCGAGGGCACCCTCGAGTCCTGCAAGCACCAGGTGAGTCTGATTGAACCTTCTCTCTCTCGCCTAGTTAAAATTTGATTAAGTAATAAGAGAGATTGGGTATTTCAGTTTGCTTAATGTCATCGGACCAATAAAGACGTCGTCGACAAACAAAGATGCATTCGAATTGATCTCACTTGTTCTAACACCGATCTAAATTTTGGCACACTTGCAAGTTTTATCTTCCCGAATGTGTTTTCTGTATTTCCTTTTCTCGTTGTCTACTTTCGCTTTTTATTTCCGTTCCGTCCATGAGAAAGCCAGAGAATTTTACATATGCTAGGGGAAAAGGTCAATTGGTATCAAAATAAGTGGAAGAAACTCATTAATCTAAAAAAAATGTCATCGTTGTCGCGACCTATTTTTCGGGGTGAACCACCTAGGGTTTGGCTAATGGATCGTTAAGCCTAAACTTAATTCGGGCTCTTCCAAGCCCATACCGATTCGCGACTTAGGTTCATGCTCTTAGCATGCAATTGATTTTTTAATCAGGAGTCGCCACTAATCTATTTTTTTTTGGTCGATTAAAAACCCAAGTAAAGTAACAAGAGTTTCACTTTACTCCTACGAACCAGAGAGTATAGGCACGGGGACTTGGTTACACTAGATTTCTCTAATGCCCTTTCGGTACCACTTCTTTTTAATTTTTAAAAATATTTTTTGCAGGCAGTTCAAATTGATTTTAAATTTATTTCCTAACATATGAGGTGATCATGCGGGTGCGCAAAGCACTAATTTAACATCCCATAAAAAGTAATGAATAAATTGCAAAAATAAACTTACCTCCAAGCAACGAAAGCATATGCAATGTTAAATTAGAATCCACATTAACAACCCTAGATATGATTTCTAATCAACACGCAATTTCTTTTTTTTTTATTTGTTTTCACTTTTTTAATGAAAATCATGCAATATGCAATGCCATATAACTAAATGACCTAATTCTAATGACAGACAATTTCTAATTAAATGGGCCTAGCAAAAATACTAAATGACATTCATGTTAATGAATCTAACCCTAATGACGTGCATATGACATTTAAAAAAAATTACAATTAATCCTAAAGGATTAAAATTAATTTATCCTAAGTCATTTTTTTGTATTTTTTCATGAAAATTCAGAGTTAGGAAAAATGTAAAAATTATCTAATTAGATAAAGATCCTATTCAATTTGTATTAGGAATTAGGTTGAGCTAAATCCTAATTTAAACTAAAATATTATCTTAATTCAAATAATCCTAAAATGCAATCTATTCAAGAAAATACCTAAACTTATAATGAATTAAGAAAAGTATTATCTAAAACTAAATTAAGTGCAAATTTACCCTAATATGCAATAATATGCCCTAATTCTACACGACATATTCATGATGATTTTTGTTGCTTTTAAAATCTGAATAAATTGGTTAGACTTCCTTTTTTGATTTTTTTGATTTTTGATTTTTAATTTTTTAAAAAATTCGAAATAATAAAATTCCTACCCTAAACATGCAAGATAACCCTAAACCTTGCAATATTCTAATTCAAACATATTTCAAAATCAACGAAGCAATCAAGACAAGCCAATCCAAAGATATCATACATCATTCAAATCAAGGAATAAAATTTCGCTAGTAAAATCGATAAATTGATCTTAAGCCTTAAAGATCAAAATATCAATTTTATTCCCGCTTAATTAATTATTTCATCTAAAGCCTTATAGATGAAATAAAAAATTCAAGTGCGGTTGTGAACTGAGTGGCAATGTCATAATTTCTAATTATGCGTAAGGAAACATTTCAAATGAAGAAAACCGAGTGGCAGCGTGGCGGAGGCGAGCGGACCAGTGAGGTGGCGGTGATGGAGGCGCAGCGGAGGCCGATGGTGCAGCTTGGAGACCAGCGGTGCAATGGCTAGTCATGCGGAGAAGATGAGCAGTGGTGTTTCTTTTACTTTTTTTTTTTTTTGGTTTTTCCTCTCTCTCCTTCATGTCTCTCTCACATCGCCTCTCCCCCTTTTCTCTGTACCTTCTGCTGTCCCTTCCTTAGTCAAAAAGACACTGCCCTCTTGACTTTTTTTTTATAAAAATTCTGCTCTTCAATTTTCAACTCCACCAAAGGAAACCGCTCACTTTTTCTACACGAATTTTTTTGCACGAATTTTCTCTCCGAAACTTTTTGCTCTCAACTTTTGAAAAATCTCCTCCTGAACCTTGTGCAGGTCAACTCCTTTTTATAGTGGTTCCGATCGGCCGCTTTCTATGGCAAATTTTAAACTTCCATCTTCTATTGCATTAAATCATGGGTGCAAATCGGAGCATGATTTTGCATTGATTCCTTCCGTTTTATCAAAATCTTGCCCTTTGTTCGCCTATTTTTTCAATTCTTTCTACATTTATCAAAATCTGAATACTCATAAGAATTTCAAACTTCCATGCATAATCAATCAAATCAAATTTCCCCATTTTTATTTTTTTCTTTTCAAAATGCAATTTTATTTTTCCAAAATTAGGTGTCAACAGCTGCCCCTCTTTGAAGGTGAGCTCGTAGAGGTTACTTTCAAAGACAAATTGAGACCTAATTTTAATTATGCACATGCACTAAATGACTTTTTGTTGGAAAATGAATTCCTTTTTTACTGCAATTTATATGATGCATGGAAATGCTAATGTAAACGATAAAGGAACTTACCTGGAATTACTTACCTTCGGGGAGGGTGGAGTAACTCAAGATAGATCGGCATTACATGTCCAAGACCCGTACCATTCTACGGTCGCCTAGAATAGTAACATGACCTCACAAAGAGACTGCTTTCCCAAGACCCGTACCATTCTACAATCACCTAGAATAGTAACATGACTTCTTAAAGTGACTGCTTTCCCAAGACCCGTACCATTCTACGGTCACCCATAATAGTAACATGACTTCACAAAGTGACTGCTTTCCCAGGACCCGTACCATTCTATGGTCGCCCAGAATAGTAACATGACTTCACAAAGTGACTGCTTTCCCAGGACCCGTACCATTCTACAGTCGACTAGTATGGCGTTGTTTAGTTGTGTCTAGGACTCGTACCATTCTACAGTCGCCTAAACGAAAAATGATTTTCTTGGACCCGTACCATCCTACGGTCGCTTGAATGAAAAAATGATTTTCCAGGACCCGTACCATTCTACGCTTGCCTGAGTTGAGGTTGTTTAGGACTCGTACCATTCTACGGTCGCCTAAAAGGAGATCTGTTTTCCAAGACCCATACCATTCTACGGTCCCCTGAACTGAGGTTGTCTAGGACCTATACCATTCTCCGGTCGCCTTGACGAAAAAAATGATTTTTCAGGACCCGTACCATTCTACAATCGCCTGAACTAAGGTTGTCTAGGACCCGTACCATTCTACGGTCGCCTAAAGTGGGATTCATTTCTAGGACCCGTACCATTCTACGATCGCCTGAATAGGTGTCGTCTAGGATCAGTACCATTCTACGGTCGCCTAAACTGGGATTCATTTTCAGGACCCGTACCATTCTACGGTCTCTTGATGAATCTGGGAAAAATCTTTGGGGAGCGACTCCATCGAGCGCCAGGCTTAAAAAGGAATACCTGTACAATGACAAATATTTAAGGTATGGATAGAGATAGACTTACCTGGTGACATCTTTGTTCCTTAGGGATACATTCCTGCAAAACACGGTTGTAGGAAAAGCAATATGCATCCACAAACATGCATTAATTCAAATGAGGCTTATGCGTGATGATTTCTATCAATCTTGCATCACCTAATTTCCATTGGGAAGTATCTCAAAAGAATATTCCAATATGAACACATGAGTGTCATAAATGTGTCAATGAGGGATCTTTTGGTCTGAAAGGACTTTACACTCATCCTCATTAAAAATGGTCGTTTCATCCTGACCTTTGATGCAGGATTTTGACAATCACTCTATCTCACTATCATCACGCTAAACAAGGTTTTGTGCAATCTCGCAAGTGGTACGACCTTACCAAACTGAGAAGTCTTTAACAGGGATCGTAATGTGGGCTTGGTTAATGGCTTAACAAAAGAGACTCCTTGAGTCGAGGCTTTTGAAAGAATGAGTGATATTCTGTAATCATCTCTGGCTTTACAAGTCAAGAACCCTGCAAAATGAGAAAGGAATAATCATGCTCGCACTTCTTCGAGCGACGCTTAAAACATATGAACCCCTAGGTTAATTCAAGTGCCTTAATCAGAAGAGACTTTGCAAGGGACGTAACGTAGGCTTGGTTCATAGGTTGAGAAATGAAAGGATCATTAGGCTCAAAAAATGTTTAGGGGAGGGTTAAAGTTGGTGATCATCTTGACATTTCCACCACTTTCCTTCTGCACCATCGAAGATTTTTTTATCACAACTCCATTGATTGTAACAACATTTGAGAGTTTTTTGGTACCACCTTGTTGGGGATATGACTTACTATATCAAGAGTTTGATTTTTTTTTTTGTATTGGCCTTGCTTTTACCAGGCACACTGCTTTTTCATGCCCCATCATTTTGCACTTATTTTTTTGAACTTGCACAACCATCCTTTGTAGCATTCTAAACCATGTTACTTGAATGGTTCTTTTTGCCTTGCCCCAGTGTGGGGGATGATCACCAACTGGGTTCAATATGAAATAAATTCATAGGCTCAAGTGGGCTATGCAATGGATAAAAGTGTATAGGATAAAGAAGATTCGAAGATTGATGCAAGTGGGAGCAAGAAGATTCCTACCATTTATTTCAAATTTGTCCCAATGTGGGATGATTCTTGACAGGGATAATTTTAAAAAATCTCCATAAGTGTATGGGGCTCAAGGGGTTAAGCAATGGATTACCTGTTGTGTTTGGGATAAAGAAACGAATGTCTCTCATCACCTTGGTTGACGTACCCTTTGCGAGATAGCCCTCTTCCTTGCGGGCATGGAATTTTTCACACAACTCACTAGGGGTTAGTTTTTGAAACAGTGCATGGAACAAGGCTTGCCTTTCATCATTCCAAAGTATCCCATTTGACACATTCAATTTATCTCACACAATTCATCAAGGGAGAAAAAATGCAAGATTTGCAATAAATTTGAACAATTGAACTCATTGAAGCAATTTATTCATTATTGAAATGCTTGCAGTTTAAAACATGATATGGAAAATTCTATCATGAGCAATACCCCTTGACAACATCTGAATTAACAAGAGTGGAAAACTCACGACCGTCCATTTCTGCCAATATCAAGGTACCGCTAGGAAGTATCTTCTTTACCACATATGGGCCGCTGTAGTTTGGAGCAAACTTGCCTCCAGGATCCGGAAAGATTGGCAACAGCTTCCTTAGGACTAGGTCATTTACCTCAAAATGCCTTGGCCGCACCTTCCGGTTGAAAGATCTGGCTACTCTCTGTTGATATGCTTGGCCATGACAGAGAGCTTTCAGTCTTTTCTCGTCGATCAAGTTCAACTGCTTGAATCTTTGTTGTGACCATTCCGCCTCAGACAACTCCACTTGGGATAAAATCCTTAAAGAAGGAATCTCCACTTCTACAAGTAGAACTGCCTCCATGCCGTACACCAAAGCAAATGGGGTTGCCCTAGTGGAAGTGCGGATTGACGTCCGGTACGTCATTAGTGCGAAGGGTAGCCTGTCATGCCAATCTCGATAATTCACAGCTGTCTTAGCCAAAATCTTCTTAATGTTCTTATTGGCCGCTTCAACGGCCCCATTCATTTGAGGGCGGTAAGGAGACGAATTCAGATGCTTGATTTTGAACTCTCCGAACAATTCATCAACAAGTTTGTTGTTCAAATTGGTACCATTATCAGTGATGATTGCTTTAGGGACACCATAGCGAGCAATTATGTCACGTTTGACAAACTTCACAATATTAAGAGCAGTGACACTTGCAAAGGACGAAGCTTCGATCCATTTAGAGAAATAGTCTATCACCACCAAAATGAATCGATGTCTATTTGAAGCCTTGGGATTGATTGGGCCAATCACATCAATACCCCACATCAAGAAAGGCCATGGCTCGGAAAGCTGATGCAGCTTAGTTGGAGGAACATTTATCTTATTTCCATGAATTTGGCCGCGGTGACAACTCCGAACATGTCGGATGCAGTCACTTTCTAGTGTGAGCCAGTAGTAGCCTAACCTCATAATCTTCTTGGCTAACATATGTCCATTCATATGGGGGCCACATACTCCTTCATGCACTTCTTGCATGATTTGAGCGGCTTCGACTACATCTATACATCGCAACAAGACATAATCGTAAGACCTCTTGTACAAATTCTCACCACTAACGAAAAATTTCGAAGCCATCTTCATGATGTACATCCTATCAGCCCCTTGAGTTCTTCCTTCGGGAAATTCTTGTTTTTTAATGTAATTCATGATATCGTAATACCATGGTTTTCCATCAAGTTCTTCAGCCACAATCATACAATAAGTTAGCTTCGGCAAAACTTCTATTTTTAGGGGTTCAACTTCCAACCCATCAGTGACTTGCAGCATAGAGGACAATGTCGCAAGTGCATCTGCAAATTGATTATGAGACCTCGGCAAGTATTGAAATGAAACTTCCTCGAATTCTTTCACCAGATTTTCTAAACATATGTGGTATGGGAATAACTTGGCATCCTTGGTCTTCCATTCTCCCACGGTCTGCAGTATGATTAGTGCAGAATCTCCGAACACTTTTAATTTAGCCACACCCATCTCAATTGCTGCTTGAACCCCGAGGATGCAAGCTTCATACTCAGCCACATTGTTAGTGCACGGAAATATCAATTTTGCAGCTACCGGATGGTGTTGTCCATCTGGAGATATCAGAATTGCTCCAGTACCCGAACCGGATAGGTTTACAGCTCCATCAAAGAACATCTTTCATGAGTCTTCATTTACACTCAAGACATGGTCATCAAGGAAACTGTCATCATCATTAGGGACTCCTGAATTCTCGACCAATAGATCAGCAATTGCTCAGCCCTTAATCGACTTTTGTGGCATGAATTGCACATCAAATTCGGAAATCAAGATTTGCCATTTGGCTAACTTACCCACCAAAGCTAGTCGATCAAGTAAGTACTTGATAGGGTCGTTCTCAGTCACGAGGAATGTCTGATAATGTAGTGTGTATTTTCGCAACCTATGCAACACCCACACTAATGCCACACAAGTCTTTTCAACCTCAGAATACTTCAACTCTGATACGGTGAACTTTTTGCTGAAGTAATAAATGGCCCGTTCTTTTCTATCAACAGGACTTTCTTGAGCCAACATTGCGCCCAATGACTTACTATGAATAGTGAGGTAGAGAATCAAAGGATGCCCCGGTGAGGGTGGGACAAGAACTGGTGGATTCATCAAGTACTGCTTCAGCTATTTGAACGCTTCTCGACACTCATCATCCCAGTTGACTTGTGCATTCTTCTTTAGAAGCTTGAAGAATGGCTTGGCAGTTTCAAAGAGATGAGAAATGAACCTCGCTATGTAATTCAATCTCCTTAAAAGGCTCCATACTTCTTTCACCGTTGATGGAGGTTGCAATTCACATATGGCCTTAGCCTTGGAAGGGTCGATCTCAATCCCTTTATCCGAGTAATTTACCGGATGTTGCTCCAAACACGCATTTAACGGGATTTAGACGAAGCTTGAACTCACGAAGTCGATCGAACAACTTCTTCAATGTTTCGATGTGGCTTCTTCCTAGTTGGGTATTTGCAATCATATCATCAACATAGACTTCAATCTCCTTATGCACCATATCATGAAATAATGCAACCATGGCTTGTTGGTAGGTTGCCCCTGCATTCTTGAGTCCGAAGGGCATGACTTTATACTGAAAGGTTCCCCACTAGGTAATAAATGCAGTCTTTTCCTTGTCTTCCTCCTTCATCCTTATCTGATTATACCCAGAAAAACCATCCATAAATGAGAATAGTTCAAAGCTAGCAGTACTATCCATAAGGACATCTATGTGTGGTAATGGGAAATCATCCTTTGGACTAGCCTTGTTCAGATCCCGATAGTCAACATAAACTCGAACTCAACCGTCCTTCTTCATCACCGGCACGATATTAGCCACCCATTCGGGGTACTGTGAGACTTCAATAAATCCCACATTCAAAAGCTTCATCACCTCTTCCTCTATCTTCTTTGAGAGTTCGAGCTTAGTCCTCCGCAGCCTTTGCTTCTTAGGTGGCACATCTGGATTAGTAGGTAGGCAATGCTCCACGATTAACGGGTCTAGTCCAGGCATGTCAGCGTAGGTCCATGCAAAAATGTCTTGATATTCCTTCAGTAATTGAATTAGGCGCTCAGCCTCATCTTTGGGGAGACTCGCCCCAATTTTCACTTCTTTGGCTTCTTCAATGTCACTCAAATTAATAGTGACAGTTTACTCAGATGTGAGAGCCTTAGCTTTTTCATGTTGTTCCCAGCTATATTGCACTTCAATGGAGTCTTCGATCGAGTCTTTAGGATCATCATCATTAGCACTTGTTGCAGTAGATTGGACCATTTCTACATTTTTGCATGCCATAGGATTGTTCCTGAAACATGAGGTAGATAAATTAGAAAGACAAACAGAGTAATCAACATCTTTGCTTTTTTTTTTTTGTGTGTTTTTTTTTAAATCTTTGGCAAAAACATTTTTTGGAACATTTTGACATGAGGAAGCATGATGAAGCCCAGGCCTCAGAGTTCTCCTTGGATTTTTCTTTTCTTTTATCAGTTGGATATCATCATCGGGTTGGTTTGGTGTACCTCATCATGCCCTCAAAATAAAATTTGTAATTTCATTGAAATTCATCATCGATTACATTTATTAAATGAAAAAAATGCAACACTCAATCAATAAAAGAAGAAAATGAAAACATTATTTAGAAAATAATAAAAATTTCCATGCAGGGGAATGTGCAAAAGCAATAAAAGAGTTACCTTGTGGGCCAAGGCGCATCTCTTCAGGGGGTCCTTCATTAATGGCTGCTATGATGAGATTGTCGAATAAGCTTGCAACTCCTTCCAGCTCATCATCAGGGTTCTCTGCTTTCAGGGGTGTCGGATCATCCATGCCACCCCATCCATCTGGGACTATCTCACTAGGATCAATGTAGTAACTAGGAGGGGTTGAATACTTCACCATGTAATCAAACTTGCCATTGGGCGGCCCCAAAGTGTCTATCACTTCTTCTTCTTTATGTATCATTCTTGGAGGACCAGGGAATGTCTCGTGAATGCTCGGAAGTAGTGGGTTTTGCCTCTCTCGCCCTTGGTCAGGTGGCGAGCTCCGCCTCTCTTGTCTTCGTCCTTCAGAACTTCCCCCACCTCGTCAATGGTACCCTAAACCAGTAGAACAGGACCTCTGAGGGACTTCAATGGGGCTTCGAATGCCCTGACCATTTCTCCCAAGACCATTGCTAGGGACGAAACCATTCCCGACCATTACTCTTCCCACCATGAGAATAGCATCTGATACTTCAGGGGTAGGCGATGATGAACCCCGAGAAGCATGTATGGTGGACATCAATTCGAACGAGTGGTAACTTGATTCAATTTGGGAATCCGGCTTTACATAGGGGATAGCCGTCTCATGAAAGATCCGGTGGTCTTTCTCACCATACACGGTGACCAACTTTCTTTCAATCACAAATTTCACAGTTTGATGTAGACTTGAAGGTACTGCTCCAACAATGTGTATCCAGGGACGACCTAGCAGGAAATTGAATGCAGTAGGGATGTCTAGCACTCGGAAGGGAATGTTGAAGACAACCG
This sequence comes from Eucalyptus rudis, assembly GCA_019915205.1. Classification (NCBI taxonomy): domain Eukaryota; kingdom Viridiplantae; phylum Streptophyta; class Magnoliopsida; order Myrtales; family Myrtaceae; genus Eucalyptus; species Eucalyptus rudis. Next base: position 4,103,397 of record JAHMTN010000120.1, read on the forward strand.
GCCCTATTTGGACATTGAGATGGATTTCCCCCGTCACCTCCTTTTTTGTTCCATCGAAAGCTCGCACTGAAGTCTTCGTGGCATGTATCCTTGACGGGTCTACCTTAAGGCGGTGAAGAGTGGCCAATGGACAAATGTTCAGAGCGGACCCATTATCGATGAGCACTCAGGACATGTGAGAAGACTTGTGCTTAACGGATATGTAGAGTGCTTTGTTATGTCCCATGCCTTCGAGAGGGAATTCCTCATCAGAGAAGGCAATCAAATCCTTGAGAAGTACCGATCCCACAAATTCTTCCAGCTTGTCAACTTCCACGATCTCTGGCACACGGATTTCACTCAACACCTTCATTAGTGACTTTTGATGCATGGGGGACGTCATCAAGAGCTCAAGTAGGGAGATCTGAGCGGGTATCTTTCGTAATTGGTTAACCATGTTATACTCGCTTGCTTTGATTACAGCCAGAAACTCCTTAGCCTCTTCTTTGGTGACCGGCTTTGCAGGTTGAGTATTGGCTTGACCATAGGTCCATCCAAACCTTGTAACAAGGTCTACATCTAGGTCATAGGACCAAGGCACTGCCTTATTATTGACATACTCATACGGCTGAGGAACCTCTATCACTATCTCTTCGTCAGATGCATCCTCTAATGGGGGCGTGTCTACAAGCGAAGGATCAACCTCTTTCTTGTCAGCATCAAGTGTAGCCTGCTCCTCCTCCCAATCGATGATGAGGTGGGAGATAGTAGAAACTATGTAGTTATGATCAGCATACACAATGATGCCATCATCCACCATTTTGGCAACTCTTTCTCTCATCACCGATAGAGGGACATCTTCCTGACCTCGGTAATACCCAGCTCTCACTAGCCTGTTGTAGGCATCTACCAGATGCACCTTTGAGTTCCTAATCCATTCGACTTCATGTTCCAGGATAGCATTCATTGTACCTTCATGCTCTGGTAGCGGATTTTTTTGAACGTTCGGCCGAGCAGTTTGAAATGAAAAGTCCTTTGTATCTAGGAGTTCTGGATCTTGTGCTTGAGGGTGAAACATTCATTAGTTGAATGCCCCAGTTCACCGTTATGGTAGTCACACTTTTTTGTTGGGTCGTAACCACGAATGCCTTCATAGTTAGGGCGCTTTGGTTCACTAGTAAGCAAATCCTTCTTTCGGAGGACTGTCAGCACTTGGGATGGAGATCCAGGGAGAGGGGAGAATTGTCTTTTATTATTCGCTTGGGCGAATGATTGACAGCCAGCGGATTGTTGCTGTCTTGGGTTTACCTGTATAGCCGGGGCACGTTTGGCACTTTCTTGGCTATAAGCCACGTTCACATCCACAGCCGCTTCCTTCTCCCTCTTGGCAGAGAACCTTTTAGTAGATGGCTTAGAAAACCATCCTTCCCTTATCTCCATCTCGATCTGTTCTCCAACAGGAATAAGTTGATTGAAGCTCTCAACATGCGTACTGGCCATTCGATTACAGAACTCAGATGGAAGGGTCTTCACGAACAACTTCATCAACTCCTTGTTGGTAGGCTCAGGAGTAATTTGAGCCACCAAGTTTCTCCATCTCACAGCATATTCTTTAAATGACTCACTCATTTTCTTTTCCATCCGCTCCAGGTCTTCTCGGGAAGGCGCGCTGTCCATGTTGAACTTGTACTATTTAAGGAATGCGTCTGCCACTTCGTTCCAGGTTTCGAGGAGGTTTACGTTCTTCATCATGTACCAGTTTAGTGTGGGCCCAATCAAACTCGCATGAAACGATTGGATCATAAGGGGCTCATTTTTTACGTGCTGGGCCATGCGCACGTGGTACATCTGCAAATGAGACTTCGGACAAGATGTCCCATCGTACTTCTCAAATTCTGGCATTTTGAACTTGCTCGGCATTTTGACCTTCTCATAGACTGAGAGGTCAAACGGGAGTGAGCTTTGAGACTCCTGTAGCTGTCTCACTTTCTCTTCCAGCTTTGCAACGCGCTCATCCTGATCTGTCTTGGGAACCATGTCATCTTCCAGCTCGAGCATTTCATCATCACTCATTTGGACCCTATTTGCTTGCCTCGGGACTATTATCTCAGGGAGAGTGGGTGGAGGAATCGGGTTCACTAGGAGGGATTGAAGTTGAGCTGTTACAAGCTGCATGGAAGCGGCTAACTATTTGAGTTGATCTTCCACGGAGGACATGCGATCGCGCATCTCGCTTTGGTTAGCCATTTTAGCCTTTGATCGCGTAATAATGGGAGAGCGCGGAGGATCCGTTATTACCTAATTGAATAAATTAATACACATAAGTACTTCATATAAAACAATGCCGGTCCATGACGAAAGTCTAACCGCTTTTAATGAAATTGTTTGACATTTATAATGTAAAGAGCTTGCAAAATCTTAAACTAATCAAGTAAACGACTCAACTTCCTAAACATTAAGTTAAAGCAAAAAGACCGAATAGATTCAAGCCACTTTATTTGGCCTGATCTATAAACATATGGGAAGCCAATGCTCGACGTAATTGCCTCTTCTCCTTAACGTCCTTCTTGGCTTACTTTTCAAGTTCTTCAATCTTCCTCTTGTGATGATTAAGCTCCGCTTGTCGAGTGGGCTTCTCAGTCACATCTGGCACCTTTGGGAGATACTCGGTCGGAATCTTGTGCTGACAGATGTATCGAGCCGTGGCATAGTAAGTCATTTCCTTCCCCTCGAGCTCATCTTCAAGTAAGGTCAACTTTTGTTCGCGACATGCAATCCAAGCTTGTTCGATACAACGGAGTTCCTTTTTGTGATCGCCATCCTTAGCAGTGAATTGGACTTGGAACAAACCCAGCTTGAGAGGGGGCGGTAGATCTTGCACAACTCGATATTGACGAGCCACTCGGAGTGGGTAGTAGGAAGTGGCACCGGTGATCCCCAATAGCGGGATCGGCTCATCATCGCCATGAGAGACGTGCTTTGGAGACTTGGAATCATTTAGCATGCCATAGGAAAATCTTGGTATTCAGATTTTTCAATAATTTGACCCATTTTGAGTAAGAAAGATTTGGAGTTCGATCCTGATGATTTTTAAATACTTCGATGGGATGATGGAAATCAGTGACATTAATAATATTCATGCGAATATTGACCTTACTCATATGAGAAAAGAACCAGATTTGTAAAAGCTCGATTGGTGCACAAAAGGTTTTATCTTCATCTTCCTTAAATCGGGTGAGTGACAAAAATGTTTCAGCTAGAATAGTATTGACAAAACTGATCTTAGCACACACTTGCTTGACCACCCATGCGATAGAAGGATTAATGGCGCCCTTACGAAGAGGGAAAATAACAAATCCGAAAAAAAGCTAGGAGGAAAATCCTACTTTTTAAGAGAGTGTTAGCACTAGCAAAAATTTGATCTAGGAAAGAAAAAGGACATGCAAGACAATTATCTTTCAGCACTCTTTTTATCAAATTCTTATCTATCTGAAGAAAATCTGACAAAATTGATTTTGGTTCTAATCCGATGGGTGGATTTATTAATTCCAATTCCAAGGGTTTTCCTATGGCAATGATGTATTCTTCAAGAGTCAGAGTCAGCTCATGCTTACCGAATATAAACGTTGATGTTCAGGGGCTCCAAAAATGAGCAAGTGCTTACATGACGCCACTCTGGACATCAACGTCAAGGAGGGGAACAAGGCGACCAAGTCTGCTCTCTACATAGCTTTGGCCCTCGTGGCCTAGACGATCCCACCATGATTTGAGTTCAACCTTTGGTGCTGGCACAAATCGAATGTCGGATTTTCCCATTGTTTATAGACCAGGACTCGACCAACCTAATGTCATAGACCAACCAAATACATAAATAAATAAATTGCAAGAGTAAAGGATAGTGAGCTTACTTTACCATACAATTAAAGCAACCACATAGACAAGCGCATGAAGTGTGAGGCTCGATTTCTATCTAGACGGGCTTAGCAAAGTGGAGTTAAAAGGGTGGGATGACTTAGTTGCAGCCTCGCATACCAAGTCAAGTCCTCCTAACTTCGGCGCAGTCAAGAATGATACCCCAATGCGACATAACCTCGCGGGCAGAGGTAAACATTCTTGACACCAAGAAAAACTTTCAGGATTGAGTTGGGCAACCTCTACTACGCGGCCTCACGATCGAAGTCGTATCCAACTCAATACCATCCTATGTATCCTAGTGCGGCCCAAGTCCGGCAGCAGGTTGTGTGTGCAAAAGTGTAGTGCAAATGCAAGACATGCACAACAGTCTATATCAAGCAACACTTCAACATGAAAATAAACCATACTTTCCTTCACCTCCCTACAAATAATAGGTTAGCAAACACTTCCCCTTATACCTCCCTATCTGCAAAAACATTTAACACCTTAAATGTTAGGGACGTACCTGGGATCCTCACTGCCAAACAAAAATATTTTTGAAAGAAAAAGAAAAATTGGCCTAAGTCCACGAAGTGTTTTAACACAAGTCCCTAGTGGAGTCGCCAAGCTGTCGCGACCTATTTTTCGGGGGTGAACCACCTAGGGTTTGGCTAATAGATTGTTAAGCCTAAACTTAATTCGGGCTCTCCCAAGCCCATACCAATTCGCGACTTAGGTTCATGTTCTTAGATTTTTTAATCAGGAGTCGCCACTAATCTATTTTTTTGTGGGTCAATTAAAAACCCAAGTAAAGTAACGAGAGTTTCACTTTACTCATTCGAACCAGAGTCGCCACTAGATTTCTCTAATGTCCTTTTGGTACTTCTTTTTAATTTTTAAAAATATTTTTTGTAGGCAGTTCGAATTGATTTTAAATTTATTTCCTAACATATGAGGTGATCATGCGGGTGCGCAAACCACTAATTTAACATCCAGTAAAAAGTAATGAATAAATTGCAAAAATAAACTTACCTCCAAGCAACGAAAGCTTCTGCAATATTAAATTAGAATCCACATCAACAACCCTAGATATGATTTCTAATCAACACGCAATTTCTTTTTTTTCTTATTTGTTTTCACTTTTTTAATGAAAATCATGCAATATGCAATGCCATATAACTAAATGACCTAATTCTAGTGACAGGCAATTTCTAATTGAATGGGCCTAGCGAAAAATACTAAATGCCATTCATCTTAATTAATCTAATGACGTGCATATGACATTAAAAAAAATTGCAATTAATCCTAAAGGATTAAAACTAATTTATCCTAAGTCATTTTTTTGTATTTTTTTCATGAAAATTCGGAGTTAGGAAAAATGTAAAAATTATATAATTAGATAAAGATCCTATTCAATTTGTATTAGGAATAAGGTTGAGCTAAATCCTAATTTAAACTAAAATATTATCTTAATCCAAATAATCCTAAAATGCAATCTATTCAAGAAAATACCTAAACTTATAATGAATTAAGAAAAATATTATCTAAAACTAAATTAAGTGCAATTTTACCCTAATATGCAATAATATGCCCTAATTCTACACAACATATTCATGATGATTTTTGTTGCTTTTTTCCTTTTTTCCCTTTTTTTAATTTCGAAATTAATAATTGCCAAATAATTAAACATGCATTCCGAGTTTTTAAAAAAACTAGCAACCTAGATAAATTGGTTTGACTTCCTTTTTTGATTTTTCTGATTTTTTATTTTTAATTTTTAAAAAAATTCGAAATAATAAAATTCATACCCTAAACATGCAAGATAACCCTAAACCATGCAATATTCTAATTCAAATATATTTCAAAATCAACGAAGCAATCAAGACAAGCCAATCAAGGAATAATATTTCACTAGTAAAATTGATAAATTGATCTTAAGCCTTAAAGATCAAAGTATCAATTTTATTCCCGCTTAATTAATTATTTCATCTAAAGCCTTATAGATGAAATAAAAAATTCAGGTGCAGTTGCGAACTGGGTGGCAAGGTCATAATTTCTAATTATGCATAGCGAAACATTTCAAATGAAGAAAACAAGATACAATAAATAAAATATAGATAAAATAAATCTGCATAATAAAATAAATTGAATCTACCTATTTTGATTTTTTCTTTTTTTCTTCCAAACCGAACTTGGCAACTGGTTCGGAGTTCTAGTGCGGGAAGTCGCCGGCGAGGAATTCCGGTGAGAAGGCATAGCAGGCGTACCGGCGGCAAACGAGTTAGCAATGAACAGGGGACTGCAAGCGTGAACGTCACTTGGAAGGGAAGCTTGAGCAGCGTGCAAGGGTTGCGTTGCGGTTGGGGCGGAGGCGCGGCTACGGGTCAGTCGGAGTAGAGGCAACGGCGAGCGGTCCCACAGGCGCCGGTGACAGTGCTGGGCTGTAGGTCGCGATCGGCTTCAGGCATCGGGTTGAGCTAGGGACAGCGTGGGACTTCGCGGGCGGCACAGCGAGATCGACGGCCGGCGTCGCGGGCGGAGCAAGGGCGTTGCCGTGGCGCAACGTCGGCGAGGGCGAGAGCGCGATCGTCGGGGCGCCTGGCGTTCGGTGCTTCTGATGCGGAGCGATGAGGAGTGGCGAATGGAGTGGCTGCTGCTGCGCGTCAAGGGCGAATCTGGCGAGGAGACGGTGGCGGAGGCATGGTGGTGCTCGGAGGGAGCGGCGAAACCGGTGGCATAGCGTGGTGGAGGCGAGCGGACCAGCGAGGTGGCGGTGATGGAGGCGCAGCGAAGGCCGACCATGCAGCTCGGAGACTAGCAGTGCAAGAGCTGGTCACGCGGAGAAGATGAGCAGTGGTGTTTCTTTTACTTTTCGTTTTTTCTCTCTCTCCTTCACGTCTCTCTCACGTGGCCTCTCCCCCTTTTCTCTATACCTTCTACTGTCCCTTCCTCAGTCAAAAAGACACTACCCTCTTGACTTTTTTTTTATAAAAATTCTGCTCTTCAATTTTCAACTCCACCGAAGGAAACCGCTCACTTTTTCTACATGAATTTTTTTGCACGAATTTTCTCTCCGAAACTTTTTGCTCTCAACATTCGAAAAATCTCCTCCTGAACCCAGTGCAGGTCAACTTCTTTTTACAGTGGTTCCGATCGGCCACTTTCTATGGCAAATTTTAAACTTCCATCTTCTGTTGCATTAAATCATAGATGCAAATCGGAGCATGATTTTGCAATCAGCTCGATTTTGCATCGATTCCTGCTGTTTTATCAAAATCTTGCCCTTTGTTCGCCTGATTTTTCAATTCTTTCTACATTTATCAAAATCTGAATACTCATAAGAATTTCAAACTTCCATGCATAATCAATCAAATCAATTTTCCCCATTTTTATTTTTTTTCTTTTCAAAATGCAATTGTATTTTTCCAAAATTAGGTGTCAACAATCGCTCAGTTTCTTCTTATTAAGAAAGTGCATTTTAAAGTTTCATGTCTAACAAGTGAATTTGTTTAGATAACTTCGGTTTTGACTCGAACTAATATTGATTTCTTATTTATTCTATTTTTATGAAGACACGATTGGTACTTTGTGATTTTCATAGTTAAGATAGGAAGCTAAAAGAAGACAATTTGGTGATTTTCTTAGGGCATAACTCACGTGGTCCACCAACTTAACTCAGGTGGAGTAAAGTTTTTTTCTTATATTTATTTTATTTTTTGTTATGGAGGATGATTCCTTGTTTTCTACTCCTACAACACTTTTACTCAGTCATGTATGATGTACATAAAAACTTGCTATTCGAATCGATAAGTATCATCAAATCAGGTTTTAAAGGCTGTGATCTATAGAAACTTGACTAGATAAAATGTATGCATGCACGGAGAAGAAAAGTGCAAGTGCCATAAATTTTGCATGGCATTCACTTGAGTTCCACAATTTTTTTTCTTCACTTAGTTGCTATATCGAAGTAAAATCGATCATTCAAGTGCCATTTCCGAAAAATCATGATTTTTTTTAAATTTTTTCAATCTTTATTTTGTTTTTGTTTTTGTTTTCCTTTTTTTTCCTTTTTTTAGGGCCAGTGAGAATAAAAAATAATTAAAAAAATTAAAAAAATTACCCCATGTTAGTGCCAGTGAAGCCACATAAGACAACCGGTGTCTAGGTCAGATTCTTCGGCAAAGCAAATCACCTAGCATAATTGACGTTGAATCTAAAGGATCTACTGCTAGATAGATACCTTTAACAGCTAATCTTCTATATAGTATGATGGCATTTAAGTAATCAATTTTTTAAATTTGTAACACTCAAATAATCGATTTTTCAAATTTATGGCACTTAAGTGAATAAAAAAAATATTATACCCTTCAAGTGAGCGTTATACAAACATTATGACACTTGCATTATTCTTTCCCAACGTATGCTTGTACAATTTCAAATAGTGGAGAAACTGCAGGTCAATAAACAACAAAGAAAGAGGGAAGAGGAGGAAGGCAGGCTTTGTCTACTTGATTTCACTAAGAGAATTGCCAATTGGATGATTTGTGGTTAATATGATGAGGCTTTCTGAACCATTTTCTCTCTTTCTTTTAGGTCTTCTTGATGCAATCATCCACAAACTTGAATTCAAGTTTTTAGGCAGACTAGTAACAACTGTGGGAAATCGAAAACAATCAAACAACCTAGTATTAAATTTTTCAGTTATTCTCCTTTCGTGTTTCCTCATTTTCTTTCCCTTTTTTTCTTTTTTCTTTTTTTGCTTTTTGGTTTTTGGTTCTTGTTTCCTTTTTCGTATACGAGAAAGTCCCATATTTGTAGCAAGTCTGTGAAACAAAGTAAGTTTTTATCAGAAATCATTGAAAAAACTTCAATGTCCAGGAGAAACGTACTGAATAGCTCGAAGTCTCATTAGAATATTCCTGTCATTTGATGTGAAGCGAATTGTTCAGTTGAGCGTATTTTTTATTTAATATACTCCACCTATATGTCGATGTCTTACTAATTACTTTTTCTGTGTGGGGATGAGTTTGGTGATTTACAATTTCAACAGTGAAGATAGAGCATTAAAAGAATCGGATGCTTATTGCACAACTCAAAACAATTTTGCCAACGGGGGTGTTGCAAGAACGCGGCTTACACGGTCCACCTATGCCACTAATCAAGGAACTAATGTCCTTGATGGAATTCAGTTTTAATTGGATTTGCATCTGGAGTGGGTTGTGCGTTCCAAAAGCACATAAATACTCATCTAATTTTTTAAAGTTTCATTAAAAGCCACTTTAAACAGGTACAGAAGCAGAGGAGAAGGCTGAGCTTCAACACTTTTCTCCACTGCATCCTCCCCTGTTTCTTCCGGCTCGATTAAGAAGCCACCTCAAACTGGAAGTTAGATTGTGAGAAGTTAGAGCAGAAGGAAGGCTGGGGAGAGTGTCGTTCCGATGTGAGAAGTTAGATTGTGATGTCGATTGCTAGTAAAGACGGCAAGCTGGCCGGAACCAGAGAGGTCCTTCTCTGAAAGAAGCTAAAGAGGACGCTCGCCGTTAAGTCAGAAGGAAGTTGGCTGAAAGCAGAGGTAGAGAGTGCAGAAACACTCGAAATGCAATAGAGGGTATACTTGTCCATTTTAGTGATTAATTCCAATGGCATCTAGTAAAGCAAACCCAGAAGATGTCACCGTTGGCTGGGAACAAAGGTCACCTTGTCTGTACTGTATTTGTGGCCTATTTTATCTTGCCTAGATGCCATTTGATTCTATAATTAGTAGTTGCTTTTAGAGCTCGGGCTTTGGCTCCTAACCAATTCGCAATTAAGCAAATGTGGTCGTTCTTCAATTTTTGGCCAATGACCTCATAGATTAGTCAAAACTGCGGAGCTTAATCAAGGTGTTCATGCTGCTTCTTTTTCTTTTCTTTTTTTTCCCTATTCTACATAACTAATATGCAATCCTTCATCTTATGAACAGTGGTGTTCAGTCATTATAGATGGCTATGAAATCGAAAGTTCTTTCTCTTTTATACTTTTCTCAAATAATCACAGCACGGGACTTCCCAAGATGCTTGTTTTATAGAGCCTTGCTTTCCATCAATGTCCCGATTTGAGGAAAATTGACATCTTTATTGAGAAGTTGATGTATTTGATCGATTTTTTTTTTTTGGTCGAAAGGATAAAATTCATTCATGAAAGTTAAGAGCATAATCAGCAGCCAAAGCATCCAAATACAGTATGTCTAACAAAGCAAAAGGAGGTGAAACGGGCCAGTTAAGGGGAAGTGTGCCATTTTTGTGGGACTTTGCAGCCCAATCGGCCACAAATTGGCCCCCCTTCGACAAAACCTAATTTGCAGATTGGAGAAGCCTTGAAGGAGAGCTGCCATTTCAACGAAGATGGATCTGACCTCCCATGGTGTAGATCTTAAACCTTGGATTGTTTCCACTAGAATTTTTGAGTCAGATTCGAGCACCATCCGATTGTGCGCCTTGCTCTGCTCCAGCAGGGAGTGAAGAGTGATTGTTAATGCTCCAGCAGATATTGACGTATTTGATCGATTTGAACATCAAGAAATGTCTACTTGGAAATGTACCCAACTCTTTGATTAGTGAGAATCATGAAATATATATCTGCGTAATCTTCCAACACCTTCTTGATGACACCATCCCCAGGGATTTGTGGAAAATAAAGGGGAAAATCCGGTTACCATTAGGAACGTAACCATCATCACACTCGTCGAAGCCCCTCAGCAACGAAGGAATATACTAAATGTATGTGGGAGGAGAGACTTAAAAAAAAATGAGAATCATGTGCAAACTTCCATCGTCTCTGTTAAATTCAAACATCGATAACTTCTATTCAACAGTGTCAATCTCTTTGCTATTTGCGATTTTTTAAGTGAAGACAAACTTAAAGAATGGATGACTTGGTAATTGATATAAATGCCTTGGAAATTTTTTCTAAGAGAGGCATTTTGCCCCAAATGAATTGTAATCTGTTGCCAAAAATTATTTTGTTGCTAACTTTGGCTCAAGCGAAGATATGAAACGCATGACTTATGCAAAGAAACATCAAATAATATTCCTCAGTTTTAGGAGATGTATACAATAAAATTTGATATGACCCCGTCAGAAACTTCTTGAATTGAAGCTTATTTTCTGGAAATCGATCCCTTGGAACTACATTTTGGCCACAGCCATCGTCATCATTCTTGAGAAAGATTGGCACTTTGATTTTGTGTTTGCCTGCAAAAAGCGTGTCTCGAAGGGGTCAGATATCGATCTTCGATGTTCTTTATTTCAAAGAGAAAGGATCCGATGGGTGCTAAACTATTTTAATACATGTTGCATTGCCTCCCATTTGTCTGTGTCCCCATCAGCTTGCCCATTTCATTGCTTTCCTTTTCAGGCTCTTCCCAGACAGTGTTAAGACGGGTGGGGTGGTTATTTAGTTAAAAATTGGGAAAACGTCACAAATGGTCCTTGAACTTCTACTTAATGTGCAATCTTGTCCCTAAACTTTCGATTGGCTCAATTTAGTCCCTGAATTATCGATAAATGTCCGATTTAGTCCTTGACTATTTGAAAATAGACCAATTTCATCCTTCCGTTAGTTAAAGTTAACAGAATTTGGCATTTTGGTCTTCTTCTTTTTTTCTTCTTCTTCTTCTCTCTTCCCTCCCCCGGCCATGGCGGAGCCGGCAGAGGGAAGCCGGCATTTAGCGAGGGTCGCCCTCTCTTGGTCGAGCGAGGGCCGTCCTCACCAGTGTCGAGCGAGGGCCTCCCTCGCCAGATTTGGCGAGGGCACTCTTTCCCTAACGCCCCTCGCCAGACGCAAGCGAGGGCAACCCTCGCCAACATTGAGCAAGGGGTGCCCTTGCCAAATCGAGTGAGGGCCTCCCTCACCCGACACCAGCGAGGGCCTCCCTCGCCCGACACCAGCGAGGGCCGCCCTTGCCCGACGCAGGCGAGGGCCAGCAGGGGCCATCCTCGCCTGCGTTGGGAGAGGGCCACCCTTGCCGGTGTCGGGCGAGGACAGCCCTTGCTAGAGGGGAGGACGGCCCTCGCCTACGTCGGGCGAGGATGGCCCTCGATAGATCTAGCGAGGGCACCCCTCGCCCAACACCGGCAAGGGCGGCCCTCACCCGACGAAGGCAAGGACGGCCCTCGCTGGCGTTAGGCGAGGGCCATCCTTGCCGACAGGGGTAGCCCTCACCGAACACTGGCTTCCCTCCATCAGCTCCACCATGGCCAGCGGAGGGAAGAGAGAAGAAGAAGAAGAAGAAAAGGAAAAACAGTTAATTTTTAACGGAAGGACTAGATCAAACGATTATCGATAGTTCAGGGACCAAATTGAGCCAATCAAAAGTTTAGGGACGAGATTACACATTAAATAAAAGTCTAGGGACCATTTGTGACATTTTCCCTTAAGAATTTCCTAGGCCTGGTCATTTTGTGGTGTCAACACCTTATTTTTGTTAAATAAATAAAAATAACAAAAAAAATGAAAAAAAATAAACTTAGCAAAAATAGAAATATAAGCAAGCATGAATAAATGGGGCCACAAAAATAAAGAAAGGAATTTACAATAAATAAATAAATATAATAAAAATAATTAAGAAAAAAAGAAAAAAAAAAGTGTATGTTCAAATGAGAAAAGTCCAACTCAACCTGGACCTTTCACACAACCCGGCCCGGTCCAATTCAGCCCTTTCACGCGACTCATCTCCCAGGTAGTGGTTTTCTCAACAAAGTGAACCCCTAAAATTAAGGTTCATTTATTTCACAAAAAATAAATGATTTTAAAAATATTTTTTTTAAAATAATAACTTACGTCACTCAAAAAAAGAAATGAATGAATAATATTTTCATCATTTCCAAAAATGTGTAGACATAAGTTATTAAAGATTTATTGACTAAATATTTCAAACAATATAAACGATCACTTTTTTTAAAATTATTTTTTTCAAAACAAATGAAGTATACATTGACCCTTTCAATCTTTCAAAAGTGCTCTCCACAAGGCATGGGTTGTCCACTAATTGTTTGAATAACATTAGAATATACATGTCAATAATCGTATCTAAATCAAATTAGTCAACTCTTGTAATTTTAGAATCCCTCTACAAATTAAATCAGTCCTGTTGCCACAAAAAATATCAGCACATGGTTTTCTAAGAATACGCAATCTCTCTGTCTCTCTCTTTCTTCAAAATATTCTTTCTTAAAGATGGATAATTAGACAAATGGGCTTTGAACTTTGGTCTAATTTTACAATATCATCCCAGAACTTTTGATTTGTTCAATATAATTCATAATGGTAAATATTCAATCTACTCCCTAAAGTATATGAAAGTATTCAATGTTTTTTTATAATTTGAATTAATAAAAGGATAACATTGAATATTTTCATATAATCAAAAAACTAAATTGAACATTTATCAAAGTTCATAAATCACATTAAACAAATTAAAAATTTGTGGACGGTCACGGGTTACATTGAATAAATTAAAAGTTCATGAGCAATATTGTGCATTCGGTCAAAACTTAAGACCATTTGTTTCATTTTCTCTCTTGACAAAACATAAGAAGAAATTTTATTCAGGGATCTTAACCAGTTCAGAAGCTACACCCTCCCATAAAAATGGGGAAGAAAGAAAGAGCCAGTGATGGTAAGGACATGGCTTGATACGTGTGTGCCTTTTCATTTTGGAAACACACAAACTTATTGGAGAAATGCTTTCATTCTTTATTACACCCCGACCAGTTTCTTCTGATAAAGCTCTTAGGATTGGTGCACTTTCACTTCCAACTTGAATGTCTTCCCCAGTGGAAGTGACAATCCTGAGACTTCAGCAATCACAAACTCTCCACCATCACTCGATTTTCCCATTGTTTTCACTGTTCTTTGTCCGGACATTGCTTCTACATCATTGGATAATTCATGCCCTCTCAGTCTCGTCATTCTAGTTCCTTCTCTCAATCCTAGAATTGTCACCTTATCAATTACCCACTTCTCAATCAGAGAAAATTCCCCATTAACAACTTCTGATCTAACAACAACACCATTCCCTGTTTTCTCACAATAAAACTTCACTAGAGTCCACTTATTTCCTTCCCCTCCCATTTCGACATCATCTCCATCGTCCAAGAACATTTGTCCTGCACTATTCCCATGGCCATCAACCACAACTAATAGCTTGAATGGTGTTGTCCGAGCTGCTTCCGTAGTCATGGCCTCTCCTTGCATGGCCAATATATTACCTTCCCGTACATGAAGATGAGGATGATCAAGCGGCGCATTGAGCATCACATTCATTCCTGAAGTTGCACTCACTGAATTTGAGTAATTGAAGAGATCAAACCAATTTCCACTCGGAAAATAAGCATCCATGGTTTGGGCGCCTGATTTTAGTATAGGAGTCACCATCAAACCCTTACCAATTAGGAATTGGGAATTGATATTGTAAGTCATCGTATCCTCAGGGAATGAGAAAAATAGGGGCCGAGCAATGGGCAGCCCCTTCCTATTTGCCTCATACATCAAGGTATATGAGTATGGCAGCAAGCGTCAACGAAGCCCGAGCACATTCTTGGCGGAAGTGGCGACTGATTTCCAGAGAAAGAGCTCTTGACGAATAGAGTTATTTTCAGAGTGGTCTCTTGGAAAGGGATAAAAGGCTCCAAGCTGCATCGGTAAAAGCTCTAAAATAAATGCTTATTAAATATGTAGGACAGAAAAAACATGATTTACACCTCCATTCAGTCTCTACTATATATTCTTCCCTTCTGTAGAAGATTGAGATATCTTCAACATAGCATGAAGTGTGAGCACAAAAGATACCTAAACTTCCCCTCACTGCAAAGAATATTTATATAGTTTATTTCTGTCTTCAAAAGGAGGTAAAGAAGGTAAAATTTTCCCCTAAAAAAAGAAAAAGAAAATTCATAAACTCCTAACTCTGAATATTAATTCGGAAAAATCTTAAAGCTCAGTTGCAGAGCTCGTTAGTTAATATAAATTAAGATTAGGCTCAAAAGATTTTACCTGAATCCATCGGTTGTAGAGCTCTTCAGTTGTGTCTCGAGAGAAACCATATATATCAGCTCCTACCATTGGAATTCCAAAAAAGCCCAGAATTTAAAATTGCAAGAATTGAGTAAGCCAAGTCATCCCACGTCGCGGCATTGTCTCCAGTCCAGTGTGCAGTGTGCTTGCCAGAGCTCACAAAAGTTGATCTCGAGAGAATGAATGGCCTTTTACCAGTAACATTGACTAAGGCCTTGTTTGTTGTTCTGGCTTCCAGGAGTCCATAAAGGTTATGAGCATCATAATCTGAAATATTGCCAAAATGATATGATGTCGCAGGAGTAGTATTGTTGTTGATTGGTCGATGAACTCCTGAATTGTTAATTTTGTAGGGGGGATTGTCAAGAATGGAAGGAAGAGGCGGAGAAGTTATGAAGTTGGACAGCTCATTCATGTCAAGCCATAGGCCATCAAAAGGAAGAACATCATGAAACCTCTTTATCTCACCACCCCAATAACTTTCATTGGATGGGTGAAGGAAGTCAGGGAAGTACACCGGCCCTGGCCAAACATCACCTAAGTATGGGACTCCCTTGCGTTTAATGAAGATGTCTGCTTGCATCCCCTTGATGTAGGTCCCATATGTCTCGTTCACGCTAATGCCTGTGAAAGATCACCCATTCAAGAGAAAAGGAAAGTAATATTATGATGACAATTTAGAAAGAAGTTAAAAGATCAAGTTTCAACCACAAGCATTTCTGCACTAGTGCACCTGGATCAAGTATCAGGACATATTTTTTACGGTCTTGTGAAGGCTGCTAACAAATTCTTTCATCTTTTCCACTGGAAAATTGATAGGGTCAAGAGTGAAGTCTTTATACGCATCCATGTAATTGATGTCGGTCCACATAACTTCCAATGGTATATTAGCTTTTGCATAACCAGCTACCACGCCCTCTAAGTCTGCGACATTCTTGTAACCATACCGGCATTGATGAAATCCTAGAAAGTAAATCACAGATACTTTATCAGTAGAACCACATTCCAAACTTATCAAGCAAAAAGTGCAGAAGAAGCTATCTACCATGAATCAAACTTTGTAAGTGATCTACATCTAGCCATATACCAGGAAAACAGACAATGTTTCTTGAACATCAGTGAGTACTTGTGGTAGGATCAGCTGGGGGTTGGGAAGCAGTGGTTTTCAAAGGAAAATAACATGCAATGTCTCTAAGATCTGTTCCCTATTGAGCATAACAGACAATTTGTTGAGTGATAGACTAGTGTCATCTTCATGAGAAAATAAACTCATAAAGCAAGTCAAGGGCAACAAACTCAAAATCTTCGATTCCATCCTCTTCAACACATAATTATGCTCAAAATCTCACATTTACTTCAGAATAAGCTACAGAAGCCGGAGCACAGTAGTGGAATCAAATTCATCAAATGTCAGCATCCACAATCGAAACTGGCGTACCAAAGGACCAGTATGGCATTGGGGTCGGTCGACCAATGAGCTCGGTGTACTGCTCCATGACTGCCTCCGGTGATGGCCCGGGGAAGAAATACAAATCCAACACCCCACCGATTACCTTGTAAGTGATCCTATCGCCACTGTACACGACGTCCATGCCATTGCTATTCAGCAAAAGAACGCCGTGGCTCGTGCCTGCCCCAACTCCTCTGCCATGGCGGCCGCGGCCACCAACGGATGACCTGTAAAACGGATGCGACCCGTACAGGTTGACATCTAGGTCCGCGCTACCAATGTCGGCATTCCAAAGAGTAAGGATTTGGTTGGGCTGGAGCCGGAGCGACAGCTTCGTGTGCTCTCCGATACTGTAGAGGGAGGAGCGGCCGGGAGGGAGGGAGGAGGAGAGCTGGAGGTACTGGTCCTTGAAGACGAGGAAGGTGGAGGGGTCGGAGGCGGAGGTGTTGAAGAGGACGTCGCCGGAGGGGCGGCGGGAGACAGTGAAGGAGAAGGGGGTGGTGTTGCGGAGGACGAAGTCGAGATCGGAGGAGGTGGCGGAGAGGCAGCATTGGGAGTGGAAGAGTGGTGGCAGCGGCAGCAGAGTTAGGGTTTGTTCGGGCAGAGCGCGGCGGGGAGGGGACGGAGGTCGGTGAGGGATGAGGTCATCGGGGACTTCCCACCGGCGGTGGTCGGCGTCTGTGATTTGGACTCGAAGACGACCGCCCGCTTCGAAGCTGGAAGGAGACCCATGATGACGTAAGCCAAAATTAGCTATTTTGCATGGACAGCCCAAAAAAGGCATACAATAAATTAATTTACTAGATTTACATATCTACATATATGCTGTTTTAATTGTTAAAATTACTCTGGATTGTTTCTTTTTTATTTTACTAGTATCATTAACTATTATAAATATAGTGTCCATGGATATTGTGCCATATGGTCAAATTTGATCTCGCCCATATATATATATATATATATATATATATATATATATATATATATACACGCTGGATATTGTCATTGTGTATTGAATAATTTCTTTTTGTTTCTTTTGTCGACAATTAGAAATTTCGCAATGCAGTGATTTCATTAAATTTTTAAGATAAGAACAGCAATAGTGCCATAACTTTTGCATGTCACTCATTTAAGTATATAATTTTTTTTCTTTTTTTACTCATATAAGTGTCATATTGGAGTAGAATCAATCATTTAAGTGTGAATGCTATGCATTTTTTAAAAATGATTTTAAAAAATAAGTTTTTTATATTTTTTCTTCTTTTTTTTTTCCTATGTGCTGACCACAAAGGCTGTGCCTTTGGTTGGTGGGGCCACAAGGGCCCTGGTGAGGCCATCATCGGCTACAAGTGAGAGCCTTCATGACAAGGTCTCTCCACTCTCAGTTGGCTAGGTTGCGAAGGCTCCCACCTAAATTTGGCTCGCTATTGATGAGGTCTTGATGGCCTTGCCTAGGGCCATCCTAGCCTCATCATCCTCAAGCAAGGTCACAAAGGCCCTCGCTAGATTGGGGTGACACTGACGGCGGATTTTCTAGCGAAGTAAAATTACAAAAATTACCCACGTTGATATCAACAATGCCATGAAGACAATTGATGCCCACCTTAGGTTTTTCGCTGAAGCAAATATTTAATAGCACTCAAGTTATTGGAAAAAAAAAATTAGTATGAGTGCCATACGAAAATTATGGTACTTTTACTATTCTTTTCCCAAAATTTTCTTGCAAATATGTTGACCATAAACCTTGCTAACATAAGATAAAATTTCTAATTTACCGATTGACTCCAATCCATTGCACTTATCAATTATGCCAGCCTACCTTCGATCCTTATCGGCTTGGGCCCTACAATCCCAAGAGAAAACCTGCTTCCAGCTTTAGAGTGTGTTTAGTTTGGCATTGTCAATGCCCTTTGGAGCTCCGAAATCTCTTAGGGTAAATACAAATGACATTTGAAAAAAATTTTGAAGAGCTTCGAGGAAATACAATTGCATTTCCAAAGCCTCTAAAGGCTTTTGGCTTAAAGTATGTTTGAAAGTACTTCAAAGTATCATATTTCTAGATTGCAAATACAATTTTTTCTTCTAAATTTTCTCTCGCTCAATTTTCATGATTTTGAAAATTTCCTCACTTAATGCAACCTCATCGATAAGGGATCAGGCCATCAATGAGGGGCTAGCTATCGAACAATGATGCTTGGATCACCAGCCGCTGGTGGTTGGCCAGCGACAAATTTGGCTTGCTGACAAATAATTTGAGAGTTTTATTTAAATAGCAAAAGTCCTTTATAAAGTGTGATCTTTTATTAGATGACATTAAAATCGAAGTTGTTTCCCAATATGGTTTTAGAATACACTCCAGCAAACACTATTTGCATTTCAGAAAACCCTTTAATCCAAAAGTTTTTACATTTTCCCAAAAGCATCACTCTAAAACTGAACCAAATGCACCCAATCTAGGTCTAGCACAAATATTCAATGTAATTTATGTTATAGGTAGATTTATCAAATTTGTGGATCGGGTTAGGTATGAGTTGAGTCGAAAATGATTCTACCACATGTAATGTGATCTATATTTAAACCCGATTCATATTAGTAAAATACTTTCGTATTTAATCAAATATAGTCAAACTAATATAAGAGAAGCAAGCGTAAGATTAAGTAAATGTGAGAGAAAGTAAAGAGAGATTCATAGAATACAGTTGAGTTGGATATAAGTAAGTTGTGGACTCATTATCATATTATTTTGGGTTTTACCATTTTTTAATTCACTGAATCATCCACTTTGAATTGGCTTATGTAATGCCACAGGCCCGATCTGCAGGCCCGGCATTTCCTCACTCGTATCACTTCTACCCCGTTATGAGCACGGTTTTTCTCGACGTTAGTTTCTACTCTTTTAGCAAATCCTCCATGGTCGGATGATGTTTTTTCCAGAGAGAAAAGCCACTCTCACCAGAGGGTCAACTTACAGAGCTACTACTACTGGCTCAGCATTTCGGGAAAAGGAGGGACAAAAAAAAACAGAAAGAGAAAGAGAAAAGGACTTAATCTTAGCAATAGCGGATCGACAAATTCCGATGTTATATACACATGAATATTGCTCTGACCTGGCAACAAGGCGGAGATTCTCGACGTCCGGGCTGTAGACGGAGGAACCGTTGATGAGGCGGAGCTCGGCGGTCAACGTGGTTCCCGACGGATCAACGGTAGCGGACCCGACCGTGTACCCGTACCCAACGACGCCGGTCGTCCCCTCGCCTTCTCCATCCGACGGAGACGGCATCAGGCACAAGATGATCAACGGGAAGAGCGAGAGGAGACGGCAGCGGTGGCGGCGGCGGCTGCCATGGCGGTCTCCGTTGCTCCCCATATTCTTGGTGGGGATCAGAAGAAGAGCGCGAAGAAACTCATGACATATTTGGAGAGAGAGAGAGAGAGAATGTGGGGTGAGCTTCAGCTTCATTCGCCGGGCCGCCACGGGGGAAAAGCGAAGACGACAAGAAATATAGTTTTCTTTGGGGCAAACTGAGGCACGGAAGACAAAAAATTCGCTTGTCTTGTCGACCGCTGCTCACGTGCTTCTCACGTGCTTGTCAATTTCATTTCTATCTTGTGCTTTTTTTTTTCTTTAAATCGTTCTATTTTTCCAACGTGCAGGAAAACTCGCGCCCGTGCTCGCTTACCGATCGAGGAAGACCTCGCGATGTGTGGAGATCGTCTGGTCTGCGCGTATCGGTTGGCGCGATCGATGAGTGAAACCGATGTAAATGCCATTTTGATACGTGGTCTTCAAAATGAAAGTTTTCGAATTTCTAATTTTGTTCTTAGTTAGAAAAATTCGTCCTAGTTTCCCTCTTTTCTGGGGGTTAATTGCAATTTGCCTGTTGGAATTTCGAGTTTTGTAATGTCTCGCATGACGAGGATATGATCATACATTATGGTCATAGCTTATGAAACTTCTCGTGATAATGATTTTTACGAAATTCTTATCAGGAGTACAAATTACATGTTAAATGTATTGTATTTTTTAAAAATAAATGATTAAGTGACAGTTTTTAATTTATTGTGAGAATACAAATTTGTTTTAGATCATAATAAATCAACTAAAAAATAATTATAAATTTTTGTGAAGTTCACTTTTTTTCAAGAAATCGTGACTTACCATAAGATGTTTTTTTTATAATAACCTAAAAATTATTATGCTAACAAAACAATTTTTTTTAATATCTAGATTTAATCAAATAAATTGACTCCCAAATGGTCAACCACTAATTTTTTTTTTTATTCTTCTTTGCAAATAAAACTGGAATTTTGAGAAAATTTATAAATTTCACGGCAAACACTATCATTTTAAAACGATGAAAAGATCAACCACATATATTTATTTTTTAATAGCTTACGAAAAATCATGTGATGTATTCTACATAGTAAGTACGTAACACATCATAGAAGAAGAAATCATTGAAAGCTATATATTTTTGAAATGATAACACGAAAAAACTCCAAATTAAAACACTCATAACAAATTTATTATAAACTAATTTTTTTTACTACAAAAATTCCCAAACTGGTAACATATGATAAATTTATCGCAAACTTCTTTTTACTATCAAAAATCTCAAATTAGTATATTTGTAACAAATTTACTTTTTGTTAGTCTATGTTACGTTAAATTAATACCACCAAAAAAAACTATAAATTGTACACGTATGATGAGAGGATAAAATCCCAAACTGATACACACCTCAATTGTTATATGTCACCGACTTAACAATTTGACAATAAAATTTAATGAAAACTAATTGAAGGGTAAATTTGTCATAAGTATACTAGTTTGGAATTTTTGAAAATTCAAAAATTAGTTTGAGTATCACAAGTATATTAATTTAGGATTTTTTGTGGTATTAAACCTACACTTTCTTCCTTGAGATATAATAAGATGGGTCCCCACAGTATTTGTGAATTGTGATTCTTCCATTAAAATCATTTGATGGGTCGCTAGCAATCTTTCTCAATTCTTTTTATTTTGTTGAACTTTATCTCAAGTTGGGTTGTGTAAAAAGCGAAGGGACGAATGAATGATTCAAAAAATATTTTTTTTAAATGACCATTTGTATAAAAAAAAAATTTATCAACAATAATTTATGTCCAAATATTTTCATAAATGCCGAAGATATTTTTCATTCACTCATTTTTGTAAATCATACAAACCGATCATATTTATTTCCAAATTATTTTGTCTTCACGAAATAAATGCACCCTAAAGATTGAATTCAACAATGAACGAAAAAAACATCAACAATGGATAATCTTGCATTCTCACTCTTTACTGTATTTTTATTTTTCCTCCTTTAAAAATTATGGTGACCCTTTAATTTTCTTGCACCCGATTTAAGCAAGCCCGGAGCTCGACTTTAGCGAACAAAGCTCGACCTAACTTTGATGTCTCTCGTCCCCAACTTTCTTGCTCATTAGGAGAATTACAGAGCACTCAATAGAGACAATTGAATCCTCTTGTCGGCCACTTGCCCCATCTTTTAGTGCTCCTTCCACACATGGAGTCAGAGTACGATCGTTTTGTCACCATGGTCACAAATAACCTTACCATTTCATTTGAGGATCAATAGTCACGCCTTCTCATTCAAGAAGAACGATAATGATAAGGACATTAGAAATAACAAAAGCTTCATACGATGCTCACTTAATGCAAAAAAAATTTGCTGGCTCAATTAAATGTGACGCAAAGTGGAAAGAAGAATTTGGGAGTTTTCTTTTTTTTTCTTTTCTTTTTTTGGTGAAAAATTTGGGAGTTTTCTTTGTATTCACCAATTGAATATGTGTGTTGTCTTTACATGTATTTATGTTACAATGTGTAAACAATAAAAGGAAATAATACAAAGACATAAAATTAGAATGAATCACTAATTGATTCAGCTAATATTTAGATTGATTCAATGTTTCTTTTATGCACACAAATCATATCTCCAACATTCCTCCTCAAGCTAGTGGCTTATATATGTCTAAGATGCCAAGCTTGCTTAGTAGATATGTGTATTATCTTTGACACAAGGTTTTGATGAAAATATTTGCACGTTGTTCTGAAGTTCCAGTCCCCCTTGTTGTAATTATGTTTCCTTGGATATCGTCTCGAGTAAAGTGACAATCAACCTCTATATACTTTGTTCTTTCATGAATTATGGGATTAGCTACAAGCTTGAGTGTTGCATCATTATCACAAAACAGTATAGTTGGTTCTTTGACTTGCACCCCAACATTGAGAAGTAAGTCTCGCATCCATACTATCTCATAGATAGTTTTAGCCATATCTCAATACTCAGCCTTAGCTAATGACAATGATGTCGTTGTTTGCTTCTTCATTTTGCAAAAAAAGTAGGGATTTCCCAAGTCTAATACAAAACTCGGTAATGAATCTACGAGTCAAGGGACAAGGAGCATAGTATGTATTACAATAGGCTGTCATCTCCACATTTTTCTTCTTCTTTTTATTATATCGAGGAATCGCCAGAAATCACCCTTTGGGAATTATACGACCCTCTAGTATCCGGTGACACCGTCGGGCCTCGCCACAAGCCGCTATTTAGATGTCAACCTCGGGGGAGGGTAGCCTAGGACCCCCTCATTTCAGACATTTTAGCATCAAGAGGGTTCGAACTCTCGACCTCTGTGATGAGGGAGAGAACTCACATGAACTATTTTCACGTCACACTCTCGAGAAAGAAGTATTCCAAGTCCCGGACTTTTCTTCAAATATTTCACAATCTTTGGAGTTGCGTCCATATGAGATTGCTTCAGGCTATGCATAAATTGACTCAGTGTTTGTACCGCATAACATATGTTCGGTATTGTCATAGTGAGAAAATTGAGTTTTCCTATGAGCCCCTAATAACTCAATGGATCTTTGAGCGATGGATCATATTTATTGGGTGACATTCCCATATCATAATCAAGCATAGTTAGCTTGATATTATGCTCGATAGGAAGAATAGATGGCTTGTTCTTTGATAGACCTGCTTCTAATATAATTTATAAGATAAATTTTCATTGACTAAGTGATATTATGGTTTGATCTGGCAATCTCAATACTAAGGAAATATTTAGGACAACCCAAATCCTTAATGTGAGAAGTAGCGTGAAGATATCTCTTAAATTTCTAAACAACAGATTCATCATATCCCATAATAAGTATGTTGTCAACATATATCATCAAGTAGATAGATGACATGCCTTTTGTCCAAGTGAATAATGCAAATCATGCTTGGACAATCTAAAGCCAGTTGCTATGAGTGCAATAGTGAACGTTGCGTGCCACTAGTGAGAAGCCTATTTAAGACCATAGAGGAATTTGCAGAGGCGACATATCTTAGACTCCTCTTGGCTCTATAAATCCGACGGAAGGTCCATATAGATTTCTTCATCCAAGCGACCATGAAGAAATGCATTATGTTATCCATTTGATGTATTTGCCAGTCGTGACATGCATCAATAGACAAAAAGGAATGAACTATGACTTCATTTGCTAGTGGGGAGAAGGTTGCATGGTAATCAAAGCCTTCTCATTGTGTTAAACTTTTGGCCATGAGATGCACCTTATCAGGCCCCCATCTCTTCTCCACCTCCTTTGGTCACATGATCAACTGAGTTGGCAATCTTCCTATGATCGATTCAATTTGCAATCATTATCGCCCCCCCCCCCCCCCCAGGCCTCCTTGACCTCCTTTGGTAGTTTATATGGCATGCGTCCTTGACCTCCTTTGGTAGTTCTGATGGTAATTCAAAACCCTATGTATTCTCGAATATGTGCTTCATCTTACTTGTTAAATTTATAATAAAACTAGGCACCCTATGCTACGATGTCAACAACGATTTAACCATGCCTTCATTGCCATTGATATGTCAAACACCTTCTCAACTCTCTCGATTGGTGAGACCTTTGATTCAACATAGTATCTTGACAACGGAGTGTTGGCACACATGATCAATGATATTGGTAAAATCCTAAACCCTAGACCTTTTTAAAATGTGACAAAAGTCTCAATTGATGATGGTTGTTTATTGCCTATTAAGCAAGTTGGTAAAGCTTTTTATGAATGGGCCATCACTCTTTATTTTTATCTCTCATCAATCATGTTCCTAATCTTACTCGCAATCTCCTCTCAATTACTCAACTTTATCATGAAAATTCTTGTGCCATTAATTTTAATGGTTAGCTATGAATGAAATTGAATACTTATCAAAAAATTATTGATCACATTTAACAAATTAAAAGGTCAAAGACGATCATGGATTGCATTGAATAAATTAAAAGTTCATTGACACATATTAGATCAATTTTCAAGAATCATTTGTATTTTTTTTTTTCTCATAGCGAAACATAAGAAGAAATTTTATCCAGGGATTTTAAATAGTTCAAAAACTACACCCTCGAACTAAAATGGGGAAAAAAGGAGCTAGAGATGGAAAGGAAGTGGCTTGATACTTGCATGCTTTTACATAATGGAAACACACAAACTTATTGGGGAAATGTTTTTTTTTAATTACATCGAGACGGTTTCTTTTGATAATGTTCTATCATAAGATTGGCGCAGTTTCACTTTCAACTTGAATGGCTTCCCCAATGGAAGTGACAATCCTGGGACTTCGACAATCCCAAACTCTCCACCATCACTCAATTTTCCCATTGTTTTCACTGTTCTCTGTCCGGACGTTGCGTCTACATCATTGGATAACTCATGCCCTGTCAGTCTCATCATTCTAGTTCCTTCTCTCAATCCTAAAATGGTCACCTTATCAATTACCCACTTCTCAATCAAAGCAAATTCCTCATTAACAACTTCTGATCTGACAACAACACCATTCCCTGTTTTCTCACAATAAAACTTCACCAAAGTCCACTTATTTCCTTCCCCTCCCATTTCAACATCCTCTCCATCATCCAAGAACACTTGTCCTGAGCTATTCCCATTCTCATCAACTACAACTAACAGCTCAAATGGCGTTCTTCGAGCTACTTCCGTAGTCATGGCCTCTCCTTGCATGGCCAATATATTACCTTCCCTTACATGCACATAAGGATGATCAGGCGGTGCATTGAGCATCACATTCATTCCTAAAGCTGTACTCACTGAATTTGAGTAATTGAAGAGATCGAACCAGTTTCCACTCGGGATATAAGCATCCACTGTATTGGCACCGGATTGTAGTACGGGAGTCACCATCACACCCTTACCAATTAAGAACTGGGAATTGATATGGTAAGTCATCTTATCCTCAGGGAATGAGAAAAAGAGGGGCCGAGCAATGGGTATCCCCTTTCTATATGCCTCATACATCAAGGTATACAAGTATGGGAGCAAGCGATAACGAAGCCCGAGCACCTTCCTAGCGGATGCAGCAACAGAATCCCAGAGATAGAGCTCTTGACGAATAGAGTTAATTTCAGAGTGATCTCTTGCAAAGGGATAAAAGGCCCCTAGCTGCATCAGTAAAGCTCTAAAATAAGTGCTTAAAGGTGTATGACCAAAAAAAAAACATGATTTACACCTCTATTCAGTCACTACTTGACATATTCGACATAACATGAATTACAAGCATAAATGATAGCCCAACTTCCCCTCACCCTAAAGAAAATTTATGTAGTTTATTTCTTTCTTTAAATGGAAGTAAAATTCCCTGCCCGCCTAAGAACAAAGAGAAAAGAAAAATGATCAACTTCTATGTCTAAATACAAATCAAGAAATGCTTAAAGCTACCCGGTTGCAGAGCAATACAGTTAATATAAATTAAGAGAAGGCGTGGAAGATATTTACCTGAATCCATCGGTTGCATAGCTCTTCGAATGTGTCACC
This sequence comes from Eucalyptus rudis, assembly GCA_019915205.1. Lineage (NCBI taxonomy): Eukaryota > Viridiplantae > Streptophyta > Magnoliopsida > Myrtales > Myrtaceae > Eucalyptus > Eucalyptus rudis. The sequence goes on from JAHMTN010000120.1 coordinate 4,129,641, forward strand.
ATAGAAACCGCATATATCAGCTCCTACCATTGGAATTCCAAAGAGCCCAAAATTTAAAATTGCAGGAACTGAGTAAGCCAAGTCATCCCATGTGGCAGCATTGTCTCCAGTCCAATGTGCAGTGTGCTTGCCAGAGCTTAGAAAAGTCGATCTCGAGAGAATGAATGGCCTTTTACCAGTAACATTGACTAAGGCCTTGTTTGTTGCTCTGGCTTCCAAAAGTCCATAAAGGTTATGAGCATTGTAATCTGAAATATTGCCAAAATGATATGACGTCACAGGAATAGTTCTGTTATTGATTGGCCGATTAACTCCAGAATTGTTGATTTTGTAGGGAGGATTGTCAAGAGTGGAAGGAAGAGGAGGAGAAGTTATGAAGTTGGTCAACTCGTTCATGTCGAGCCATAGGCCATCAAAAGGAAGAACATCGTGAAACCTCTTTATCTCACCACCCCAATAACTCTCACTAGATGGGTGAAGGAAGTCAGGGAAGTACACTGGCCCTGGCCAAACAACACCTAAATATGGCACTCCCTCACGCTTGATGAAGATGTCGGCTTGCATCCCCCTGATGTAGGTCCCATATGTCTCGTTCTCACTAATGCCTGTTAAAGATCACCCATTCAAAAGAAAAGGAAAGTATTATTAAGATGGCAATTTGCAAGAAATAAAAAGACCAAGTTTCGATCACAAGCATTTTGGCACCAGCATACCTGGATCAAGTATCAGGACAAACTTTTGACCGTTCTCGTGAAGGCTGCTGACAAATTCTTTCGTCTTTTCCACCGGAAAATTGATAGGGTCAAGAGTGAAGTCCTTGTTTGCATCCATATAATTCATGTCAGTCCACATAACTTCCAGTGGAATATTAGCTTTTGCATAACCAGCTACCACGCCCTCTAAGTCTGAGACATCCTTGTAACCCCACCGGCATTGATGAAATCCTTGAAAGTAAATTGATGATACTTTATCAATTGAATTAACATTTCAAACTAGTCAAGTAACACATGCAGAAGAAGCCATCTACCGTGAATCAAACTTTACAACTGATCTACGCCTAGCAATATATACAAGTAAAGCGACCACATTTCTTGAACATCAGTGACCACTGTGGTAGGATCAGCTGGGGGTCGGGAAACAGTGGTTTTCAATGGATAATAACACGCCTTTAAGATTTGTTCCCTATTGAGCATAACATGCAAAGTCTGACTAGTGTCATCTCCGTGAGAAAAAAAAAACTCATGAAGCAAGTCAATGGCAATAAACTCTTCAATTCCATCTTCATTATGCTAGATACTACCAATAATAATCATGCTTGAGATCTCACAGTGATTGCAGAATAAACTACAGAAGTCAATGAGCAATAGTGGAATCAAATTCATCAAAATGTAAGCAGCAACAATCGAAAGAAACTCATCAAAACCAGATACCGAAGGACCAGTATGGCATTGGGGTCGGCCGGCCAATGAGCTCGGTGTACTGCTCCATGACTCCCTCCGGCGATGGCCCGGGGAAGAAATACAAATCCAACACCCCACCGATCACCTTGTAAGTGATCCTATCGCCAGTGTACACCACGTCCATGCCATTACTGTTCAGCAACAGAACGCCGTGGCTCGTGCCCGCCCCAACTCCTACGCCACGGCGGCCGTGGCCGCCCACCGACGACCTGACGTCCATGTAAAACGGATGCGACCCGTACAGGTTGACATCGAGGTTCGCGCTGGCGATGTCGGCGTTCCAGAGAGTAAGGGTCTGGTTGGGCTGGAGCTGAAGCGATGGTTTCGTGTGCTCTCCGATACCGTAGAGGGAGGAGCGGCCGGGAGGGAGGGAGGAGGAGAGCTGGAGGTACTGGTCCTTGAAGACGAGGAAGGCCGAGGGGTCAGAGGCGGAGGTGTCGAAGATGACGTCACCCGAGGAGCGGCGGGAGACGGCGAAGGAGAAGGGGGTGGTGTTGCGGAGGTCAAAGACGAGGTCGGAGGATGCATTGGCGGAGAGGCGGAATTGGGAGCGGCAAGGCGGCGGCAGAGTTAGGGTTTGTTCAGGGAGAGCGTGGTGGGGAGGGGACGGAGGTCGGCGAGGGATGAGGTTGTCGGGGACTTCCCACCGGCGGTGGTCGGCGTCTGTGATTTGGACTCGAAGACGACCGCCCGCTTGGAAGCTGGAAGGAGACCGTAATGACGTAAGCCAAAGTTAGATGTTTTACATGGACAGCCGAGAAAAAGCATATAATAAATTAATTTACAAGATTTACGTATGTACATATATACTGTTTTATTTATTAAAATTACTCTCGATTGTTTTTTTTTTCTTTGACCAATCTCGTTAACTATTAAAAAAATATAGTGTCCACGGATAATGTGTAAATATAGTTCAATTTGATCTCGCCTATGAACTAGTATTAAAATTTGCTTATTTTGTATTTTTGCAATAGCCTTCTTAGAAAAAAATTCAAATTATAAAATATATCTCCTTTCACACTTATATATACATATGTACACATTATATACTGTCATTGTGTATTTGATAATTTCTTTTTGTTTCTTTGGTCGATAATTTTGCAATGTAGTGATTTGAAATTTAAATTTTTAGGATATGAACAGCAATGACATAGCTTCCGTACGACGTTTATTTAAGTGTCATAACTTTTTTTTCACTCACTTAAGTTTTACATTGAAAAAAAGAAAATCAATCATTTAAGCACCACTTTCGACAAATCCTACGTGAATTTTTTTAATATAAAAAATTTATTTTTTATTTAAATATTTTTTCAAGTTTTTATTCTTTATTTTCTATTTTTGTGCCAACTGCAAAGGCCTTGCCGCCCTTGGTCGATGGGGGCCACAAAGAACCTGCGTGAGGCCATCGCCAAGTGCAGGGTAAGGCCTTCATGGTAGGACGCTTCACGCACAGCAGGGGCATCCCAATCTCATCGGCCTCAAGCGAGGTTGATAGGGGATTTTCTATCAAGATAAATTGTCGATAACTAAAAAACATTTGTGACACTTAAGTAAGCGAAAAAAAAGTTATTATAAGTGCCATACGAAAATTATAGCACTCTTACTATTCTTATCCCTAAATTTTTTTGCAAATATGTTGACCATAAAGATTGCTAACACAATATTAAAGTTCTAATATAGTGATTGACTCCAAACCCGTTGCACTTATCAATTATGCTCGCTCACCTTCCATCCTTATTGGCTTGGGCAACACAATCACATGAGAAAGCCCGATTCCAACTTTAGGGTGCATTTAGCTCGGCATTGTCAATGCCCTTTGGGGCTCCAAAATCTCTTGGGCAAGCACAAATGGCGTTTGGAAAATTTTTTACAAAGCTTTGGAGAAATACAATTGTATTTCCAAAGCCTCTAAAGGCCTTTGGTCCAAAGTAGGTTCCAATTACTTTGAAATGTCACAATTCTTGAATACAAATAAGGTTTTTTCCTTCTAAATTTGCCCTTGCTCAACTTTCATGATTTCGAAAATGTCCCCACCTCATGCAACCCCACTGCTAAGGGATTAGGCTGTCAGTGAGGGGCTAGGAAGGCTAGATCTAGCTGTTGGCCAGTGATTCTTGGGTCGCATGACCTTAGGTGAGATTGCTTGATATCTACATGAAGCCACCGGTGATTGGTCAATGGTAGATTTGGCTTGCTGAAAAATATTTTAAGATTTTTTTTTAAATAGCAAAATTTCTTTATAAAGTATAGTTTTTACTAAACGATATTTAAGTGAATATGGCTTCCCAATATGTTTTTAGAATACACTCTGCCAAATATTATTTGCATTTTAGAAAACCCTTAAATCCAAAAGTCTTTTCATTTTCCCAAATATATTACTCCAAAACCGAACTAAACACACCCAATCTAGGTTTAGCACACATATTATATATAATTTATGTTATAGGCAGATTTATTAAACGATGGATCGGGTTGAAAATGGTTCAACCCCATGTAATACATATTTAGTGATCCATATTCAAATCCGACTCATATTAACAAAACACTTTCATATTTAACCCAATACTGGAAAACTTATACCATAACTAATGTAAGAGAAGTGAGCGCGAGATCAAGTAAATGTGAGAAAAAGAGATTCATAAAATAAAGTTGAGTTGGATCTAAGTAAGTCATGGAGTCATTAACATCATACTATTTTGGGTTTTATCATTATAGATTCATTTATGATTCATTTACTGAATATAACTAGTTTATGCAACAACCCTTTATCAAATACGAGTTAAGAAATGGGTCTGTAACATATTTTGACGAGTCTCGTTATGAATGGGCTTATGCAATGCCACAGGCCCGGCATTTCCCCACTCGTATCACTTCAACCCTGTTATGAGCACGGTTTTTCTCGACGTTAGTTTCCACTCTTTTTGCAATTCCTACGTGGTCGGATAATGCTTTTCCACAGAGAAAAGCCACTCTCACCAGACGGTCAACTTACAGAGCTACTACTACTTAGAGGTGGCAACATGGACCCATTTTGGATCCATATTTTTCACAAATGGGTCAAATATGAATTATGAAGCTGTAATCGCCCAGCTAAAATGGGTCAAGGTATTTTAAGTTCAATTCTATATGGGTCGAAAATGGGTCACATGTTCTGACCCATTTCGATCCATTTTTAAAACCTAAAAACATGAACTTCCTTAGCGACTGCCCTTCATCAGTGACCCATTTTCGACCCACCTCCACCGCTCGACTTCCAGCTGCCTCCGCCACTCGCCACCACGGCTCGCCTTTGAGTCACCTCCGCCGCCCACCTCTGAGGCTCACCTCCACCGCTCCCTCAAAGGTCGACGAGCTTCATCACCCACCTCCGTCGACGAGCACACCCACGAGCACCAGCTCCTCGTCCGCTAGAAGACCCACAACCTCAATCGCTTGTTAGTTTTGTTTTTCAGATTCCGATCGGTGGGACAGGGATTCTGATCTAGTAGAGATCCGTGCGTTTCCGTGTCTCTCTATGCAGGTCCCGCTAGAGCTCGAGACCGTTATAGGTTTGTCCCCATTCTCTTTGGCTTTCTCCTCATACTGTGTCGCATTTGGTTGATCGATTTCTTTCCCATTTTTGACTCGACCCATACCCGACCCGACCCACCCATTTGCCACCCCTACTGCAACTACCGGCTCTGCATTTCGGGGAAAGGAAAAAAAAAAAACAAGAGAAAAGGGCTTTATCTTAGCAATAGCAGATCGACGAATTCCGACTCTGACCTGGCAACAAGGCGGAGATGCTCGACGTCGGGCCCATAGACAGCGGTCCTGTTGATGAGGTGGAGCACGGCGGTCAACGTCGTTCCCGACGGGTCAACGGCTGCGGACCCAACCGTGTATCCGTACCCGATGACAACAGGCGTCCCCCCACCTTCTCCGCCTGGCGCGCCGGCCTGAGACGGATGCGACAGCAGGCACAAGATCAACGGGAAGAGGGAGAGGAGACGGCAGCGGCGGCAGCCATGGCGGTCTCTGTTTCCACCCATATCTTTTTGGTGGGGATCAGAAGCAGACCAAGAAGAAGCTCATGACATATTTAGAGAGAGAGAGAGAGAGAATTTGGGGTGAGCTTCACCTTTCGCCGGCCTACCGATTGAGGAAGACCTCGCGATGCACGGGGATCGTCTGGTCTCTGCGTTTCGGCGGGTGTGACCGATGAGTGAAATCGATGTAAATGTTATTTTTCTTTATGTGATCTTCCAAACGGAGATTTATGAACTTTTAATTCCGTCCTTAGTTTTTTTCTCTTTTTTGGGAGTTATTGCAATTCGCCCCCTGGTATTTCGAGTTTTGTATAAGGTGTCACATGACCAACGTACCATCGTACATTATAGGTAGGTCGTGCGTTACGAAACTTCTTGTGGCAATGATTTCAATGAGATTCTTATCACGAGTATAGATTATATGTTAAAAGTATTGCATTTTTTTCATATCTAGATTTAATTAAATAAATTGACTCCCAAATGGTCGACCACTAATTTTTTTATTTATTCTTCTTTGCAAATAAACTCTGGAGTTTTGAGAAAATTTATGAATTTCACGGCAAGCACTGTCATTTTAAAACGATAAAAAGATCAACCACATTTTTTTTTAATAGCTTACGAAAATTCATGTGATGTATTCTACATAGTAAGCATGTAACATAGCATAGACAAATCACTGAAAGCTATATACTTTTGCGATAATAACACGAAAAACTCCAAATTAATACATTTATAACAAATTTATCATGAACTAATTTTTTTACTACAAAAATTCACAAACTAGTGCATATGACAAATTTACCGCAAACTAATCATTTTACTATCAAAAACACCAAATTAGTATATTTGTGACAAATTTACTCTTTATTATTTTATGTTAAATTAAATTCATACCACAAAAAAAAAAACTATAGAATTGTACAAGTATAACAAATGGAGGATAAAATCCCACACCGATACACCCCTCAATTTCTATATGTCACCAACTTAACAATTTGACAATAAAATTTATTGAAAACTAATGGGAGGGTAAATTTGTCACAAGTATATTAGTTTGGAATTTTTTATGATTCAAAAATTAGTTTGAGTATTACAAGTATACTAATTCAGGATTTTTTTGAGGTATTAAACCTATGCTTTCTTCCTTGAGATATAATAAGATGGGTCCCCACAGTATTTGTGAATTGTGATTCGTCCATTAAAATCATTTGATGGGTCGCTAGCAATCTTCATCAAATTTTTTTATTTTGTTGAACTTTATCTCAAGTTGAGTTGTGTAAAAAGCGAAGGGACGGATGAATGATTCGAATTTTTTTTTAAATGATTATATGTATAAAAATTATTTTTATTATCAACAATAATTTATGTCCAAATATTTTCATAAATGCCAAAGATATTTTTCGTTCATTCATTTTTGTAAATCATACAAACCGATCATTTTTATTTACAATTTTTTTTGTCTTCACGAAATAAATGCACCCTAAAGATTCAATCTACCGGTTAAGACAGGATTTCAACAATGAACGAAAAAAACATCAACAATGGATAATCTTGCATTCTCATTCTTTACTGTATTTTTTTTCCTCCTTTAAAAATTATGGTGACCCTTCTAATTTTCTTGCGCCCGATTTAAGCAAGCCAGGAGCTCGACTTTAGAGAGCAAAGCTTGACCTAACTTTGATGTCTCTCATCCCCGACTTTCTTGCTCATTACGAGAATTACAGAGCACTCAATAGAGACAGTTGAATCCTCTTGTCGGCCACCTGCCCCATCTTTTAGTGCTTCTTCCACACATGGAGTCAAATTACGATCGTTTTGTCACCATGGTCACAAATACCCTTACCATTTCATCTGGGGATCAATAGTCACGCCTTCGCATTCAAGAAGAATGATCATGATAAAACATTAGAAGTGACAAAAGCTTCATACCACACTCACTTAATGAAAAAGAATTTTGCCGGCTCACTTAAATGTGACGCAAAGTGAAATGAAGAATTTGGCAATTTTCTTTGTATTTACCGATTGAATATGTGTGTTGTCTTTACATGTATTTATGTTACAATGTGTAAACAATAAAAGGAAATAATACAAAGATATAAAATCAGAATGAATCACTAATTGATTCCGCTAATCAATCTAAATTTTAGATTGATTCAATGTATCTTTGATGCACAAATCATATCTCCAACATTCCCCCTCAAGTTAGTGGCTTATATATGTCTAAGATGTCAAGCTTGCTTAGTAGATATGTGTGTTATCTCTAACGTAAGATTTCGATGAAACTATTTGCATGTTGTTTTGAAGTTCCAATCCCCCTTGTTGTAATTATCTTTTCTTGGATCTTGTCTCGAGTAAAGTGACAATCAATCTCTATATTCTTCGTCCTTTTATGAACTATGGGATTAGCTACAAGCTTGAGTACTACATCGTTATCACAAAATGGTATAGTTGATCCTTTGACTTGCACCCCAACATTGAGAAGTAAGCCTTGCATCCATACTATCTCATAGCTAATTTTAGCCATACTCAATACTTCTCCTTAGCTAATGACAATGACACAGTTGTTTGCTTCTTTGTTTTACCAAAAAAGTAAGGATTTCCCAAGCTTAATATAGAACTCCGTAATGAGTCTACGAGTCATGGGATAAGTAGTACATCGTAACAGGCTATCATTTCCATGTTACACTCCTAAGAAAGAAGTATTCCAAGTCTCAGACTTTTCTTTAGATATTTCACAACCTTTTGAGTTGCATTCATATGAGATTACTTCAAGCTATGCATAAATTGACTCAGTGTTTGTATCGCATAACATATGTCCGATCTTGTCATGGTGAGATAAATGAGTTTTCCTATGAGCCTTTGATAACTTGATGGATCTTTTAGCAGTGGATCATCTTTATTGGATGACATTCCCATATCATAATCAAGCGTAGTTAGCTTGATATTATGCTCGATAGGAATAATTGCTAGCTTGTACTATGATAGACTTACTTATGATATAATTTCTAAGATAAATTTATGTTGACTAAGTGATAGGTTTGATATAGCAATCTCAATACCAAGGAAATATTTAGGACAACCCAAATCCTTAATGTGAGAAGTAGCACGAAGATATTTCTTTAAATTTCTCAACAACGAATTCATCTGATCTTGTAATTAGTATGTCATCAACATATATCATCAAGTAAATAGATGACGCACCTTTTGTCCAAGTGAAAAATGCATAATCATGCTTGGCCTATCTAAAGCCACCTACTATGTGACATCCCAATTTTCCAATTCTATTTTCAATAAATTGAGACGGGCATTTCATTGGCACGCATATAATTCCTTTCCTTGAGTTGGCCACTCATGTGAAAACTAGTCTATCGAGTGAATCCGTTAAGAGTTTCTAATGCATTAGACTTGAGAATTTGAACAGGAAGCGACCTTTCAACTAGGGGTGTGCAACGGAAACCGCCAGAACCAGGACCGGACCGGACCAAATCGGACCGGCCGGTTTTGGGCGGTTCTCACGGTCGGCGGTCTGGTTCTCGGTTCCAAGGTGGAACCGGACCAACCGGACCGACCGGACCGGACCAAATTTTTTTATATTAATTTATATACATATAATATATAAACACATATAATGAATATTATATATGAAATTTGTTGCAATCGGAATTGCAATTGAGGTAACAACCTCTTATGTGACCAAGAGACCACCAAAGCTCTTAGAAAACTTATTTGTTAGTTTTATCTTCTCCTCAATGTGTGATAAGGCTGTAGGAGTTCCTCATGCTCACTCTCTCTCTCGCTCCCCTCACTTGCAAATGACAAGGCACTTCAAGCCTCAAAGAGTCTGACATCGACTAAACATTCAAAGCATAGAAGAGAGATTGTCTATAAAACCAAAGCCAAGCACATATTTTACTCAAATTGTTCATGGCTTTTATGCTTAAAATTAAGAGTGAAACACATAAATTATGATTAATGTTCACGCAAGGAAGTTTAAATATTTTGCACGTGAAAACATGTGTGAGTAGTTTTATTAGATCGCCCGGGAACCAAATTGGATTGATCGGTCCGGAGCATAGTCGTTCTTTAATGAATGGTCGTTATTTAGTGAAAAAAGAAAGTGCCGATCCTATTGGACCGAACCGGACCGAACCGGAATCGATGGTCCAGTCCACGGTTCCCAAAATTGGGAACCGGTTTTCCCGGTCCGGTTCCCTGTTCCACCTTGGAATCGGACCGAATCGAGAACCGATCACCCCTACTTTCGACCGAGCTAATCTGTAAGGGTCATTACGACACAATTAAGAATCGATTAAAGACAGGAGATAAGTCGACTCGACAGAGGCATGTAATCAAGTGTGGGTGATTCCACCAGATCGCACAATTCAGGTCCATCGGCACTGGACCGACGTCTCTATCGATTGGGTACCCTGTGTTCGTATTTGAAATCTTGAGATTACCCCGACAACCGAGAGTCGCCGATGTGTCAAAGATGTACATTGTGGCTTGATCAACCACAGGTCAAATGCATGAAAATTTCTAAAGGCTACCCGGTAGGTTGGGCCGCGCTAGTATCGTGCCGAAGTGAAATTAACTGTGAATTGAGATCGAATTCAGAAATTAGAAGTCTGGGTATGTTACAAATTATTTTAGGATCATTAACTCATCTTCGGAAGATTTTTCATGCAAGCCGAGTTTTTCAACAAAATAATCAGAGAATGGCTAATTTGGCTCGAGAAATTAGTAAGCCCGCTTTTGGTCGTACTTTTGGGACTTAGGTTGATTCTATGGACAAGTGAAGATGTGAATTGAAGTGTGGTGACATTGGATTAATTTTATGGACTTCAATTGGACTCAATTGGTAGAAAATTGAATGGAATTTAAAGAAATTAATGTACAAAGTTTCATACCCCAGCGGAAAAATAAAATGGACCCATTGAAATAGGTTGTAAAGGAAATAAGTTAGTGGATGATGACATCATGGGGTGATGTCATGGTGGGTGGCCAATTGGTGGAGATCTTGACAAGTGGAGGGGTGATTTAATCCCCAAAAAGTAAAGGGCCCCACCACTTCATCTTCAAGCTTGGGAAGAGAGAGAAAGGGGGGAGGGAAGGCTTCGATGGAACCAGTAGCCCGCACGTCCCCTTCGTCCGCCACTCGGCCACCCGTTCGTCACCGCTCGTCGCTCACCGTCGGTGCCGTCGTTGTTGCCACCGTTCGAGCGCGCAGGCGAGCATCCGCTCGCCGTCGTCTGCCTCACCTCTCTGCCACCGTCTTCACTTCCAAGCAGCTGTTCGGCCAACTCAAGCTGCGGTTCAGCCCCCTCCGGCCACCGTTCGAGTCTCACCTTGGTCCGGTTCAACTCCTCAACTTTCCCCCGACCCATCCTCGCCTCAACCCGACCTTATCATCTCTTTTTCAGCCTCGAACAGCAACCAAGAAAATGGGTATGGCAGCGGACGTTTGGCCCATTTTGGCCGCCTTTCCGAGCCTGGATGCTCATCCCGCCTTGAGGAAAGTCGATCCTCGCGTCGTCCTTATCGTTTTGGTCCGCTCGGTTCGTTAATCGGGTGAGTTTAACTCACTAAATCTCGATTAGAGGGTTAATTATGCTTTAGGTGTGCTTAGCTTAAGTTAATTAAGCTTAGGTGGTTAGTTTAGTTTATTTAATTGTGAATTAGATTAAGAGGTTGGTTTAACTTAAAGTATGTTTAGTTAAGGTTAAATTGATGTTTATATTAGTATAATGGTGATTTGACATCAATGAATTACTTTTGGGATTAAATAAATATTTCGAAATTGTTTAATAATTTAATAATATTTTATTATTCGAAATTATTAAAATATTATTATTTAATTATTTTAGGAATAAATTTAATTATTTATTAAATTCCGAAAATTTTGTCAAGACCCTAAATTCTCATAATTTCGTGCCAGTCGCTGCTGTGTATTCAAATTTTGAAATTGATGGTTAGATATTATAAATTGAGTGTGGATCGTGAAAGATAGGGATATTATTATTTAATTAATTTTCGGGATAAATTTAATTATTTAATAAATTTCGAAAATTATTTTGGGACCTTATTTTCTCAGAATTTCGTGCGGATAGCTACTGTGCATTTATAATTTGAATTTAATGAATGGATGTGGCAAATTGAGTGCTGATTGTGATAAATAGAGATTTTATTCATAAAAACCCAAGTTTCGGGTTTTAATGCAAGATTGGATTTTCAATATTATATTAAATAGTGGGGTTTGAAAAAGTGAGATATTGACTTTCTGGATCGAAATTAACGTGTCCCCACACACATGACTAATTTCTGGACTATTTTTAATATGAAGAAAAATGGCCGAGATCACTATTTTAAGTTGAAACATTGGGTGAAATGCAAAGTGTCTTAGGCCAAGTATGATTTGGCTGTGTGATAATTAAGAGGAATCATCCTGGGTTGTTGAGCCGGACTTGCCCCTATATGGGATGCCCACGCGGTGGTTGCGGGTCGCAGTAGATTCTGAGCCCATGCTCCTTCGGGAATGCCGTCGACGTACTGACGAAGCCGTGCTCCAAGGTGGGGAGGCGATGCCTGGCTATATGCCAGTAGATAGCCGAACGGTAAGTAGGCTATGCCCTTGGGTGGCAGTGAATAACAATTAGAATGCATGTTGAGTGGTGTTGATGTGTCGGATTATGGGACGGAATTGTGTGGTATGGAATGGGGCGTGTCATAACGATTTAGTCTTATAATCAGGACCTCTGCAATTGTTGGTTATATGAAAGTGAATGCGTTTCGGTTGTTTAAGTTCCTATTACTATCTGTGATTGAGTGATTTGAATTGTGCTAACCTGCAGGAAGGAACCGAGGCGAGGTAAGTCTTTTGTGTGATGTGGCTAGGCCACCGGGGTGTATTTTCTTTCTAATAGGGGTTTAGGGGGTTGAACTTGCTGAGACATTGTCTCATTCCGGTTTAGGGATTACAATTTCAAGTCCCTGGTGGACAGAGCGGCTAGATAGCTTTGGTTGACCTTGAGGAGTTGCAGAGGTGAAGTCATAAGGATTGGAGAATGTATCCGACTTGTAGGTCATAGGACAGTTCCTTTTTAAGAGCCAATCTTTTGTAGACTTTTGGCTGTAGACCTTTGTTTGTAATTCTGTTGAATTATGAAAGTGTTATGTTGCTGTTTTGCTTCCTACTTTTTTATCCCGTATTTCATTTAGTCAGGGGTTTTATAAGACGTTCCGCTTGCGCAATAAGAAACTAATGGGGTCGGCTACACTAACTGGGAATGTCGCATTTGCATGACCATAGTGGCATGTTGGCGCGCTCGAGGTTCGGGACGTGACATCCCCGTTTAAGTGGTATTAGAGCATGTTTTGAGTATGGAGTGATAAGGTGCGATGAGTCATGGGATAGTTAGTAGGAAATGCTTTTAATATGCTGATGCATGTAGTTGATAGCTGTTTGGTAGTGTGTTTGTTGACACCTAATTTTGGAAAAATAAAATTACATTTTGAACAAATAAAAAGAAAAAAATGAAAATGGGGAAATTGATTTGATTGAAGTATGCAAGGAAATATGGAATTCTGATGGATGTCCGGATTTTGTTAAATGCAGCAATAATTTTAAAATCAGGTGAACAAATGGCAATGATTTTGATAAAATGGAAGGAATCGATGCAAAATCAAGCTGATTGCGAAATCATGCTCCGATTTGCATTCATGATTTAATGCAACAGAAGATGGAAGTTTAAAATTTTCCATAGAAAGCGGCCGATCGGAACCACTATAAAAAGGAGTTGACCTGCACAGTATTAAGGGGGAATTTGAAAAATTTGAGAAGAAAATTCGTGCAAGAAAAAAAGCCTTCGTCCGTCTTGGTCCTTGGTCAGAGAAAGCTTTTCTCTTTTCTTTCTCTGACCAAAAAAGGGAAAAGTCAAGAAAAGATAGAGAGAGAACGTGTGAATAGACAAGAGGGAGAAAAAAAAAGGAATAAGGAAATAGAGGGACTGTTTGTCTTCTTCACAGACTCCATTCTGTCTGAGCTTCGTGCCGGTCAGAGGCACCGGCACTTTCTCCGCCAGCTCGACGCCGGTGCGCTCGACGCCATAGCCACGCCGCTTCTGCCGTCGACCCAGCAACCCAAACGACCTCCGCTGGTCGTCGCTCCTCCGTGCCCCAGCCCTCACGACGCCGCCCCCACTGCTGCTGTCCCGATCTCACCGCTCGGGTACCTTGACGCCGGCAGATCTAAACCTGCCGCCGACCAGACGTCGTAGCGGTCCGCGAGTTCGCCTGTCCGCGACACCGTGCCGCCGAAGCCCGCGGCCTGCTTGCCTCTGCCTGTCCCTTTCGCTGGGAGCCCGACGCCGCCGCGCCTCTGCAACCTGTGACCCAGCAACCTCCGCACCCCTGCCGTCGCCGAGCACCCGAGCATCTCTGTCCGCCCCCCTTCCGCGCTGGGCCACGACATAATTGAGAATACACGGCCACAATTCAGAGCAAAGGAGAGTGCTGCCACAGCTCTTACGGGGAGAGAGAGCAATAGAGAGAAGAGAACTCCGGAGCCCTTCTCGACGCCAATTTCGCAGATCGAGCGAAGAAGCCCGCAAGCTCCTCAGCAAAAACCACGTAGCAAATCACATTGAAGTCAACAACTAGAGACGACCAAGTCGTCCACCAATCGCCTCACCCGCGTTACAAGTCCTCCTTGGCCGTGAGCAGCCAACGCTGATTTTGTATTCTTGGTTGAATTTTTGCAGGTTTTGCCGAGGTCCAACAAGGCCACCATCTCCTGTTCAGCATGAACACCACGTCATGTTTTTGCGGCCATCGTTTGCAAGCATGAAGTCCACCAACGAAGAGAGAGTGGGGGGGGGGGGGTGGGCACATAAAGAGCAAATAAAAAAAATAAAAAGATCACTTTCTTTTTCTCTGCAGACCATTCACGTTGACCAGTGAAGTCCAAGCAAACCAATTCCTACGAAGCTCACATCTCTCGTTTTGTGACGCGAGCCTAGCAAGCGTGCAAATAGCGGCCGCCATTCGTATCTTGCAGTCGGCGACACCCCAGCTACTGTCCAGAACTGTTCCTCAGTTGAAGCAATCACCCTTCGCAAGCCATCCCTCGACAAATTCGGATTTGGAAGTTTATTCGGCAATTAGGTAAAAAATCTCATCTTAATTTGATTTAAACATCATATTGCTTAGATTGATGAGATTGATATCTAATTTAAACCTTTTGAGTAAGAGCTATAATATTCATTAGGATATATTTCCCAATTCGCAACTGCGCCGTGATTTTTTATTTCATTTATAAGGCTTTAGATGAAATAATTAATCAAGTGAGAATAAAATTGATATCTTGATCTTTAAGGCTTAAGATCAATTTATCGATTTTACTAGCGAAATATTATCCTTTGATCTGAACGATGTGTGATATTCTGATGATTTTGAATGAGTTGTCTTGTCTTAATTGTTTTGTTTATCTTGAGATATGTTTGAGTTAGAATATTGCATGTTTTAGGGTTTACATGTTTAGAATAGGAATTTTATTCCAAATTAAAAAAAAATTCAAAAAATCAATTTAGGTTGCTAGATTTTAAATCAAGTTGCATGTTTAATCATTTGAAAATTATAAATTTCGAAAATTAATAAAAAAAATAAAAAATCATCATACACTTGTCATGTAGAATTAGGGCATATTTTGCATGTCATTGCATATTAAGGTTAAATTGCACTTAGTTTAATATAGATCATTTTTTTAATTTATTATAAGTTTAGGTATTTTTAGATATATTGCGTTTTAGGATTATTTAGGTTAAGATAATATTTTAGTTTAAATTAGGATATGGCTCAACCTAATTCCTAATATAAATTAAATAGGATCTTAATCTAGTTAGGTAATTTTCACATTTGGGCAAATTTCGAATTTCATGAAAAATACAAAAAAAATGTCATATGCACATCATTAGAATTAGATTCATTGAGATGCATGTCATTTAGTATTTTTGCTAGGTCCATTTAATTAGAAATTGCATGACATTAGAATTAAGTCATTTAGTTAATATTACATTGCATATTGCATGATTTTCATTAATTAAGCGAAAACAAAAAAAAAAAGAAGTTGCGTGGTAATTAGAAATTATATCTAGGGTTGTTGATGTGATTTCTAATTTAACATTGCAGATGCTTTCGTTGCTTTGAGGTAAGTTTTTGCAATTTATTTATTGTTTATCTGGGTGTTAAATTGGTGGATTGCGCACCTGCATGTTAGGAAAATAGATTTAAAACCAATTTAAGCTGCCTGCAAAAACATTTTTTGAAAATAAAAAGAAATGGTACCAAAAGGGCATTAGAAAATTCTAGTGTAACCAAGTCTCCGTACCCTTAGTCTCTAGTTCGTAGGAGTAAAATAAATCTCCCTTTATTTTACTTAGCTGTCTAATCGACCTACCATAAACCGATTAGTGGCGACTCCTAATTAATAACCTTTTGCATGTTAAATGTTTGAACCTTAAGTCGCAAATTGGTATAGGCTTGGGAGAGCCCGAGCTAAGTTTAAAGCTTAGTAGTCCATTAACTTAGTTTTAGGTGGTGCACCCGAAAAATAGGTCGCGATAGTGTTTATGAAGTCACTCAAATTTCAACCTAATGTTGGAATCAGAAAATATGTGTCTATAAAGAGCCTGTAGGATGAGTGATCAGGAGTGGAGGACTCCTTGGAGAAGGTTGGTAGGACCTATACCTCGGGGTAGGATGCTGACAAGAGTCGGCACTCGAGGTAGAGCGCAGGCTCTGGCCAGCACGAGTGTGAGAGTACCGCCGCAAGTCAGTACTGAGAGTGTAGCAGCACCGAGCGATCCTAGGTCTGAAGGGATCGTTTAGGCGCTAGTGTTCCTTGGAAGCTCGTTGGGTCAATAAGCTCAAGATCGAGCTGCTGCTGTTGCCGTTGTTTCTACCTTTGCCAATGTTGTGACTGTTGTTGTTGTCGCGCCTGTTGAGGCCCAATTTGGAGTTGTGATCGAGGATCAAGCCTCCATATTTAAGTCAAAGTTTAGTTTAGACAGAGGTGGAAATCAATTGGGGAGAAAGGCCGATGTCAGAAGAAAGGTGTCCTGTTTCACCCAACCAGAAGAGTAGAATTGGAAACTCAGAGTTCAACTCGATCGATGTGTGTCATGTCTGTAAGAAAAGACATGGACCTGTTCTGTGCTGTAAGGGAGAAAGGACTTGCTACAAAGGTTGCCAGTACAGTCATTTGATCAAAGATTGTCCGTATAGACAGATGAAATCACAGCTGTTTCTATCACCGCCGTTGATAAGACAAAATAGAGGAAGCATGCTTCAGGATGTTCAGTGGGGTACTTGGAATGGACCCCAGTGCAAGGAATGGTGCATGATGCCACTTGATGGGAGGTAGAGGATTCACTGATTGTATGTCGAGTTTGTGGAAAGAGGCTTGAGTTAGCCCAATGTCAGAATAAAAAGGGAATATGCTTTGAATGTGGCCAGCATGGCCATCGGATTAGGAATTGTCCGTGTAAGTCCAGGAGAGCATAAGCACTGTTACTGTAGATAGGACGCCACTACGATGGCTGGAAGAGCATGAATGGGTCAACCAAGCATCGATCGAGGGAAGAATGTTTTTGATGTGTTCTCGTTAGAGCAGTGCAACAGAATTTTTCAGTGAAGGTTGTAGAATTTTTGTTGTGGTAATAAAGTGATAGAAAGATGAATCTCTGACTATAGCTGTACTTGGAAGGGGTTTACCTAAGTATGACTTGGAAGTCATTTATAAAAAGATTTGGCTCAAGGAGTTTTCTGTTGTTTTGAATCGTGGTATTAATATAATTTAGTTTGTTCAGTTAGCGTGCGAAATTTTTGAGTTACTGAAAGTCGAAGAGGAACTTCAATCCTTGTAATTTGTCACTGAAGATGACCTGATTCTGGTTGTTGGTTATTGAATCTACATGGCAGTTGTAATGGATGCGTCAGTTGAGGAGCCGAATATGGAGAACATAACCGTGGTACATAAGTTTTCTGAGGTGTTTCATGAAGATTTGCCAAGTCTGCTTTCAGAAAGAGAAATAAAGTGCGTGATTGAATTAACACCTGGAACAGAGCCAGTCCCTAAGGCTCCTTACCGGATGGTGTTACCCGAGTTAAAAGGATTAAAGATGCAGATGTAGGAATTATTGGATAGGGGATTCATACGTTCCAGTGCATCACCTTAGGGAGCACCTGTTCTATTCGTGAAGAAGAAAGTTGGTTCGTTGTATTTGTACATTGATATTCCTCAAGATCGACTGGAGGTCAGGGTATCATCAGTTGAGGATCAGGAAGAAAGACATACCGAAGTTAGCATCTTGCACTCGATACGACAGTTATGAGTTCACTGTAATGCCGTGTGGTTTGATGGACACCTTAGCTGTTTGTTTGAGTCTAATGAGTAGAATGTTTAAGGGTACTTGAATCAGTTTTGATTGTGTTAATTGAAGTTATTCTGGTGTGTTCAAAGAGTGCTGAGGAGCACGAGAGACATTCGGGGATAGTACTTCAGACCTTGAGTGATTTTGGATTTTACAATAAGCTTAGTATATGCGAGTTTTGGATGACTCGTATTGCGTTCCTAGGTCACATGATTTCAGGCGAAGAAATCTCCATAGACCCCGTCCGAGATTAAAGCAGTGAACAGTTGGCCGAGATTGACTACAGTGACAGAGATCATAAGTTTCTGGGGATTAGCAGGATATTTCAGACAATTCGTAGAAAGGTTTTCAATGTTAGTATCGCCGATGATGAGACTACTGAAGACGGAAGAAAAGTTTGTGTGGTCAGATAAGTGCGAGAGTAGTGTTCAAGAGCTTAAGCAGAAGCCGACTATCGCACTTGTGCTTACTATTCCATCTGATCCAGGAGGGTTGAGATCTACAGTGATGCGTCGTTTAAAGGACTGTGTTGTGCGTTAATGCAGCATGATGGGGTTATTACATACGCGTCCTGTCAGTTGAGATCTTAAGAGTTGAATTACCTGACGCACGTTGTAGAACTTGCAGTAGTTATGTTTGTTTGGAAATTTAGAGGCACTATCAGTACAGAGGAATATTTCATATCATCAATGACTATTAACGTCTCAAGTACGTATTCTCTCAAAATGAGTTGAATATGAGATAGCGTCGCTGGATGAAACTCCATAGGGATTATGACTAATATTCCGTATCACTTTGGAAAGGTGAGCAAAGTTACATATAAACTAAGTCGAGAGTCCTTAGTTGCACAGTTGGTACTCAAAGATTGAATCTTAATTGAGAAAGTTTGAAATTCGGTTTCCAAATCTAAGGTAGGCCACATTTTGAATTTTATGACCACCCTTAGAATTGAGCCGAAAGTTCAGATCAGAATCAAAATGCTTCAGCGGACAGATTCAGAAATTTAGAAGACTCTATAAGAGAATGCAAATAAGAGAGAGGTTGATTCTCAGATTTCTAAAAACAGAACGCTAAGGTTCTGAGGACAATTGTGTGTAATTGACAATGCAGAGATTAAAGAAGAGATCTTATGGGAAGCTCATCATAGCAACTTCAGCGTTGTCCAGACAGTACAAAGATGGGTCAGAATCTACGTCATCAGGATTGGTAGATCGGTATAAAGATAGATATCACCGAACAAATTATAAGTGCTGGATGTATCAGTAAGTGAGAATCTAGTAATGTAAACCATGAAAGCTTTTTCAAGCACTTGAGAGAGTCATATGTGGGAATGGAAGTATAGCATGATGGAATGTTATGACATGCTTATTAAGGAGTCGGGAAGAGTATTGATTCCTTATGGGGTTGTGGTCGACAAATGAATAGAGTCAACTCGCCTTAGTGCAACACGAAAAGATCTCGATTAGAATAGGTATACCGAAGTGTGTGTATATCATATAATTTATCTACATGGAGTGCCGGGGATGACTTGTATTTCAAATCTAGATTAGATGTTCCAAGTTGGCAGAGCTTTCAGATGGTTCTTTCTTAAGCAGTGCATAATAAAGGGTGCAGAATTTCGATTGCTAAGATGAAGTCAGGGAAAGAAAGATCACAGGATAGGGTCTGTACAGTGGTCAGTGATTGCAGTTGCCGAGATCAGTGTTAGAGTTATATCAGATCTTGACCAGAGGTTCCCAGTTTCAGCAGATCAGTCAGATAGTTCATTTTTAATCAGTGTAGAGCAGAGTGTGCAGGACTTCAGTCGGTTGAGATGAGATTAGAGATCAGAAAATCGCAAGTCCATAGTTGGTTCAGGAATCAGTGATTCAGTTGCAATTATTAGAAATAGTTTAAAGACTGCTCAGAATCGCCAGTTTAGCTTTGCAGATTTTGTGTTGAAGACCTTTGGAATTTTAAGTGGGCAAGTGTTTAGTATTTTGAATGAAGTGGTTTGGGCAAGATAGCAGTGATCTGGCAGCATTGGTACAAAAGGAGTAATCTGAGAAAGAAGAGATTACATACGATTACTGTACCCCCACCTTTTTGTCTAAGAATTGATAAAGGTTTAAATTTCGATGACGAAATTTTTATAAGAGGGGAAGAGTTATGACATCCCGATTTTCCAATTCTATTTTCAATAAATTGAGACGGGCATTTCGTTGGCACACATATAGTTTCTTTCCTTGAGTCGGCAATTCATGTGAAAACTAGTTTATCGGGTGAAGCCGTTAAGAGTTTCTAATGCACCAGACTCGAGAATTTGAATAGGAAGCGACCTTTCGACCGAGCTAATCTGTAAGGATCATTACGACACAATTAAGAATCGATTAAAGATAGGAGATAGGTCGACTCGACAGAGGCATGTGATCAAGTGTGGGTGATTCCACAAAATCACACAATTCTGATCGATGGGCACTAGACCGACGTCTCTATCGATTGGGTACCATGTGTTCGTATTTGAAACCTTGAGATTACCCCAACAACCGAGAGTCGCCGATGTGTCAAAGATGTGCATTGTGGCTTAATCAACCACAGGTCAAATGCATGAAAATTTCTAAAGGCTACCCGGTAGGTTGGGCCGCGCTAATATCGTGCCGAAGTGAAATTAACTGTGAATTGAGATCGAATTCAGAAATTGAAAGTTTGGGTGTGTCACAAATTATTTTAGGATCATTAACTCATCTTCAGAAGATTTTTCATGCAAGCCGAGTTTTTCAACAAAATAATCAAAGAATGGCTAATTTGGCTTGAGAAATTAGTAGGCCCGCGTTTGGTCGTACTTTTGGGACTTAAGTTGATTCTATAGACAAGTGAAGATGTGAATTGAAGTGTGGTGACATTGGATTAATTTTATGGACTTCAATTGGACTCAATTGGAAGAAAATTGAATGGAATTTAAAGAAATTAATGTACAAAGTTTCATACCCTGGCGGAAAAATAAAATGGACCCATTCAAATAGGTTGTAGAGGAAATAAGTTAGTGGATGATGACATCATGGGGTGATGTCATGGTGGGTGGCCAATTGGTGGAGATCTTGACAAGTGGAGGGGTGGATTTAATCCCCAAAAAGTGAAGGGCCCCACCACTTCATCTTGAAGCTTGGGAAAAGAGAGAAATGGGAGAGGGAAGGCTTTGACGGAACTAGCAGCCCGCACGTCCTCTTCGTCCGCCGCTTGGCCACCCATTCGTCGCCGTTCATCGCTCACCGTCGGTGCCGTCATTGTCGCCGCCGTTCGCTCGCGCAGGCGCGCGTCCCCTCGCTGTCGTCCGCCTCACCTCTCCGTCACCGTCTTCACTTCCAAGCGGCTGTTCGGCCAGCTCGAGCCGCGGTTCAGCCCCTTCCGGGTACCGTTTAGGTCCCACCTTGGTCCGGTTCGACTCCTCAACTTTCCCCTGACTCATCCTCGCCTCAACCCGACCTTATCTTCTCTTTTTCAGCCTCATAAAACAACCAAGTAAATGGGTATGGCAGCGGACGTTTGGCCCATTTTGGCCGCCTTCTCGAGCCCGGATGCTCGGCCCGCCTTGAGGAAAGTCGATCCTCGCGTCGTCCTCGTCGCTTTGGTCTGCTCGGTTCGTTAATCAAGTGAGTTTAACTCACTAAATCTCGATCAGATGGTTAATTATGCTTTAGGTGTGCTTAGCTTAAGTTAATTAAGCTTAGGTGGTTAGTTTAGTTTATTTAATTGTGAATTAGATTAAGAGGTTGGTTTAACTTAAAGTATGTTTAGTTAAGGTTAAATTGATGTTTATATTAGTATAATGGTGATTTGACATAAATGAATTACTTTTGGGATTAAATAAATATTTCGAAATTGTTTAATAATTTAATAATATTTTATTATTCGAAATTATTAAAATATTATTATTTAATTATTTTAGGAATAAATTTAATTATTTATTAAATTCTGAAAATTTTATCAAGATCCTAAATTCTCATAATTTCGTGCCGGTCACTGCTATGTATTCGGATTTTGAAATTGATGGTTGGATATTATAAATTGAGTGTGGATAGTGAAAGATATGGATATTATTATTTAATTAATTTTCGGGATAAATTTCGAAAATTATTTTGGGACCTTATTTTCTGAGAATTTCGTGCTGATCGCTGCTGTGCATTTAGAATTTGAATTTGATGAATGGATGTGGCAAATTGAGTGTTGATTGTGATAAATAGAGATTTTATTCATAAAAACCCAAGTGTCGGGTTTTAATGCAAGATTGGATTTTCAATATTATATTAAATAGTAGGGTTTGAAAGAGTGAGATATTGGCTTTTTTGATCGAAATTAACGTGTCCCCACACACGTGACTAATTTCTGGACTATTTTTAATATGAAGAAAAATGGCCGGGATCACTATTTTAAGTGGAAACATTGGGTGAAATGCAAAGTGTCTCGAGCTGAGTATGATTTGGCTGTGTGATAATTAAGAGGAATCGTCCTGGGTTGTTGAGCCGGACTTGCCCCTATATGGGATGCCCACGCGGTGGTTGCGGGTCGTAGTAGATTCTGGGCCCATGCTCTTCGGGAATGCCGTCGACATACTGACGAAGCCGCGCTCCAAGGTGGGGAGGCGATGCCTGGCTATATGCCAGTAGATAGCCGAACGGTGAGTAGGCTATGCCCTTGGGTGGCAATGAATAACAATTGGAATGCATGTTGAGTGTGTCGGATTATGGGACGGAATTGTGTGGCATGGAATGTGACGTGTCATAACGATTTAGTCTTATAATCAGGACCCACGCGGTTATTGGTTATATGAAAGTGAATGCATTCCGGTTGTTTAAGTTCCTATTACTATCTGTGATTGAGTGATTTGAATTGTGCTAACCTGCAGCAAGGAACTGAGGCGAGGTAAGTCTTCTGTGTGATGTGGCTAGGCCACCTGGGGTATATTTTCTTTCTAACAAGGGTTTAGGGGGTTGAAATTTCTGAGACATTGTCTCATCCCGATTTGGAAATTACAATTTTAGGTCCCTGGTGGACGGAGCAGCTAGATAGCTTTGGTTGACCTTAAGGAGTTGCAGAGGTGAAGTCATAAGGATTGGAGAACGTATCCGACTTGTAGGTCGTAGGACAGTTCCTTTTTAAGAGCCAGTCTTTTGTAGACTTTTGGCTGTAGACCTCTGTTTGTAATTCCGTTGAATTATGAAAGTGTTATGTTGTTGTTTTGCTTCCTGCTTTTCTATCCCGTATTTTATTTAGTCATGGGTTTTATAATATGTTCCACTTGCGCAATAAGAAACTAATGGGGTCGGCGACATTACCTGAGAATGTCGCATTTGCATGACTATGGTGGGATGTTGGCGCGCTCGAGGTTTGAGGTGTGACATACTATGAGTGCAATAGTGAACTTCGAGTGCCACTAGTGAGAAGCCTATTTAAGACCATAGAGGAATTTGCGAAGTCGACATATCTTAGACTCCTCTTGGCTCTATAAACCTGACGGAAGGTCCATATAGATTTATGCATGCAAGTAACTATGAAGAAATGGATTATGTATATCCATTTGATGTAGTTGCTAGTCGTGGCATGTAGCAATAAAAATAAAGTAATGAACTATGACTTCCTTTGCTAGTGGGGAGAAGGTTGCATGGTAATCAAAGCCTTCTCATTGTGTGAAACTTTTGGCCACGAGATGCCCCATTCCTCCTCTACCTCCTTTGGTCACGTGATCAATTGAGTAGGCAATCTTCCTATGATCGATTCAATTTGCAATCATTATCGGCCCCCATGCCTTCTTCACTTCCTTTGGTAGTTTTCATGGCATGCCTCATTGACCTCCTTTGGTAGTTCTCTTGGTGATTCGAAACCCTATGTTCCCCAATCATACATGGAGGTATTTTCGAATTTGTGCTTCATTTTACTTGTCAAATTTGTAATGAAACTAGGCACACTATGCTACAATGTCAACAACGATCTAACCATGCCTTCGTTGCAATTGATATGTCAAACACCTTCTCAACTCTCTCGATTGGTGAGACCTTTGATTCAACTTAGTATCTTGACAACGGAGTGTTGGCACACATGACCAATGATATTGGTAAAATCCTAAACCCTAGACCTTTTTAAAATTTGACAAAAGTCTCGATTGGTGATGGTTGTTTATTGCCTATTAAGCAAGTTGGTAAAGCTTTTTACGAACGGGCAATCGATCTTTATTTTTATTTCTAATCAATCATGTTCCTAATCTTACTTGCAATCTCCTCTCAATTACTCAACTTTATCGTAAAAATTCACGTGCCATTAATTTTAATGGTTAGTCTATGAATGAAATTGAATATTTACCAAAAATTTATTGATCACATTTAACAAATTAAAAAGTTAAAGACGATCATAGATTGTATTGAATAAATTAAAAGTTCAAGGATGCCCATTAGGTCAAAATTCAAGAATCATTTGTATTATTTCCTCTCTTAGCGAAATATAAGAAGAAATTCTATCAGGTATTTTAAATAGTTCATAAACTACACACTCGAACTAAAATGGGGAAAAAAGGAGCTAGAGATGGAAAGGAAGTGGCTTGATACTTGCGTGCTTTTACAACACACAAATTTATTGGAGAAATGTTTTTTTTTTTTTTAATTTTATTACATTGAGATGGTTTCTTCTGATAGTGTTATGTCATAAGATTGGCGCAGTTTCACTTCCAACTTGAATGGCTTTCCCAACGGAAGTGACAATCCTGAGATTTCGATAATCCCAAACTCTCCACCATCACTCGATTTTCCCACTGCTTTCACTGTTCTCTGTTCGGAGGTCGCTTCTACATCATTAGATAACTCATGTCCTCTCAGTCTCGTCATTCTAGTTCCTTCGCTCAATCCTAGAATGGTCACCTTATCAATTACCCACTTCTCAATCAAAGCAAATTCCCCATTAACAACTTCTGATCCGACAACGACACCATTCCCTGTTCTCTCACAATAAAACTTCACCAGAGTCCACTTATTTCCTTCCCCTCCCATTTCAATGTCCTCTCCGTCATCCAAGAACACTTGTCCTGAGCTATCCCCATTTCCATCAACCACAACTAACAGCTCAAATGGCGTTCTCCGAGCTGCTTTTGTAGTCATGGCCTCTCCTTGCATCGCCAATATATTACCTTCCCTTACATGCACATGAGGATGATCAGGCAGCGCATGGAGCATTACATTCATTCCCAAAGCTGTACTCACCGAATTTGAGTAATTGAACAGATCAAACCAATTTCCACTCGGAAAATAAGCATCCATAGTTTGGGCACCCGATTTTAATACAGGAGTCACCATCACACCCTTCCCAATTAAGAACTGGGAATTGATATCGTAAGTCATTATATCCTCAGGGAAAGAGAAAAATAGGGGCCGGGCAATGAGTATCCCCTTTCTATTTGCCTCATACATCAAGGTATACAAGCATGGGAGCAAGCGATAACGAAGCCCGAGCACCTTCCTGGCAGATGTAGCGACCGATTCCCAAAGATAGAGCTCTTGACGAATAGTGTTATTTTCAGAGTGATCTCTTGCAAAGGGATAAAAGGCCCCTAGCTGCATCAATAAAAGCTCTAAAATAAGTGCTTAAAGGTGTCCAACAAAAAAAAAATGATTTACACGTTTATTCAGTCACTAATTGATATGCTACCTGTAAAAGATTGAGATATATTGAACATAACATGGATTATAAATGCAAAAGATACATGAACTTACTCACCCTAAGGAACATTTATATAGCTTATTTATGTCTTCAAGAAGAGGTAGGTTCCACCCCCCCCCCAAACACCCAAAAAAAAAATGATCAACTCCTATATGGGAATACTAAACTCACAAAAAACTTAAGGCTCGGTAGCAAAGCTCTTCAGTTAATATAGATTAAGAGAAGGCATAAAAGATATATACCTGAATCCATCTGTTGCAGAGCTCTTCGGTTGTGTTGTGAGAGAAACCGCATATATCAGCTCCTACCATTGGAATTCCAAAGAGCCCAAAATTTAAAATTGCAGGAATTGAGTAAGCTAGGTCATCCCATGTGGCGGCATTGTCTCCAGTCCAGTGTGCAGTGTGCTTGCCAGAGCTCACAAAAGTTGATCTCGCGAGAATGAATGGCCTTTTACCAGTTGCATTGACTAAGGCCGTGTTTGTTGCTCTGGCTTCCAAGAGTCCATAGAGGTTATGAGCATTGTAATCTGAAATATTATCAAAATGATACGACGTTGCAGGAGTAGTTTTGTTGTTGATGGGCCGATGAACTCCTGAATTGTTGATTTTGTAGGGAGGATTGTCAAGAGTGGAAGGAAGAGGCGGAGAAGTTATGAAGTTGGAAATCTCATTCATGTCGATCCATAGGCCATCAAATGGGAGGACATCGTGAAACCTCTGTATCTCACCACCCCAATAACTCTCGCTAGACGGGTGAAGGAAGTCAGGGAAGTACACTGGCCCTAGCCAAACAACACCTAAATATGGCACTCCCTCACGTTTGATGAAGATGTCAGCTTGCATCCCCCTGATATAGGTTCCATATGTCTCATTCACACTAATGCCTATCAAAGATCACCCAATCAAAGGGAAAGAAGTATTATGATGGCAACTTCAAAGATCACCCAATCAACCCAATCAACCCAATCAAAGCGACCAAGTTTCAACTACAAGCATTTCCCTGCTACTGTACCTGGATCAAGTATCAGGACATATTTTTGACCATTCTTGTGAATGCTGCTGACGAATTCTTTCATCTTTTCTACTGGAAAATTGATAGGGTCAAGAGTGAAGTCCTTGTAAGCATCCATGTAATCAATGTCGGTCCACATAACTTCCAGAGGAATATGAGCTTTTGCATAACCAGCTACCACGTACTCTAGGTCTGCAACATTCTTGTAACCATACCAGCATTGATGAAATCCTAGAAAGTAAATCACAGATACATTATCAGTAGAGCTACATTCCAAACCTGTTAAGTAAAAAGTGCAGAAGAAGTTATCTACCGTGAATCAAACTCTATAACTGTTCTACATCTAGCCATATACTAGGAAAGCGACGATGTTTCTCGAACATCAGTGAGTAATAGTGGTAGGATCAGCTGGGGATTGGGAGGCGGTGGTTTTGAAAGGAAAATAACATGCTATATCTGTCAGATTTGTTCCCTATTGAGCATAACATACACAATTTGTTGATTAATCAGTCAAATAGCATCGACTAGTGTACCGGGAAAGCTACTACGTTTCTTGGACATCAGTGAGCATTGTGGTAGGATCAACTGGGGGTCGGGAAACATGCCTTTAAGATCTGTTCCCTATTGAGCATAACATGCACAATCTGACTAGTGTCATCGCCATGAGAGAATAAACTCATAAAGCAAGTCAAGGGCAATAAACTCAGAATCTTCAATTCCATCCTCTTCAACACATTATTATGCTCAAAATCTCACATTTACTGCAGAATAAGCTAGAGAAGCCGAACCACGATAGGGGAATCAAATTCATCAAAATGACAGCATCAACAATCGAAAGCCAATCACAAAAACCAGCATACCGAAGGACCAGTATGGCATTGGGGTCGGCCGGCCGATGAGCTCGGTGTACTGCTCCATGACTCCCTCTGGCGATGGCCC
The DNA here is from genome assembly GCA_019915205.1 of Eucalyptus rudis. Classification (NCBI taxonomy): domain Eukaryota; kingdom Viridiplantae; phylum Streptophyta; class Magnoliopsida; order Myrtales; family Myrtaceae; genus Eucalyptus; species Eucalyptus rudis. The sequence continues at coordinate 4,157,187 of JAHMTN010000120.1, forward strand.
AGGGAAGAAATACAAATCCAACAACCCACCGATCACCTTGTAAGTGATCCTATCGCCAGTGTACACCACATCCATGCCATTGCTGTTCAGTAACAGAACGCCATGGCTCGTGCCCGCCCCAACTCCTCCGCCACGGCGGCTGCGGCCGCCCGAGGACGACCTGACGTCCATGTAAAACGGATGCGACCCGTACAGGTTGAGATCGAGGTCCGCGCTGGCGATGTCGGCGTTCCAGAGAGTAAGGGTTTGGTTGGGCTGGAGCCGGAGCGACGGCTTCGTGTGCTCTCCGATCCCGTAGAGGAAGGAGCGGCCGGGAGGGAGGGAGGAGGAGAGTTGGAGGTACTGGTCCTTGAAGACGAGGAAGGCCAAGGGGTCGGAGGCGGCGGTGTCGAAGAGGACGTCGCCGGAGGAGCGGCGGGAGACGGAGAAGGAGAAGGGGGTGGAGTTGCGGAGGACGAAGATGAGGTCGGAGGAGGCGGCGGCGGAGAGGCGGCATTGGGAGCGGCAAAGCGACGGCGGCGGAGCTAGGGTTTGTTCGGGGAGAGCGCAGTGGAGAGGGGAGGGAGATCGGCGAGGGATGAGGTCGGTGGGGACTTCCCATCGGCGGTGGTCGGCGTCTGTGATTCGGACTCGAAGACGACCGCCCGCTTCGAGGCTGGAGGAGACCCATGATGACGTAAGCCAAAATTAGCTATTTTTCGTGTACAGCCCAAAAAAAAAGCATATTGTAAATTAATCTACTAAATATATATTTACATATACACTGTCATATATATATATATATATATATATATATATATATATAATTAAAATTACTGTCGTTTGCTTCTTTTTTCTTCTACTAATCTCCTTGTACTTTAATATGTAAATTAACGGTTCAATTTTATCTCACACATGAATTGCTATCAAAATTTGATTATTTTCTTTTTTGCAACAACCTTCTTAAAAAAAAATTCGAATTCCATTCACAAATTTCTTTAAATGGTTTGATTCATTAAAAAAGAATTGCAATAAAGTCATTTCGAGTGCTAATTTTTTATTTTGGTCATATGTCAAGCATAAAAATGAATCTACTGAAAGTACTTAACACTACTAAAATGAGAGTAGGATTTTGCTTTGGCAATTGAGTCCAAACCCAACTCGTTTATTTAAAACCTACTTGTCTACAACCATTAGGATTTGGTTAGGTGGGACACTCAATTGTACTTGCTCAGCTTCCATACTTATTGGCTCGGGCAACATGCTTACATGAAAAAGTCCGCCCCCAACCGTAACATTTCTATGTAATTTTTATGTTATGGATGGGCGTAAGTAACGCAATAGGCATGACCTTTGGGCCTGGCTTAATCCTGACCCGCCCAATGGTCACTTCCTCTTCTTCTTTTTTTTGGTAAGAAATGAGGGCAAAGCCCTAAGCACACTTATTGGTAGCCTATTTAATGCTAGAGTTATATCATTACTCTCCTCATTATAAGCACACTTTCCTCCATGTTGGATTTTTTTTTAAATAAAAACAAATCCACCATGTAAGTTAAATTTCTCACGACTTAGATAATATATATTAAGATTCGGTGCATAATCACTAAAAAATAGGGAATAAAAGAGAAAAAAAATCGAGATATAGGTTTTTATCCTAGTTCACCCATAAATTAAAATTACATCCAACAAGGGATTTAAGTATAATTAGCACATTACATCTCTATGTTAAATCACTCAATTATAAGAAAAAATATTATATATAGTTAGTAGTTATTCATGGCCAAAGCCCAAAGCCCAAACCACCATATGAGTTAAATTTCTCACGACTTAGATAATATTTGTTAGAATTTGACACACAATCACAAGGAAATAGATAATAAAAGAGAGAAAAAAGAAATCAAGACATAGGATTTTTATCCTAGTTCACCCTTTAATTAGAGTTACGTCTAACAAAGGATTCCATTATAATTAGTACATCGCATCTTTATGTTACATCGCTCAATTATAAGATGAAGAGATTATATATACCTAGTTGTTATTTATGGTTCAAACCCAAACTACTGATAAAATATGGATTCAAACTATAGGAACCCTTTTGGACACACATATATATATATATATATATATATATATATATATATATATATATATATATATATATATATATAAGAACCCTTTGGTCACTTGAGACTCTATACCCGACTAAGCAACTCTAGGACTCCAAATCCCATATCATCTTGTCAATGGAGAGTATAATCCAAACACTAACAATACCATCTAACATGTATAAATTTTCATATTGATTGATTTTATTTTTCACTCGACGATTTAATAAGATCAATACTACACAAAATCTCAAACTTATAAAAAAATTTATTATTCATTAATTTATGTTAAATAGAATTAATACCACAAAAAAATTACAAACTGATATACTTGTGACAAATGGAGAGAAACCCCAAATTAGTACCCATTAACTATTAGGTATCATCCAAAGTAAAAATTTGATTGTAAAATTTAACGGAAACTATCGAGGGATAAATTTATTACATGTGTGTCAATTTGGGATTTAACTCGAAGTAAAATTGTTACAAGTTGCCAATTTGGAGTTTTTCGTGGTATTGATCCTAAAAATAAATCCACCATGTGAGTTAAATTTCCCATGACTTAGGTAATATCATCTAACACGCATAAATTTTCATATTGACTGATTTTATTTTTCACTAGACGATTTAATCATAAGGCTCAGAAAAAACTATGATTAATATTTTCTCCAACTGGAAAAGGATAACGCTTACAGATCATCCCCCCAACTCCCAACATAAAAAAATAGAAGAAAGAAAAGGATGATGCTTCTAAACAAAAGCGCCGTTCACCAAACAGTCAACTATGCTCTGACCTGGCAACGAGGCGGAGGTTCTCGATGTCGGGCCCGTAGACGGAGGTCCTGTTGATGAGGCGGAGCTCGGCGGTCAACGTCGCTCCCGACGGGTCAATGGCTGCTGACCGGACCCTGTATCCGTACCCGACGACGCTGGGCATCCCCCCGCCTCCTCCGTCCGACGCACCGACCTCAGACGGACGCGACAGCAGGTACAAGATGATCGACGGGAAGAGAGAGAGAAGAAGGAGACGGCGGCGGCGGCGGCGGCCACCATGGCGGTCTCCGTTCCCGCCCATGTTTTTGGTGGGTATCAGAGGAAGAGCGCGAAGAAACTCATGACATATTTAGAGAGAGAGAGAGAGAGAGATGAGCTTAAGCTTCATTCGCCTACCACGGCGGAGTCAACAAGGACTTATCCTCCATTCGCAGCCAGCAACCAGATCCCCGGGAGGTGAAATGCAAAACGACGAGAGAAAATATTAGTTTTCTCCTCTCAAGTGGGGCCCCGCAAGATTTCGAAAAGAAAAGGGAAAAAAAATCATTTTCGAGCGTGCATCTCACGTGCTCCTCACGTGCCGGTTGGTTTCGTTTCCTTGTGTGTCCTTGGTTTTGTTTACCCGCTTGAGGGATTTCTCGCGCCGCGTGGGCAGGTCTTGAGCAAAGTTGACACGACAAATGAGTGAATTGAGTCGGATCAATTTGAAAATGAATCGATTCAAATAGACTTATTTAATCCGTTTAGATTCATTTTTATGCAATATAATCCATATTGATAAAATGCTTCTATATTTGGCCTAATCTATGAAAATTTATAAATGAAAGTGCGAAGCGAATGATCATGAGAATATAAAGAGAGTCCTAAAAATGGGTTGGGTTTAAATAAGTTATAAACTTATTTGTAACCCATTTCAACAGTTATATTATGTTTAGATTAATTTATGACCAATTTACTTAATATAGCTAGCCAATTTATGACTCATTTAACACGAGTCGATAACCCATCTTGATGGGTATAGAGCGAAATTGATGTCATCGTCGTTTAATTATGATTTACGAATTCTTGATTCGCATGGAATCATACATGTACATTACGAAGTTTTCTGTAATGACTAATTTCAGCAAAATTCTTAACAAGGGTATGGGTTCGCCTGTCGAAACTATAAAATATGGGAGCCTCGTTGGCCGGCCGATCATTGTCGATCAACCGTGTCGACTACCAAATAATGAAAATCGGAGAGGGCCATGAAACAACGGTCAGCCCAAGATTGAAGGTTAGGTTCGGCGTGCTGCGTACTTACCTCCTCTTCCATTCGCATTTGAAAAATGTGAAAATGTCCATTAGCATTCACTGGGAAGAAGCTCGTCTCTATTCTTCACGTAATCAAGTGCATCATCAATCCACTCGATATTGAGTTTATCGCCAATTTTGACTTGTTTGATTTTTCTTTGTTTGGTTAGCTGAAAATGATTAGTTAACCAAAAAACAATTTTCCATCAACGAAAATATTCATGCATGAAACTAAAAAAATGAATTCCTAAATCTTAAGAGGTGAAAAAACTTTCCAAAATTGAGCAATTATTTTTTTCCCCCTCCAAAAACAGATCTGGAAAATTATAAATTCTCTAAAATTTCAAGAAATAAATATGTTTTTGGATTTCTCGGCAAGTACTATAATTCCTTTTCAGACGATGAAAGGTCGATGACGCATTATTTTTTAATAGCTTATGGAACGTCGTGGGACGTATCCCACGTAGAAAGTACATGGGAGCGTTAGAAGAAGAAATCATGTGGAAGTCTGTAATACTCTTTTCTCTCTTGAGATCTAACGTGATGAGTCTCGAAAGCCAAAAAAAAGAAAAAAAAGACACACAATCTCTCAATGCTAAGGATTGAATTCGGCAATGAAAAAATCATGAATATTGGATAGTCTTGCATTCTCATTGATTTTTACTGCATTTGTTCCTCGTTTGAAGAATTAGGGAGATCCTGTATTTTCTTGTGCCAAATTTAAATGTGCAAACAAAGCTGGACCACGTACAACATCTTTCAACTAGGAGTACTAAGCTGGCAAGTTGATAAACTATAATCTTTCTCATGAAAAATAATTAGTCAATTGCAAACACTTTCCGATCAATGAAAATATTCATGCATAAAACTAGAAAAATGAATTCCTAAATTTAAAGAGGTGAAAACGTTTTTCAGAATTGAACAATTACATTTCTCCCCCAAAAACAGGTATGAAAAATGTTAGCATAAGAAAATTGAAAATCATAAACTCTCTAGAATTTTGAGATATATATATATATATATATATATATATATATATATATATTATGGATTTCATGACAAGCACCTTTTTTTTTCCCCTAGACGATAAAAGGTCGACCACGCATTATTTTTGAATAGCTTATGGAACATGGTGTGATGCATTCCACGAAGCAAGTACGCAATAGCATTAGAAGAAGAAGAAATCATGTGGAAGCCCGTAATACTCTGTTTCTCTCTTGAGATCTAACACGACGAGTCTCGAAAGCAAAAAAGACACAATCTCTCCAGTGGGGTCGTGTAAAACGCCGAGGGTAGAATTCAGCAACGAGAAAAACATGGACATTTGATAGTCTCGCATTCTCATCATTTTTTACTGCATTTTTTCCTCGTTTGAAAAATTAGGGAGACCCTGAATTTCCTTGCGTCGAATTTGAACGTCCGAACAAAGCTGGGCCACGCAGAGTGTCTGTCAGCTAGGGGTACTAAGCCGACCCTGAATTTTCTTGTTCATTACGACGATACCAAGGCAGCCAGAGGAGGAATTGATTGATTCCTCTTGTCGGCCACTTCGGCCCGATCTTCTAGAGAGAGAGAGAGAGAGAGAGAGAGAGAGAGAGAACAGGAAACAAAACAGTATGAGGGGACAAACCTGTGTTGTTCTGAAGCCAGAATGGAGAAGAAACGGCAAACAAGGATAAAAAGACAGAAGAAAGGAAAGAGAAGTTGCCGAGAGTGAAGGGGGAGAGAATGAGAACAAATAAGAGAGAAATAGAGACGAAGCAAATCGTGAGAAAGAAAAATCTCGAGGAATTGGCGACGCTTCTAACCAATTCGTTGGATTCGATTCTTTGGTTCATAGAGGCAAAGTGGTCTCCCGGCACTTCATTGAGCTCCTAGCAAACGTGTTAATGGTGACTCTAAAGTAATTAGGAAGAAATGAATTAAAAAATGAAAAATCGAATTATGGTTAGAATGGTTTGGGAGTTTCTGTCCTATACATACGTGCCATCTTACAAGAGGATACTTTGCGGCCACCTAGTATTCCCGTTTGACCCCTTCGAGATTCATTTCAAAGGGGGTTGGGACAAGATGGCGGTAGATGAGTCACTCGTGTTCCATGAGATCACAAGTTTGCTTCACAGTGGGAGCAAACTTTTAATGACTTGGGAGCAGACTTCTAATGACTTGTACCTTGTTGCCTAATTACAATATACCGAGTGACTTCTTGATTGCTAGAATCTTGGTAAAATTATCGTGATGAATTTGCTAACCTCGGACTTTTGGGTCACTGATGATGCATGATAATTATGACTTAAACCGAACATTTTCTAGTGCGTGTAAGACCTTTGTGATAATGTCCAAAAGAAATCGGTGGAGCTAATCGCTCCTTCTTACCTTTTCGGTTGGGTCCACTCTATTAGAATTTTGTCCTCGAGTGTGTGCCGTGGACAATGTGCTAATAGTGTCATCACACCATGTGGCATATCCTATTTTATATAACTATTTGTTGCTTTTTCGTATGAATACAATACCATATGGTCTTTTTAATTTGTTTACCCAATTTAAATGGAAAGGCAAGCAGCAGTTGCTGACAAATGGGCATCATTCTCTTTTCGTTATCTCTCTCTTTATTCATTTCGGTCACTCTTCTTGCCCATGTCTAAGGAGCAAGTATCGAGTGCACTCGAATAATGCAAGTCCATCTCACATTCATCGTCAGATTCGACGGATTCCATAGGGGTACCACCTTACCTAACATCGCGTATGGGTCAAACTCCACGAACCGGATGTAACTAAGATTATTTCCTGATTTAAGATAGGTTGGGATAGTAAAAAGAATAGTTGGCGTGCCTCATCATTTTGGGAGGGATTTTTGACTAAAGTAAGCTCTTCATGAAGGCCTTCAGATACCCAATGAGGCCACGAAGGCCTGGATAGAAAGTGGTGGAAAGAGACTATTGACACTTAAGTTTTGTTTATTTTACGAAAAATAAATAATTTGAGGAACATTTTTTTTTTAATATGATCGTTTGTGTCGCTTGAAATAATTATTTAATGAAATTTATTTTCATTACTAATAACAATTTATGTCTAAATATTTTAATGAATGATGAATATAATTTCCTTTGATTCATTTTTTTTTTTGGTACCCAGAGAACCTCTGTACGCCACTTCGCGGCAGAATAAACCCTAGAGGAGCAGGAGAGTCACCACCACCCTTTCTGCTCCAGGCAAGTCGTGGGTTCCTTTTCAACGCACGGAGTAACATTGGAGGAGTAGGAGAGTCACTACCACCCTTTATGTCCCGGGTAAGTCATGGGTTCCTTTCCAACAAGACAGACAACGCAGAGATTCAAACTCCATACCTCTCCCGAAAGGAACTGAAGCTCAACCACTACGCCGCCATCACAAGTGGTTTTCTTTGATTCATTTTTGTAAATTATACAAGTCATCATTTTTTTTTAAATATTTCCAAATCATTGATTTTTCGTGAAACAAACGGAATCTAAAATTTTTTTGCCCAAAATTCTTTCCTCACATTCTATATTCCATATCATTGGAATTCGACCCCTAGGGAGAAATTTATATCCAATAAATCTTTCATTGCTTTGTCTTGTTGACCGAAATTGCATTAAACATGATTTTCAGGCCACTTTAGGCCATTTTCAGCGAGTCTCGATCAGAAACTAGAGGGAAAATGACGGTGAAGATCAGCAGATATTGAGGAAGTGATGGAACGCGAGCGTGAGAATACTCAAGAGAGCAGAGAGAACAGAGCTTTTCGGAAAGAATTCGGACACAGAGAGAGGAAAAGAAATTGTAACGAAAGAGAGATGAAAATCTCAAGAAAGTTCGAGGAATTGGCCGGGGCGCTCGTCGTCGATTTGGTGACATGCAAACGTCTTCCAGGTCTCGACGCGGTCCTCTTCGGGTTTTGCAAGTCACCCACATCCGCCATCCCCGTTAGAGAGGCAGATTAATCTTCACGTAGTCGAAGCTCCGAAGCTGCAGAAAATGGCGGACATCCCAGATGACATAGCCGACAGACATTCTACTGCGAGTGCCGACGAAATTGCTGGTTCGGTTACGGTGCGTGCCGAAATTCTGGAACACCCGGCTTACCGGGCCCTCTCCTTCGTCAGGTCCTACTGAAACCAACGGAACATGCTGTGTTAAGAGCAGTCCTCTGTTCTTGTCTGTTCAGTTTTACTGCATTTCCTTCATGAACTGCTGATAAGATCCCGTTTTGCCTCATCTTTTAAGTTGGATGTGAGTTGCGTAGGACAGCCAGTTGAGTTTTACTTGGTGAAAACAGCGGTCCAAGCTTTTGTTATAAGATAAAATCATGGACAATTAAAAAAAAAAAAAAAGAGGCTTAATATCATTAAAAACTTCAAATTGGTATGTGTGAAAACTACTAAAAATTATAAACTATTACATTTATGATAAATTTATTATTTGTTAGTTTCCACTACAATGAAAAATCATAAATTGATAAATCTGTAACAAATGAATGGTAAAATCCTAAATTAATATTCGTCAATTGTCATATGTTATTCAACTTAATAATTTGATAGTAAAATTTAACGGAAAGTAATGGCGGGTAAATTTATTATAGATGTACTAATTTGAAATTTTAGTTTAAAGTAAATTTATGATATTTAAACTAATTTGAGATTTTTTGTAATACTAAGCTTATATAATAATCACACCAATGGGATCTCTGTTCATGAAGCGACGACCCTTAGGAGACTCCACCCCTCCGATCCGTCCCTCCGATTCCCTTGGTATTCGGACCTAGGACCTGCTTACCGAGAGGGAATTTCTATGAAGTTGGTCTAGATAGCTGTTCGTCAACATGCATCGATATAATATTATCTTGAAGACGACCTCCTTCGAAGACTTCATAGATTATTTCCTCAACTTGGCCTCTCCTATTTGGCGCGAGTCTGCATGCTTCGTTTTCTTAATTTTTTAGCTTATGAAGGAAGGACGCAGGTGACTTCCAGGCAAATGGATGTGCTTCTAGCGTAGGCGGGGATGATGGGAACCTAAGCATTTAATTTGTTGCTTTTTTTCCCCTTTCATTTTTTAATTTTGAAGGAAAGCCGCAGGTGACTTCCTGGCAAACGCAGCTTGGAGGGAGTGATCTCACTCTGTTGCTCAATCGAAGTTGCTACAAGGATCAGAGTTAAGACTTTGGCTTCATCAGATCTCGCGCACGCGTTCTGTTTCTTTCCTCTTCCTTCTCGAATTCTAGTCTCAAAAACGAAACTGTTCTTCTTTTTCGTGACTTGCTGTTGGAATTCAATTTACACTATATAAATATGGGTCAAAATGGGTTAAATGGGTCAAATCTGGGTCGACCCATTTTTGATTCAATCCAAACCCGACTCGACTCACCCATTTGACGGGTCTAATAGAGGCAAAGTGACCTCCTAGCACTTCATTGAGCTCCTAGTAAACGTGTTGATGGCGAATCTAAAGTGATTAGGAAGAAATGAATTAAAAAAAAAAAATTGAATTACAGTTAGAATGGTTTGGGAGAGTCTGTCCTACACATACGTGCCATCTTACGAGAGGATACTTTGCAGCCACCTAGCATTCCTGTTTGACCCCTTCGAGATTCATTTCAAAGGGGGTTGGGACAAGATGGCGGCAGATGAGTCACCCGTGTTCCATGAGATCACAAATTTGCTTCACAATGAGAGCAAACCTCTAATGACTTGGGAGTATACTTCTAATGACTTGTACCTTGTTGCCTAATTACAACACATCGAGTGACTTCTTGATTGCCAGAATCTTGGCAAAATTATCGTGATGAATTTACTAACCTCGGACTTTTGGATTGCTAGTAATGCATAATTATGATTTAAACCGAATATTTTCTAGTACGTGAAAGACCTTTGTGATAATGTCCAAAAGAATCAGTAGAGCTAATCGCTCCTTCTTACTTTTTCGGCCGGGTCCACTCTATTAGAATTTTGTCCTCGAGTGTGTCCTGCGGACAATGTGCTAATCGTGTCATCGCACCATTTGGCATATCCTATTTTATATTATTTGTTGTTTTTTCGTATGAATACAATACCATATGGTCTTTTTAATTTGTTTACCCAATTTAAATGGAAAGGCAAGCAACAATTGCTGACAAATGGGCGTCATTCTTTTTTCGTTATCTCTGTCTTTATTCATTTTGGTTACTCTTCTTGCCCATGTCTATTGAGTAAATATCGAGTGCACTCGAATAACGCAAGTCCATCTCATATTTACCGTCAAATTCAACGTATTTCATAGAGGGATCACCTCACCTAACATTGCGTAAGGGTCAAACTCTCACGAACCGGATGTAATTAAGATTATGTCCTGATTTAAGATAGGTTGGAATAGTTAAAATAATAATGGGCGTGCCTCATCATTTTGGATGGGATTGTTGACTAAAGTAAGCTCTTCATGAAGGCCTTGAGATACCCAATGAGGCCACGAAGGTCTAGACAGAAAGTGGTGGAAAGAGAGCGTTGACAAAAAGATGGTAAAGTCCTAGATCAATAGTTGTCACATGTCATCCATCTTATCAATTCGACAACACAATTTAATGGAAAGTAATGGCAAGTAAGTTTGTCAAAAGCTTATTAGTTTGAGATTTTAATTTAAAAGTATGGCGTTCTTAAGTGTCTTCACGCATGTTGGTCTAGATACATCCAAAATCCCAAACTAATCATGTACATGCTTATCGAGAGGGGATTTGTCATAACCATATCAATTTGGGATTTTAGTTTGGTCTACGGACCTAGGGCTTGCTTACCGAGAGGGAATTTCTATGAAGTTGCTCTAGATACATCCAAAATCTAGCGAGCTGTTCATCAACATGCCTCGATATAATATTGTCTCGTAGATGACCTTCTCCGAAGACTTCCATGAATTATTTCCTCAACTTGGCCTCTCCTATTTGGTGCGAGTCTGAATGCTTCTTTTTTTAACTTTTATGGAAGGCCGCAGTTGACTTCCAGGCAAATGGAACGCAAGTGCTTGTAGTTTAGGCGAGGATGATTGGAATCTGAGCGTGTGAATTGCTGCATTTTTTTTCCCTTTCTTTTTTATATTTGGAAGGAAAGCCGCAGGTGACTTCCTGGCGAACGCAGCTTTAAGGGAGCGATCTCACTCTGCTGATCAATCAAAGTTGCTACAAGGATCAGAGTTAAGACTTTTGCTTCATCAGATGTCGCGCACGCGTTCTGTTTCTTTCCTCTTCCTTCTCGAATTCTAGTCTGAAAAACGAAACTGTTCTTCTTCTTCGTGACTCGCTGTTGGAATTCGATTTCCAAAACTAGTTCCACCAATTATCTCCGGAGATTGCGAGCCCTGCTCACGGTTCCTCTCTTGACTTGCTGTTTCCGTGGAAGCACGAGATCGAGAACCTCCCACGATAAAGACATCGCCGTCGAACCAAGTCAGGAGGTTATTGATCCATTCTCCTCTGACTTGCTCGTTGATTCTGCTGAGGGTGGATCGTCCCAGCGGACCGACGGCTTGAGCAACGAGGATCAAACTCAGACTTCCCGAGTCACCGGGCAGACTCAGTTTGGAGATCAATCTCTCCATCGTCCTGCTGGTATGAAAAGAAAGGCGGAGGGAGAGGAGGTGGGGGGAACCCTGACAAGCAGTCCTGCTGGTATGAAAAGAAAGGCGGAGGGAGAGGAGATGGGGGGAGCCCTAACAAGCAATAGCTGTGGCTATGAGGTGTTTTTGAATTTTAGAGGGCCTGACACCCGCTTAACCATCACGGATTGTCTCTATGAAGCCATGATCCGTGCAGGGATCCGGGCTTTCAAGGACGACCCAGAGCTCCGAGTTGGCGAAGAGATTGGAGGCAGTCTTTTGGAAGCAATCAACAACTCCAAAATTTACATCCCGATTTTCTCCATAAATTATGCTTCGAGTAAGTGGTGCCTTCGTGAGCTTGCACACATGGTGGAGTGCATCAGGAGAAGATCGAGAGATGCAGATGAGAAAGTGATCCTCCCTATCTTCTATGATGTGGATGTAGATGATGTCAAGCTTAAGACCGAGTTATATCAGAAAGCCCTTCAAGAGCACAAGAGGAACTCTGGGACAGATTTAACAAGCAAGTGGGAGGAGGCTTTAGGAGAGGTTGCCAAAATTAAGGGATGGAAACTGAAAGATCACGGGTATTCTCATATTCTCCACTTATGTCATTCTTGATACCTTATTCTTATCATATTTTATCCAGAATAATTAGATTTAGTATGCTGCTGTCCAATCTTATGTAGTGTATGGTCGGATTGGACGCAGTGTGGGAGCAAGTAATTTTGCTCAGAAAGCGAGGTTTCTTGCATAACCTCAAGTTTTGGAAGCAGTGTTCAAGTATTTCAACTTAATAAAATTATCGCTAATGGAAAAAAAAAAGGCATAATATTAATAGAAATCGAAGATGGGATAAAATAGTAACACCATATAGGTGATATATATATTATAAATTCACATCTTACTTTATTTGTGTTCATAAAAGAATAAAATTAATTTTAGCTTGTGGGATAAAGGGAAGAAAGAGTATTTCTATGAAAGAATTGTTGGATTCAATAAATGAAATTTCGCATTTAAAAAATTGTAAATCTAAATGATATTATGATACTGCATTGACATATAAATGCAAATTTATCGAAGATTATCAGGCCTAAAAAGACAGTAAGCAGCTTCTTTATGAGTACCGAGCAATTAATGGGTATAGTTAGTTCATACTTGTTAATGTTTGATGCACTTTTGGGAGATGTGAAAACTTGTGGGAAACTTAGAGAAATTATTATAGACGAAGTGTACGCAATATTTCTCGGGAAACTTGCCGTTAAGAAGAAGCAAAGACCGCACAAAGGCATTCCCAACACTTTTAAATGAGAAATCAATAGCTGTGGATTTGATTTCTGCCCTAGGGAATTCATTTGCATTCATTCTTATGCCAGTTTCCTTCGAGATAACCCGTGAATTAGGTTCTTACCACCGAGTTACAGAAAAAATATGGAGCTTTTGTAATAGTTTCACATGCCCTCAAGAGGAAACTACCACAAATTATGGTAGGTCTTTCTTAAAAGTTATATAAATTTGATTTTTTTAGCATTATTACCAAAATTTATATTTAAAAAAGTTGCATATATTTCTATTTTCAATTTTAAACAAATAAAAATTAAAAGACTAATATTACTCACCCAAAGGACTTTTCAAATACATTTTCTACTAAACATCATTTTTCTTAAAGTTGTTTCTCAAAGTATAATTTACAAAACGGTTTTTGCATTTACCTAAAGTTCTTTAAACTAAATTATTTTGCATTTTATCCAATGAACTTTCAAAATACTAAACTAAACACATCCGAAATAACTCCATATCTCCACAAACTTGGGGTGAAACAAGTAGAGAGAGGAAGAGGGAGAGAGGTTTCAGACGCGTAAGTTGTAGCGGTTCCCTTTTGCCCAATAAAAATTGATGAGTTAGCCTTAATTATACACGTGTCAACGATTGGTGTACTAAATTATATTCCCACGTGACGTTCCAAATATTTTATCCTGGCCAATAAAAATGCTCTACAATTAATCCTATCAAGGACGACAACTAGAGTTACGTTCAGAATTCTAAATCCTAATTTCTTGTTTAACCGAGGAAGCAAAACACCTATGAAGTCAGCGAGATGGCGCTTCAATTCAGTGCCGGACGCTTTTCGTTGATATCTCCAGATTTGACCCTCACTTTCAGTCCCATCGAAATGAAAGAGGCTGCAGAGTGCAGATTGGTTGGCAAAGGCCCAGCGTCCAAACAAACTTGCTTTAAATTGGGCAGTTTATCCTTCCCTAGAGCATCGGAACATTTTGTGTCATGATGCTACTTTTTTGTATCCATCAGGTGTTACTCAGTGAAATGAAAGAACTCTCCTTCTGACCCACAAAAGTTTGAAAACCAAAGAACTCATAATCCAACAAACTTTTAGCTTTATCTTTTGTTCTTTCTTTTATGAGCTAAAAAACAAAACCTTCATCTAATAAGTTAGCATAGCTATGTAAATGAAAATGGTCACTGTTGGTAATTCCCCAACATTTGGCCTACTCACAAATCTTCCGTGAGTATAAAAACCCAATTGATTAGTTGTCATATGTCTTCATTTCTCTGCGTTGAATTGTGTAAACGATAGGCCCCATTCTCATGATCACATCGTCAAAAAAAGGTTCCCCACCATTTGCCGTCTAGCATTAAAAAGAAGAAGAAGAAGAAAATCTTAGTATATGTTATAACAAATAATAAATCACGCATTCATCTAACAACTTAAACTTTTAGAATAGTTGGCAGTAGTTCTACAAAGTTTCACATGATATCAGAGTTGGAGATTTAAGTCCAAATTTTAGGTCAATTTGCCTTCCCAATTAAATTTCTACGCTTAGTATTAAGCAAAAGACCATTCAAATCGTATCAGACCCCATTTGCCTCCCCAATTAGATTTTCATGCTTAGTACTAGGTAAAGAACCAAACTATTTGTGAGGGAGAGTGGTATAATATTTAAATGATAGATCATGCATTCATTTAACAGTTTAAATTTATATGATATTTGACAGTAGTCCCACAAAATTTCACAGTATAACCGGCCACAATTTTGGAGAAATTTTTTCATAAACAACTAAAGTTGTTCATATACACTTGACATATACTAATTAAAGTTCCTACAAAAACTATTAGATAACATCTATCTAATACTCGCCGATTGCTCTTTGGTTAGCCTATAAAAGGAAAATTTAGAACGTAAAAGGCCAATCCTTAGAACAATACAACGTTGTCGGACCCAGGGTAGAGTCCCGCGGATAAAGAGCTGCCAAGTTGGTAATCGGCAGGTTCCTAGCATGTTATGGAGGACGGAGAGATGGAGAAGAAATTATCGACTAAGGACACAAGATGGGCATTAGGCTGAAGCTTGGACGGGGGATGGCTCATCGTGGGGGGATTCGCTCCATCATTGCCCACTGAGTTGGTGCAACGGTGCCCGCCGATAGGTGAAAATTTGAGCAAATTTTCTTTTAGGAAAATGGTACATATATTCCTTTTTTTTTTACATATTTAAGTAATAAATAACCAAAAAAAAAAAAACACCTGCAATTGTCTAAATGGGGCATCAACTGGTCACAATATAATAATAATAAAGATATACATATCTAAAATGGATAAATGAAGTGATCATCTGCATTTTCTTATACTATGTTTAATTACCATCTAAATTATTTAACTAAGTATAATATATACTAATAATCTATATTTGGATATATGATTTGTAATTAACATCAATATTAAATTAATTAAACATAAGAGATGAAAAATATCAATTGGGGGGGGGGGGGGTGGTAGCGGGGTGGAGCGAGCCTATTACTTCTTATGCCTGGCCATAGGCCTACCCCATGGCCTACAAGTATCCATGGGGCATTTTTTTTTACCAAGAAAGGTTGCCTTATCTAGGGTACGACACCCTAATTTTTAAGTTATCGACTTTTATATGAAATTGTCAACCTTAATTTGTGTCTTAACAACTTTTATATGAGACTCTCAACCTTAAATTTGCCTTATTTGGGGAGGGGGGAGGGGAAGCGGGGTGGGGCGTGTAACGACCCAGGCCCTACTGTATAATATTGCCCGCCTTGGACATTGAGTTCTTACGGCTTTAAAACGCGTTATACAGATTAGAGGGGCTCAAGTCATTATAAACTGGCCCAAGACTTCCTCCCTAAGCAATGTGGGACAGGGACCCCTTTCTTTCGCACGTCCAGGGACCGAGGTGCGAACGCACCGCCATCCCTCCTCCCCGCGCACCGCCGCTCGGGCCGTCACAGGGCGGGCTTATAACTTCCTGTGCCTTGCCATAGGCCCGCTCTAGGGGTGAGTATGGTCCGAGTTGGGTTGGTTCACCCCCTAATCCTAGGATTAACTCGCATAATGTTAGTCCTCAATTTTTGGAATTAAGGACCGACCCTATTGAGCTTGGGATCGAGGACTAGACTGATCCAATGAATTCGATCCAATTCCAGGATCAACCCTAGACCAACCGATAATTTTTTCTTTTATTTTTTATATTCCCCAAAAAATTAAACCTATCATTTCAAGTTACATATCCATCGACAATGCGGCATTGTATAAATACCAGTACATATTCACCAAATTTAATATAAGGCAACAATAGATATTCACACCTGCTAAAAGCAAGAAACCATAAAACAATTAAGATCAACTACAGAGATATGAGACAAGATGGGAAGTTGAGCGAGGCGAGTGTTGAGCGGCGAGTGGGGAAGTTGTTTTTTTTTTTTTTTTTTGGCAGATTGAAGACTAAGAGGATAAAAAAGACAAAAAAGAACGAGTAATGGAGGATGACGTTGTGAGGAGTTGTTTAATATTGTTTATGCCTTTTTGGACACTATGAGAAGCCATTTAATGCTATTCATGTCATTTGACTTAGGGTTTTTCTTTAGAATATAAAAATATAATATAATATAATATAATATAATATATTTTAGATATACTATATATAATATAAACAATTAAGGTTGATCTGGATTAGACCGATCCTAGACTCTCGAGACTAAGGACTAATCCACACAGTGCTGGTCTAGAAATCTCAAAACCAATGACCGACCTAGTTCCCTTGGAAACTAGACCAAGACCAGTAGAGTTGGGCCAATTCAGAGTCGGTCCAGGGTTCAGCTTGGATCAATGCTCAACCCTAGCCCGTCCCATGGCCTACAAGTATTCATGGGGGCATTTTTTGCAAGGAAAGTTTGCCTTATCTAGGGTACAACATCCTAATTTTGAAGTTATGGACTTTTATAAGAAACTCTCAACCTTAATTTGTGTCTTGACAACTTTTTTATTAATTATATTGCCAATCACTTTTAGGTTACTAGCTTTTATTTGAGTCACTTACTAAGTTTATTAGATCCAATTTAGAATTTTGTAAAGCTTATCATCTTATATTTGTATTGTTTACTCGACATTTCATAATTTGTAATTTTTATATGAAATTACTAACCCTATTACTAGTGTTGTACCAACTAATCTTTAATTCAGTCACAAACTAGTTTTAAAATGCTTACTTTTATTTGAGCCACTTATTCATATTATTTTTTGGTTTCAAAATTACCACCTTTTTTTGCAACTTTTGTTAACAAGTTACCAACATTTATTTCTATAGTTTACGAACATTCTTAGGTTACAAACTTTATCGTCAAATTACCAATCATGGTCAGAGTTGCTTACCAACTAATTTAATGGTACCAATAAAAAATTGGTAATATGAATCTGATTGGTAACTTATTCGGATAAATGTTTGTTGGTACTTTGATAAAAAAAAAAAAAAAAAAAAAAAAAAAAAAAAAAAAAAAAACTCCAGAAAGTGTTCCTCATTTTTGGTTACTATCCTATTCCTTCGGTACGTTAAGAAAAATGATTTTCACCTTGTATCCTTATTTCCTATATTTAATCTAACTGCCCAGCTAGATCCCTTTTCTTCTCTTACGTCAACCTTCAATTTCATCCCAAATTGTCACGGGGGACAACAAGAGACCAACCAGTGTATATATATATGGAATGGAATAAAAAGAACCTTGATAGCAGTAGCTTTCAATTGTTGAATATGGAATGACATGGAAGGAAACCTAAAGGAGGTGCACAATCCGATCAAACACAATCGCCCGCAATTAGGGCATAATTTGCTTGACCGACGGAACTCAGTTAAAGCACACCTTTTTAATTGTGAACAGGATGCCTCATTCACCTCCTCCTCCTGCTGAATAAATCCGTTATTGTTTTTTTCTTTTTCTTTTCAAACGGCTCACAGCTTGGAAACTTTCTCCTTTTTTTGTTTTTTTTTTTTGTTTTTTATGCCGTTTGCTTTGAAATTAAATTACTTCGAATTTCATGATAACCTTCTAGTGCCACCTAACGCGTGCACGGATTATATTTGAGGTTTTTCAACCTGAGATGCTTGCATGTTATGTATATGGCAGCCTAGATGAATTGGTGAAGCTCGTCGTGGAAAAGGTTACTAGTTTGTTATGGACAAATGTGCCTGCTGATTTTGTGGGAATTAAGGATCAAAAGGATGACATTATGAAGATGTTAGATCTAGGAGTTTCTGATGTAAGGTTTATCGTGATTCATGGTATGGGTGGCATTGGAAAGACAACACTGGCGGATGCTGTGTTCAGACAAATCTTCCCTCAATTTCAAGGTCATTGCTGCTTTCTTAAAGATGTTCGGAGTCATGATATATTCACTTTACAAAAGATATTGTTATCAAAAATGCTCAATCTCAGTTGCACAAACCTCTCCTTCCTTGAAGGGACTAACATGATCAAAAAGAGGTTCAAAGGCAAGAAAGTACTCATCATTCTTGATGACATCGACAAGCTGGACCAAATCAAGAGACTTGCAGGCCATGCTGATTGGTTTGGTGAGGGAAGTAGAATCATCATAACAACAAGGAATATTGATTTCTTGGTAACTGAAAGTGAAGATGACAACTCCTCACATTATCAAAAATTTTCATTCTACTATATGCCGGAGATGAATTGGGATGATGCTCTTCAACTTTTTTGTGAGCATGCCTTGGGACTTGCCAAGCCTCCACCTGACTATGTGAACATTTCATATGAACTTATCAATGCTCTCGGAAGACTTCCGTTGGCTCTAAATGTCATAGGTTCCACACTATGTGGAAAATCCATAAGTACATGGGAAGAATTCCTACAGAGGTTAAAGAAAGTGATAAATAAGGATGTCAAAGAGAAGTTGATGATAAGTTATGAAGCATTGGATTTTCGTCGACAACAAATTTATCTTGATATTGCATGTTTCTTCATCAATGAAGAGAAAACAACCGCAATTAAATATTGGGATGCAATTTTTGAGTATTCCACTGGAATCGATGTAAAGTTCCTTGCACATATGTCTTTGATAAAGATCACCGACAATGATAGACTGTGGATGCATGACCAACTTAGAGACCTCAGAAGGGATATCGTCCACCCAGAAAACAATAGCGGTGATCAAAGGGGTAGCAGATTGTGGCGTCCCAAGGATGCCTTCCATGCAGTGAAGAGAAAAAATGTATCTTTTCACCTCACATATTTTCCAGTTGATCCACTAGCATCATCACAATTTTAATTTGACATCAACTCAAAATGATACAAGTACTCATTGGTTATTACCTTTATCTTCTAGGGAGCTAAAAACATAGTGGCACTCAATCTTGGCACACCTGAACCCGATGCGACGTATAGATTTAAACGCATGGAATTTGTGAACTTGGTCAAGCTTAGGTTCCTTCAATTGGACCATGGAAACTTTGAAGGAGACTTTAAGGATCTTTTCTTCGAGCTAAGATGGCTCTCTTGGAGCAATTGCCCTTCGGAATTGGGAACTAGCAACATTGGGCTAGAGAACCTCGTGGTTCTCAAGCTTTCTGGGGTTAACATCACTAAAAACTGGGGAGGATGGCATCAAATCATGGTATGATATCACGACATAATTTTGTATTACGTTTACTCTTCATCTTTTCTAAGTTTCAACTTAATTGCTTTATAGGTAGCAAAACAGTTGAAAGTCCTAACACTCGAGAATTGTCCATCCCTTATAAAGACGCCCAAGTTCTCCACAATCTTGGGACTGGAGAGATTGATCCTTGCAGATTGCACTCAACTAAGAAAGATTGACAAGTCCATTGGCAATTTACAACATCTTGAGTACCTAAAAATACAATCTTGGAGCCTTTTAGCATTGCCACACTCAATTGGTAATTTAACGAAGGTGAAGCATTTAATCTTGCAATGTCCGATGCTTCAGGAGCTTCCCAACTCTATTGGACAATTGGAGTCACTACTTACACTAAGTGTCAAACCTTCCAAAATAAAAAAATTACCTCATTCCATTGGAAACCTTGAAAGGTTGGAAGTTATAAGTATCATGCAATGTCCATTAAAAAGGCTACCAGACTCGATCGGGAGGCTCCAATCATTGGTTGAGTTGTATCTGTCTGAATCATACATCATGAATTTACCCAATTGTATTGGAAATCTCAAAAAGTTGAAGAAAATATATCTAGACAGTACAAGGATAAGTGAACTTCCAAATACCATAGGAATGTTAAAAAATTTAGAAGAGTTAAGAGTCTACCCGAACCTGGAGGGGGAAATTCCAAGTGAAATTGGGGATATATTCTCGTTGAGAATTCTAGATTTTTCAGAAGGCAAATTTAGTAGACTACCGACAACCATCAATCAACTTACAAATCTCCAAGAGCTTGATTTATCCAACTGTGATCGTATTCAACAATTGCCAGAGCTTCCTAAGAGTCTAATAGAGTTAAGCTTTTCATTGACATCGGTGACCCCGATCCCCAACCTCTCAAACCTAACCAATTTAGTTGATCTAAATATGATGGGATGGCCAGTACAAGTGCCCAACATAGAGTGGCTTGTGAGGCTAGGTTCTCTGAGGTCATTGATCTTGGTTGTTGAAGGTATGACCTTGCCTCCAATTGATTTGAGATCCCTCTCTCAGCTACAATTTCTCCGTCTAAGTTATGAGTCGGAATTTCTTATCGGACTTCCATGCAGCCTTCAACATTTGATTTTAGATAACGTCCGGTCACCGATATATTGGTCACTCTTTTCCAACTTGGAGAATTTGGTAGAGCTAGCTCTCCTTGGTTATCAGCTACAAGAGATTCAATTCGGTGTGCTTGGAAAGCTAAGGAAATTCAACAAATTGAGGATGGAAAGCTGTCCATTGCTCAAGAAGCTGCCCGTTCTGCCATGTTTGAAGGAGATTCAGCGGATGTCATTTTCCGACAATCCTCAGTTAACCGAGATTCAAGGTTTAGGAGAATTGAAATCATTGCGTTCATTGTACTTCAACCGGTGCAATGCCATTAGAAGGTTACCTGAAACTGATCTGTCTCACTTACAAAGTCTGAATAGCTTGGGGTTCCGTGAGTGTGAATCGCTGGAGAGCTTGCCGAATTTGCCATACATGAAAACATCTTGTCATCTCACGATAGAAGACTGCCCGAGATTAAGTGATTATTGTGGCCCTTACCGGTTCTATAGAGACGGAGAAATTCTTTAGCATTTGCTCGGCAAAGACAGTCGATGATGGTAAGTCCGCATGGAGCCTGAACATGGCATCTTTTTGCACTCAATTGGCCCGCGATTGAGTTTGCTAAAACTTTTTTTGATTAGACGAATTGAGTGATTGACTTGCCTTGTCAGTTCCTGATATTGTCAACATTGAAATTTCTTATTGGTTATCATGGAGAGAAAATAGGCATACTAAGCAGGTATATAAAATTTGGTATGACAAGGTTTTTTCCACAATCAGCTAACACAATTTTCCTCTACATAATTTTTCTTTACTGTTCGTTTCCAAAATAGAGGAATTACATTTTTCTTCTCCGTTTGTTTTCCTTTTCGTTCATTGTCCCTCCAATCTTAAAATACCAAACATAGTTATGGAAGGAGATTGTTGCTGACATTTTTGTGTGTTAAATGTAATGAATGATCTCAAAAAAGCTTTGAAGTGCAGATATCAATAAGGATGCATGTGTCGCATTCGCCATAACCTTGATAAATAAAGCAATTTCTCCTTGAAAGACTAGCACAGTGATGCGTTTTAAAACCGAGTGACAAAATTATCCATACAATTTGGCCAAAAAAAGGTCCTTGGAAATTTTTTTACATACTATTACTCAAAATCTATAAAATGTATCACAGTGTCTATATCGTAACCAAAATTCATAGCATCCTTCGATCTCGAATTTCTGAAAAAAGAAAATCCCTAAATGCATGCATGCAACATACAATGAGAAGAATGAGAACGACATAATACTAAATGGTGGATTAAATGGTGATTTAGAACGACATAATTCCTAAATCCATTTAATGTAAATGTAACCGTCGTTGCATGAGAGATGATCAATAGGTGGTGTCGAGCCTAGTCAAGAGTCATGATCGGAGTGTTTTTAACCACGTCTTATGCTTCATATCGAAAATCTTCTGCAGGACGTGGTGCTAAGGAAGCTAACTTATACATTGAAATAGCTGAAGGCATACATTCTTGTTCGCATTACAAGACATCAGCGTGGTCAGTCTCCAACTCTGAAAATTCATTCTTTTTTGTTTCTCTGTGTTTGAATCTAAGGTATCGAGAGGGGTTAGTGGGGCAAGACTTATTCCACATTGCTAGAGCATTTTGCATATCCTTGAGAAGTTTTCTAAAAGAATGAAATATGCATTGGCTAGAAAAGAATAAAGGAAGTATGCTGGCCTTTGGGCATTAATTGATTGTAATTTTTGCGAATGCAGGAGTTTAACTTGAGCGATTGTTTCGTGAATCATGAAAATCTATTGTTTCTGCTTAGTTAACATTCTAAGATTGATGTACCTCCAGAAGTATCCTACCTTGCATTACTTCCAGTTGAGTTCCATCAGATTCGTTGTTCGGGTCTTAGATGAAATGAGCTTCACAGAGTGATATCTGCCCAATTAGACAATTACATTCTTCCGTTCTTGTTTGCTGTGCTGATGTCATGTCTTTTTCTTCTTCTTTTTGCTGTTTTGAGCTGGGTCTGGGAGTTTCATGACTGTGGCTCATCAATGAACAAAATAAGGCAAATCCCTTTAGTATTTTCTTTGTTTCCTGCAGTTCCAGAGATTCACCTGGGATTATATGATGATGCACAATAAAAAAAATGACTGTCCACATTCGATCCCAATGGTTGGAGTCGCAATGTTCAATAATCACATTCTTAAAGTTGAAATTATGCTTCTCCAGCCATAATGATTAGCCTTTTTCATCTACTTATGCAAAGTCGTGGGATGCAATCAACTATTCATGTTGAAATGTCTTATGTAATGGTGGGGGATCTATACGAGCAACTTAAGATTACTTACTGGGTAAACTTTTTCCGGCTGACGATCCTATTCTGCTTAGGCATTCAATGCCTCAATATACTAAATATTAACCTTAGCTTTTGTACGCTGAAGCAATTATTTTTAGTACTCATGGTAAGCTTAATCGAAGCATATAAGTTTTATCATAGAGCTAAGTCAGTCACGATGGAGACATGTTGGGGAAATGAAACTTGCAAGACCCGCAACTCCCTTTCATATTCTCGAGTGTGTTTAAGGGTTGCTTCCCACATACTTCACGCTAATTGATCCCCTACTTCATTTTCTCTTTGCAGTATGAGGAACTCGTTTTGCTAGAAAAAAGGGGTTGTTCCTAACACTCAACTTGTTCAAGGATCCAATTATTGTCTTACGGATGTCTTTCCTGATCGAGTTCCTAGACGAGCAGTACCAATCCCTTCCGTTCCCAAGTGTCTATTTACCATCAGAAGGGTTACTATTCGTGTAACGTTTAAGTCATTTTATGGTGGCAAGCTGTCTGCACCTCCTTTGACAGATTGACAAGCTTGTAAAGGGAGCTTCTGATCAGGCTCTTCATTATCTAAACATGATGATGGGATTGCTTGAGATTATGGGGCTTAACTACCTACCATCGTTTCCCTGATGCATTCTCGTGAGCAAGCAAGCACGCATGGATTTTGTTTAAGAAACCTTATTTAATCCGTGTCTGAGATGTAGCTCCTGTTTATTCTTCTTGGTAACTCCTCACACCTTTCGGAATTAGACTATCCTGTTTTTTCTTCTGTGCCATTGATAGGGGGCGTTTGTTACCCATTATAGCATGGAGAACTCATCCGGAACATGCCGTTTCGTGATTCGATCTATGTGTGGGGAATTTCATACTCGAAAATTTTACCTGAAATCAGTTTGAAATCCGGCTTCTCTGGTTGTTTTCGTGGGAAATGCATATAGGGCTTCCGTTCGCCATGCCATTGCACTTCACTGGTAGAAATTTCATGCCATTGATGTACACAGTGTATTCTGAATTCGGGTATGGAATTTTTCGGAAATTCTCCCTCTTGATTGAGTAGGCAAACTTCAAATCGGATGTCCATTTCTCATTATATATCTTGAATTGAATTCATAATCGTGTTACCCAATCCATTTACGATCGATAATGGAGCTTCAATTGCACAAAATAGATTGTTCATGGACGTCTTTGATTTGTCGCGTGAATGGACGTTTACTTTGCCATCAAGCAAGTTACAGGCAAGGTGGTCTGTCGGAACGTCCACTACAGCGGCGGCTGTGGCATCGGCACACAGCGAGAGGTGGAGGGAGAGGAGTCTGCTCGTTGAGGATGAAGATGGGCTGGGTGTTCTTTTTTTCTCAACGTGAATTGTTTTCTTTTTATTATCATTTCCTTTGTATTTGGAGCTTTTGGGTTACTAGACAACGTTTTTAAAGCAAAAACGATGCGGTTTCAAGTAATTTCAGTCCATGTTATACCTTCACTGTCACGCCCCGATCCTCGGACGCGCGCACATCCTTCTACTTGGTCGATTTTAGAATGCGATATCCCAGGACTATGTATCGCCGACCCTTTCTTTTTTTTTTTAAGCACATGCGAAAGCAGTTATAAATCCCCAGACAATAAAACAATGGGATAGGAAAGTAGGCCATATTTTTCATATTGAAATTCACAACCACACTTTCATTAACATCACCACTCATAGTATATTTACAATACTATTTACAACATAAAAGTCTCACACCTATCTATACCAAGACAGGGTTCACCAAAAAGGGATGGGATCTCAATCCACATCCGGGTTATATTTAAGATCCCTCTCTGGATCATCTTCTTCCTCAAAAGTCTTTCTCCTCTTCAAGTTCCTCTTCCTTAGATTCTCCTCAGGATCCTGAAATGGTTATTCAATAACCAATGAGACCACGTCTCAGCGAGTCCTACCCACTAAGACTCGATTAATAAACTAATACGCCATCCGGTTGCCTAAGCACAACATGAGTCAGAGGACTTACCTTAGCCTCAGTTCCAACCTGCAATTCAAGGTTAAACATAGATATTCAAACAATTCACAACATCCGATCAAGCATTGATCAATCGACTAAGTCGATTATATGTCAGCCAGACCCTTTCTAGGTCATTCCCACTCATACCACGATTTTCCAGTGGTGTACTCATTCACCAAATCACATGTGTTTCTCGGGCGTCATTTTCGCCAATGACATACCGATCACCGACACCGTGCGTTCTTTAAGGCGCCGTTTTCACCAGTGATAACCTTGATCACCGAACCACGTGTCCTTACAAGGGCGCCGTTTTCGCCAAGGTGACATCGGCTATAGACAACATCGTGCGTTCTTTAAGGCGCCGTTTTCACCAGTGATATTCCCATAACCACCGAACCACGTGTGTCTATAAGTCATTTACGTGCGTTCTTTAAGGCGCCGTTTTCGCCAGTGATACTTCCAATCACCGAACCACGTATGTCCAATAATATCGTACCTGATTGGTCTCACCATTCTCCCTACTATATAGCCCATCAACGTACTGGCGCTATATACCCATGCTTGGCCATTACCAATCAAATATTCAATAACAAACAATTTAGGACAATTCCTAAAATTCCACAATAAATTCAATTCCACACAACGTAGAGCTCAAATAAATAAACGGTCTGCACCACGACAATCGGCATGAAATTCCGGTCACCGGCCATCCCGGTTGAATTTCCGGAAAAATAATTAATTAAATAAATAAATTTCGAAAATAAATAAATAAACATTAAAAATCCAATTTAGGCCTATATTGCCTTATTGGAGCTCGAAACGGGTCGGGAAAAATCCCGAGATGCATTCAATAAATAACCCAAACATTTCTACTTGCTAATAGCTAGGTCTAACCACCTAACATGCATCATTAAGTCACTAATTTAATTGTTCTAACCTAATCTAACCACCTAAGTGCATGTAATTAAATCTAACCAATCCTAAGACATAATTAGCAAACTAATAAAGCTTTAGTGAGTAAAACTCACTTGATCAAAAGCGGTATCGGAACACCGCGACGGCGACGCGACGGTGGCCGAAATCGAACTTTCGACAACACCGGCGGGCTTGGGACCGGGCCTTAAGCTTGGCCCAACAAATCTCAGCCCAATTGAGATTTGTTCTTGCACTGGAATGGGCTGGACCTGCTGAATTGGGCTTGCGAAATTCACTTGGCTTCAAGTTCTTTGCTGGAAATTGGGCCTCAAAAAGACTGGGTTGTTGGACTCTTGCGGGCTTGAAATGGCCCTCATTTGGACTGAATCTTGCTGGGCCCGAATTGCTGAAAGTGCTGGACTGAAGGCATGGCCCAAATCACTAGAGTTTGCTGGGTTGATTGCGGGTGATGGGCTGCGCTTTGCTCGATTCCACGAGCTGGCTTCGTGGATGAAGATGCGTGGCTGGCGTTGCGGACGGGATGCAGTCAACGAAGGGGCTTCGGCGTGGCTTGAAGTTGACTGAGAGAAGTTGGATTGCGGACAGATGGCGCGGATGAGGGGCAGCTTCTTCGGTGGTGTTGCTCGGTCAACAATTGCTCCGCTCGGTGGAGAATTGACCGAGATGACGTGCGGACAGCAGAGGCGTGGGGACTTCGGTGGAGGCTGGCGTGAAGAGCTGAAGATCGATGGAATGGAGCTGGTTTCGCTGGCAGTCGTGGGATGGAGATGCGGAGTCAATAGAGGATTATTTGCTGGTTCGTTGTTGACCGGCACTGGCAGTTGGGAGACGCGTGGAGGAGGGCTGCAGCTGGGACGTGAGTAGCCGACCAAACTCGGTGGAGGCCTTGCGCGGAGAAGCAACGAACGACCGCAGCTTCCACTTGAGATTTCGGTCTTCAAGGCTTCGTGAGTGCCGCCAGTCAACCAGCGCTTCGGTGGTTTGCTTGCTGACCGAAGCAAAAAGGAGGAGTTGTCGCATGAAGTTAGAGGGAGAGAGAGAGGAAGTAATCCACGGCAGCTTGGGGAAGAGGATGAGGGGTGAGGGCCCTTTAAGCTTGATATTTTACAAAATATCTCCCAAAACAATTCTCAGCCATGCATAATTTCCTTGGCTCACAATGGACCTCTCATCCATTCTTCTAGAAGCCGAATTGGTCCAAATGTTGTGGCTAGGTGGGGGGTTACGAATTTTGGCACAAGCCCTCCTCAATTGGACATCGAACTTGCTCGATGTAATTTCATTTGACCTCTACAAAAAAAATCAATCGGCATTTCAATGCCTCAATTGACAATTTTCCTCATCCAATAATCCCTCACGCTTCTCAATTTCGCAATCGAAAACAACCTTCGGCATTTTCTGCACTAAAACAACCCGGTGACAACTTTTTCTCAAAAAGTGTCGGTTGTCAGAAAAATCTTCTGACACTCAAAGGCTCAGTCTGGAAGTCCAATTTTCTATCAATTTAGCCAATCTGAACTTCTGCCAAATTTCCGCGACGTCCGAACCTAATTTCCGTAAAAATCTCGGGACCTCCGAAAAATCTTCTGAGACTGAGTTGACGTTCCTAAAATAGCTTGTGACATCACTGAACTTTCGATTTCTGAAATCTGACTCAAATCGACGGTTAATTTCACTCCGGCGTGCTTTTAGTGTGACCTAGACTACCGGGTAGTTTTCAGAACTTTTTAGGGCAATTGACTTGTGGTCGATTTTCTTCGAGCCACAATGAACCCACTCAACACATTGGCGACTCTCAATTGTCGTGAAAATCTCGAGGGCTCGATTACCAACACAGGGTACCAAAACGACAGAAAATCAAATTAGTGCCGGTCGACGAGAATCTTCCAATTTAGTGGAGTCACCCACGAGCGGCCACACATCTCAGTCGAACCGACCTATCTCTGATCCCAATTCGATCTTTAACTGTGCAGTAATGACCTCTAAAGATGGACACGGTCGAGAAGCCACTTCCTGGTCGAATTCTCAAGTCTATTGCCTTAATATTCTTTAATGGCTTACCCAGCTAGTCTAGTTATCTCGAGAGTGATCAGCTCTGAGAACAACCCTATAGACACGTCAATGAAATGCCCGATTAATTTAATAGAAAACAATACTGAAAATTCTGGATGTCACATTCACTAATACACATCAAACGACCAGTGATTATCAGATTTTCACGTCAGATCTATTTAGATGAAACAACATTTCACTATTTCTCAAAATTTTATGATTAAATTTATTCAATTGAAAAGTTTATATTTCTATTCAATTTTCGTATAATGAGTTATGACTGATTGTGCAATTTTTCTCCCAAAAGGCTTTTGGAAAAATATTTTCCTTAAGATAATTATTTGTGCTGTTGAAAACAAATAGTTAATAAAAAACATTTTTACTATCAATAATAATTTATGTCTATATGTATATACTTTTTTTGGTGAGTTATGAATGATAAAGGATGTTATTATATGACCTCTCCCTAGGTAGAGCTTTGTCTACCCTTTAGCGGTAATTTCTTTTCGGAATAATGTTACAAATGGTCTGTGAACTTTGGCCCTATATATAATATGGTCTTTGTATTCAATATGGTCCATGAACTAGCCTAATGTTCAATGTGATCCCTAGACTTTTGGTATATATTCAATATAATCCCTGAACTATATAAATATGTTAAATAAATTGAACATACACTAGAAGTTTAAAAACTATATTGAACAAATTAAAATTTTAGGGATCACATTGCACATTCGGCTAAAATTTAAGAATCTCATCAAAAAAATTAAAAATTTAGTGATCACGTTACATGATTTGGCCAAAATTTACGTAACATTTCTGCCATTTTCCGAACCTTCTCTAAACCCTACTTGTACATCAAACTCCCGCTGCCTCTTCGGCATTTTCCAATCTGCAGTCTCCCTCGCGGTGGGTTTTCTCGTTGAAATCAAAGCTCCCCTGTTCTGCATCGTCGGCCAGATTCTGATCATCTTTGCTGCGCGTACGAATTGGCGTCGATGCAGATGCTCAGCTCCCCCGTCTCCGCAAGAGATTAGGTAGGCTTTGGTCCGACGATTATATCGTCGTGATAGATGAAGCAGCATCTGATGAGAAGCTGTACGAATGCTGACGGATTCTGATCGGCCAGCTCCACACGAACCCCAGCATCGATTTTGAGAAGAGTGTGGCGGAACGAGATCGTGACGTTTGCTGAGTTTTACGATGGAGTTTTCGCATTCACCCTTGAATCTGAAGCCAAGAAAGATCGGATACTTGACGGCAGGCCTTGGTCCTTCGCCGATCATCTTCGGTTACTTGAACCTTGCGAGCCCGACACTCCTCCTCAGTGTGATGTATTTACTTCTTGTGCGTTCTGGGTTCAAATCCATGGTCTCGTCCGTGAGTTCATTTCGCAAGAAACGGTTTGCAGAGTGACAAGTGAAAGAGGAACGGTTTTGGGAGCGAGGGTGGAAGTGAAAGGACTGGCCTCTTGTAAAGTCGGGAGGGCGAGAATCAGAATGAACGTGGTGTTATAATTTTATTTAATATGATCCCACATTCAGTTAAAATTACCCACATTAGATTTCATTGATGATTTATTATCCAAACCTAGTTGTCGATAACTATGGAGATTCTCCATATCTACGAGGATTAGTCTTGATGCAAAACTATATTTGTTAGGATTTGTATGGGCATATAAATAGGTCATCTAAGCCAAATGCTCTCATAATTCTCATTATTCATTTGAGAAGAAACCATCAACATTGAGAGGACAATTGGCTAGAAGTGCCTATTCATGATCATTTAAGCTCTGCATATTTGTTCTTGATGTCATTAATGGTTGGAGGTTAGTACATAATTTATACGCTTCCACATTTGATCCTGATTATCGGGATCATGATTTTCTGCAAAATTTCTAACATGTGGCGGATCCTCTGAAATCAGGACGGTCGCCAGCTGTGGAGGAAGAAAGCGCCGGTTGGATTTTAAGTACGAAACGTTACCTAGGTTCTACTGCTCCTGTGGCAGAATGGAGCACTATGCGAGACTGTGAAGAGGCCCCTTTCGAAGAAGAGAGATTGGATGCTAAGCGCGAGAGCTATTTTGGGCGATGGCTGAGAGCAGAAGTCTGACGAGTTCAGTCCGTCTCAGAAAATCTTCTACGACAAGAAACTTGATGAAGAGGGGGCGGGAGGGACAGATGTTAGAAACACTGGCCAGTAGTAGAGCGCGAATTGTGACTTTATAAAGTAGAAATTCCAGCCTAATTTGATCCAGAAAACACAGGAATGGGAAACGTGATAGTTTGATCCAGAAATTCCAGCCTAATTGTGACTTCTTAAAAAAAAATTCGAATTCCCTTCAATAATTTCTTTAAATGGTTTGATTCATTAAGAAAAATTGGGATAAAGTCATTTCAAGTGCTAATTTTTTATGTTTGTTATATGTCAGCCATAAAAATAAAAATATTGAAAGTACTTAACACTAATAAAATGAGAGTAGGATTTTGCTTTGGCAATTGAGTCCAAAACCCGACTTGTTTATTTAAATCCTACTCGTCTACAACCATTAGGATTTGGTTAGGTCGTACACTCAATTGTACTTGCTCGGCTTCCATACTTATTGGCTTGGGCAACATGCTTACATGAAAAAGTCTGCCCCCAACCGTTACATTTCTATGTAATTTCATGTTATGGATGGGCCCGACCAAAATATATATATATATATGTTATGGATGGGCGTAAGTAACACAATAGGCATGACCCTTGGGCCTGGCTTAATCCCGACTCGCCCAATGGTC
The DNA here is from genome assembly GCA_019915205.1 of Eucalyptus rudis. Classification (NCBI taxonomy): domain Eukaryota; kingdom Viridiplantae; phylum Streptophyta; class Magnoliopsida; order Myrtales; family Myrtaceae; genus Eucalyptus; species Eucalyptus rudis. The sequence continues at coordinate 4,188,069 of JAHMTN010000120.1, forward strand.
ACTTCCTCTTTTTTTTAATTTTGGTAAGAAATGAGGGCGAAGCCCTAAGTTACATCATTACTCTATTAGTAAAATTTGATCCTGTTTGATCTCCCATCAATGGAGGAATTAAACTTCTTGATAGCCTATTTAATGCTAGAGTTATATCATTACTCTCCTAACTATAAGCATACTTTCCTCCATGTTAGATTTTTTTTTTTAATAAAAACAAATCCACCATGTGAGTTAAATTTCTCATGACTTAGATAATACATATTAAGATTCAGCACATAATCACTAAAATATAGAGAATAAAAAAGAAAAAAATGGAGACATGAGTTTTTATCCTAGTTCACCCATAAATTAAAATTACGTCCAACGGATGATTTCATTATAATTAGCACATCATATCTCTATGTTAAATCACTCAATTATAAGAAAACAAAAATATTATATATACTTAGTAGTTATTCATGGCTAAAGTCCAAAGCCCAAACCACCATATGAGTTAAATTTCTCTCAACTTAGATAATATTTGTTAGAATTTGACACACAATCACAAGAAAATAGAGAATAAAAGAGAGAAAAAAGAAATCAAGACATAGGATTTTTATCCTAGTTCACCCTTAAATTAGAATTATGTCCAACAAAGGATTCCATTGTAATCAACACATCGCATCTTTATGTTACATTACTCAATTATAAGATAAAGAGATTATATATACCTACTCGTTATTCATGGGTTCAAACCCAAACTACTAATAAAATATGAATTTAAATTATAAAAACCCTTTTGGACCCAAAAAAAAAAAAACTATAAGAACCCTTTAGTGGCTTGAGACTCCCCCCCGGCTTGATTGAGCAACTCTAGGACTCCAAATCCCATATCATCTTATAAGATGGAGAGTATAATCCAAACAATATCATGTAACACGTATAAATTTTCATATTGATTGATTTTATTTTTCACTTGACAATTTTAAAAGGTCAATACCACGCAAAATCTCAAATTGATAACAAATTTATTCTTCATTAGCTTCTGTTAAATATATTTTATTAAATTGAGTTAATACAAAAAAAAAATCACAAACTGGTATACTCATGACAAATAGAGAGTGAAACCCAAAATTAATACCCACCAACCATTAAGTGTCATCCAACTCAAGAATTTGATTATAAAATTTAATAGAAACTATCGAAGGATAAGTTTATTAAATGTGTGCTAATTTTAGATTTAATTCGAAGTAAAATTGTTACAAGTTACTGGTTTGGAGTTTTTCGTAATATCAATCCTAAAACTAAATCCACCACACGAGTCAAATTTCCCACGATTTAGGTACTATCATCTAACACGCATAAAATTTCCTATTGACTGATTTTATTTTTCACTTGACGATTTAATCATAAGGCTCAGAAAAATATGATTAATTATTTTCTCTAACTGGAAAAGGATAACGCTTACAGATCATCCACCCAACCCCCAACAAAAAAAAAGGAAGAACGAAAAGGATAATGCTTCTAAACAAAAGCGCCGTTCACCAAACAATCAACTATGCTCTGACCTGGCAACAAGGCAGAGATTCTCGATGTCGGGCCCGTAGACGGAGGTCCTGTTGATGAGGCAGAGCTCGGCGGTCAACGTCGCTCCGGACAGGTCAATGGCTGCTGACCGGACCATGTATCCATACCTGATGACGCCAGGCATCCCTGTCACGCCCCGATCCTCGAGCACGCACACATCCTTCACACTTGGTTGATTTTATAATGCGATATCCTAGGACTATATATCGCCGACCCTTTCTTTTATTAAGTACATGCGGAAGCAGTTATAATCCCCAGACAATAAAACAATGTGATAGAAAAGTAGGACCATATTTTTCATATTGAAACTCATAACCAAACTTTTATACAAAACACAAACTTGAGAACTTCATAACCATTCACATCAAGTGGAGATCTCAAAAGAATATGGAATCTCAGTCCATCCGGGTCGTACTCAAGGCCCCTCTCGGGATTATCTTCTTTTTTTTCCAAAATTCTTCTCCTCGGGTTTCACCTCAGAGTTCTTCCACTCAGATTCCTCCTCCTCAGCTTCTCATCGGGGTCCTGAAATGTTTTCCCCAAACTGGGATGAGACTACGTCTCAGCGAGTTCTACCCCACTAAGCCCGACTAGTAAACCATTATACTATAGGCTGCCTAAACATGCACAGGGCAGAAGACGTACATTGGCATCAGATTCCACCTGCATATTAGCATAGATCAAATAGAGACACAAGCAATCACATCACAGATCGAAGCATCGATCAAATCGATCTAGTCGATTACACGTCAACAAGACCACTCACGGTCAATTCCTTTCGATCAATCAATTCACACAGCAGATCAAGGCAATGAATTACATCAAATCACACTCAGATCGAATCATCGATCAATCGACCTAATCGATTTCAAGTTAGCTGGACCATTTCTAGGTCATCTCACTCCACACCATATAATCCCCAACAGTACACTCAGTCGCAGAGCTACAGTAATGCTCTCGGCGTCTATTTGCCAAGGTGATATACAATAAACACTTTGTGCGCATGCTTTTACGCATTCCAATCACTTTCAACCACACTGGCACGATACTCAACACACAAAAGTACGGCCACGTAGGCACGATCTACGCCACACAGGCACGATACTCGACACACAAAAATACGGCCACGCAGGCACAATCTACGCCACACAGGCATGATCAACTATCGCCACACAGGCATGTGATCAACTATCACCACACAGGCATGATCAATTACCGCCACACAGGCATGATCAATTATCGCCACACAGGCACGATCAATATTAAACAATTTACGTGCATTCTCTAAGGCATCATACATGCCAAAGCGATGCAATAATCGCCGAACCACATCACACAGCATTTCTTCTCATCTTTTATCATCATTGATAAAATATTGTGCGTAGGTACACGATTAGCCTTAGCCAAAATACAATAATCTTGTTTCCACAATTCCCACCATTATTTACGTCCACCAAAACACTTTTGGTGCTGTCAACCGACACCCGATTATTTTCTAATTAATTATCCAAATTAATTAATCCAGGAAAATAATCTAATAATCACAATTAATTCAATTCCATGCAACGTAGAGCTCAATTAAATAAACGAACTACGCCACGACAATCAGCACGAGATTTCGGTCATCGACCATCTCAATCTTAATTTCCGAAAAATAAATAAATAAATAATAAATATTAAAAATTCAATTTAGCACAAAATAAAGCCCAATTAAATAGATGGACTTTACCACGGTCATCAGTAAAATTTTCCAGTCACGGGTCATCTCAGTTGAATTTCCGGAAATTAATTAATTAATTAATTAATTTCGAGAATTAATAATTAATTATAATAAATCCAATTTAGCTCAAATTGGTGTTCAGTTAAATAAACAGACTTCACCACAGTCATCAGCATAAAATTCCGGTTCCGAACCATCTCAATTGAATTTTCAGAAAATAAATAATTATTTAATTTAATTCCGAAAATTAATATTTAAATACTAAAAATTCCACTTAGGCCCGAAAAGCCTAATTGAAGCCCATTAAGGGTCGGGAAAAATCCCGAGGCACTTTCAATAATTAGTAGACCACGTCTACTTGCTAATTGCACAATCAATTTATCTAAATATCGCATCACAATTGACTAATAATTGCTAATTTATTCTAATTTAGCAACCTAAACATAATTATTTAGATTACTCACCGAAATCGCACGCAAACGTATCAATCCGACTGGGACGACACGAGGAACGATTCTTCCCAAAACACGGCTCGGGTTCGGGGCCCGGAAACGGCCCAAAACGGCCCACGAACCAGCTGGAAACCCACTCGGGGGTTTGCTGGTTCGGCCGCAAAACAGCAAGAAAGAGAGAGGGTTGGGGGCGGCAAGAGGTCGGGAAGGTAGGTGGTGGCTTGGTGAGGCCGAGCGGTGGCCGGAGGTGGCCGGAGGTGGCCGGATCGTGGCTTGTGGTGGCTGAATCGAGTTGAACAGAGGGCGGCACGGGAGCTGGACGGCGCACGGCGGGGACGGCAAACGCGAAGGGGCGGTGGCGGAGCGCGCGGCGTGCGTGGGTGGTGCGGACGGCGGCCCGGCGGCGACAGCGAGCTGCTCTTGCGCGGCTTCTTCTTCTGCTCCTCGTTCGGTTTGCACAAAGAAGAACGAAGAAGGAGAAGAAGAAGGTAACGTGGGGGAGGAGGCAAGAAGAGAGAGAAGAGATCAGGTTGAATGATCAAAGGGAGAGAGAGAAAGAGAGAGTTGGCGTGGGGAGGGGGTGTCCGCACGAAGGGGGAGGGGAGAGGAGAGAGAAGAGAGAGAGAGAAAGAGAGAAAAGAGAGAGAGAGAAGAATTTAAATAATAATCTTTTTCTTTTTCTTTTCTTTTCTCTTTTCCTTTTCTTTTCTAATTTCTTTTGGTCTTCGATTTTTCCTCCGATAATTTCTTTCTTGGAATTTCAGGCTGGTCAATAATTTGACGGACGATGAGATGAGGTCCAAAAATTTGAATTGTGACACGCTCGAATATTCGATTCCCAAAACAAAATCAAATTCCATGATTAAAATCGACCGGACGTGATTTAGTCCAATCCAACCAATTAGGTAGCTTTTAGGGATTTTACCGCGGATATATCCCTTAACGGCTTCACCCAATAAGTTAGTTAACTCGTGAGTGAAAAAAGGACCATAGGCACGCCGATGATATGCACATTTCATTTTATCGAAACGGGGTCGAATTTCAGGATGTCACAATCCCCCCGCCTCCTCCGTCCGACGCGCCAAATGGATGCGACAGCAGGTACAAGATGATCAACGGGGAGAGAGAGCGGAGGAGACGATGGCAGCGGCGGCGGCGATGCAACCATGATGGTCTCCGTTCCCACCCATGTTTTTGGTGGCTATAAGAGGAAGAGCGCGAAGAAGCTCATGATATATTTAGAGAGAGAGAGAGTTAACACCTAAATTTTGGTACCTAGTTATTTATTTATTTATCTATTGCATTAAAAAACAAGTGATTAATTTTTAACCCCTTAAAAAAATTAATTAAGTAATTAATTACATAGTATATAGTTTATGTGCATTTATTTTTAATTTGCATTTATATTGGACCGGTGACGGATGAGGTCGACTTGATGATTTTGAACTTTATTTAATTTGGCAAAACTGCAAAGAGAGCAAATTGGCCCAAGTCTGTAATTTCGAGGAGATTTTACGAACTCATATTCACAAGATTTTAAATTTGAAGAAATCCTATTACGATTTTGAAAATTGGTGGAGAATATTCATTTTTGTAAAGAAATATTATGTTCAAGGGGTTATAGACAATCTTCGTGTATATTGAAAAGGGATGAAATATTCTTCAAAACATTACATTTGTTTTGCCTATACAAGGGTTGTGTACGGAGGTCGATGGGGCCTTCTCTTGGTTCGCAAAAAAAGGAAACAACAAAATTAAAAGTGAAAGAGGGAGAGAGAAGTGACGTGAGGAGGGGGCAGAGAATAGGGGTGTGCATGGTCCGGGCGGGCGGTTCCCGACCTAGAACCGGGAACCGCCCGCTAAGGACCGGTTCCGAAAAATTGGATCCGGGATCCACCCGTTTATTGCATGGATCCACCCGGGAACCGGACCGCCGGTCCGGTCCGGTTCCCGGGTGGATCCACGGAACCGATCTTGACGCGAAAAATCGACTCAATTGGACACGAAAAATTCAAGAATTAGAGAAATCTCGCTCGGCTATTCTATCACCAAAACAGGTAGTGCTAAGAGGGTTCGTGGGGAAGAGTTTCAATCATAAAAACCCTTACTCGGCTCGAAGCCGGAGGTGCGAAGGCTAGTTAGAGACGAATCGAACTTCAGTCGGCCGGGAACGAACGGTTTGAACCAAAAGGAAACTCACCAGAAATGCCGAGGTTTGGGAACGAGAAGTCTTGTGCTCGAGGTCGGCGATCGGCATCGAGGATGGGCGAGCAATGCTCGACGTCCATCCACTTCTCCCTCACTGTTGGCGTGGTGGTCGGCGCGGAGGCGAGCTGTGGAGTCGCGAGTCACTGCTGGGCGGAGCAGAGGCTGTGGCAGGTGGCAGCCGGTGCGAGGGGGCGAACAGCAGCAGCAGCTGGCGCGAGGGGGCGAACACGCCGAACAGCAGTCGCAGCCCGCGGGTCACTGCTGGGCAGAGACAATCACTGAAGAACCGAAGAAGTTGAAGAAGTTGAAGAAGTCGAAGAAGAAGAGAGACAGAGAAGAGAGACAGACGGTCACAGAACAAAAGAACCGAAGAAGTTGAAGACACTGGACAGAGGAGAGAAGTCTTGGTTAGGGTTTGTTTTGTTTTAGTAATAGTTTAATATTAAAAAGTTCCGGTCCGGTCCGGGTGGGCGGGTGGGCGGATCCGCCCATGGAACCGGGAACCGGACCGGTACCCACCGGTTCCCGTAAATTGGAACCAGGAACCGGACCGGTTCCCTCAAGAACCGTCGGTTCCAGGCGGTTCCGGTCCGGTTCCGGGCGGTTCCCGGGTATTTTGCACACCCCTAGCAGAGAAGAGGTCTACGAGGGAAGTGACCGGCCAGCAGGGGGAAAAGAAGAAAAAGAAGGAAAAAGAGAAAAGCAAAGGGGGGGCTGTTCATCTTCTTCTTCGTGCAGCCACAGCCGCCGATCCCCTGTGCAGCCGCCGATCGCTGCGCCCGCGTCGCTCGCCCTCGCGCACCGCGCCACCACCGCCTGTCCGCCTCGCTCACAGCCTCGCCAGTTACCGCCGTGCCCCATCTTGCGAAGCCAGCTGCGACCCAGCGCTGATGCCCGCGCCTCAGCCGATCTCCTTCGCTGTCGCCTACTGAAGCCGCGCCGAGCCCTGCCGCCCGCGCCAGCCACGACACCAGCAGCCCGACGAAGCCACCGCCGCTCGCCTGCGAGCCCCCCACCACCAACACCTGAGCCGCTCCTGTTCTGCTCCGTCTCGCCAGCAGCGCCGCGCGACGCCGCTCCACCCACCGACTCTGCTCGACCCAACACACACACCCATCCGCTGCGCCAGAGCCAATCACCGCGCCTACACTCGCGCGCCTCCGCCTCTACTCCGACGACCCGACACTGCTCCTGCCCTGTTCGTTGGTTATCCCTGTCGCCGATCCGCCGCACGCCTCCGCCTCTGGTCCGACGCCCGGCGGCCCCCTCTCTGAGCTACAACCCATCACAGCTGCAACCCACCGACCCAGCAACGCCTTTGACACCCACTGTTCCGCCCTTTGCCGCTGCTGGTCCGTTGGCTGTCGCCGTTCGCCGGATCACCGACGACTTTGCCCATCACCCTCACCGGAGACCTACGGTGACCCACCACCACAGCGGCCCCTCGTCGAACTAAGCCGGGCTAGCCACGTTGGGTCAAGGTTGATTAACCCGGATTTAGGAAAAATCCCAATTAGGTAGTTTTTATTATTTATTTATTATTTATTTATTTTTTATTTACTTGAAATATTCCTTAATGTATGATTGAGATTCCGACATGAAATAGCCTCTCAAATTGAGAATTGTTAATCCGATTTTCGTACCTAAAATCCGACTTGCAATCGCCTAGAAAATCGCCGGTCCGATCACACGCTCGAGATTCGATTTGCTATTTTGTTTAAAAATTAGCCAACCCAATCTCATGTGCGAGATATGGTTCGCCAATTTATAGATATCAATCTTATCCAGTTTGATTTGCCACCGTGTTAGTTGAATCAATCTTATTTTCGTAAAAGAAAAAATCCAAAAAAAAAAAAAGATATTAGATTTAGGATTAGGTTTATTTTAGAATATTTCTTGTTTTAAGGTTATTTTGCATATTTAGAATAGGGATTTATTACGAATTTTTAAAAATAAAAATCTTAAAAAAATGCATTTATTTAGGATGTTAGTTTTTTTTTTTAATTTAAGGTGCACATTTAATTATGTGGCAATTTTAATTTCAAATTTCATAGAAAAGAAAAAAAAACTAGAATTAGGGTATTATTTACACGTCATTGCATATTAGGATAGATTGCATGCTCTTTAGAAGAATAGAAAAATCATGTGCACGTCATATAGAATTAGGTTCATGAAAATCATATCATTTAGTAATTGTTGTTAGATCCATTTAATTAGAAATTACCCGTCATTAGAATTAAGTCATTAAGTTAATTTAGATTGCACATTTAATTATTGCATTTCTTTACAAATTATTTTACTCATGTCATATAGTTTAGGCTATAATGCTATGTCATATCACTTCATGTTAGATTAGTAATATTGTATTGCATATAGATTAAATTCTCATTAAGTAAGCATGACAAAAATTAAAGCGATTGTGTGTTAATTAGAAATCATATCTAGAATTGTTGATAAGAATTTTGATCTAACAATGCAGATGCTTTCGCTGCTATGAGGTAAGTCCTGCGTTTTTTTTATTTGCTTTCTTGAGTGTTAAATTGATGGTTTGCGCACCCGCATGAGAAGTGAATTAAAATTAATTCAAGCTGCTTGCAAAATATTTTTTTCGAAATAAAAAGAGAAATGTACTGAAAAGGCATTAGAAAAGTCTAATGTAACCAAGTCCCCGTATTCAAAGTCTCTAATTCGTAGAAATAAAATAATTCTCCAATTATTTTACTTAAGTGTCTAATCGACCTACTGTAAACTGATTAGTGGCAACTCCTTTTGTATGCTAAATATATGAACCTAAGTCAAGAATTGGTATGGGCTTGGGAGAGCCCAAGTTAAAATAGACTTGCCTAATTTTAGGTGGTGCACCCAAAATTTATGTCGTGACAACTTGACAACTCCGCTGGGGATTTGAGTTAAAACTCTTAGTGGATTTAGGCCAATTTTCTTTTTTTCTTTTTTTAAGAAAAAAATATTTTTGTTTGACAGTGAGGATCTTAGGTACGTCCCTAACGTTTAAGGTGTTAAATATTCTTACAAGATGGGAGGTATAAGGGGAAGCGTTTGCTAATCTTTGTTTTGCAGAGAGGTGTAGGAATATATGATTTATTTTCATGAACGAAGTGTTGTTTGATATAAACTGTTGTGCATACTTATGCATTTACACTATACTACTGCACACACAACCTGCCGTCGGACCTGGGCTACATAGGATCATCTAGGATGGTATTGAAATAGATACCATTTCGACTGCATGCCTGCAGTATGAGTCGCCCATCTTAATCCTAATTTTTTTTTATGGTGTTAAGAGTACCCACCTCGGTCCACATGCCCACAACCTAGGTCGGCTTTTTAACCAAGCCGGAGTCATGAGGACCCGATGTAGTCCACACACCCGTGGCTAGTCCAATCATCCTTGTGGCTTCACTTTGATAAGCCTTATATATTAGAAATCGAGTCATTTACTATGCGCATGTCTATGTGATTGCCATTAATTTTCCTTGGTGAAGTAAGTCTTCTACCCTTATACTATGCAATTTACTTACTTTGTCGTACTTTTGGTCCGTCCATAACAATCTAGGTTAATTGTTTGATCTAATTCATTCGTCAATTAGGAATGAAATGAGGAAATTGCCATACAATGAATCATTTGCAAAAAAACTTTGGAGAATTTGTTTTTAATTCATGTCTAGGAAATTTGGTTTTGTTATGGTGTCTATCTTTATTTTCCTAGTCCATTTTTAGGAAATGCCCTTCTTGTACGAACTTTTCATGAATAAATTAAAAAAAAATAGAAAAATCGATTAGATCATTGTCATGTATTGACTTTCTATTAACACCTCATGCTTACATGTTCACATTCATTTGATTTAGGTGATTATGGAGCGATCCCGCTCACCCATCCGTTCACGATCGAGAGCTAAAACGACTGATCAAAAAGAGCTAATCTCGTCAAGTAAAAGTGCTGCGATCTATCTTCAATGAGAAATTGCGACTCCAAGGAGAGAGCCAAGAAGACTTTTGAATCGTCTTATATTCCTGAGGTAGCCGAATTTGATGCTATCATGAAGAGACTAGTGACATATCTAGAGGGAAGAATATCTGACTTGAAAGGCTCGCATCGCAAGATCAAGGATGGCGAAAAATTCAAGTACACACGATTCATGATCCTCAGTAGTTCGATTTCCTCATTTAATTAAGGGCATGCATCTTCCCCTGCGTGAAAATTCTTTTCGCTTTTTAGGGATTAATTTCAATTTCTTATGTGCTTGAACATTACATTTCAATACATGTAATTTGATTAATGATAATCAATAAAATTACAAGTTTTGTTTTGAGGACATGATGTGGTACACCAAACTAGCCCGATGACGATATCCAACAATGAAAAAAAAAATCATCCATGGAGAAATTAGGACTAGGCTTCTTCATGCTTCCTCATCCAAAATATTCCTTAAAAAAAAAAATCATTTTTGAAGCCATTTCCAAAAGCATGCATTAGGTTACCCTTATTTGTTTTTCTAACTTATTTACTTCATGTCTCATAGTGTAACAGAGAGGCATTTGAAAATAACGCGTCAATTTTCAGTGATAGTGGGCCCGTTGATTCGGGAACATACATCTGAAGGAAAAATAGATGTGGGGGCAAGGGATTAGCTTATCACTACTTATCCTCTTACTTGTCTCGAGCGATTTCCTTGCACATCAATAAGAAACCGAGGGCAAGTCAAAAGAAGATCATTAGATTCCAAAATGTGATGTGCGGCACATCTCATTACAATTTTTTGTGTGAGATGTCATTCTCGAAAGCCAAATGAAGTTTCTTATTTCCGTGAGAAAATGATGGAACAAGTCAAAAGAGGATCATCCGTCATGGATGAAATGGATACATTGAATATAATTAATTTTGGAATTGACACTCTATTCTTTTCCTTGCATATGACGAATTGGGGCACTACAGATTCTAATAGTGACATGACTAAGACAAAATCTCAATCCGAGCCAAAATGGTTGTGCAATTTGAATTTATTCTAATGTTGCATGGTAGCCTATTCATGCACATTCTCTTGTGCAGGGGAAAAAGCGGATTTTCAGGGACAATCCAATAACACCCATTCCCGAGACAATCCCCTCGTGGGGACAATTCCTTGAATGAACACTCAAAATCATGTCTTTCATACTTATGAAAGAATTTTTTGAGTGTGCTAAATTGTTTATTTTGAAGTTTGCAGTTTTTCATGCTTAAAGCTACTGAGCTCCTTTAAAAAGACTTTTGTATGATGACTCTTACATGTTTAGTCCACCAATTTCCCTAAAAAACATTAAGATGGACTAATTCAATGAATGATGTGGAATGGATTAAGCATGCTAAATGAGACGTGTCAAGATGATGAAATGTAAACCTTATCCTATACACAGTCTCCTACTTATACACTTGTGAGATGAGTGTAGGAAGTTCCATATCTGCAACGTAAAGAGTTCTCTCGCAAAAGGTACGATGACCGAAATGATGAGGGACAATTCATTTCTTTACCCAAACACAATAGGCGATCCATTGCTTAACCCTTTTGAGCCTCATACACTTATGGAGATTTTTTTATTATATATTACCCCTGTCAAGAACCACCTCACATTGGGGCAAGTTGGAGGTAAGACAACATCATGACGTGAGGAAAATGAAAATAAATTTCTTGCTCTCACTTGCATTAATCTTCAAGCCATGCTATTACATTGAATTCATGCGGTAATTTAAGTGCCTTAGGATGATGAAGAGCATTTCTTTCTCTATCTTATACACTTATATCATTTACATCACCCGCTTGAGCTTACAATTTCATTTCTTTAAACCTAGTTGGTGATCATCTCCCGCATTGGGGCAAGGCAAAATGCAGATTAAGACCCTTGAAAGTTCGAGTGTAATTCAAAGTATAATTGCTTGACTCATATGCCCAAGAATTGAAATCAAAATAGAATTAAGGGGCATGAAAAAGCAGTGTGCCTGGTAAGCAAGGCCAATGCCCATGAAAAGGAAGTGAAAAAAATGCATGAAAACTAGGGGCATAAAAAAAGCAGTGCGCATGGTAAAAACAAGGCCGATGCCCATAGATGGAAAAAGAGAGTCAAGATAGATGACTATCAATTGCTAAAATTGAATCCCAATGGAGTAATACTCAAAAAACTCAAATGTTGAGTTTTTACAATCAATGGGGCGCCTTATGAAGACGATCCCCAATAGTGAAAAAGAAAACTGGTGTAGATATCAAGATGATCACCAACTTCGACCCCCCTAAACACTTTTGAGCCTAACAATCCTTTTGTTTCTCACCAATGAACCAAGCTTACATTACGTCACTTGCAAAGTCTCTGTAGATTATGGCACTTAAATTAATGTGGGGTTCACATGTTTTAAGCATCGCTCCTCATTTTGCAGGGTTTTTGACTTGTAAACCCGAAGATGATTACACAATTATTCTTTCAATAGCCTTGACTCAAAGAGTCTAGTTGTCAAGCCATTGACCAAGCCATTGACCAAGCCCACATTACGGTCCTTGTTAAAGACCTCTTAGATTGGTAAAGTCGTATCGCTTGCGAGAATACTCGGACCCTTGTCGATATGATGATCGTGAGATTGAGTGATTCTCATAAAATATCCATTTTGAATGAAAGTGAGTAAAAGTGCTTTCTAACCGAAAGTCTCTCATTTAGCATTCTTAAAAAATCCATGCCATTGTCTTGAACGACAATTCTCTCCTATGGAAATTTGGGTGATGCAAATATGGTAAAGTCATTATGCATAAACCTTGATTGAATTGATGAAAACCCACTGAACTTTGAAATGTGCATTTTAGAGTAACTCTTGTCTGCCTCTTTGATGAATGCATATCAGTTTTTGCTCTAATCATGTCAGAGAGGTAATATTTCCTTGAAGACCAAGTAATACTTGACGTCCAAGTTGCTCCTTGAAGCCTTGAGATTAGCATACTTTCGTAGCCCGAAGCCCTTTTCACTGACTTGGCATGCTTCCGTAGCCTGGTGTTCTTCATATTGACCCACTGCGGTAGAGTCTACAAGGATGAGAGAAACTATTAGTTTTCTCGTCTAAAGTGGGGCCCTACAAGATTTCAATAAGAAAAGGGAAAAAAAAATTCATCTTCGGCCGGGCATCTCACGTGCTCCTCACATGCCGATTGCTTTCGTTTCGTTGTGTGTCCTTGGTTTTGTTTGCCCTGTTGAGGGATTTCTCGTGGCGCGTGGACCGGTCTCCACATATTGCGTGAGGCTTGAGCAAAGTAGACCTGTCAAATGAGTGAATAGAGTCGGATCGATTTGAAAATGGATCGATCCAAATAGATTTATTTAACTCATTTAGATTCATTTTTATACAATATGACTCAATTCATATTGATACAATGCTTCTATATTTAGCCTAATCTATGAAAAATTATAGATGAAAGTGCGAAGCGAACGATCATGACATCTAATAAAGGTGATAAAGAATATAAAGAGAGTTCTAGAAGTAGGTTGGGTTTAAATAAGTTGTAAACTTATTTGTAACCCATTTCAACGGTCATATTATGTTTAGATCAATTTATGACCTATTTATTTAATATAACTAGCCGATTTATGGCTCATTTGACACGAGTTGATAACCCATCTTGATGAGTATAGAGCAAAATCAATGTCATCGTCGTTTAATTATGATTTACAAATTCTTGCTTTGCATGGAATCATACATGATCATTCATACATTATGAAGTTTCCTGTAATGACTAATTTCGGTGAAATTCTTACCAAGGGTACGGATTTGCTTGTCGAAACTATAAAATATGGGTGCCTCGTCGGCCGGCCGATCATTGTCGATCAACCGTATCGACTACCAAATAATGAAAATCGGAGAGGGCGATGAAACAATGGTCAGCCCAAGATGGTTAGGCTCGGCGTGGTGCGTACTTACCTCCTCTTCCATTCGCATTTGAAAAATGTGGAAGTGTCCATTAGCATTCACCATAAAGAAGCTTGTTTCTATTCTTCACGTAATCTAATGCATCATCAATCCACTCGATATAGAGTTTATCGCCAATTTTGATTTATTTAGATTTTTATCTGTTTGGTTCGCTGAAAATGATTAGTTGACCAAAAACACTTTTCCGTCAACAAAAATATTCATGCATGAAACTAGAAGAATGAATTCCTAAATCTCAAGAAGTAAAAAACTTTCCAAAATTGAGCAATTATTTTTTTCTCTAAAATTTCGAATATATATATGTTTTGGGATTTCACGGCAAGTACTATAATTCTTTTTCGAACGATGAAACGTTGATGACACATTATTTGTTAATAGCTTATGGTGGGACGTATTCCACGTAGAAAGTACATATTAGCGTTCGAAGGAGAAATCATGTGGAAGTCTGTAATACTCTTTTCTCTCTTGAGATCTAACGTGATGAGTCTCGAAAGCGAAAAAAACACAATCTCTCAATGCCAAGGATTGAATTCGGCAATGAAAAATCATGAATATTGGATAGTCTTGCATTCTCATTGATTTTTACTGCACTTGTTCCTCGTTTGAAGAATTAGGGAGATCCTGAATTTTCTTGCGCCAAATTTAACTGTGCGAACAAAGCTGGACCACGCAAATATCTTTCAACTAGGGGTACTAAGCCAGCAAGTTGATAAACTATAATCTTTCTCATGCAAAATAATTAGTCAATTGCATACATTTTCTGGTCAATGAAAATATTCATGCATAAAACCGGAAAAATGAATTCCTAAATTTAAAGAGGTAAAAACGTTTTTCAGAATTGAACAGTTACTTTTTCCCCCCAAAAACAGACATGAAAATGCTAGCATAAGAAAATTGAAAACCATAAACTCTCTAGAATTTTGATATATATATGTGTGTGTGTGTGTGTTATGGATTTCATGACAAGCACCCTTTTTTCCCCTAGACGATGAAAGGTTAATGACGCATTATTTTTTAATAGCTCACGGAACATGGTGTGACGTATTCCAATTAGCAAGTACACAATAGCATTAGAAGAAGAAGAAGAAATCATGTGGAAGCCCATAATACTTTGTTTCTCTCACGACGAGTCTCGAAAGCAAAAAACACAATCTCTCAAGTTGGGTCGTGTAAAATGCCGAGGGTAGAATTCAGCAACGAGAAAAACATGGACGTTTGATAGTCTCGCATTCTCATTATTTTTTACTGCATTTTTTCCTCGTTTGAAAAATTAGGTAAACCCTGAATTTTCTTGCGTCGAATTTAAACGTGCGAACAAAGCTGGGCCACGCAGAGTGTCTGCCAGCTAGGGGTACTAAGCCGGCCCTGAATTTTCTTGTTCATTACGACGATACCAGGGAGCCAGAGGAGGAATTGATTGAATCCTCTTGTCGGAACACTTGGCCCCGATCTTCGAGAGAGAGAGAGAGACAGAGACAGAGAACAGGAAACAAAACAGAGTATGAGGGGACAAAACTGTGTTGTTCTGAGGCCAGAATGGAGAAGAAACGGCAAACAAGGATAAAAAGACAGAAGAAAGGAAAGAGAAGTTTCCGAGAGTGAAGGGGGAGAGAATGAGAACAAACAAGGAAGAGAGAAATAGAGACGAAGCAAATCGTGAAAAAAAGAGGAATATCTCAAGGAATTGGCGACGCTTCTAACCAAGTCGTTGGATTCGATTCTTTGGTTCATAGAGGCAAAGTGGTCTCCCAGCACTTCATTGAGCTCCTAGTAAACGTGTTAATGGCGACTCTAAAGTGATTAGGGAGGAATGAAAAAAAAAAAAAAAATCGAATTACAGTCAGAATGGTTTGGGAGAGTCTATCCTACACATACGTGCCATCTTACGAGAGGATCCCGTTTGACCCCTTCAAGATTCATTTCAAAGGGGGTTGGGAGAAGATGGCGGCAGATGAGTCGCCCGTGTTCCATGAGATCACAAGTTTGCTTCACAGTGGGAGCAAACTTTTAATGACTTGGGAGCAGACTTCTAATGACTTGTACCTGGTTGCCTAATTACAACACAACGAGTGACTTCTTGATTACTAGAATCTTGGTAAAATTACCGTGATGAATTTGCTAACCTTAGACTTTTGGGTCACTGGTGATACATGATAATTATGACTTAAACCGAACATTTTCTAGTGTGTGTAAGACCTTTGTGATAATGTCCAAAAGAAATCGGTAGAGCTAATTGCTCCTTCTTACCTTTTCGGTCGGGTCCACTCTATTAGAATTTTGTCCTCGAGTGTGTGCCGTGGACAATGTGCTAATAGTGTCATTCACACCATGTGGCATATCCTATTTTATTTAACCATTTGTTGTTTTTTCGTATGAATACAATACCATATGGTCTTTTTAATTTGTTTACCCTATTTAAATGGAAAGGCAAGCAGCAATTCTGACAAATGGGCGTCATTCTCTTTTCGTTATCTCTGTCTTTATTCATTTTGGTCACCCTTCTTGCCCATGTCTAAGGAGCAAATATCGAGTGCACTCGAATAACGCAAGTCCATCTAACATTTGCCGTCAGATTCGACGTATTTCATAGAGGTATCGCCTCACCTAACATCGCGTATGGGTCAAACTCCACGAACCGGATGTAACTAAGATTATTTCCTGATTTAAGATAGGCTGGGATAGTAAAAAGAATAATTGGCGTGCCTCATCATTTTGGGTGGGATTGTTGACTAAAGTAAGCTCTTCATGAAGGCTTTCAGATACCCAATGAGGCCACGAAGGCCTAGATAGAAAGTGGTGGAAAGAGACTGTTGATACTTTACTTAACTTCCATTTATTTTACGAAAAATAAATAATTTGAGAAACATTTTTTTAATATGATCATTTGTGTTGCTTTAAATAGTTATTTAATTAAAATTATTTTTATTACCAATAACAATTTATGTCTAAATATTTTGGTGAATGATGAATATATTTTTCTTTGATTCATTTTTGTAAACTATATAAGTCATCATTTAAAATATATATATATATTTTCGAATCATTGGTTTTTCGTGAAACAAACGGAATCTTAAATTTTTTTACCCCAAATTCTTTCCTCACATTCTATATTCCATATCTTGGAATTCGATCCCTAGGAAGGAATTCATATCCAATAATCTTTCATTGCTATGTCTTGTTGACCGAAATTGCATTAAACCATGATTTTCAGGCCACTTTAGGCCATTTTCAGGGAGTCTCGACCAGAAACTAGAGGGAAAATGACGGTGAAGATCAGCAGATATTTGAGGAAGTGATGGAACGCGAGCGTGAGAAAACTTGAGAGAGCAGAAAGAACAGAGCTTTTTGGAAAGAATTCAGACACAGAGAGAGGAAAAGAAATTGTAACGAAAGAGATGAAAGTCCCAAGAAAGTTCGACGAATTGGCAGGGTTTCGCGAGTCACCCACATCCGCCATCCCCGTTAGAGAGGCAGATTACTCTTCACGTAGTTGAAGCTCTGAAGCTGCAGAAAATGGCGGACATCCCAGATGGCATAGCCGACAGACATTCGACTGCGAGTGCCGGCGAAATTTCTGGTTCGGTTACTGTGCGTGCCGAAATTCT
Source organism: Eucalyptus rudis (assembly GCA_019915205.1). Taxonomy (NCBI): domain Eukaryota; kingdom Viridiplantae; phylum Streptophyta; class Magnoliopsida; order Myrtales; family Myrtaceae; genus Eucalyptus; species Eucalyptus rudis. The sequence goes on from JAHMTN010000120.1 coordinate 4,205,571, forward strand.
GGAACACCTGGCTTACAGGGCCCTCTCCTTCGTCAGGTCCTACTGAAGCCAACGGAACATGCTGTGTTAAGAGCAGTCCTCTGTTCTTGTCCGTTCAGTTTTACTTAAAGGTGTGCAGAAGAATCGAAAACCGCTTGGATCACCTGAAACCGGACCAGAATCTACAGTTCTCGTAGGGGCCGGTCCAATTCTCGATTCTAGTCTTAGAACTGCCAGCTCGCCTAGCCACTCGGACTGGAGCTGGTATATATATTTAAAAAAAAAATGAAATTCTATCTCAATTACTTAATTATTTAATAATTTTTCCACCAAATATATATGTCATATATGTATATTTGTAGTTATTGGACATTATTGACTAATGTAATGGGATTAACCCCTACATTTTTTCATTCTAATAATCCATTTACTTTTTTTTCAATCAAAATAAAATAAATAAATGTAGAGGAAGGAGAGAATCGATTAGAGATGTTCAAAGAAGCCAATGGCTCCTTTTAAGAGTATAATTAGATCTCTCCTTAACCATTCCCATTATTAAATTAGGTTGACGTTGAAAAAAGATGAATTAAGTGATCAATGTTTTAACTTTTATGGAGGTTAGGACTTTTAACGTGGAGTCCAATTTATTCGCATTTTTTCAGTGTCGAAAAACTTTAGGAAGACCATACCATAACCTTCAAAGAAATTAAGCTTTTAGCTAACGAGTATTGTCTACTCGTTTTGCTTTATTGTTTTCAATCCTTAATCAAATTCAATGGCTCGCAATTTAACCCGAATATAAGACCGAACAAACTTTGTAGGAATTGATGACCAATTCTATGGACCCACTAGGGAACCGAATTGAACCGGTGCTTTAGTTCCTAGGTGGAACCACGGAACCAAAGGGCAGATCTTGGTTCCAATTTTTCGGAATCGGTTCTTAGTGGACGGTTCCCGGTTCTAAGGCGGGAACCGTCCACTGGACCATGCTCACTCCTAGTTTACTTTATTTCCTTCATGAAGTACTTGTAGATCCCTTTTTGCCTCATCTTTTAAGCTGTACGTGAGGTGCATAGGACACAGCCAATGAGACTTACTTGGTAAAACCAGCGGCACAAGTTCCTGTCATGAGATCGAATTATGGGCAGGGAGCATTCGCTGCAGTCGAGGTTGATTTCTTCATCGCAGCGAAGCTCCGAGCTTGGAACTTCCGTTTCTTACGACATTCCTAGCTATAGGAATTCATCCGTTTTAGCATCGCGCAGAGCTACATAGTTACTCATATGGATTGCAGGAGATTTAAGCGTTGAAATAACATGAAACCTGGACGATCTTTCACCACCTCTGACGGAAAGAATGAAGATGGGCATAAAAGAGAAGATCTCCGAAACTAAATGTTAGAAATATGCAAATACAAAGATTGAAAATGAAAATTCGAATCATGACATAAGTTCGGGTTCAGGTTGGATTGTACCTCGGTGGGCTTCCTTTGCATCTTGATTTATTTTATGCTTATATATATTCATTTGTATGTGCTCGGATATAACATGGAGAGATTGAATAGACATTGGTTTTAAAATGCTATTTTCCCGTGAGGAATTTAGACTTTTTCCATTTCCTCATTACATTATATATATATATATATATATATATATATATATATATATCAGCATTTAGTTTTAGGTTTTTTATGTTTAGGTAATGTCATTTTATAAAATAAAAAAAAATAAAAAAATAAAATACCATTCATTTACATCAAAACCTTTCTTGCATTTCATAGTAGTTTAGTCTAGCTTTTTTGTTTCTCCAGTTTTTCTTAACTACAAATGAGGTGAGATGTGAATTGTGAAGTGATGTTCAAACATCTATTGTTTTCACTAATACATGATCTTAATATATTTTACTACGTTTTGATTGAATATTTCCACTTTTGCGGATATTCATTTTTTGATTTTGCTTTTGCATTGTCATTCAATTCTGTAGATTGGCACATATTTAAAATATCACGGGGCTTATTTCACGAACAGGAAAAAATTGAGGGGCAAAATGTAATTTGCTTGGAATAGGATGAACGCATATGATCATAAATAACACGCTGTAAATCACGGCGAAATTCTTACTAAAGGTACACGTTCACAAGTTGAACATATTGTATTTTTTCCAAACCAAAATTTAATTAGAAAATGATTACAGAATGATCAATGCCTAATTTACTTTTCTTTTCGTTACGAATAAACTCTGGACTTTCGAGATTTTATTTCATGGCAAGCACAATTTTTTGTCAAACGATGTGACTCCCACGCTAGGAGGAAATTTGATTCGTCTATTGCAATCATTAGGTGAAAAAATGCGATTGGCCATGTCACTAAAATGTAATCTTACTGTCACGCTAGGAGGAAATTTGACAGTAATCTTACTGTCAAGTTGGCTTGTATAAAATGTAAAGGGAGGAACCTTCTCTAGAAATATATACTAGTACTTTTACATACATCCCTTGATTAAACAACTGCCTAGCCGGTTTGCCGGGCGATATATGGGTCTCCTATATTTCATGAGATCACGAGTTCAATTCACTTTAGTAAATGTTTGGACATCTTAGAATGTTTAAATAATAAATTACGCATTCATTTAATAGCTTAAGCTTTTTAAACAGTTGATTGTGGTCCCATCAAATTCTCACACAGTATTAGAGCTGGAGAGCTTAAGTTTAAATCTTTGCAGGCCCTATTTGTCTCCCCAATTAAATTTCGATGCTTAGTTTTAAGCAAAAGACCAGACTAAGCATGAGGATGAGTATTAAAACTTTTAAAAAATAAACCACACATTCATCTAACAATTTATGCTTTTAGAACAATTGATCGTTGTCCCATCAAATTCTCACAGGTGGCTCGTATCATGTTGTCTAGTTGCAACATATTGAAATATATCTTAATTGTTGGCATTTCAATTTGATTATCGTGATGGATTTCCCATCATTGGACTGTCGAGTTTGTGGCGGTACAAAGTAGTTGTGACTTAAATTGAATATTTTGTAGTATGTGTAAGACCTTTATAGTAACTTTAGATGGGAACATTAGCTCTAGTCATCCATTTTACCTTTTTTAGTGTATTAAACAAACCGACCTTGAATTATGTGGGCCATGTACGAGAATATTGCGCCATTGCACCAAATGGCTTGTCCAATTTGTCTAATTATTTGTTGTTTGTTGCATGAATAAAAAACCATATGATGCTTGATTTGTTTACCCGATTTAAATGGAACGACAAGCAGCAATTGCTGACAAATAGGCGTCACTCTCTTGGAGTTGTCTTTGTCTTTATTAATTTTTGTCACATTCTGACCCTGAACAAGAAGTATTAAGTGCATACGAATGATAGAAGTCCCGCTCACATCCATCATTAGATTTGATGTAAGGCCCACCTCATTTACCAGTCTCAGCGGACGATGACGACATGGAGGGAGGTAACGGTCACCAATCATATGGGGACCAGTCACAAATGCTCCTCAATCATCATCAAGTTCAACATCTAGAAAATTAAACCAAGGGGGAGAGTCCTTGGGTGAAATACGCAACGCCCTGCGTGGCTCGTGCTCGATGACGTCATCATGATGTCAGCCGAGCACGCGCACAGCACGTGCCGGGTCGGTCCATCTGACCTGACCCGACCTGGTTGACTCCAACCCATTTGTTCGTTGACAACCACCCAAGAGGAGACCGCTCTTCACCTCGCCATGCAGAACAACCGGTTTAAAGTGCTGGTTCGGTTGGTGGAGCATCTGAAGGGGCACAAGAAGGAGCAATTGATCGAAATGACCACAAAGGCGACACTGCCTTGCATCTCACTGCCGCCAGCAAAAATTTCGAGGCCAGACTCGCGGTTCCCTTATTTTATCACACTTTTCTTTGTGCATTATGTCAATGAGGGCGTTATCTTGGGTCCCTATCAAATGCAAAAATCTTCTAAGCAAAAGGAACTTATTTGATCATCACGGAAATATAGGATGTCTCATCTATGTCAAAAACATTTCTATAGTATCTAAATGCCTGAAAAATAATGAGAGTAAAACAAAGATGGGGAAGAGTTGCAGGTGGTCGACTTCATGCTTCGTGGACATGCTTTGGAGTCTAAGGTCGTGGAGGTGAATGCCTTGAACGAGAGCAACTTGACACCTCTAGATGTCTCAACTCCCTCGCCAAGTGAAGCACGAGATAGAGAGATTAGAGAAATTCTCACACGAGTCGGAGCGATGTGCAAAGCAGGACGATCAAACTCACCTGCCTCAACACTAGTCACAGTGGACGATGATGATATGGAGGGAGGTAACGGTCACCAATCATATGGGGAACCAGTCACAAATGCTCCTCAATCATCATCAAGTTCAACATCTATAAAATTAAACCAAGGGGGAGAGTCCTTGGGCGAAATATGCAATGCCCTGCTGGTCGTCGCTGCGTTCATTGTGAGCGAGACGTACCAATTCGTGCTTCAGCCTCTAAAAACTGTAGAAGCTATCAATGACAAAAATTCCAAGGAAGTTGAGCAGAATAACTATAACAATAGTGTGACTAGAATTACTCTAAGTTATGGCACTCCTCCAAGTAATGTCGAGCTCGTGGTGTACGGCCTCTTCCTGTGTGGCAACACATTCGGGTTCTTTATGTCAATCCAGATGATCATTTGCCTCACCAAAGATCTCCCCGTCAAGCTACCGCTTATGCTATCCCTCATTGCAATGGTTGTAACTTACTTTACCTTCACGACATTCCTGCTATTAACTTCAAACCCGCCTGCGGGGACCCTGACGCAACTTGTATCAACTATTCTTCTATTGATACAAAGGCTGTTGGTGGTAGTTATGAATTTTTTTCTTGGTGTGCATTTTTCAATTGCACCTCCTAGGTGATATGTACAAGCTAGAGAAAAAGGACTCAGAGAATGAGGACTCAGAATACAAGGACTTAGAGAAGAAGGACAAAAGTCGTGGTTGTAAATGATGATGGTATCTTTCTTTTCTTGAGCTCTTTCTAAGACATGCAAGCCTTTAGCAGTATAGTATTGGAGCTTTCAACAAGGTCAGCTATTAGATTGATGCCCTTGATTCTTCACAATTGATTGTGTGATGTCTACAAGTGATCCGCTGTATCGGATCTCCTTAATAAATTGTGTTGTGAGTTTATATCGTGTTTTGTAACTTCATGGATAGCGGTTGAGATTTTGAGATGTGGTTGATACGGCCTCCCCCAGGCGCGTACGATGCACATGCCATTTAGGTGCCACGCGCATGCGATGCACATGCACAACACATGCCAGTTGACGTCATCAACGCATGTGTGTGGCCCATGCTAGATGACGTCATCATGATGTCAGCTGAGCATGCGTGCGGCACGTGCCAGGTCGGTTCGTCTGACCTGACTTGACCCGGTTGACTCAAACCCGTTTGATCGTTGACAACCACCCGAGAGGAGACCGTACTTCACCTCGCTATGCAAAACACCCGGTTTAAAGTGTTGGTTCGGTTGGTGGAGCATCTAAAAGGGCATAAGAAGGAGCAATTTATCAATTGGAATGACCTCAAAAGCAACACTGCGTTGCATCTCGCTGCCACTAGCAAAAATTTCAAGACAAGATTCATGCTTCCCTTATTTTATCGCACTTTTCTTTGTGCATTATGTCAATGAGGGCGTTATCTTGGGTCCCTATCAAATGCAAAAATCTTCTAAGCAAAAGGAACTTATTTGATCATCACGAAAATATAAGATGTCTCGTCTATGTCAAAAACATTTCTGCAGTATCTAAATGCCTGAAAATCGATGAGTAAAACAAAGATGGGAAAGAGTTGCAGGTGGTCGACTTCATGCTTTGTGGACATGCTTTGGAGTCTGAGGTCGTGGAGGTGAACGCCTTGAACAAGAGCGGCTTGACACCTCTAGATGTCTCAACTCCCTCGCCAAGTGGAGCACGAGATAGAGAAATCAGAGAAATTCTCACACGAGCCAAACCTCTGTGCAGAGGAGGACGATCAAACTCACCCACCTCAACACTAGTCACAGTGGACAATGACGATGGAGGGAGGTAACAGTCACTGATCATATGGGGAACCAGTCACAAATGCTCCTCAATTAGCATCAAGTTCAACATTTAGAAAATTAAACCAAGGGGGAGAGTCCTTGGGCAAAATACTCAATGCCATGCTGGCCGTCCCCGCGCTCATTGTGAGCGTGACGTACCAATCCGTGCTTCAGCCTCCAAAAATCATATAAGTTGTCAATGACAAAAATTCCAAGGAAGTTTAGTAGAACAACTATAACTATAGCGTGACTAGAATTACTCTAAGTTATGACACTCCTCCAAGTAATGTCGAGCTTGTGGTGTACGGCCTCTTCTTGTGCGGCAACACATTCGGGTTCTTTCTATCAGTCCAGATGATCATTTGCCTCACCAAAGATCTCCTCGTCAGGCTACCGCTTATGCTATCCCTCATTGCAATGGTTGTAACTTACTTTACCTTCACGACATTCCTGCTATTAACTTCAAACTCACCTGCAGGGACCTTGACGCTGCTTGTATCAACTGTTCTTCTACTGATACAGATGCTCTTGGCGGTAGTTATGAATTTTTTCTTGGTACATCTTTTTCGATTGCACCTCTTAGGTGATATGTACAAGCTAGAGAAGAAGGACTAAGAGAATGGGACTCAGAGGACAAGGACTTAGAGAAGAAGGATAAAAGTCGTGGTTGTAAATGATGATGGTATCTCTCTTTTCTTGAGATCTTTCTAAGACATGCAAGCCTTTAGCAGTATAGTATTGGAGCATTCGACAAGGTCAGATGTTAGATTGATGTCCTTGATTCTTTGCAGTTGATTGTGTGATGTCTACAAGCGATTCGTTGTATCGGATCTCCTTAATAAATAGTGCTGTGAATTTATATCGTGTTTTGAAACTTCATGGATAGCAGTTGAGATTTTGAGATGTGGTTCATACGGCCTCCCTCGGGCGCGTGCGATGCACATGCCATTTCGGTGCCAAGCGCGTGCGATGCACATGCTAGCTGGTGTCATCGTGACATCATCAATGCATGCGCATGGCCCGTGCCAGATGACGTCATTGTGACGTCAGCCGAGCACGAGCACAGCACGTGTCGGATCCGTTTGTCCAACCCAACCCGACTCAGTTGACTCCAACCCGTTTGATCATTGACAACCACCCAAGAGGAGACTGCGCTTCACCTCGCTGTGCAGAACAACTGGTTTAAAGTTTCAATTCGGTTGGTGGAGCATCTGAGGGGGCATAAGAAGGAGCAATTGATCAATTGGAATGACCACAAAGGCGACACTGCTTTGCATCTCGCTGCCACCAGCAAATATTTCGAGGCAAGACTCACGGTTCCCTTATTTTATCGCACTTTTCTTTGTGCATTATTTCAATGACCAGAACAACTATAACTGTAGCGTGACTAGAATTACTCTAAGTTATGGCACTCCTCCAAGTAATGTCGAGCTTGTGGTGTACGGCCTCTTCCTGTGCGGCAACACATTCGGGTTCTTTCTGTCAGTCCAGATGATCATTTGCCTCACCAAAGATCTCCACCTCAAGCAACCACTTATGTTATCCCTCATTGCAATGGTTGTAACTTACTTTACCTTCACAAAATTCATGCTATTAACTTCAAACTCGCCTGCGGGGACCCTGACGCTGCTTGTATTAGCTGTTCTTCTACTGATACAGAGGTTGTTGGCAGTAGGTATGAATTTTTTCTTTGTACGCCTTTTTCGATTGCACCTCCTAGGTGATATGTACAAACTAGAGAAGAAGGACATAGAGAATGAGGACTCAGAGGACAAGGACTTAGAGAAGAAGGACAAAAGTCGTGGTTGTAAATGTTGATGGTATCTCTCTTTTCTTGAGTTGTTTCTAAGACATGCAAGCCTTTAGCAGTATAGTATTGGAGCATTCGACAAGGTCAGATGTTAGATTGATGTCCTTGATTCTTTGTAGTTGATTGTGTGATGTCTACAAGTGATCCGTTGTATCGGATCTCCTTAATAAATAGTGTTGTGAATTTATATCGTGTTTTGTAACTTCATGGATAGCAGTTGAGATTTTGAGATGTGGTTCATACGGCCTCCCTCGGGCGCGTGCGACGCACATGCCATTTCGGTGCCAAGCGCGTGCGATGCACATGCTAGCTGGTGTCATCGTGACATCATCAATGCATGCGCATGGCCCGTGCCAGATGACATCATCGTGACGTCAGCTGAGCACGCACACAGCACGTGTCGGATCCGTTCGTCCAACCCAACCCGACTCAGTTGACTCCGACCCGTTTGATCATTGACAACCACCCGAGAGGAGACTGCGCTTCACCTCGTCGTGCAGAACAACTGGTTTAAAGTGCCGATTCGATTGGTGGAGCATCTGAGGGGGCACAAGAAGGAGCAATTGATCAATTGGAATGACCACAAAGGCGACACTGCTTTGCATCTCGCTGCCACCAGTAAATATTTCGAGGCAAGACTCACGGTTCCCTTATTTTATCGCACTTTTCTTTGTGCATTATTTCAATGACCAGAACAACTATAACTGTAGCGTGACTAGAATTACTCTAAGTTATAGAACTCCTCCAAGTAATGTCGAGCTTGTGGTGTATGGCCTCTTCCTATGCAGCAACACATTCGGGTTCTTTCTGTCAGTCCAGATGATCATTTGCCTCACCAAAGATCTCCACCTCAAGCAACCACTTATGTTATCCCTCATTGCAATGGTTGTAACTTACTTTACCTTCACAAAATTCATGCTATTAACTTCAAACTCGCCTGCGGGGACCCTGACGCTGCTTGTATTAGCTGTTCTTCTACTGATACAGAGGCTGTTGACGGTAGTTATGAATTTTTTCTTGGTACGCCTTTTTCAATTGCACCTCCTAGGTGATATGTACAAACTAGAGAAGAAGGATATAAAGAATGAGGACTCAGAGGACAAGGACTTAGAGAAGAAGGACAAAAGTCGTGGTTGTAAATCTTGATGGTACCTCTCTTTTCTTGAGCTGTTTCTAAGACATGCAAGCCTTTAGTAGTATAGTATTGGAGCATTCGACAAGGTCAGATGTTAGATTGATGTCCTTGATTCTTTGTAGTTGATTGTGTGATGTCTACAAGTGATCCGTTGTATCGGATCTCCTTAATAAATTGTGTTGTGAGTTTATATCGCGTTTTATAACTTCAAGGATAGAGGTTGAGATTTTGAGATGTGGTTGATATGGCCTCCCTCGAGCGCATGTGACACACGTGCCATTTTGGTGCCAGGCACGTGCGATGCATGTGCACAGCACGTGCTGGCTGACGTCATCGTGACATCATCAATGCATGCGCGTGGCCCGTGCCAAATGACGTCATCGCGACGTCAGCCGAGCATGCGCACAGCACGTTCCGGATTCGTTCATCCGACCCAACCCAACCCAGTTGACTTCGACCTGTTTGATCGTTGACAACCACCCGAGAGGAGACCACGCTTCACCTCACTGTGCAGAACAACCGGTTTAAAGTGCTGGTTCGGTTGGTGGAGCATCTGAAGGGGCATAAGAAGGAGCAATTGATCAATTGGAAAGACCACAAAGGCGACACTGCCATGCATCTCGCTGCCACCAGCAAAAATTTCGAGGCAAAACTCACGGTTCCCTTATTTTATCGCACTTTTCTTTGTGCATTATTTCAGTGAGCAGAACAACTATAACTATAGCGTGACAAGAATTACACTAAGTTATGGCACTCCTCCAAGTAATGTAATGCTGGTGGTGTACGGCCTCTTCCTGTGCAGCAACACATTCAGGTTCATTCTGTCAATCCAAATGATCATTTGCCTCACCAAAGATCTCCCCGTCAGGCTACCGCTTATGCTATCTCTCATTGCAATGGTTGTAACTTACTTTACCTTCATGACATTCCTGTTATTAACTTGAAACTCGCCTACAGGGACCCTGATGTAGCTTGTATCAACTGTTCTTCTACTGATACATAGGCTGTTTGTGGTAGTTATGACTTTTTTCTTAGTATGCATTTTTCGATTGGACCTCCTAGGTGATGTGTACAAGCTAGAGAAGAAGGACTTAGAGAATGAGGACTCAGAGTACAAGAACTTAGAAAAGAGGACAAAAGTCGTGGTTGTAAATGATGATGATATCTCTCTTTTCCTGAGCTCTTTCTAAGACATGCAAGCCTTTAGCAATATAGTATTGGAGCTTTCGACAAGGTCAGCTGTTAGATTGATGTCCTTGATTCTGTGTAGTTGATTGTATGATGTCTACAAGTGATCCGCTGTATCGGATCTCCTTAATAAATTGTGTTGTGAGTTTATACCGCGTTTTGTAACTTCATGGATAGCGATTGAGATTTTGAGATGTGGTTCATACGGCCTCCCCCTGGCGTGTACGATGCACATGCCATTTCAGTGCAAAGCGCGTGCGATGGACTTGCATGGCACGTGCCAGCTAACAGCATCGTGATGTCATCAACACATATGTGTGGCCCATGCCAGATGACATCATCATGACGTCATCTAAGCATGCGTGCGACACGTGTCGGGTCGGTTCGTCCGACCCGATCCGACCCGGTTGACTCAAACCTGTTTGATCGTTGACAACCACCCAAGAGGAGACCGCACTTCACCTAGCCATGCAAAACAACCAGTTTAAAGTGCTGGTTCAGTTGGTGGAGCATCTGAAGGGGCACAAGGAGGAGCAATTGATCAATTGGAAAGACCACAAAGGTGACACTGCCTTGCATCTCGCTGCCACTAGCAAAAATTTTGAGGCAAGACTCGCGGTTCCCTTATTTTATCACACTTTTCTCTGTGCATTATTTCATTGAGCATAACAACTATAACTATAGCGTGACATGAATTACACTAAGCTATGGCACTCCTCCAAGTAATGTCGAGCTTGTGGTGTACGGCCTCTTCCTGTGCAGCAACACATTCGGGTTCTTTCTGTCAGTCCAGATGATCATTTGCCTCACCAAAGATCTCCCCGTTAGGCCACCGCTTATGCTACCCCTTATTGCAATGGTTGTAACTTACTTTACCTTCACGACATTCCTGCTATTAACTTCAAACTCGCTTGCGGGGACCCTAACGCTGCTTGTATCAGCTATTCCTCTACTTATACAGAGGTTGTTGGCAGTAGTTATGAATTTTTTCTTGTTACGCCTTTTTCGATTGCACCTCCTAGGTGATATGTACAAGCTAGAGAAGGACTCAGAGGACAAGGACTTAGAGAAGAAGGACAAAAGTCGTGGTTGTAAATGATGATGGTATCTCTCTTTTCTTGAGATGTTGCTAAGACATGCAAGCCTTTAGCTGTATAGTATTGGAGCTTTCAACAAGGTCAGATGTTAGATTGATGTCCTTGATTCTTTACAGTTGATTGTGTGATGTCTACAAATGATCTGATGTATCGGATCTCCTTAATAAATTGTGTTGTGAGTTTATATCGCGTTTTGTAACTTCATGGATAGTGGTTGAGATTTTGAGATGTGGTTCATACAACCTCCCTTGGGCACATGCGACGCACGTGCCATTTCGGTGCCAGGCGTGTGCGATGCACGTCCACGGCATATGCCGGCTGACATCATCGTGACATCATCAATGCATGCGCATGGCCCGTGCCAGATGACGTCATCGTGACGTCAACCGAGCGTGCGCACGGCACGTGCCGGATCCGTTCGTCCCACCCGACCCGACTCAGTTGACTCCGACCCATTTAATCGTTGACAATCACCCGAGAGGAGACCGCGCTTCACGTCGGCATGCAGAATAACCGGTTTAATGTGCTATGTCGGTTGGTGGAGCATCTAAAAGGGCACAAGAAGGGGCAATTGATCAATTGGAATGACCACAAAGGTGACACTACCTTGCATCTCACTGCCACCAGCAAATATTTCAAGGTAAGACTAGTGGTTCCCTTATTTTATCGCACTTTTCTCTGTGCATTATTTTAGTGAGCTAAACAACTATAACTATAGTGTGATTAGAATTACACTAAGTTATGGCACTCCTCCAAGTAATGTCGAGCTCGTGGTGTACGGCCTCTTCCTGTTCGGCAACACATTCAGGTTCTTTTTGTCAGTCCAGATGATCATTTGCCTCACCAAAGATCTCCTCGTCAGGCTACCGCTTATGCTATCCCTCATTGCAATGGTTATAACTTACTTTACCTTCACGACATTCCTGCTATTAACTTCAAACTTGCCTGCAAGGACCTTGACACTGCTTGTATCAACTGTTCTTCTACTAATACAAAGGCTGTTGGCGGTAGTTATGAATTTTTTCTTGGTAAGCCTTTTTCGATTGCACCTCCTAGATGATATGTACAAGCTAGAGAAGGACTCAAAGAATGAGGACTCAGAGGACAAGGACTTAGAGAAGAAGGACAAAAGTCGTGGTTGTAAAAGATGATGGTATCTCTCTTTTCTTGAGTTGTTGCTAAGACATGCAAGCCTTTAGCAGTATAGTATTGGAGCTTTCGACAAGGTCAGATGTTAGATTGATGTCCTTGATTCTTTGTAGTTGATTGTGTGATGTCTACAAGTGATCCACTCTATTGGATCTCCTTAATAAATTGTGTTGTGAGTTTATATCGCATTTGTAACTTCATGGATAGCGGTTGAGATTTTGAGATGTGGTTGATACGGCCTCCCTCGGGCGTGTGCGACACACGTGCCATTTCAGTGCCAAGCGCATGCAATGCACGTGCATGGCACGTGCCGGCTGACGTCATCGTGACATCATCAATGCATGCGCGTGGCCCGTGCCAAATGACGTCATCGTGACGTCAACCGAGCACGTGCACGGCATGTGCCGAATCCGTTCGTCCGACCTAACCCAACTCGGTTGACTCCGACCCATTTGATCGTTGACAACCACCTGAGAGGAGATCGCACTTCACCTCGCCATGCAGAACAACCTGTTTAAAGTGCTAGTTCAGTTGGTGGATCATCTGAAGGGGCACAAGAAGGAGCAATTGATTTATTGGAATGACCACAAAGGCAACACTGCCTTGCATCTTGCTGCCACTAGCAAAAATTTCGAGGCAAGACTCGCGGTTCCCTTATTTTATCGCACTTTTCTTTGTGCATTATTTCATATGAAAAAATCTTATAAGCAAATGATGTTATTTGATCATCATGGAAATATAGGATGTCTCGTCTATGTGAAAAACATTTCTGCAGTATCTAAATGCCTAAAAATCAATGCGAGTAAAACAAAGATGGGAAAGAATTGCAGTTGGTTGACTTCATGCTTCGTGGACATGCTTGGGAGTCTGAGGTCATGGAGGTGAATGCCTTGAACGAGAGTAGCTTGACACCTCTAGATGTCTCAACTCCCTCGCCAAGGGGAGCATGAGATAAAGAGATCAAAGAAATTCTCACACGAGTCGAAGCTATGCGCAGAGGAGGACGATCGAACTCAACCACTTCAACACCAATCTCAGTGGACGATGACGATATGGAGGGAGGTAACGGTCACCAATCAGATGGGGAACCAGTCACAAATGCTCCTCAATCATCATTAAGTTCAACATCTAGAAAATCAAACCAAGGGGGAGAGTCCTTGGGCGAAATACGCAACGCCCTGCTGGTCGTCGCTGCTGGTCGTCGTTGCGTTCATTGTGAGCGCTATGTACCAATCCATGCTTCAACCTCCAAAAATCGTAGAAGTTGTCAATGACAAAAATTCCAAGGAAGTTAAGCATAATAACTATAACTATAGCGTGACTAGAATTACTCTAAGTTATGGCACTTCTCCAAATAATGTCAAGCTCGTGGTGTACGACCTCTTCCTGTGCGGCAACACATTCGGGTTCTTTCTGTCAGTCTAGATGATCATTTGCCTCACCAAAGATCTCCCCGTCAGGCTACCGATTATGCTATCCCTCATTGCAATGGTTTTAACTTATTTTACCTTCATGACATCCCTGGTATTAACTTCAAACTCGCCTGAGGGGACCCTGACGCTGCTTGTATCAGCTATTCTTCTACTAATACAGAGGCTATTGGTGGTAGTTATGAATTTTTTCTTGGTACGCCTTTTTCAATTGCACATCCTAGGTGATATGTACAAGCTAAAGAAGAAGAACTCAGAGAATGAGGACTCAAAGGACAAGGACTTAGAGAAGAAGGACAAAAGTCGTGGTTGTAAATGATTATGGTATCTCTCTTTTCTTGAGCTCTTTCTAAGACATGCAGTATAATATTGGTGCTTTTGACAAGGTCAGATGTTGGATTGATGTCCTTGATTCTCTGTGGTTGATTGTGTGATGTCTACAAGTGATCCGTTGTATCGGATCTCCTTAGTAAATTGTGTTGTGAGCTTATATCGTGTTTTGTAACTTCATGGATAGTGGTTGAGATTTTGAGATGTGGTTGATACAGTCTCCCCCGGGCACGTGCGATGCACGTGCCATTTCGGTGCCAGGCAGTGTGACACACGTTCACGGCATGCACCAGCTAACATCATCGTAACGTCATCAACGCATGCGCATGGCCCATGCCAAATGACGTCATCGTGACGTCAGCCAAGCACATGCGCGGCACATGCCAGGTCTGTCTGTCCGACCCAACGTGACCTAGTTTCCACCGACCCGTTTGATCGTTGACTTTGACCGTTGACTTAGGGTATTGACCGTTGACCTGCGTTGACTACCGTTGACCGGCATTGATCTGCGTTGACCATCGCTGACCGGCGTTGACCGGCCCAAAAAAAAAAATTTGTATTTTCCAATTTGTTTGTTGTGGATTATAAGTAATCCCTTTTTGTTCTACATTGTTATAGAAATCATGGAAAATTATGTATTTTCCGTTTTGTCCATTGTGGATTATAAGTAATCCCTTTTTGTTCTGCATTTGTTATAGAAATCATGAAAAATTATGTATTTTCCGTTTTGTCCATTGTGGATTATAAGTAATCCTTTTTTGTTCAGCATTTGTTGCAAGAACTATAATGCGTCATGCCCACAGGCCTACATTTTCAAGAATAGACGAAGAAAATGTAAGACTTAAAGGGCTAATGACAGAGTTAGCTAATTATCGGTGGAATGATGGTAATGTAGTATCACACGTAGTTAGGGTCAATCATATGATAGAAGAAATCATCTGGAATGGTTATCTTATGCTGGACTTTGAGAAGATGCCAGCCTAAATGAACACTCTTCCACCTGAATGACAAGTAGCGTTAGATTACCTATGGGAAGTCAACATGGTCTCGGATTGTAGGAGGCTTGTAGTAGCTTTTGTAAGAGGGTACTATAGGATCAAATTAATCAAAACTTCAACCCTTGGGTTGAGTGTCACATGGCGCAGAGTGAATGCGCCTTGGAGGTGGCGTGAGAGCTCTCCAAAGGTTTTTCCGTCGTTGATCAATGTGCCTTCAAAATTCTTAGAGATTTTTACTAAGAGATTAGAAAAGACTTTCCCTATTTGTTTTTTAGATTTGTTTGAGATGTTTTAGGTGTAAATATCTCTTTTTATGTTGATATTTTTCCTCTGAATATATAACTTAAGTGTAATGGATATGTTTAATTATTGAAAGTTCAATATTATTATTTTTGTAAATAAGTATGTTAATTTACAATCCGTTGTGGGAAATTCAAGAAAGTTTTAGTGACTTTGCTGAACTTATTTTGCATAGAATATTATATTAATGATAATTTTGATGTAACCAATTTTGATGTGGCTCTATAGGATTTTGTGATTAGTACCATTTCACAAAGGCCTTCAATCGCCCCATGAGGTGATGATGTGAAAAAGTATTTGTGCATCTTGTTTTGGCGGTGAAGGTTTCTTCTTCCTAAGACAATAACGTTGAATTCAACGCGAGGATCTGGTCTGAGAGCGGGTAAATAGGGTCATGAAGCGGGTACTTTTCCCCAACATATTTGGGACTACTATTGAAATTCGGCCTCCAACACCACAATGTTTTTAGCCAATTTAATGGTGGTTTACTAGGTGAAAATACCTAAATCTTAGCATTTTCAGTCGACCCAAATTCTTTTTTTTAATGACTTTTTACAAATAAGATAATAATTTTATTTTAACGGGAAATTCAACTGCAGTTATTTGTGAGGTTAAATCTGAATTAAATAGGCCTCAGTTAGTGAATTTGTCTTGTTTTTATTCTCCACACTGACTAATTAATAGAAAAAAAAATAGACAGATCATCGTCAAAATGGATGAGGAAATTATATATATAAAAAAAAGTTTGAAATTTATTACAATTATGTCAATTCAGTCATAAACATTTTAATTTGGTCAATTTGGTATTATATCTTTTGACAATTTATTAATTCAATCAATCTGGCCAAATTTAGCTAGAAATCGCTGAAATGGACACTAATAATTCTACGTGATGCTACTAGTTTTAACGTTGACAATTTTTTTTTTTATCTTTTTTTTCCTTTTTATTTTTTGTTTCTTCATTGTGGCCAACAAGACTTGGCCTTGCTGTTGCTAGGCAAGGTCGACCTCATCACCGGTTGTGCTACGAGGGTTGAGTCTCGTTGACCTTGTCCAATGATGGCAAGGGTTGCCGACGACAATGAAAGAACAAAATTAGAAAAGGAAAATTAAAAAAAATCATAAAATAATTCATATTTAAAATATTATAAAAATTATCAATGTCAGCATTAGCGACACCATATGGACGACCGGCATCCGTGTCAACAATTTCTGGCCAAAATTGACTTGATAGACTAAAGCGGCAAAAGATATATGACTAATTTGATCAAATTAAAATGTTTAGGATTAAATTGATAGAATTACAGTATGTTTCAAACTTTTTAGGTAATTTCCCTTGAAGTGGATTTAGGAGATCATTGATGTACAGAAATCGTTGGAACACAATGCCCATGCAACCTGCATTTTCCACGGCCTGAGCCTAAAGGCGAGGATGATACACAGACACTATTTCTTAAGGAGCATTCAAATTGGATGGTCATAAATTGTTGTATATATTATCAATTATATGTCGCTATGAATTGCTTTCGTAGAATATTAAACCAATTATAGTTAAAAGATATAAGAAAGGAGATCAAGACTCACGAATATTAAGGTTTATTGAACGAAGAACATACACGACATTCGATCCCGATAACACGACTGCTTCTTTTAAATATGTACAGATCTTCTTAGGATAACAGTACTTCCATCGATGCGGCCATGGCCGTCACTTTAACGCGAAAATAACTCACGCATGTTACAAACCCTACGCCACTCGCCCTCCATAAGCAAAGGTGAAGAAGAAAGAAGAAGAACAGCAACAGACATAGAGGCTCAAGCTGGAGGAGAAGGATAAACAAAGGGGAAGGGGGGCATTTGGAGAGGAGGGAATGGAAACTGGGGCCACGAAGGAACACTAGGAATTGGTGGGATTTGAAAGGGAGGCGCAAACGGCAGTTGAGGGATCGGTGGGGGGAGTAAGTATGCCGGAATCGGGGGTGCGAACGGCCAATTCGGAAACGGAGGCAAATCCTTCCTCTCTCCCAGGCCCGAGCGATCGCCATGCACCTCATTGTTGTGATCATTCTTCACCATGTTCACTCGATCATCATCTCCGGCATTTCGAGCCGCGCCTTTTGTCGCGCTTAGCGGGCTCAGCTGCGGTGTCTGCAGCATGCGGCGGCTGGTGACGATGCCGCGAGTTGGGGCGATCAGAATTAGGAGGACCAGAAGACGACCGATTGGCGATGCCACGGGAGCTAGACGAGCCATGAATAATGAGATTTGAGGAGAAGAGGGGTTTCGAGCTTTGCTTGTAATTTTGCAAGACAATTTTGGTGTGTTGTGCATGGGATTTATAGAGGAATTGCTTGTGTTGAAGTTCGGACTGCTCTTGATGGTTGTGCCCGACATTGAATTCGCCTGATTAGGACGGATCATATTCAGCAGCAGCCTTGACACATCGTTTTCGAATTCAAAGGGATTTTAGAGCAGCGACAAATGTAAAAATAGTTCGTGACGACAGAAGTTTTCGGTGAGGAACTTAGCAAAGTCAAGTACACATGTTGGCTAAACAGTCTAGTGATTGAAACGAGCATCCACGTGCTCTAGACGTATGCTTGGCCTGGTTTCGTAGAAAGAGTCTTAGACGATACTACTTGTTCTATTGTCCAAAGGATCTCAAATCTATCGTATGATAGCGAGAAAATTATCATAAAAGTTCTAAATTTTGTAATTATATCAATTGAGTTCTTAATATTTTTATGTTTTGCTAATTGAGTTCATCCGAGCAATTTTGACTAGAAATTTGAATAATTTTCAAGTATTTTTGAAATATTTTTATTAGTTTATTATTTTTGAATTCTTTTTTCTTATTTTCTTTTCTTCCATTTCTTTCCCCAATTGTGGGTTGGCCGACCACCACCAATCAATAGGCAAGGGCGTCGGCCCTTGCCTAGCCCAGGCAAGGTCTACCAACCCTCATCAACCAGAGTTGAAAAAAAAATCAAGGAAAAGAAAAGAAAAGAAATGAAGAAATTAGTACAATTTTAAAATATATATATATATATAATTAAATATTTTCCACATTAGCACCAACTGTGTCGTGTATGATAGTTGACATCCACATTAATGATTTCCATTCAAAATTGACCGAATGAATTCAATTGATAAAACGTGAAAAATGTTAAGGATTTAATTGGAATAATTAAAATATTTATGACTAAATTGACAATAGTGCAATAGATTTAAGACTTTTTTGATATTTTTTTTATACAACTGTTAATTGAATTCTAAACTTTTCAATTTGGATAATTTAGTGTTAGACCTTTTGACAATTTTCCAATAATCATTCTGATCACTGAATCATCGATTTTTGGGTGAAAATTGGCCGAAATGAATTGTCAAAAAGTTTATAATAAATTTGAAAAGTTTACGATTGAACCGATCGTTATACAATAGGTTTAGGATTTTTGGATAATTTTCTCTGAAAAGTACAAGTATGACTTAGGGCGTGAATGATAATCATTCTAGCTAAAAATTAATTTCTAGAAGATGAATACATTTTTCTATTTCTATTCTCGGATGAGTTTTTAAGCAAAATTTGCATTTGATAATGATACAAAATTTCTATTTCCGAAATAGAAATTCATTTGATACAACACAAAAGTTTTCTCTTCTAAGCGATGACGGACGGTGGGTAGCAATTGGTGTATGGCGGGCAGGGGATGGTGATCGACAAATGGTGACCGGTGGTGGTGGTGGGCAGTGGCGGATGGTGGCTAGGCAAACTGTGAGTGGCGGCGACGATTGACAGCGAGTAACGGGCAGTGGGTGACAGTCAAGTGTACACTAGGTGGCGGCCAACTAGTAGCAAGGACGAAGATGAGAAGAATTCTTATTTCTCATTTTTGTTTCAGAAATATAGAAATAAAAAAAAAAAATTCACTTCTTATTCCTATTTCAAACTATTTCTAGAGTAAAAATCTATTCCAAAAATGGAAAAGTGAAGTAGTTTTACTAAACGGATTTTGTTTTGAAAACAACTTTGGAATAGAAAAATAGTTCTTGAATAGAAATAAAATGGTTATCATACGTACCCTTAACAATCGAATGTCAGACTCACTTTTCAAGTTGCTAGAACGTTTTACAAACTCGTAGAGTGCAACAAAAGCATACAATTTGACCTGAAAATTTTAAATTGCCATGAAATGGATCAAACATGCGAGATTGAATTCCGATGATACGCACTCCCCTCACATGTAAGGCGTACTTTTGTCCTGAAAACAAAAGATATATATAATTGAATCGGTCTAGACGACTTTGACGACCATATAATTGGACAAGCTAGTTAAAAACGGGAAGGAGTTATCCAAACCGACTAATCTTTCGCTTCGAAAGGCCATGCTTAGGCATGTAGTTTTCGTCATTGAGGAAGGGTGGGGATTGACGATTCTTGTCTTGCCTGGAAAATGTCTAGTGAGACTAGAGGTGGCCACCGGGAAGCTGGGCTAGGCGCGGCCAGCCAGGCCCACGTGCCAGGTCCAGTAGTGGTTGGCCCGAGCCGGATTCTTCTTAGTATCGAAATCTTAAGAACAATACAAAAACTTACTGAGGACGATTAATTAGCAGAACTCATTCAATCAAACATGCATTGAGTAAAAGTACATCTCCAAATGATTTGTAGAAAATATTACATGTGTTAGTGCCATAACAATGCTTAAATACATTTACACCTAGAAAAATGTCTAATGATATAATGTCGACAAATGTCATGTCCCTCACCGTGATTCGAATGATGAAGTGTTGTGGTTGTCATCTTGTTCATGTCAGGCACCATCAGCTGGAATCATTTCCTTGCAATAACCAATCACGCTCATAAATGGTCATTTCTATATTTTTCACAGTCAAGTTCCACCTATTGTTTTCCATGATCCATCGGCTAGCAATGAACATAGACTTGGATGGGATTGTAAATGCCAATGAACATAGACTTGGATGGGATTGTAAATGCCAGTGAGATTAGTAACTCACGATCCATGTTGGAAAGAATTGACAAAAGCTAATTTCTTCTTTTCCAACTTTTCAAAACGTCAGCGTTGTCTTTGACATCTCTTTCTATGCATCTGGAGCAGTTTACTCTTAAGTACATCTCCACCTCATTGATAGATGAAGAGAAAGCTAGCAGAAGATTGTTGGGGGTTCTTATGAAGCAAAGAACATACAGAGTTCTGAGCCTGCTTGCGTTTTTGGAATATATTGAACCGACTAGCATGTGCGGTATATATTTTATGAAGCCAATTCCTTACCGTCTCCAATATTTACTCCAATTGGACCTCCTTCTCCGGTCCCAAATTTTCGTTATATGGAACAAGGAGGGTTTTGAGCCCCTCCAACACCTCGGATCCAAGACAACGAATTAAAACAAACAAAAAACAGGCAAAGTGTCCTTGTAATATTTGAGGAATTTCGCTTTCATAGCAAGTATTGCTTCATTGAAGAAGGATTCGCCATCTTTATTCATATATTCAACCAACATCACCTATAGAAATGATATGGAAAATTGCTTACTAAATAATCGTTGAAATCATCCATCGCATCATTATAATCATGCAAGAATTCTTTAAAAATTTCACCAACCCTCCAATTTTATCGCGTCAACGTTGTGTGACCGACACTTCTACTAGCAATGGTGGAATAGAGGGGTCAGCTCATCCATCTCCTTGCATTTCTTCTTTAGCAATTTTTAACGTTGGATTCCACCTCATTCTTATGTCCGGAGAGAATTTCTCAACTCGCCTTCTCTATATTATGCATAGGACCTGCAACTCTTGATGCCTGTATAGGATGGATCTAATGTATTGAAACCACAATGGTCAATTTTTGTGTGTTCAATAATCATTGATAAGAGACTATTCGATCTACATATACATTTTAAGCCCAATGGTCAGCTGTTGCCAGGTAGGGATGATCACCAGCAATTGACGAGTTTTTGGGGTCACATTTCATGTTGTGTCCGACCATTGGATTTGGCCGTATTCCATTAAAGAGAAAAAAATCTATCAGGCCGAGGCTTACACATTAGGGCCTATGGGCCTAACCGGGCTAGGCCCAAGCACAGCCCAATTCGATGGAAAATTGGCTTTATAAAATTGAAATGAAAACCCCAACGGCCTGTTTCAACGCGACCATCAATCGTGCATGGGGTAGGAACTACAGAGAAGTGCGTCTCTATATATAAGAGAAAGCTTGGAAGACATTTTTATCCTCATCATACTTCTATGTTTTATTTGTGTCGGATTTATAAACACCTATAGGTCGTCAAAGATTGACAATATTTGCAAAGCAAATATTTCACTATTCAGCAACATAATGAATTTCCTCCGGTTATCTGTGAAGCGTAGGAAAAAAAACAAAAAAAGAGCACTTGCTTCTTTATGGCATGTCGCAGACATATCATATGAACGTCGTGCACTTAACCTTAGGATCTCTATGCAAAATCATTTGCACGAATGTCGTGCACATGGGTATTGTAAGGTCCAGCCCACTTAGCCCATAATTTTCAATTGTAATGTTAGAAGACTTCCACACTTATATATTAGCCCCACACACTTATATTTTTGAAACGAGATAAGGTATCTCTTTGTTTGTTTTACAAACAAAATTATCAACGGAGTTTCCCAAAAAAAGAAAAGAAGAAAAGTGCAAGGCAAAAAGGAAAATCCTATCATCAAGAGCAGTCATTCAAGTCTACATTAATCAAGTTTAGATTACATTAAGAGAATTGAGTTCCTTCATAAGCTTCTGCATGCACTCTCCCCGCCTTCCATTCCACAGAGGCCGGCCTCCGGGAGGTTAAACGCTGGCATTCCTCCAAGAATTGCAGAATTTGTGAAGACTAAAGACGGGGAAGCCGCCGCCTCCCAACACCACCGTCAAAGGCGCCATCAAAATGGAGGAACACAGAAAATACCTGCTAAAAAACCTAGATCGGCAATTGAACGACATCGGTTGGCCTATTTCCACCCACATTTTGTCTAAGACACTAATTTCTTTAATTAAGTGTCTGAAATTCCCCTCTTCGATATGTCATTTTTTTCTTTTTATCATGCTTACCAAGAAAATTTAATATTGTTTTTGCGGTCTCTATCATCAGTTTCACAATATTAATACCACAAACTACTTCCGACAAGATATCGTCTTATCCTTCATCTGTTTTGTCTTTTTGCCTAGAGAGATTGTTATTTTTATCCATGGTCTCATCTTTTCTACCCACATCCCAATTCACTGAGATTCACGGTCACGACCCGCCCCTTTTCCTGCCAATGTAGGCAATGGACGAGAAAGAGAAGCATTGAAGTGAAGCAGCGTACTTGAACACTGTTACATGATCTGCTAAGCATTTACACGACTATGAACAAACATTAGACTTACATTACAGATCTTGCCACAAATCGGAGGAGCAAAAAAATCAAAACCTGGAAGCACGAAAGGTTACAGACAAGATAGATGAAAGGCAAAAAAAGAAAATCTCTACACTCAGCTGTTAGTAGAGTTATAAAAGATCTTTACCATGACCGACAATGGTATGTTTGCAGCGTGGCCTTGAGTTCCAAACAGCCCGATTCTCCCAAAGGTGGCCAAGGAACTATTGATCGTTGCGTTAAAGGAGACACTCAGTACCTGCGTCTGGCCGTTGGCAATGGTGAAGCGAGTCGGAGCTACCTTCATGGAGACCCCGTAAGGGGCGCTCCAACCAACACTGTAAGTTTCATTTCCAGCAATATTGGTGACTGTACGTTGAACTGTCCTAGAACTGTTGAGCGTGACGATTGTGATAGAGGGCAAATTCAGGTCGGCGCCGCTAATAGTGTTGTTGTAAGCCCAACAACTTTGGCCGGTGTAGTTCCAAACAATGGGAGCCGAACCGTTAATGCCACAGAGAAATGACATGTAATCATCATAACCTACAAGAACAGCATCAGACAGGCTCATGTTAGCCCCCTACGTAAGCAAGCATCGAACAGAACAAAGAACACGCAAAAGAGAGATGATGTAACGGTCCATTACTCTGCTACTTGTCAATTAGAGAGAACCAGGATACCTATCACATGCACAGCTTGAAAATTCTGGTGAGGGCTCTTCATTAATTGAAAATATAAGTTGATGTTATGTTGTTTCAGAGGAATTGACAGAACTTAAAAATCAAGAAAAGAAAGAAAACTCTATGGTCTTGGGTCAATGCCGGGTCACCAAATTGATGAGTTGGATGTATAAAAATCGATTTATCTAGAGATTTTACATAGACAATGTGGACATTTTCGTGATGTCAATCTCTTGGTAGAACAGACAAAGCAGATTTTATTCTAGAGGTAAAAGTAACTCAAGAAAATATGTCATAACACGAAGCACATTGGTTCCTTATTGGTTCCTTACCAGACAAGGAAAAGATACTCAAATCAGGCACATTGTTTCTGTATTCTGAGTATAAAATCAGTTGCTTATTCAAGAAAGCCATCCTTTTAGTGTTGAAAGAAATCTGTTCACAACAGAAACTTATAAAAATGTACTTTATTCTTTAAGGACTTTTTCTCGTACATTAACTGTTGACTATAATTAAACATTTGATTACTGTCCTTGAGGATATCCTTCCGTTGAATAAATTTCTCAAAATGACAAACTAATTAATAGTCATCGATTTTTCACTTCATTATGTATATTTGCAATTGAAAAAAAAATTGGAATTGGTACTTCAGCACTTGCACCAGTCAAGTCCAAACTCAATCCTTCTCCGATAAGTAAATCTGACCATATACCGGTTATGCTGACCCATGAGCCATTTGGCTTGATTGGCATGACAAAATTAAAGTACAGTTGGAGTTGGACTTAGCTGCACCCATTATGCAATAAAGGCAAATTAACAGACTTATCACAACAAATTATGATTGGACTACAAGAGATATTCTTCATTTTCGGCCAATGAAAAGGACATATCCATGATTTGGAATTCTACCATTGTAAAAAGCAGATGACTCAGGACACTCCTAATTTTATCAATTTAATTGACTTTCGCATCTGATTGGGTAGAGGATGTTTCCAGACAAAAGAGTATAACTGGCATAGGCAGAATAACTTACTGGAGTCAAGAATAAGTCCCGGATTCAAAGCAGCGGTTGCATTCACAAAACCGCTGCCCATGTCAAAAGGCGTTGCTGGGGACTGATTTTGATCTGGGTTGGCATAAGCGCGCTGAGCCATTATCGGTCCCCCATTCTTGTCATATAAAGAAGCCGTTGTAGAAAGAGCAGATGCAATGGCAGAAGGACTAAAACTTGGAAAATTTTGCTTAATTAGCGCTGCCAGCCCAGCAATATGAGGAGCAGCCATGCTTGTCCCAGACATCATCGCAAAGTTTTCACCTGAATCATTGAATCTACTTTAGGAGGCAGCATATAAGAAGAAGAGAACCAGGATAAACAGACTCTGCAATTCCATTGCATTTGGCACTGGAGAGAAGAAATCTAGCCTCGATCACTAGGTAAGCAATCAATACATGCACAAGAAAAAGAATATCAAGCTACCTATATGAATAATTAAATGTCTTGCAGATACCGATGCTTTATGGGAATATCTTTCATGCAGTAATATATTAAAACAGAAACCCATTGCACTGGTCAAATGAATCAACACCAATTGCTGTATATATTATGATGGTCATACCTTCGAATTCCATAGAATCAGTGCCAACAGAGCTCCAAGCAGCCCATATGAAATTACCAGGGGCAACCAAGTTTGGCTTCAATATATCTGCGTTGGTGAGAGAACTGTCTTCTGGATCAGGTCCTCTGGCCGAGTAGTACATGACTTTTGGAGCAGAAAAGCTGTAGTTGGCTTTCAGCCCGCCCAAGATGCTAGCAGTGGCTCCAAATGTAACAACCTGTTTTGTCTGTCCGTCCCTCTCCACAGAAGAATTGTAGTATTGAAGCAGTATCTGTCAAATATATGAGAAAGATCACTATATAGCAAATACAGTTCTTTGGCACTCATTCTTGAATCAGCAGCCAACTAACAGCAACGAGACTCTGTTAATGGCATTGGCTGTACCTTGGAATCATCTGATGTTGGAATAATGATGCCAGGCATCTTCAATGGAGTTGGATTAAGCTGAAACCCAATCACAAAAGGATCCATGTAAAACACGATACCAGCTGCGCTAAGGTTATTTGCTGTTTCTAAGGCCTGTTGGATGGTGGAGAGTCCAAGCACAAACCGGATTGAGTAGCTGCATATCAAAAGGTTCCCTTGGACATGATCTGGATCAAAGTTTGTAGAGTCCTGACATTCACCGACATACATGTCTTTGGAAATTGAAGTGTCATTGTTCAGAACATCGAGTGCTGAGACTAGCTTGTACATCGTATCTTTATCGGTTCCCGCTGAAAAAGAATGATGAAATGTTTATTTGCATCTTGACAGGTGTAAAGAGTAAATCTGTGTAAGTAAATTTTTTTGCAGGGATTAAGGGGTAAAATGTACTCCTCCACAACCACCCAACACCAAGCATGTGCATCCACATAAATTAGCTCACTACCAGAACTATGTATACTGCGATAATGGAGATGAGTCATAATCAACAAATCCAATTCCTGCAAGACTAGTGAGAAGTGTGATTCCTTTCTTGACTTTTTACTGGTTTTAACCATAGAATAAGCTCCTTGTTTTATGAATCAGCAAGTACGAAGTTAGTGATCTGTGTATTGTATATCTGATGATCCAATTTTTTCCCCTTTTTAGTTTGGACAGGGAACGACCCCCATCCATGAGAATCAACATATCTTCAAAAGGTCATCAGATTCAGCAAATTAATTTCGATAGTGAAAGAAATCCACAGACTATCACTCTTGCGCGTAATCCAAACAATCTCAGTTTCCATCAATCTTGATCTAGGTTTTAAATAAAAGGCAAGTGATCTGAACATAGAACCTTTTTAAAATCCTGAGGCAATACAAATTTGAGTCCAGTTTGGGAACCAAAAGTAAAGGCTAAACTAGACAACTTGATCTTTTGGGGTTATTTGAGAAAAGTCAGTTGCAAAACGTAAGTGAACCAAAATTAGCACTAGAACAAAAAGAAAGAGAGAAAATAAGCATCAGCTAACAGATGGCTTACGCGCAAGGCCAACTCCAGCAATTGATCGGTTGTTTCCAAGAACTATGGAGTTTTGGTACACTCGGTCATGAGCAGCAGCACCAACAGTGAAGATCCATGGACTGAAGGAAGATACGCTTTTTGGTGCAGGCCCAGTATTTCCGGCAGCTTGCACAACAAAAATGCCAGCTTTTACTGCTGACAATAAAGCCATGTCAATGGGGTTGAAGAACGTTGCAATTCCAGGAGGACGCCTATTAGGAGTGATTGATAAGCTTATTATGTCAACACCATCCTGAGCAGCCTGTAAATGCATCCATCACAAAGAAAGAAGAAAATCAGTTACGAATGGTAACACCGAGACATATATGTTTCATGATCCCCAAAAAGCACTTTTTTTTTTCCCATTTTCTTTTGCTGTATTGATTGAAGAACATGAGCCAAGGGTAATTAATTATACATCTCTACAAATGGAACTGGTGCTACACAGATTCGTAGAAATTCAAAACCGAAACAGCTCTCCGTGTAGAATCTTTCAAATATAATTCCTCAAACAACCAGAGAATACCAAGAAGTGCACTGAATCATTATTGTTTGTATTGTATAGTCAGGTACAGCACCCGTTTACAACCAGTATAAACTATTATTGAGGAATGCCTATTTCAATCGTAGAGTAAATAGAGAGCCTGAATAATTTTGACGTTTTGACTAAGGTTACGCTCCCTCTGAAAAGCTCATTTATATTTCTCTTAGGGAAAATTGCCACTTATTATGAGTACCTATCTTGCATTGGATATTTTCCTCATAGAAAAGGAAAGACAAGGGTACCAAGGGGAAACAGAATAGCAATCATAACAGTTGCAAGCACAATGCCTTTTAGGGTTATAAATACTCTCTTTTTGGTATGACTACAAAAGAAGTAAAAAACACAAGTATCTTTAGATAAAACAGCCAATGAATAGCCACTGCAAAAGAACCAGAACAAGAAACTTTGGTTTTGCAGAGTAGGAATATTTTGACGTCGAAGTGTAATCTGAAAGCGATCTGTCAAATAGCAAGACAGAGAAATACAGTCAACTAGCAGCACATCAAAGTGTTGAGGGTCTCTAAAGTCTTAAACTGTCTACACACAGATTAGCTAAGCAAGAGAAGCTGGTCAGTCAAATCATGTAGACACAAACCTGGTCAATTGCAGCAACGACATCCGCGGCAAAGCCTCCAAAGCTCTTATATAATGACTTGTAAACAGCGATGCTGAAAATTGAAATTGAGTATCCATGTTATCTTAACATAAAAAAGTACTCAATCATATTTTGCTCGAGGTGTAAGTCCATCTTTGAGCAAAGCAGGTAAACAGAAGCAGTTATCATTTATTAGTACTTAATAATCACTGTAAATAATGAATAGAGATAAATAATAAGAGTATAGAGAGACTTGGTCCAGATAAATTACTGTGAACGAGGAGCCATTCCACTTGCATTCCCAAAGTGATGACCAGAAACAATAACTGGAATCCCATGGTTTCCTGCTGCAACTGAAGCTGTGTGCCTGTAATTCCACTATTCAATCCATCAATTGCCTATTAAGTCTTCCATCTAATTGACAATGTGGAAGCTAGTAACCAGACAACAGTTGCTGTAACTTTGTTGCCAACAATATGAGAACAAATTATACACGGCCATGAAGTAAGATTCTTTTAGCTTTCCCATATCACTAAATCTATCCTGCCAGCTTACAAAGCTTTACATGTTTTTACTCTGAAAAGTTAACCATAACAAAATGGGAAAATAATGGCTCTTTGTTTTTGACAGAAAATGAAAACAAGGTTTTTACTTTATGCAGTTAACAATAATTTTATGTTGAAAAGAAAAATAAGAAAGAGATATATGTCAACGACAAGTGAATTCCAGTTGGCAGTGATAAGGACAGATTCTGAAGCAGAAACCAGTTTTCTCCTCTTGTCACTTCAAGTCCTCAGCCCAGGTCATGAAGAAGGAATGGCTAACAGCGACATATCACCACTATTATCCACATCAAGACAGAGAGAAAATAAAATAGAGGAAATCCTACGATCAAAGGAGCTCAAAGGGAAAACTGATCACAAATTCTCGTTTCCCTCCCACACTCGCATTTTTTACTCCCTCATCCCCAGCTTATAGAACCACAAAGCTACAGTTGTTCCAGTTGCAGATTGAGCAAAAGAGATGCTGACAAAAAAATGACATGGAGACACAAGCATACAAGATGAGAGAAGTCGCATGAAACACTCACGTCCCGTGACCATCTCCATCAAATGGCGATGCGTAGTCCTGAGATGCATTGAAAATTCCTCTGGTTATGGCAGATGCAGCAAAATGCCGGGCCCCAACAAGCTTCCTATTGCATGATCCGGATGGAAAATCCGGGGTGACCTCACAAATCCCTGAGTAATGGGCAGGGACTGGATATGGACGGTCAGACACATCATCGGCAAAGCTGGGGTGTGTCGGATCAATGCCAGTATCAATAAAACCAATCACAACTCCTTCTCCAGCTGAGTCGTACCCACCACGTTGTGCCCACGCTCCATTTGGTAGACCAAGAAATTGTGGAGTATGAGTTGTTGCCGTTCTAACTGAAAAATCCAAAACTACGTTTGCCACCTCTGTCCTCTGTGAAAGTTTGTCGGCCTTCAAATAATATTAACAGGCTAAAGTGAGGTTCTAGATACCATTTTTACATCACTCAGCAACAAAACTTCAATCACCAGCAATGCAAGACATGCCAAAATATTTTCCTCCGTACATCCCCAGTATGCAGTTATAAGTGCCAAGCAGACAAGGATGAGAACTATCATAAGGAAAAAGACGGTGTTGGGTACTGATATACCTGCTGGGGAGTGACAAGTACTGCAAATCCATTTATTAAGTAGTGATAGCTGTACAGTTTCAGATATTTCTCTCCCTTCAGTACCTTCTTCAATAACGAATCATGAACTCGAGCAATATAAGAACCCGAGCTCCCACCAGAACGAGAAGTGTTCCTGTGCCTGAATTTAGAGTAGGAAGCTCAGAAAACCAATCAAAGGCTAAAAAATGAAGCTTAATCAAGATAAGTTCCCGTCATTGCGCCCTCATTAATCTAAAGTCTCCACTAAATTACACATGAACAATTCTTTATACTGCCAATCAAGAAAGGAACTTCCGACGATATCAGCCATAGTAACGTAAAAGACAGTTATAGACACTGCAGAAACAGAAATGAATGGACCCCCACGAGGTAGTTGCCGAACTTGAGAGGCTACAAAACTCTCAAAGGTAAAAATTTACCTCACGAAGCAAAAATCAACTTTCGAAAATTGCAATTTAACCCTTTCAGTAGCTATTGCCAAAGGAAGTAAGTAAATAAACCAATTCCCAGTCTGGTCTCCCGATTCTACAAACGAATAAACAGAATCCAACCACAGCCCGCATTTACAAAGGAAGAAAGAAAGTACCTTGCTTTGTCCATTCTGTTGGATTTCCCCGAACCTCCATGCCTGAACACATTCGTCTCCTTCTTCAGCACACCATAGTCATGGACGACAGGGGCTTGTTTAAGGGTCACAATGTAAACAGCCGTGATTGCTTCCGAGCTACTATTCTGGCACCAAGTGCACACGACCATCCCCATGGAGACCAACACCAGCAAAAGCCAAGAAACGCTCCCCATCCGTGTATACGCACAGCGGGGGCAGAGCAAGAAGAAAGAAGAGAAACCCAAGTTCTAGTTTTATCAGAACACCAACCCCCCTGGAAGGAAAAGACCTCACGCCGCCTCCATTTTGACTTCCCCAAGATCTCTCCACAGCAGCAACACCCACGAGAAGAAGAGACAGGGGTGGGTTGAAAAGTGAAGAGAACCCAGAAAAGCTGACGACCTATCCTAGAATGTGAAGACAGCTGGTGCGAGAGAAAGTGCAGCAAGCTTCACATTGAGGCCTCCATTTGATGTGAAGTGATAAAGCCGAAGCAGAAGAAGAAGAAGAAGAAGGGCTTTCTTTATCTGGGGCGAGAAAGAAAAAGGCCCTTCTTTCTTTATTAGCTTTCCGGGAAGAAAAGAGGGGAGGAGTGCGCAGGCAGAGTATTAATAGCTGGAGGGGAGAGCATGGAGAATCTGCAAAAGCTTTTCCTCGATTGAACAAATTTGCCAATATAAAAATCGCTCTCTTTACGGGAAGAAATGCAGATGAGAATCGAACGTTGTCATTTGTTTTTATTCCCTCCCCTTCTTGTTTGACTGTTGCCGTTGTCTTTGGCCCTTGCTTGTTTAGGGACCCAACGCCGCTTTGTCATCTTCTATTCCGTGTATTGACTATGGAAAAATCAGTGTCAGAACACTGAAACATGTCTCAAGACTCTTAACGTTTGCTTTTTCATTCCATTCCATGTCTTAATTAAGAACAAGAAATTATCCTTAATTTCTTAATTTATCAAGATAAAGAATCTCCTATTATTGTACCCAACCAATTTAGAAAAACAAGTGCATTGTAAGCTTTAAAATTTGTATAAAAGAAGGTTGAAATATAAAGTTTAAATTTTTCAAAAAGTGTAATTAAATTCAGAAAACTCGTCCAAAAATTTGTATCAAGTACTTTCATTAATTTCGTCCATTTTAAGGGATGGAAATATCGATATAGCTTGCTTTTTGTAATTTCTCACAGATATTTCGATGTTGATGGAGCGTCCAAAAATAGCATTAAAGAATGTGAATTTCCTCACTTCCGTATGTTTCTTTTCTCTCCTCATTGGGAAATAATTTTTTGTGGGGTATTAGGTACAATAATTTCCCTTCACTTTCCTTTCCCTCTTCTCCTGAGCAATGCAACTCTCATACTTTCTTACACCGTTTCTTCCTAACATCTTTCCCTCTTATTCGAGTATTTTCTTTTGTCCATATATTAGTCGAGTACTTAGCTGCGCAACACTAATACTTTGTTAAGACATTTTTTAATTACATAATAATGAAGAATCAGTGAGTTGATTTAAGGTTAATGTGAACCATCATTGGCAGTTATTATGTTTAACAAGGACTCCAGTCCTCGTGTTGTTCTGCCTGAGTTCTTTCATGGAAATCCAAGAAAAGAAAGGAAATGGCGGTTACAACTAACTAAGATTAAGAGAAACTTGTAATTTACGATAGAAGGAACATTAACAAGCACTAACAAGTCCCATCTTGAAAATGATCTTTTCACAGCATCACTCGAAGGGAAAAGTTGCCAAAAGTTGCCAAAAGTTCCATCAAGAAGCATGGCCATTTAGAAAATGAGTAATCACGGGGACAATAAAGCTAATAATACTAGATGACAATTTTTTTCCCTCCAATAATGTCTCAGATTGTTGGGTAATAAATCATCGACATCATCCACATACAAACTTAACCAAAATTAATAACAGATGATGTCCATATCCTTAACTCATCAATCAAAAGTATGATTAGGGGAGATCCCTCCTATTAAAGTTAGAAGAAAACATGGATCTATGATTAATTAGTTTAATTGATGGGACAAGTTGTAATTATAAGTGTTTATTAAAGTTAGAAAACCCAACTATGAGAGTGCACCTTTTCCCATACTCTCTGCCCATCATTGTCACCATTTTTGAACTATTTGATTTGCGCAGCATGTCTACCCTTCACCTAAGAAAACAGAAAAAACACCCTAGCTCACTTGTACTCCTCTTTCCCTTCTTCTGTGTCTCTAGTCGCAACTATCCACTCTTCTCCGTCGTCACCACGATCATCATCTCCGATGATTTAATCAATATTAGGCTCTCCAATAACCGCCACCCTCCTCTACTTGCTCGGGACGACGACGGCGACGCGTAGTTACCTAACTCACGTGCATAGTGCTTGTAGTCTTTGAGCTCGATGTCGTAAGCTCTGTGCAAGAGATCTGCCACGAGCTCACGTGCCCTCGATAGATCTCGGGCAAAGAGCTCCATTTAGAATCTAGCTCCGTTTATTTCAGGGAATGGTGCCCCTTTCGAGCTTCATTTGGTAACACGTACAAGCGTGCGCATGGAGAAATCAAAGAAAACGAGTCAATGGGTCGGCACCACGATCAGAGATGGGTGGAGATGGCTCGGTGGTAGTCATCGACTCGAGCATAAGATTGCGGCGGCTGAAAGAGAGCCAAGCGGAGAGCTAGCAGAAATAGAGACAGAGGTGTCTTTTAGGGTTTGATGACTTTATTACAAACATTGACAAAGAGTGGATCCGCAGCCTGCACACAATGGTGTACCTGAAGGGTGAATGAATATGGATTAGGATCTGGGAACGGAGTCCCCCTCCCCATTTGAACATCCAATAAATACATATCCTATCATTTTGTAAACTCATTTAGTATATCAATCTTAAACTATTCCACATTATTTTTTTTTCAGGAAATTCTGAGCAGGAGGGTTCCTCTCCAAAAAAAAAAAAAGACCGAAATTAATATAAAAAAAAAAGAGAAAAAAGAGAAATTAGGTTATCATGAACAGTGCGGATTGGGTGAGAAAGAATGATTGGGGGTTGGGTTAATTGCGGTGAAAATGATGGGTGCATGCATGCCTAGCCTACCCCCCTGCCCCCTTGATTCCTGGCCTTTTCCTCTCCTGCTTTTTTTGTCCATTTGTCTCCAACGTTCCAAATCCACCTCCTTTCCTTTCTCGACAGACAAGACGTCCGTTGCAATTAACAAGGGGGGTGATCTTTGCGGTTGTGTGTGGTTTTGGACAACGATTATTTTCACGTCTTTTGTCCGTGAGCGCCACCGGGCTGGGCGGGGTGGTGGTGGGACGGCGGTGCGTCGGCTACTCTCTCTGTCTCTTCCTCTATTGGGGCGGTGGGTGCTCAGTCATTGCACACATGTGATGGACTTGATGGCGGTGACAAAGACAAATGGCTTTGGAAAGTGCTGCGTGGAATGGAAATTGGATTTTATTCCCCCACTTGAGAGGTTCTCCTACTTTTATAAAAGCTAGATTTGCGCCATTTGGAGTTCCACTATATTTTTTAATTGATTGATTATAATACACTGCGGATAAGTTCAACACCACCCACAGATCTACCTAGAGTCGGTTGCCGTTAGTCATCTTACAAATTAAAATATTGCAAAGAGAGCCACGAATCAGAAGCTGAGCAACCTAGCTTTTGGGTGCAAAACGCAAAAAAACTTTGGGTGGAAGGGTTTTTCTAAAATGCAATAGTGTTTAGTAAGGGGTGATTTAAAAATACATTAAAAAACAATTTTAACCTAAATGTCGTTTAGAAAAAAAAAATCTCAAACCTTTGCCTATGGAAATCCAAGTCAAATTGCTGCTAGCCTCAATTAATTTCAGGTAAGGCTAGCCAACAGTTAGATCTAACCTCGCTAGCCCCTAGCCATTTACATCACATGAGGTGGACATTTTCGATATTGTACAAGGTTAGAGATGTTAACGTTGAAAGGAAAATAAATGTATTTCATCTCAAAAATGTTCAAAATTCAAAACTCGAAGTACATCCGAATTGACTTTAGGCTAAAAGCCTCTAGAGAATTCTAGAAATGTAAATATATCTTCCCAAAACTTTCCCAAAAAAAAAAAAATTATCAAATAGTACTTGCAATTGTCCAAAAGAACTTTAGAAAAGGTTCTCAAAGGCACACTCGGACCCTTTTGACTCCCGGCTTTTACTCCAAAAGCGGTATGATGGTAGAGATGCAAAGTCTCCGCACTAAATTTAGTGGCTTTTCTTGTCAAGAAGTTATTATTCACTTTCTTAAAATAAATGCCATTGATGAATAACAACCAATTCAACTTTTTGCCATCGGCAAAATCATTTTGATTGGAAAAATGTCAAGATATTTCCAACAACCAAAGAAAACATTCCACTTTGAAATCATTGACGACAAAACCTAACCAATTGTAGAATAAAGTTCACATTTTAAACGGTCAGAAACTATAACACATGGCTAAAAATCGAAGTGAATCCAATCAACCATGTAGGTGGTGGATTTTCATTTCATACCCCTTTCAACTGCAATTTTATCTCAATGATACATATTTGACAAAATTCGAATAAGTAGTATCAAATTCCATAATAGAAAATCAATCGCACTCACACGATGATCTAAATGCTGCTTGTAATACCGTTGGCATACATACATTAAAACCCTTTTACCTAAACAAAAAGTGAAGTATGGATTAGGGCACCACTATGGTCTCGGAATCACCTTTTCTTGGCTCAAATTCTAATTGCCCGTCAAAAGTGGGGTGGGACCTTGTCATTATGTAATCATCCACTATGCAAGAGCCCCTCTTTTTTCTCCTTTTATAATATAGTCGTTGGGCTTCTTCACTTGTTGTCTCAAAAGCAGCTGATTCTACCATCGTCAACCTCACTTTCCCTCGGATTTCAATCGATGACACACCGTCTAGTCCTCGATAAAAAAAAAAAAAAGTTTAGTGTGTGGGCGAAAAAGTGAAAAAGACAGGTCTTCCAGGGCTTCCTTTGGCTATTTTTAAAGAGGTGGCCTGCTTACAAATTGCAACATCCAATTTGAGAAAAATGGCTGTTATTTGCCTAATTCATGGTTCAACTTTCTGGCCATTAAAATATATATATTACTAATATAATATCTTAAGTTAATTTTCTTTTGTTCAAGACAATTATATATTTTTATGTACGACCGAGCATATATATGTAACCCACAAAGCATGTGTCACTTAACCACAACATATTCGTTTAGTTAGCATATGAGACATTATTTGTTCAAAAACATAAAAAACAATGACTAATTTTTTACCGTTGTGAAGCAGAAGTATGAAGTT
This sequence comes from Eucalyptus rudis, assembly GCA_019915205.1. NCBI lineage: Eukaryota > Viridiplantae > Streptophyta > Magnoliopsida > Myrtales > Myrtaceae > Eucalyptus > Eucalyptus rudis. The sequence continues at coordinate 4,240,998 of JAHMTN010000120.1, forward strand.
TTGATTCCTCGCAGTGCTCTTTCAACAGTATATAAGTTTTGTTTCATATGCATGTATTGGGTAAATATGCTTAAGGCCTAGGTCATACTTTCAATTTTCACATTATGGAAATGTTAAGATATGAAATATATTTCTGTGTTATATTCTGAACCTTTTCAAACTTACTCTCTGTTTATTTTGCAGAAAGTAAACTTTTTAAAAAATATTTTCCTAAAAATAATCACATGTATTGCTTACAATAATGAATGGACAAAAAATATTTTAATCGTTCATGAAAATATCCAGACATAAATTATTGTGGATAACAAAAATATTTTCTATTAACTAATTATTTCAAGTTATATAAATGATCATTTTAAAAAAATATTTTCCAAAGTGTTCACTTTTTACGATACAAATGTCATAAAAAACTTAAGATTTGGAAAATATTTTCCAAAAAATGATTGGTTATATCGCTTAAGAAAAATTAGTCAATAGAAAATATTTTCATTATCGACAATAACTTTAGACACAACTAATTATATTTTTATTCATTTATTTTTATAAGCGACAAAAGCAATTATTTTACAAAAATGTTTTTTAAAAATTGAGTTTTTCTCGAAATAAATGCACCCTTAATTCTAGTTGGGTTGCTATGTACCATCGTTCAGCATTGAAAGTGTCATCATCTTTACTAATTGGTAGTTAAGACGTTTTCTATGTTTCACCTAACGAAGGACATTCTTCATGATGTATATCATATCATATATATCAAAGACCAATTAGTAACAACTTTTGCAAAACCAGATAGTCATGATGATTATACATTTGATACTGGTATGAAATCTCACATGTAATTGAAGCAAGCCTATGATGGTGAGTACTCGAGGAAATTATTAGCTTCACTAGATCTCTAATGAGAAGTATACTTAGGTAGGAAGGTGAACTTAATCCATGTTGTACTCTCCCGCTCTACATTCATTCATTCATTCAGTCTTTCTTTTTTAAATAAAGGGCATGAGACTGTATACTCAACTATTTGGAGGTTTTTGCATGAAAAGCCCCGCAAACCCTAAGAACATGTCAAGTCCAGACCTTTGGCATGGGCAAGTAATCTTAATCTTGAATAGTTTGCAAGTAATTTGTGACTTTTGAACAAAGTAACCTCCAATTTCTAAGCTAGAATTCCTCTTATGCCCGGATCAATTGCACTAGCCCGAGGAGTTTACTACTCTACATTCTCATCATCTTGACTATAAGGTGCCACTTGAGTTGTTGTACAGCTAAGATAGTTGGATTTACGAAAGATAGACTGTAATATATTGCCACTTTCACATAGATTTTCCTCATCCTCACATAGAAGATGGTTGCATTAGCGTCTGAAGTACATCAAAATACGATGTGAGTTTTATCGGGTCTTGTTCATTTTCTATCACTTATATGACACTATCAAGTTAATTCATTTTATCGGGTCTTGTTCATTTTCTGGCATTGATATGACACTATCAAGTTAAGTAATTTCAAAATATCTATGAGAGAAAGAAGCAGGCAATGATGAATTATATACGTTTCATTTGTTTCATAGAAAATGAATGATTTAACAAAAAAAAAATTCTTTAAAAAAATTGCTTGTATCTCTTACTAAAAATATTGAACAAAAATTTTTATGATCATCTATGAAAATATTTATATATAACTTGTTATTAGTAATGAAAATATTTTTTATTGATTGATTATATCAAGCATTACAAACGATTCGTTTTAGAAAGATATATTTCAAAATTTTTATTTTCTGCGAAATAAATAGCACATTAATAAAATAAATTTTGAAACATTTCATTGTTTTAGAAAATTAAATATACTATGAAACTTTTACCCACCTAATTATTATATGAGGTTACTATACTCATCACAGTGTTGCTTTGGTCGACCGCGAACTTTTCGTCACACATGATGCTCGAATTAATCTTCCAAAGCTAGTATGGCGATGGCATGTATAAAGTACGGATGTCGAGGGGGAAAAACATAATATGACGATTTAGATGTTCCCATAAGTGTGTCGACTTTCATTTCGATGATGATTTTAGCCGTGGTACTTTGTGAATAGGAGGGAGAATACCATCCATCTTCCCTGATTTAGGAAGGACATGCGATGTCTACTTTAGTCTCATTCGTTATCTCCACCGTAGAATTGTGACACGTAATTTATCTGTTCAATTCTATGCCCTCACCATACCTAGTCTACGGAGGCGGCTCGACTCGAGGCGTGCGTGCCTCATTATTGGAAAGTTTGCATCTTCCGAGTCTCATGACTTTGCGTTTGGTGTTCGATTCACATGATTTTTAATATTATTGGAAAGCTTAATGACGGAAGCTTTCCGAAGAACCCATTATTGATTGGGGAAATTGCAAATTCGGGGATCCGACATACCAGCTCAAAACGTGATTAAAAGCACGGGTCTACGGATTGAACATCAAATAGGCGACCTCAAAAGCCATAAAAAGTTGTTAAACACCGAACTAAGAGATCTGGAAAGTGTCATTCAATTCGGATGTATATAAATATGGTTTTTGGGCCCTAGACCTAGCTCGGGTATTAAGAAACTTCGATCAATGTTTAACCCGCTGAAATTTCCTCATTCGTCGTCCAATAGAACCAATTTTCATTGCGCTGGAATTCTTGCAACTTCTAATTTCTTAGCTTGAGTCCGATATCCGGATATTACAAACCTCCCGATACGGTGAAAAATGCGCCCGATCAGTCTTGAAGGATTGAAAATTGACTATTGGATTTGAATGGCAATATGAGTGTTGAAAGGCTCATTTCGACGAACATAAACCCATTTTTAAAGTTGAAAAGTCGTTCTTAACCTTGTAACTCGTCGCTCAAACATTGATCAACTCTACATCGACTGTGTAGTATTATCTGAAATCTTTGGGAAAATTGTAGGTGTCAACGATCGAGATGTTATACACTATGTATGTTTTTGGAGGGAGTGGGAGGGAGGAGAGAGGGTTCTAAAATCACGCTGGTGTTTGGACAATAACTTGAAGCCTTTGGGCATATTTGGTTCAGTATTTTAAAAGCTTAATAGGCAAATGAAAAGCGATTTAGCATAAAGGGCCTTTGGTAAATGCAAAGGCTATTTGGTAAACTACACTTTGAGAAATAATTTTGAGAGAAATGTTGTTTGGTAAAAAACACATTTGAAAAATCCTTTAGTGATTAATATTAGTTTTTTTTTTTAATTTTTGTTTGTTTAAAATTGAAAAAAATCAAATATATATAATTAAAAAAAAAAGACCAAATCCTTTACTGACACGGCAAAAGGCTATGGCCTCTGGCAAGCCAGATCTAGTGCTAGTGGTTTTTGATCGAGGTTGCCTGACGTTGAGTGACCTCTAGCAAGGGTCATGCAACCCTAGCGAGGGCCACCGGAGGTTGCTTGACCTCAAGCGACCCTTGGCAAGGGTCGCACGACCCTTGGCAAGGGTCGCACGACCCTTGTCATGCGACCTAGGCGGCTGTCGATAGTGCAACCCTTGTGAGACCCAAGTGAGGCCACCTAAGGCCGCGAGACCTAGGCGATGGTTGCTTGGGTCACATGTTGCCTGGGTTGCCCAAGGTCATGTGACCTCCGACAGTCCTTGTCGGGGTCGCACGACCCTCACTAGAGGTTGCCCATAGCCCTTCGCTGGACTGGCAAAGGGTTTGGTCCTTTTTTAATTAAAAAAATAATGAAGAAAAAAATCGAGAATTTGAAGAATTGATGAGGGTAGTTTTCGAAGGAAAAAACAAGTTTCAGTATTTGGCTAAATATTGAAAGCCTTAAAGATAGTTCCTATTAGTATTTGTTTTTTAGCCTTCCTAATGCTAGCTTTCAAGTGAAAGCTCATTCAAAATAGTTATCAAACGGTCCAGTATTTTCTCAAAGAAGTTAAACCAAACGTATCCTAAGGACAAGTAAGTAAGAAGGGTTGGTACAGGATACCTAATGGGCTCCACAAGGTCCAACTCAAATCAGCATCGCAGCCCAGTCAACAATCCAGCCCTCTCCGATGTAACTCGTGCATGAGAGAGAGAGAGAGAGAGTGTGTGTTGATATGAAATATATCGAGAGATCCAAGGAGGCCTTGCCCCATGAACTCAAACACCTGCGAGCCCATTTTCGCGACTCTTGAAGCGGGTCCGAAGAGGTCGACGGGGACGAGGCAGCACTGGTCCCTAACAGAGAAGCGAGGCACATACCTCGTTCAGATTCTCCCATGTCCGGTGGCGCAGGTCTCCCCTTAGGAATTCGCGATATATATTTTCTTAGGACTTGCGACTAACCTATTTTGAGGTCTGTTAGGAACCCTACAGAGATCTAGTTAATGCAGGTGAAACGTCTCGAACCTAGATCTAAGCCACTAGTTTGCGCAAGACTAGAAACTCTAGGTTCAGGGCTCGGAATTCGATACCGTGTTTTCAACGAGAGCTCTCTAGATGTGATCTTGAAGTCGCTGTGAAGGCACTACTACCTATTGATTTTACACCTAGTCTTGAACTTTAATTAGCAAACGAGGAGCATGCCCCCATCTAACAAACGGGAAACGAATAAACAAGCACATGCATTGGCTGTTACAAAATCCACAGACTCAAGCCTGTTTCAAGCAAGGAGAAAACAATGACCTCTTACATTTCCAATTAAAGGCTTAACAAAAAAGAGGAAAATCAGCTAAATATATTTCGTGACCTTGTTTTACTCTCTTTCTCGGGACATCATGACCCCCGAGGATGTTTGGCATGCATCTACTCGATTTCGAAACTAGCAATTCGACACTAAGATAAGTTGTTCCACCATTCAATCAATTAAGTAATGTAGTTTAACACAATGCATTTATATAGCGTAATATTCATGTGAAATTTTGTAAGATCATTGAAAGTTTAATTATTTAATTTTCTAACACTTCTCCTTATGTTTAGTTTAGTTTTTTTTACTTAATATCAGGTATTAAAATATATATCGAGTTTGAGTCTGATAAATGAAATCTGACCGACGTTAATTAAATTATGTACGAGTCAGTGCGTGATTTGATACTTCCATGCTGGAGTGCTGTTGGATCTTTGACTGTGAAGAGACCATCCAGAAAAGGAAAGGCTATTGTCTCCTTCGTTGCCGAGTGGAAAGAAGAAATAAAATAAAATAAAGGAGGAAAGCGTAGAATTTGTTTCCTGATCCCAATCGGCATGGAATCCTTTGACTCGGTCAACAAACAACAATGGGCTAGAGAAAGAAAGAAAAGATCCCCCTTCAGATGTCGCTTTGGGTTCTCGAGGCAGAGTGCACATATATTTAAGGGATATGTTCAGCAGAAGTCCTAAAACTTATCCAGAAAGTGCAATTGAGTCATAAAACTTATAAAAAGTTCAATTAAGTCCTAAAACTTATCAAGTTGGTTCAATTCAGTCATAAAGTTAACACCGTCAAGAAAGTTAACGGAAATTGCTGACGTGGCGCTGACGTCATATTTTAAATGATTTTTTTATTTTTCAAATGGCTTTTTAAAATTATTTTTTATTCAAAATTTTTAAAAATTAGATTAAAAACTGAAAAGGAAAATCTAAATTCATTTTAAAAAGGAAAATCTAAATTTATTTTAAAAAAATAAAACTGTTAAAAAAAAAAAAAGGGCACCGGTGGACTTCCGCCGCCCCGCTACTGCCCATCGCCGGAGGGGTCGGCGACGGTTGCCTGCCCTGGGCGAGGTGGCCGGCCCTCGCCCGGGCGAGGCCTCGCCGGCCCTCACGGGGGGCCGGCGACCGCCCTGGGCGAGGCCTCGTCGGCCCTCGCCTAGGGCTGAGCGACCGTCGCCTGCCCTGGGCAAGGCCTCCTCTGCCCTCACCGGCCCCGAGCGAGGGCCGACGAGGCCTCGCCCGGGGTCGAGCAACCGTCGCCCGCCCTGGGCGAGGCCTCGTCGGCCCTCGCTCGGGGCCGGCGAGGCTCGCCAGATCTGGGCGAGCCTCGCCTAGGGCAGGTGACGGTCGCCGGCCCTCACCTGGGGCCGGCAAGGGCCGGCCACCTCCACCCAGGGCCGACGGTCGCCGGCCCTCACCTGGGGTCGGCGAGGACCGGCCACCTCCGCCCAGGGCCGACGGTCGCTGGCCCTCGCCTGGGATCAGCGAGGGCTGGCCACCTCCGCCCAGGGCCGACGACCGTCGCTCAGCCCCTCCGACGATGGGTGGCGGCGGCGGCGGTGGGGGAGAAGAGGGCTGATTTTTTTTAAAACAATTTTAAAAATAACTTTTATAACTTTTATTTTTAATTTTTGGTGAAAATAAGATAAAATGAATAAATCTATTTTTTTTAGTTTTTAATTTTTTTAAATGAATAAAAGATTATTAAAAAAAATACACGTGGAAAATAAAAATAATTTAAAATGACACGTCGGCATTTTTAACGGAAAAAGGCTAATGGTTAATTGAACTAACTTGACAAGTTTTAAGACTTGATTGAACTTTTTGTAAGTTTTAGGACTCAATTGCACTTTCTGGACAAGTTTTAGGACTTCTGCTGATCATATCCCTATATTTAATTATGAACTCGTGGCCTAGTATTTGCACAGTTCATCACGAAGAAATATTGAGGCACCGTTTCCTAGTAAGTTCTCAGACGGCAGTTATTTTCGTGGTTTTATTCGTAAATCATATCTCCAAAGAGTTAATGTTCAAGCTAATTAAATTCTTATAATAAGAATTTGTGTTTAATTAATTCGTGATATGAAAAGATTATTTAACGAGTAATTAGACATTAAATGAGTTATTAGGTATAATTAGGGCTGGGAAAATATTAAAAGTGTTTGAGTGAATCGAGTGTGGTTGTAATTTCCCTTACATTATCTAATTTACAGTAAAATTCGTTAATGCTCTCTCGTGGATATAAGTTATTACACCGAGTCACGTAAATCTGGTGTTCGATTTATTTTCTTATTCCGTCGATTTTAGTGTTTGATTGCTTGCGTTCACAAAACTAAGCGTGAACATATTTAATTGGAAGGGCAAATGGAGCTTGGAATAATTTGAACTCAGAACCTTATACTTTAACACCTTGTAAGATTTTTTACAATCATTGCCAACTATTTTAAAAACTTAATATGTTAGATAAAGACATGCTTTATTATTTTATATTCTAACAACTTGAAACAACTAAATTGTTCTCTAATCCTAGTGCATAATTAAATGAGGTTACAAGATCGTTCATCCAAGTTGACAATCGAAGTCGCCAAGCATCATGCAATGGCATATAATAAGACTTTCCTCCAAGTTGCACCTAATTCATCATTGACCACCATCCTAATTTGCAATCGATATTGTTATTGTTAACATGCGATAACATGGAATATGTTTGAGGCAAGCTCTAAAGGCCTAAGTCATCGAAATCACTCAGATTACATATGCATCCACCAAATGTCTTCTTTTTAGGTTCTCCTAAAGCATCCATTACTTTGATAATGCATTTGATGTGGTGACATGCGTCGTGATTTGGCGAACCAATCAAAAGTGAGAGCTGAGCACATGCGACACCAAGTAGGATAAGATTCTTAACATGTGGGCAAATGTTTATCATTTGTTATGCAATGTTTATCATTTTTCCAAACTGTGGAGTTTTATCATTGGCACTCCCTAGACTTCTCTGAATCCAGATTTGCTTAGAAATAAGTTGATCATTCGGACTTGAAAGGGAGCGTTGGACATTGGGTCACAGATCAACAAGATTTGTTTACTTTTTCTTAAGAATATTATTTTCCTTGAAAGAATTTAACTTAAATAAGAAAATTAGCAAGCACTATGCTCAATCCTCTTGCACCGAAACTCTTAGGTTTGAGGGAGGGAGGGAGGAGCGGAAGGCAATCAACTCATTTCTTTCTTAAAGGACAATGTCATCGTTGATCCCATTCACGACTACCAATTAAGTGGCTATGGCCGCAAGCAATAATTGAGCAGCGATGGCTGCCACGAGCTCGGAAAGATATTCGACCATGGCCGCTGCTGGCTGCACTGAGCTTTTGCGACTTGAAAAGATCTCGTAGCCATGGTCGCTGGAGCTCAAAGTTCAAGTGGCCATGGCTAATATGAGCTCAAGTTGAGCAACCATGATCAGGAGCTTCAGTGGACATAGCATCGGCAAAACTTGAGGTTGAACGGCCACGGTCACCGCGAGCTTAGAGCTTGAGATCGTGGCTATATTGGCCACGATGGATCACCCTCTTTCCCAAAACTTTGCTTTTCTATTGTTGTTTAATGGTGCGCCTTTTTGGCTCCACATAATGATGCTGGGTGAATCATTACGTGAGGGTCAAAATTAATTAGTCAGCAAAAAGAAAAAGAACTCCGTGATAAAAACTTCCAACATATTTAGTTTATTTTCAATGGGTAAAAATTGCACATTTTCACTTGTCATGCATGTGAAAATTAATTTTTGGCTAGCGGATACAATATAAAAATTTGATGAATCGTTTGCTCTTTTGATAGAAAAGGAACGGCTACCTTATAATGAGCGATGTGGTCTATTCTAAGTAATGGGCATTTAGTCTACTTTATTTGCAGAACTTGATGTAGTTTTGATTTTATCATCATCTAACTCATAATTAGTGAATCTATCTACTGCAAAATAAATCTGAAATTTTCTAGAAACTTATAATCTTACTTAAAGGAATATATAGAACTATATTTTGCAATTTGAATGATGTGAGTCCATGAAATGTAATTCTCTAGCCACTGGACCCTCCAGAGTCTGAAAAGAAAAAGAAAAGAAAAATTTTCTTAAAAGGAAAAATTCGACTAAGCGGATATTGAATTTTTTCAAAGTGTAGAATGATATAAGTGAAAAAGATGTTTTCATGCGGTCCAAGCAATTCCATTTCGATTGCTTTATTTTGCTTGATGTTTTTACATTCTTTTAGATTGATTTGATATTGAATAAAGTAACTAATGTCGAATCTACAAAGAAAGAAGAAGGCGTGCTTCTTAATTGTTCATCATTTATATATTGAACATGATGTTTCCACTTATTATTTTACCCGTCATGTCCTGTGCATTGCGCAGGCTCAACTCTAGTTTATTTATAAAAACACCAATGCAATATACCAAGAAAGAAAGGGCCAAGCTATCCGGAAGTGCCTGGCAAGATCTATGCCTTAACTTTTTTAGTTGGTTTATGCCAGCCCATGCCTGTCTCGTGTGTGGTCACCTATCAACGGCCTCATGTCCTCATGACCCGTGAGGCGCACCATTCGTTGATGTCCCCATGATTAGACTGCTACTTGGTAAAGTCTCTTACCATATTGGTCATATCCTTATAAATATCTCACTTTTTTTTATTCATTTTAGGAAGGGACTTTCGGACTTCTTAACTTTTCTATTTCATCCCCCACCTTTGGTTATTCCCCGCATGATCAACTGATAACTACTTGACATCTTGTATTTGAAGTAAGCCCCATATAAAGAAAATGGTACTTACAAGTAGACCCATCAAAATCGGTGGGCCGGATCGGATTGGGTCAAATATGGCCTAATACAATAGACCAGATTGAGCTATACTAGATTTTGCGAAGAATAAAAAGTGATTGTTCACAAAAATGTCATCTCTGACGTACTCAAAATCAGGAGATAGAATGACATGAAAACCAGCTCTTTGGGACAAAAACGTTCAGCGAAGGCCTATTTTGATGAAAAAAATAAACAATAACTCACCATGAGAAAGTTCCAAGGGATGGTAGGAAGGAGCATATCGAACAAATTGGTGAAGCCCAACTTGTCGACCGCCCAATGGTCGCTGACGCGCAATTGATGATCTCTTGTCAAAGTTGAAGACCATCATGATGTCAGCCATTTTTCAAAAAGTTTGTGAAACAATAGCAATAATGCAAGAGAAAATTTGAAGGGGTAGCCTTCAATTTAGATGGGCTCGCCCGTGGAAGAGAGGTTTGATGGCACAAAGCTCGCCTCTGCTCTGGTTGTTGTCAGAGTGCTGTGACGGCCGATCAGTCGCCATCTTCTAGTGGGGACCGTAGGATCAGGGCTTCAAGCAGGGCGGATCCATTTCTAGGGTTTGAACTGAAAGTGGGTAGAGTAGTAAGGGGGTGTTTGGTTCAGCTTTCCCAAGGGGCTTTGAGCCCCCAAAGCCCCTTGGGAAAAATTTAAGGGTGTTTGGTTTAGCTTTCAAAGGCTATTTGGCAAAATGTTTGCATTTGGAATGCTGAAAGCCCAAAGCAGGTGGGGACCTGCTTTGGGCATTTCAGCATTCTCGGCATGCTGATGGGAGGCTTAATAAATTTTTGCTTATTCTCCATTTTACCCTCAAAATTTTGTTAAAACTCCAATTTTACCCTACCCCAAAACAAAACCCTACCTTCTCGACTCAGACGCTCTTTCCTCTCCTCCATCACGCGAATCAGACGCTCTTTCCTCTCCTCCAGCACGCGAAGCTCTTTTCTTTTCGTCGATTCTCGCAGCATCCGTTCTCGCCGATTCTCACAGCATCGCATCCACTCTCGCCGATTCTCGAAGCATCGCATCCGCTCTCGCCGATTCTCAAAGCATCGCATCCGCTCTCGCCGATTATTTTTCTCTCCTCTCTCTTCTACCTGGTATGCTCCTCTCTCTCTCTCTTCCTCCCTCTTTATTCCTTTTCGTCGCTTGATGGTAAACGCTATTATCGGTCTTCTCGGTTTGTTCCCTCTCTCTCTCTCTCGCACACCCGATCCCTCTCTCTTTTCTCCCCCTGTTCTTGTTCGTCCGTTCGGGTGTTTGTTCAATTTCGATTCATGGGTATGATTATGTTTTTCTTGGGTTTGCATCGGAATCGCGTGATTTGGTAGCGCACGCCAAGTGCTTGTGAAAATGTTTCTGTTGGAGCCGTGACCACCTTCTCTGAGTTTGAATTGCTATTGAAGTACTGGTTATTGTCTCGTTTATTCTTCGTTGAGGCCTGGTTTGTGCGAGTGCCAGCCCCATCCACGTGGTGCTATGCTGTGTTTTAGTTTTGAGCATCGGGTGTTAAATATTTCGGTGCATTTGGGCCTTGTCGCTGGAATTGGGTTTGGAATTCGATTGATCTAGGAATGTTGCGGTTTTTCAGTTCTTGAATTTCACACAGGGTTTGGTGTGCGATGGGTGTGTGCTTGGTGGAGTTTGCTAGCTGAATTTCGGGCTCTTTCGTTCTGTTATGTGCGAACTCGTTTCTCTCAGGAACGCCTGACCGAAGAAGGCAAGGACGAGTTGCTGTGTGGCGCCGAGTCCGGGTGGGTCGAAGCTCGGACGTGGTGCGATCACTTGGCTTCCCTGTGCTCCGATCTCGTTCACATTCCGACCCCCGACACACCCTGCAACAGGTTGGTCTACGATCTTGCTTGCTTTGATTGATGCATCGTTATGGAAAAGTATGATTAGCTTGGAAAACTGGATTGTCTGCGCTGTGATGAGAGGGACTTCGAAAATTCCCTTGTAGGCATTGACCATGATTGCAAAATGCTTATACAATCGCCTAGTTTGTCATGAAACAATGTGGGAGAGTTGTAAAAGAACGAAAAGTAGGATCATATGATGTGATTGTAGTTCCTGGATAGTTTGGTTATGTACTTTTCATTAGGCAATTGTTTTTGCTGGAATTCCACACAAGCTGGAGGATGCCCATGTTTTCATCTTGTTCATAGGTGAGAAATGAGAGCGGGCAAGTAATGGGAGCCCTTGCGGGTCTTTATTTGCCCTCTGCCCCATGATGGGCGATCGAACCCCATTTGGTTTTCTTTTTTCTTTTGGCTCGGTGGGTATTAATAATAATTGCCCCTTTTCAGAAAGTCAATATATGCATGTGGTGGAATTTGGGTGTTGTTCTTCATTCGTGGAATTATTATATCTTTGTATCCGATCTCAAATGTGGAGATTTGATTTCGCGCACATGGATTAAAAATCTTCTGGGCTACCAATTAGCTCAGCTTAGTTTTAGTTTTGAGTGAACACACGATGATTAAGTTTCAATTGAGTCTTTAGAAGTGCTTGTTGAGTGCTAGGAAGCTAGAGAGAGAGAGAGAGAGAGAGAGAGAGAGAGAGAGGTCTCAACTCTCAAGCCGTGCTCCTTACTGACGGTGTGAGATTTGGCGATGGGTTGCTAATTTTGATTCGAAGTAGTCACGGATATGCTCCCACGAATGTGTGTCGCCCACCCGATCAAGCTCCAATGATTTTTCTTCATCTTGAGAACTCGTTTTGTTTTGTTGCTTGGTAGGCTTTGTGATGATTTGCAATTTTTTCGAGGAAAAATTTCAAGCAAAAGCCTAAAGTGTATTTATTTTTTCAAATAAAGATTCAAAATGGACATTATTTTTTAAAAATATATTAAGTAACCAAATCGTTTCATATGAGGAATTGAAAATGCCAAATCGTCTCAAATAAGAGAACCTCTTGAAATGGAAACTTTGGGAGTGCTTAACAAAGTGCTGTTGTAATCTAGTACTTTAATATGAGTGTGCATTCTTTATTGGTCTGAGGTGTACATATATCATGTTGATGATGTAAAGTTAAGAGAGTTTGGACTGCCTATTGTTTTTGCTGTCATAAATATATGATACAACTAATATATTGCGTCTGTTGACTTTGTCCATCTCTCTTTCTGTCAATCTGATATGCAGCACGTTATTCACGTGCATTCTTTATGATTTGCAGCACGTTATGCAATGCTTTTGCTGGTCTATATCAAGGATATGTCCTATTCAGAATGTATTAGCTATAGTTTAATTGGCTTACGCCTTGAATCCATTTTCAGTATGTGCTGGTTATTTGCGGTGTTCAATAGGTCATGCTGTACTTGGTGAAAGAAGTTTAGGGTTTAGCAAAGGACTTACTTAGGTGAGAAATAAGAGAACCTCTTCAAATGGAAACTTTGGGAGTGCTTAACAAAGTGCTGTTGTAATCTAGTACTTTAATGTGAGTATGTAAAAGAGTTTAACCGACGAACCATCAAGGATTTTTTATGCAAGTATAACGTTTTTGCGTGTCCTTATTTTTTCTCAATGTTAGTTTTCTTTTCTTTAAGTGAATATCTTTTAGTTTTTTAATAAGAGAGGGCCTAAGTGGTTGATCTTGTTTGTTTGTGTCTCTTAAATTTATTCGTGTCTCTTTACTAGAAGATGAGTTCATCAAAGGAAAAGGCATTTTGGAGCTCGGAAGATGTAGAAATCTTTTGTAATTTGTGCATCGAACAAATTGAAAAAGGCAATCGTCCTGCAAACAACAAAAGAGATGGATGGACAGTCATAATTAGTAAGTTTGAGGAGCTAACGGGTAAAAAATATGATAAACAAAAAATGAAGAGTAAGTGGGATAACCTCAAGGAAGACTGGAAAAGATGGAAGTCATTGCTTTACAAGGAAACTGGATTAGGATGGGATTCAAGGAAGAAAACCATTGATGCGAGTGATGAATGGTGGGAGCATAAAATTCAGGTTTTCCTCAATTCTTTTTTTTTTTTTTCATGTTAAGCTCACCTTTAATGATATAAGTTATGCAAATGCTTCATTATAACAGGCTAATCCAAAGTTTAAGGCTTTTAGGATGAAAGGCATACATCCTGATCTTGAAGTAAAGTTAGATATGATGTTCAGAGATACAGTTGCTACTGGAGGAATCACATGGAACCCTGGACAAGGTTTATGTGTTGATAATGATGTGGAGACCACACAACCTGGTATCGATGACGTTGTAGGGTCTACTGATGAAAACTTTGACGATCACATGGATGAACCAGTTGGAACTCAAACTCGTAAGAGAGCCACACAGACTTCAAATATGCAAGCTCGAGGAAAGAAAGATAAGAAATTGAGTACAAGAGAGGAGCTCGGATCACAAATTAACGGGCTGCTTACAGTTGTTGAGAGTAGGAGTACTACCAGTGCTGCATCCAATGCACCCAGTTTAGTCGGCCCTTATGAGGACCTCATAGAGATATTGGATTCCATACCTGAGATTGTGGAAGACGAAGACTTGTACTTTTTTTCAATTTCTCATTTAAAGGAAAAGATAGACAATAGGCAAGTTTTCATGAGGTTAAAGGATAATGCAAAGAAAGTAAAGTATCTCAAATATGAGATGAGAAAAGAATTAAGTCTTCGTAGATAGGAGGATGATAGTATCTTATTGTTTTCATGTTTGAAACTTAGTCATTTTACTTTGTTTCCATCTATGGATTTTTATTTGCAGCATTTGTGAACCTAATTTCAATTAATGTTTGATATTAGAATTGTTTTTATTTGGTATTCTCTTAATGTGATAGTTTGCATATATGCGATGGTTAATATATTGTTTATCTTTATATTTTGTTATTTCAAACAATTATGGATGATTTATGTGATGGTTAATACATTGTTTCTTTTTTATAATTTATTACTTGAAGCAGTTATGGATGATTCACATACAAGGACAAATCATGAGCAAGAGGAAATTGAATTATGTGATCTTATCTCGGTCACTGAAGCTGCAATTCTTTATCAAGCAACCAACCTTTGCAAACAACCTTGCATGACCTCAACATATACAGGTTATATATGGTTAAAAGAATTGATTGGCGAAGATGCTAATCCGATAAGGTGTTACAATATGTTTAGAATGAATAAGATTGTATTTGACAATTTAACGCGTGATTTAGTAATATGTTATGGCCTTCAAGGATCTAGGAATACTGATGTTAGAGAAATGGTTGGTATGTTTCTTCATATTTTAGGACATGGTATAGGTAATAGATTAGCACAAGAGCGTTTTCAACGCTCCGGGGAAACCATAAGTAGGCACTTCAACTTAGTTTTAGATAAAGTATGTGATATGGGAAAAAATTTGATCCAACCAACTGATCCACAATATAGAAAAGTTCCAGAGAAGATCAAGAAGGATCGGCGATTTTATCCATATTTTAAGGATTGCATTGGAGCTATTGACGGCACATATATTCCAGCGGTTGTACCTAAGTATGATCAAATTCGTTTTATTGGTCGAAAAGGAACAACAACTCAAAACGTGTTAGCCATATGTAATTTTAATATGGAATTTGTCTATGTTTGGGCCGGTTGGGAGGGACAAGCTCATGATACCCGTATCTTTTATGAAGCTATTGGAAGACGTGACGCAAATTTTCCCCATCCTCCTCCAGGTATGTTAGTCAATGGTTTAAATACATTCATATATCTAATTGGCATATGTTGACTAAATTTACAATATATATATGTAGGTAAATATTATTTAGTAGATGCTGGATATCCAAATCCTACTGGTTATTTGGGGCCATATAAAGAAGTTAGATATCATTTGCCAGAGTTTCAAAGAGGTCCTTTACCTATGGGATATCAAGAAGTGTTCAACCGTGCCCATTCCTCACTACGCTCGACAATTGAGCGGGCCTTTGGTGTATTAAAACAGAAGTGGAGGATTGAGCGGGCCTTTGAGCGGGCCTTTGTCAAACTCCGGGAGGTGAGAGACGTTCATCTAGCACATCCTTCAACAGTACTGGCAACTTGGTCAGGGCGTATGATGAACATTCTCAAGAGATAAGATCTCCTGGATACTTTCCCATGATTGTCTCTAATGCAACAACTCTGAAGCTATACACATTGCATTTTTCAGTTGGAACTGTAGAATGAGCCAGCTCTGCAAAGAAGAGTTCAAAATTTGTTAATTACCTCAGCATCTACTCCTAAGTTTACGACATTAATTCTTCTTCATGTGATGGGGTGTAGGCAAAAACTTACAAGCATATATCATTTCAATTACACATTCAGTATTCTTGAACTAGCTATATCAATTATAATGCCTTTCTTATTCCTAATTGTCATTGAAGGGGGAAAAAAATTTGAAGTGCATAAATACCTGGAGTGATGTAACCAATAGTGCCGGCTACTGCAGTCCAATTTGATGAATCTGGCCTCAATAGTCTTGCAGTGCCAAAATCGGAACCTCAGCCTCAAAATCAGCATCCAACAGAACATTATTACCCGTCAAGTCTTGATGAATCCGCGGAGGAAAACAATCGTAATGCATATAGGAGAGTGCATCCGCCAATCCCCGAACCATGTTTACCCTTTTGTCCCAGCCAAACTCTGATGCTTTCTCATCATCATTCAGAATTCTTCTCAAGTTTCCTCTTTCGATGTAGTCGTACACCGAAAAAGAGTGTTGCGCGTGAGAGCAAAACTCAAAGTTTAACGGTGTGGCGATTGTGGATATTTGATAAGGCTTGAATCTCTCTCTCGAAAGATACGAAGCCGAGGGACTCCTCCTTAGGGGATGGAGAAATTTTCTTGACAGCAACAATTTGTCCTGCTAGTAGTTCAACTTTATAAACAATGCCATATGCTCATTCTCCCACATAGAACTTGGAGTCAAATTCTTCTGTGGCCTTCGGGATTCGCTCGTAGAAGGCTTTGGCATGATAACTCAAAATGCGAAAAAAGTCAAAATCA
The DNA here is from genome assembly GCA_019915205.1 of Eucalyptus rudis. Taxonomy (NCBI): domain Eukaryota; kingdom Viridiplantae; phylum Streptophyta; class Magnoliopsida; order Myrtales; family Myrtaceae; genus Eucalyptus; species Eucalyptus rudis. Next base: position 4,257,462 of record JAHMTN010000120.1, read on the forward strand.
TTCGATTATCCAATGTTCTCTCTCTTGGTACTCTTTCTTCGACGATGCGCAAAGATCAGAAGAATGATCAAAATGGAAGCAAGACAGAGAAATCTTGAGAACGAAACAACGAGGAAAGCAATAAGTCATTGTCCACCATCTCCATTACCTTTCTTGCTCAAGGGAGAGTCGCATTTTTGTAAACCAACAACATTCCCACGGAGTCTCTTGTTGTGCTGAACTGCATCAAATGGAGCCTCATTAAAAGCTTTGACATTTGGGTGAGGTCCTTCAAGTTTATTGTAGGAGAAGTCAACAACAGTTAATGCTGACATATTATCACCAAATGAGTATGGAGTAGAACCAGACAAGCTATTGTGGGATAAATTCATAGTTTTGAGGACTCTCAGCTTTCCTAGCCCTTGTAGTAGTCTCCCCATCAATAGATTGTGATTCAGATCAAGATTTCAAGAATCTCGCATTGCCTTTCTCAGGAGGAATGCTTCCCTCGAGATTATTTTTGCTCAAGTTCAAGTTCAACAAGTTCATGCATTGAAAGAGTTGCGCTGGGATTGTTCCACTCAAATTGTTTGTTGCTAGGTTGATATGTTCCATTTTGGATAAAAATCTTATTTCAATCGGAATATCACTTATGATCCGATTATTGCTCAAGATGAGATTTAGCAAAAACCGCAAGCTTGCCAGTTCCCTTGGAATCACTCCACTCAAATTATTTGAAGACAAGTCTACTTCTTGTAACTGAGACATCCTTCCAAATATTGAGGGTATCTTGCCAAAAATGCTGTTGTTTGACATTCTTAAATTCATCAAATTATGACAATGAACTCATTTCCATGAAAGCTCCCCATTCAAATAATTGTGCCTTGAGTCTATATAGTTTAGATGTGGATGTATTCCAAAAGCTTCCGCTATATTTCCCATTGATGTACCTAGATTTAACACCTGGAGGGGGGAAGAGGGGAGGGGGGGGGAGTGAATAGGTATTTAAAGAAATTTTACCAAACTATTGCCGAATAAAGTTAAATTTCTAGATAAGTCTAAAAGAGGAACAAAAACAGTTTTGAGAGACACTAGACTTTTAAACCGTAAGTAAGCAACATACTTGAAATAAACCAAGTTAAGGGAAGATAAAATTGCACACTAATTTTATAGTGATTCGGCTTAGATTAAATCTACATCCACTCTCCCACATTGACAATTTACTGGCTAAATTTCACTATAGGATTAACAGAAGATTACAACTTATGAGTGTAAACACTCAGTGGTAGATCTCTCTCTAACCCACTAAGACATTATTTTTGTGTTTTCTCTCTTAATGACACTTTGTAATGCTCACAGATGAAGACAAGTAAATGAGAGTAGTTTTAGATTTCGGAATTTCGAATTCACGTTCCCCCTTCTTCTTGATTGAATGATCTCCTTTAAATACTCTTCCACACCATACTAGCCATTGACATTCTCAAGAGGAATTTTTTCCAAACTGTTGGACCAAATCTTTTAAAGGGATCTTTGTGGCCATTGAAGATAGGAATGAAATTTCCACTTGATTCTAGTCACTCATATAATTAGAATTTTGGTTTCCATAAGTGATGTCAAGAACTTATCTTTTAAATTGATTTCATCAAGTTGTGATTGATTCAATCAATATTTGTATAAATGGAAAGTAAAATCATTTGCTAGGAAACTAGACATAATAATTTGCAAATAAGTTCAATGTAGATTTGAGTCGCAAACTCATTAGGTATGGTTCTGGAATCTTCTTCATTCTGGACTATCTCTTTCTAGGCTCGTTAGAGTGGGATATGCTTTTGGAAAATGTCTTCGGAAAATCCTCAGAAACAAAGACAAAGAAGTAGAAAGTTTTGTTAACTTCAAAACTTGGTAGGAGTTTTTTTAACAATCTCCTCCTTTTTGGTAGTGATAAAACTTTTATGCAGATTTGAACAAAAACCTGCAAAACACTACTTAAACAACACAACTAATGGAAATTTATGAACAAGTGAGTATGCAAACATGATAGGCAAATAGAATATGCATACATTAGACTTATATTAATAGCAGTCTCAAAAACCATAATTCCGCAACCACACCAACTACACAAGTCACACAAGCCACACATTAAAATCTCTTAAATCTGCATATCTTCCCAACTTTGTCAACATCAATAGGGGTTACAAAACTGCAGATAAAACTAGCAAGCCAAAAAACACACCAAAAAGGTTTAAAAACACAATTAGGGATTTTTAAGAACTTGAACAAGTTAAAAGTCTTCCAATTTTTCCCACACAGTCTCCTCTATTCTAGCCATGCATTATCCAAAGGCCTTTTCGATCTTGGCATGAAGAAAATTGCAGATCTATTGGATCTCAATCTCCATCCCGTTTTATTGTGCCTTACTCTCCAAAAGAAGTTCAACTATCCTAAGATAGTTTGCTTCTTGTTCTATTTGAGCACCTGCCTTAGCAAATTGCACTAGAGGGATATCAAAACTTGAAGGAAGATCAATTTGAAATTTAGAAGTTCAACAATCCTAAGATAGTTTGTTCCCCTTGAACTTTAGCTTGCTTCTTCCTGTCATTAATTGAGTCCTCAGGAAAATACGAAGCGTAAATGTCTTTGGTGTTTGGTGGAGAACGGCCGATACCATCATTGAAGGTTGGTTCTGCATCTTGCTCTTTAAGAGGAGTTTTCCTCACCAACTTCTCTTGCCTTTGTGCCTTTAGTTTGAGTAAGGATATTTCCACCCTCTATATCATGTTCTATTTCAGCATCTTCAACACCTTTTTGTTAAGCATCTCTAGCGTTCTTATCTCCCATAGCAACTTCATCATCTCCTTCAGCATCTCCTTCTTTCTTAGTCGTGTCCTCATCTTGGCGTCCTTCTTCCTCTTCTCCTTCTTCGTCTTCCTTCCCTCCTTCTTTTTCTCCTACTTCTTCTATTTCACTCTCTTCTTTTTGTTCTTTCTCACTATTTGTAACTTCTTCTTTAGATTCTACCACACTTATGATAGGGTTTCTCATAGCAATGTTTGCAATAATGTTAGAGAGAGTCTCCTTTTCATCTTCTTCATTATCCTTATCTTGCAGCAAGAGGATTGATCTTTTTCTCTTCAAGGTTCCGGAGACTACACTCTTTCCTTTCCTCTTCTTTTCAGATGCAATGTTGGTCTTAGTAGAACTAGCAAATTCCTTCTTCATATGCTCCCAAACATCAGAAATTTCCTTTAACCTCATTTTGAAGATCATTTTAAAGCCCATTTGCATGGAATGAAGTATTCTGGAGCATAAGCTAGAATGAGGTTGAATTTTGAAGTGCTTAAAGAGTCTTGTCACCAAAGCACCATAAGGAAGTTGACATTTCTCCTTCATTATAGTTCTGTACATGTAGAACATAATAATGTGTGGTAGAGAGAAGGCAACTCCATTTCCAATAGCCCACATCATTTTGACTTTAAACTTAGAGACATCTGTTTTTGAAGCAGGCTTAGGTCTGATGTAGTTGATGCCAATCTTGTGAAACAAAATGTTGAATGTGGATGCCTAGAGTAGATGATACTTCCCTTTGAAACCTTGTCCTTAATTAGACACTTGATCACCTCTTCATTTGAAATATTAATAGGCATGAAAGCACTTCTTTCTACTTCCAAAATGTTAGCCAGCAGGTTCACATCCATAATAAAAGTTTTTTTTTACATACGGTGAATTGAATATGTGTGAGAGACAAAACAGATAAGTTTGAATAAAAATAGGCTATTAATTTTTTTTTCTAAGTTTGGCAAACTTTTCTCTTAGAGGCACTTTGATTGTCCCTAGAATATCAAAGTCCATAGTACAGGGATTAATCATGCCCCTATTCAACACTTGAGCATAGACTTGTTTATGCTTTTGTGATCTAAACAACTTCCCTTTAGAACCTGTTAACCTAGCAGCAGCAACGATTTTAGACTGAAAATTCTTAAGCAGTCTCTCATTGTCGTCTTCCTTCTTTCCTTATGTTTGACTCTCCGTTCCAAACTTAGGGTCAAGAGGAAGGGCGATAAACTCCTCTTTAGTTTGGAGATCCTTTTAAGAGAGGATTTGAGGTTCAAATAAAGTTCATCGAAGTATTTGAACACTTTAATAGTAATTTGAAAATGACTTACTTCAATTTCCTTATTCGATTCAAAGTCTGTATCTGAGTTGGATTCTAAATTTGAGGCTGAGTCTGAGTGAGCCATTAGATAGATATTTGTGTACTCTTCATTATTTTCTTCACATTTTGTGTCGCTCCAGGTTTCTGCCTTGAGTGCTTTTTGTATCTCTCATATTTTCCCTTCTTCTTTTTCAACACAAGAAAGTTTGGCTTAATGTGTCCCTTTTTCTTGCATTCAATTCATTATTACATCCTTACTTGGTCCATCCTCTTTCATTGATCTTTTCTAAGAGTTGTGCTTGTATTGCTTCTTCTAGTTGAACCTTCTTTCATTCCTATTTATTTTTCTAAGCTTCTTGATCAAGACAGCAAGTTCTTCACCATCCATGTCATCTTCTGGGTCCATATCATCAAAATCAACATTAGATTTAAGTGCCATAGACTTTTTACTTTTGAATTGTCTTTATCATTGATCTATTCCACTTTATAGGATTGAAGAATGTCAATAAGTTCATCAACGAAGAGTGGCATAATCCTTTGCGTCTCTCGAATTGAGGTCTTGACATGATTTCAGTTTTTTGAAAGTCATTGCAGAAGTTTGTTGACCTTTATTAGAGTAGTCCTTGATATGCTAGACTATTCACAATTTCTCTGAGATAACTGAACATATCTCCAATAGATTTTTCAGGCTTCATTTTGAAAGATTTATATTGGCCAAGCAGAATGTTCACCTTTGTCTCATTTGCACAATTTGTATCTTCATAAGTAACATGAAGTATATTCTAGACTTCTTTAACTGTTTCACATGAAGAAATTCTATTATATTCAGTAGGAGACAAAGCATAATATAAGGAGAAGACAGCTTTTGCATCAAGAGCTTGCCTCTTGGTAATTTCTACTTAATTGATTTCTTCAGCATCCTTTTCTGTGACTTTCTTGCTCTTGTTTGAAGCAAAAACAACCTTTGGATTAATTCATTCTTCAACAACATCCCACTCCAAAGGGTCTAGATCTTAAAAATGCAGTCATTTTATTTTTTCACATATTGTATTCATTTCCATCAAAATAAAGTGGCTTGGTATTACTTTGTCCTTTCACAAGTCCTTAGGTCAAGATATTAGCTTAGAAGTAAAAATACTCCAATAAAACGAGTGTGAGGCTTTGATACCAATTGATGTAACTAGATTTAGCACCGAGAGAGGGGTGAATAGATATTTTAATTTTTTTACCAAACTATTAAGGAATAAAATTAAATTTCCAGATAAGTCTGAAAGAGGAACATAAACAATTTCGAGAGACATCAGAATTTCAAATAGTAAGTAAGCAATAGACTTGAAATAAACCAAGTTAAGGGAAGAGAAAATTGCACATAAATTTTATAGTAGTTTAGCTTAGATCAAACCTTCGTTCACTCTCTAACACTAATAGTCTATGGTTGGATTTCACTATGGGATCAATAGAATATTACGACTTATGAGTGCGAATACTCAATGATAGATCTTTCTCTAACTCACTAAGACACTTTTTTTTTTCTATTTTCTCTCTTGATTGCATTTTGTAATGCTCACAGACAAAGACAAATAAATGAGAATAGCTTAGACATTGGAATTTTGAATTCACATTCCCCTTTGTGCTTGTCCTTTACTGACCTACAGAGAAAGAAGACAAGAACTCTCTCCATGTTTTCTTTTACCGAAAGATTGTGTGCCCTTCTCTTGCCCTGGATTTTTCCTTAAAAAAAAAAGCAATATTAGACAATATATGTGAGAAAATTTGTGCGCGCCAATGTTGCTCCATGCGTTGTGTTTAGCCAAGGATGGCTCATCGATGAAGGGTAAGCAGATAGGAAGGAGCGGCGACGTCAAGGGCGCGATGGCTAAGCGACAAAAATCACGATCACGACAGCACACTTGACAGGCCACGTGGCAAGGAGCCGATCTCCTATAAATTGACTGCGTCACTGAGTGCAATGAACCACAACGAGCTGGCCTCTATGTTGAATATGTGAAGTGTGCACTAGTGCAACGAGTGAACACGTCCAAGTGTGGGTTGACTCTTTGCCCTCACGCCAGAATTTGGACTTCCAACCTCACCATCTTGGCTTTGACATCTTTTTGCAAGTCGGAGTGAATATTTTGTTCTTCGTGCGGTCAGTGAAAGCATCCCACTTTATCAATGGACTTCTGTGCGAGTGCTCTGCCAATTGAGAACCCTCTGAATTGTGCCGTGAATCCTTCTTCAGCTTCTCAATTCTCATACACAGCCTTGAGAAAGAATTTGTGGACTTCTAATTTGTGAGACATAATGTCGTATATATAGTGCAAACTTAGGCCTGACCTAAGTACACGAGCTTAGTCTAGGCCTTTTTCAATGTGATGGGCTGAATTAAGCTAAGGCCAATCCCTAGTTAGACTTTTAGTGGGCTGAATTAAGCTCAATTTAGGCCAATTAAAGCCTTTCTACCTCCATTAATTTCGGCCATTACTAACCCTAAGCTCAGCCGAATTTTGGTCCCCCTTCATGGGCTTGATTCGCTTAACTTCAAGCTAAAAAATGTCTACTATCGGTCAAATGCTAATGCAATTATGAAAAAATCAAACTAAAAAAATAAATGGATGTAAAACTATATGTTATGAAATTTAATTATAATATTTTTGTTTAGGGGTTAAAATTTATCCCTAATTTTATAACTAATTATGCCACCAAAATTTAGGTGTCAACAACTACTTGAAGGAATTCAATTGACATTTATGAATAGAGGTTTGGCAACACATCAATCAAAGACAATGGATCGACTTGAGCACATTTTTCAGGATGACACCTTCAATTTAGGGAATTGTAACTTCTTATGAATAATCATGTGTAGAACCTCAACAAGCATACCCTGTTGACATTGCAATTTTTTGCTTAAAGAGCTCTCATGGAGTTCATAAGAAAAGAATTTGTTGATAATGACAAACTTTGATCCCTAGAGAAAGATATCTATATTACAGAGTCTTGCATTCTCATTCTTTACTGCATTCTTCTGCATTTATAAATTATGGCAATTCTTGTTTAGAAATAGCATATCCGCATTCAAATATAAACATATAAGAGATTATAAATTCTATTTGAATTGGCCCAATACGTGATCAGGCTTTGAATTTAGGCCCTAAATTTAATTTATCGTTCAACATCAAGCCAAAACAAGCTCAGCCCATTTAAGGAATTCGGCCACGCTCGCTTACCTTGGTTTGACCCAAGTTCACATGTACAATTCTTGTGTCGTTCTAATTTAGCATAGAACACAACACAAGACAAGAAAAGAGCAAGAGATATTCGGCTAGTACAAGATAGAAAATGCGAATATGGCCAAAATGGGAAAGAAAAGGGAAAGGAATTCAACTGGAAATTGAAAGAGGAAGTGTGCGAAAATCGAGAGGATTACTTCTTTCTTCTTGAAGTCTCGGGATGGGTCATACAGGCATATATTACTCTTGGCTAAATACAACAAGATACTAGGCTAGGACAAGCATATATTCGAGCTGAATACAAGAGTCTTGGCTGAAAATCCTAGAGAAAAAATTGAAAGAGAACTGCTCAGTTGAGGAAAAAAATCGTGAGGGGGGAACTAAGAGAAAACAGAGAGGGCTCAAAAAGGAAAATGAGGAAAAGAGTGAACAGCCGAGAGATGATTCGACGAGTAGTGCTCGGAACAAGTGGGATACTCGGCTAAAAATGGCTGCACAAATAGAGAAAAACAAAAGAAAGCGCAAGGAAGCGGAGAGAAGCAAATGGGGAAGGTCGGTCCAATACTAAAGGCAGCTCGGAAAATACAGAAGAAAAAGCTGTAGAGATTTCAGCCAAAGAAAGGGCGAGCTTGCGACGTTGCGTCACTGACCAAAGTTTGCCAATGCAGTTGACCGAAACCAGCTGCTGTTCTTGGTATTGCAAGGTGAAATTGTTTCAATTGCATAACCCACTCATCGTTTGTAGATTTGATTCAAATGCTTGTCTCCCAGGTGTGCTTGCAATCCCAAACTGAGAACACGACATGATTTGTCATTGTGGACATTTTAATTCGAGTTACAATTCTACAAGTTTGATTTCAATTTGATGTTTCCCCGTTTGTATGCTTCAGGTCGTTATCATAACTTGATTTTGTCTTCATCTTGATCACCTTAATTATAAATGTTTTCGATGCAGATATTTGATAGATGTCGCTAGTTGATAAATTTTGTTTAGATTCAAGTTTATCAACTGGAAACAAGTAATATCATTGTTGGAGCTAGAAAAAAAAATACGATAGATCCACAATAATAATAACTTACCAATTTTTACACGTCAGATGCATAGCAAATCTACGATGATTTGCATTTGAGCATCCTCACCTTATTTCTTATCCCAAAAAAAATAAAAAATAAAAATAGCATCCTCACCTTAATTGAAGGTGAAAATTCCAATTCCAATTTCAAAGGTGGAAATAAATCATGTAAATGCATTTGGCAGCAATTTGGCATAATATCCTTGAGGTCAACAGTTCTCAATAGAGACTTTAGCATTACAGGCAAAACTAGAGATGCGACAACACTATAATCCCTTTACATAATCATCTCCAACCTAAATGGTTGTACATGCCAAAAAGGTTTCTGGAAGTTCAATTTTTGTTTTGATTGGAAAATAGTACAAAACATTCACTTGCTACTATCAACAGATAAGGAATATTTGGTCATGTTGATATTGAATCTTGACAGATGCTGGTAAGTGTGTTTGTTTGGGGATGACCATTAGACAAAAGGAAAGTAGCCGTTGACGAGTTGAGAAACCACATTAGATGAAATGGGAAAGAGTTAGAGAATAGTCAATTTCTAGTAGAAATAGCAAGGTTTCCCAAAAATGGAGTCCGCTGAAATAAGGTGAGGATGCTCAAATGCTTAAAAAAAAAAAAAAGAATGTTAGGCTCTCTTGAAATGCAGAGTTTTCTCTCTCGAAATGCAGAGTTCCTTTATGATTTTGGGTATTTCCAGTTTAGCTAAACCCTCATTTTCCCTTATAATTCCCTCATTTCTGTCTTTCATCTCATCACCCAGAATTTCATTCTCATCTCAATAGATGATGACTCCCATCTTACCATTGAAGTAACTGCATTATCTACCCGAAATCCCTTCTCGATTGTTAATTTCGTTGTCCATCTCCCTCTGTGTTGTCGACCATGGGGTCTTTCCATTGCACTTGACGAATATACTCTTTGAGCTCCAAACCTTTCTTCCGTAACTTTCCTTGGTGGCCCGACAACTGGTTTCTCTTCCGTGTAACTTTTTGGAGCTTTGCATGTTGCATCAACTGCCATAACTAGGCAGTTTTAGTTATGAATCCATCCCAACACCATGAAGATGCCCGCCTCGCAATGTTATGCAACTGACTTGGCCGACTCTGGTCTGAAGCAGAAGTTGACGAATGGGATGACGAAGTACCTCTGGAGAAGCTGCAAGAATGCAAAGCAATCTTAGTGGGTAAAATTCTGTCCGACCCATCAATTAATTTTCAGGCTTTTCAGAATATGATGATGCGCGTCTGGCACAATGATCATGTACAAATTTCTCAACGAGAAGATGGTCTTTATGTATTTAAATTCAATTCTGAAACGGAATGGTAAAGGATATTAAATAATGGCCATTGGCTGTTTGGACACCATCTCTTGATTGTAAAACATTGGGTGCCAAATACACCTCTTTATTGCTATGACTTCACGACCTGTGAGTTCTGGGTGCAAGTCCTTGGGCTTCATTTGGAAAGATGCACTGAGAGGATGTTTGCCAAAGCTGTTAGACATCTTGGCCAGGTAAAGGAGGTGAACCTAGAGCACAAAGAAGGTTCCAATTTTAAAACAGGGAGGGTATGTGTGGAAATTAATCTCAAAGAACCGCTGAAATCTGGCAAACTAATCATATTGGAGGGACATAATATCTGATTGACTTTAAATACGAGCGTCTATCTCACTATTGTTATTCATGCGGCATCTTGGGCCATTATGCCACACACTATCAAAATATTCCTTTTGATGATGCTAAATGGGAAGGAAAAGGCGAGCTGTCCCATGGTCCCTGGCTGAGGGCAGAGGTCAGAGAACATAGTCCATTCTGGACAGCGTTCTATGAGAAGCAACCAGCTCAAGATGAGGTTGAAGAAATCATACCAGAAACTCCACAGCAATCACCTTTATTACTTCATGCAGTACCTCTAAACACCAAGGATCAACAACCAGATGTGGAGACTAGTACAACACAAAACCTTCATAGTACTCCCAAGCCTACCCTGCAGCTTTCTTCAATGGAAAAACCTACATTGAAAGAACAAGTGGTGAACCACTTTAATTTAATTGATAACATGTCCGATGAAACAAAGAACCAGGAACCTATTATCAGGTGTTTACAGCGGAGACTACAGTTTTATGGTGAATCCCCAAGGTTTGGCTGGAGAGATGGTTATTTTTTGGACTGAATAGATTACTCTTACTGTCCATACTCATGACTCACATTATATTGATACTATATGTTCTGATGTTATGAATACGACACCTATGGGCATTACTTATCTTCATGCACCGGCGGTTTTTCAACAGAGACAACATCTATGGGCAACTCTGCGGCAACTTAGCCATCTACATACTCTACCCTGGGTGTGTATAGGCGATTTTAATGAAATTTTATATCACTGGGAGAAAGTGGGAAAACGATTACCTGAGCAATATCGGTTGCACTCCTTTAGAGAGTTATTACATGACTATGCTTTGATGGATCTTAAGACCAAGAGCTGTGCCTACACTTGGGTGAACAATAGGAGTGGTGAGGAAGTCGTAAAGGAGCGAATTGACCAAGCTTTGTGCACTATGGACTAGCGATTAACCTATCCGGAAGCCGAAGTTTATGCTTTACTTGCCTTAGGGTCCGATCATTGTCCACTAATCTTAAATACAGAGCTCAAATCAGTAAGGAGGAGGAAGAAGTTTACCTTCGAATCTTATTGGCTTCACGATGCTGAATGCCACGGGGTGGTCTTAGACGCCTGGTCATCTGAATCAAGTCATTCCTCTACCATCTCTAAGAAGCTACATACAACAACTACATCGCTGGCCCAATTGAGCAAATCAAAGTTTACTGATGGTCATCATCAAATAAATATCTTGAAACAGCAACTTCAGCACTACATTAATCAACCTGTTTGCAATTATAACAAAGCTCAGGTTAACTCGCTGAAGGAACAAATTCAGAAAATATGGTTACGGGAAGAACATTACTGGGCGATGCAATCTCGAATCAACTAGCTGAGGTGGGGTAGAAATACAAAATTCTTTCATGCTACCACGATTCAATGGCGAAAAAGGAATAGACTCAGCATGCTTAAGGATGTAAATAAGGAGTGGATTCAGGAGCCAGATCAGGTGAGGCACATGACAAGTACTTTCTTTAAGAACCTTTATACTTCTGCTGGCAACCGAGACTATGGTCCTACTTTAATGCAATGTCCGAGAATAGTGACAGATACAATGAACATACATTTAATAGCTGAAGTTGCAAGGGAGGAAGTACAGCAAGCAACGTTTCAATTAGGAGCCACCAAAGCACCAGGACTTGACGGTTTTAATGGCCTTTTCTATCATAGTCATTGGGACATTATCCAGGATGATGTATTCAATGCAGTGCAGAATTTTTTCAGTACTAGTGTGATGCCTGCTACTATTAACAGAACCTCAATATGTCTGATTCCCAAGGTACCGAACCCAGAGAGGTTAGATCAATTTCGCCCTATCAATTTATGTAATTTTCTATACAAGATTATTTCCAAAGTTCTAGCGAACCGCTTAAAATCTTGCCTACCAGATTTGATTTCTATAGAACATAGTGCATCTGTGTCAGGCAGACAGATACATGATAACATTATGATAGTTCAAGAGGTACTCTATCAATTTAGAATTCGAAATCGAAAGAAAAAATTTCAGGCGCTCCTTAAATTACATATGCAAAAAGCCTATGATAGGGTTAAGTGGGATTTCTTGGAAGACTATTTGCGTCAGATTGGATTTCATGATCGATGGGTGATATGGCTAATGCAATGTGTCACAACTACCTCTCTAAGTGTAAAGCTCAATGGCGAAGATCAACCTTACTTTCAACCATCTCGGGGACTCAGACATGGTGACCCTCTCTCACCCTATTTATTCATCCTTGTGGAAAATCTGTTATCCACTCTCATCTAGCAAGCTGTCAATATAGGTCATCTACGGGGACTTAAACTCAACAGGTGGTGTCCTACTTTATCCCATCTATTTTTTGCTGATGATGCTATCTTTTTCCTAGATGGTAGATCCCAAGAATGTCAAAACCTGGCTAACATCCTAAACCAGTATTGTATAACCACAGGACAAGAGATTAATAGGAATAAATCTGATCTATTTGTGAGCAAAAACTGTCCTATGTCTCTTAAGATGAATATGGCCAGAGAATTAAAGGTGCCAGTCCTTGATAAAACGGGTAAGTATTTAGGCATACCTTCAGATTGGGGATCATCTAAGAAAGACATGTTTACTTGGATTCTAGGAAGAGTGAATGCTAAATTGGAAGGGTGAAAATAAAATTTAATTTCCAAAGGTGGGAAGGAGATTCTGTTAAAATCAGTGGTTCAGGCTTTACCAAAGTATGTGATGTCAATATTTAAGATTCCCGTCTCTATTTGTAAGTCTGTTGAACAAAAAATCGCTAGGTTCTGGTGGCAAAATACTATTAACAGATCTAGAATTCACTGGAAGCACTGAGATCTTCTAAAAGAGAACCAAAATACAGGAGGGGTGGGTTTTCGAGACTTACTATCTTTCAATAAAGCCATTATGGGAAAGCAAGCTTGGCGGCTTTTTCAAAATCCATTATCTCTGTGGAGTAGAGTTTTTAAAGCCCTATAATTTAAGTCCACAGATTTTTGGCATGCTGACAAGGGGTCTAGACCTTCCTGGGGATGGCAAAGTCTTCTAATAGGCAGAGATTCTATTCTTCCTAAGCTTCGCTGGTCAGTAGGTAATGGCCAGAAGATAAGAGTCCGACAGGATAAATGGCTACCTATGGGAATCCTAGGCGGGCCTCTAAATAGAGAGGAATCGAGTACAGCAGCAGGTTTCATCAACTCAGAACAAAACGAATGGAATATCTAGCTTCTCAACCATACATTTGAGGAACATATTGTTAAAGAGATATTGGCTATTAAACTGTGGACAACATCTAGTGATGACAAACTTGTATGGACAGAGACTGAAGATGGACAGTATATAGTGAAGAGTGCATATAATTGCATAAAGAAGACAGAAACAACACAGGTATGTTCTCGTCCTTCCTCGTCCTATATTACCCCCAGCCATCTATGGAAGCAGATATGGAAGACCAAGACGGCCCCCAAAATACGTATTTTCCTCTGGTCTATTAGTCACAATGCTCTACCTACAAAGCAAAATCTTTTCCGTCGAAGCATAACCCCCGATCCGCTATGTACTCTATGCTCTACCCATTCCCCCGAAACCACTGAACATTTATTTTTGCAGTGCCCTTGGACACAAAATATCTGGAATCATCCCCAAGTGCAGATCAATGTAGCAGATTATGGCACTCATTGCATAGATGCTTGGCTTGCAGATATAATCGAACAGAAGGGTAACGTACCAGATTTTGAGATAATAGCAGCTCTTTTATGGCAGATCTGGAAGGCGAGGAACCATTTTATCTTCCGCCATCAATCCACCCACCCAGACCAGCTCGTTGAAACAACTCTTGCTCTTGCCCAGCTCAATCTTACAATCCAAAAGCAGGATTCAAGGACAGCTACTCGATGGTTGAACCCTAATGCATCTAGCTCCCACCGCCGCAGGGCACCACCAAAGTGAACATAGATGGCGCTTTCCCTATTGCATATAATCTGGGTGCGATTGCCAGTATTACTCGCGATCACACAGGTAGTATGATCGAAGGCTTTACCAGAAGCGTTCCCGCAACCTCTGCACTTGAGACGGGGATTCAAGCCTTGTTATGTACTCTCAAGGACCTCTTACAACAAGGAAAGAATCATTCCTACCTGATGTTGGAGACCGATAGCCTCATTCTCGTCGAAGTCATCAATCAAGGACGTCTCCCACCGTGGGAATGCCGTGCCCTTCTCGTTGAATGTGGAGCTCTCTTGCCCTGTTTCTCGAACTTGAAGGTGCAACATTGTCGAAGAGAAGCAAATGCCCTGGTCGACTGGGCCGTAAAAGCCCACGGACGAGGCTCCCTTTTACCAACCTGGGCCAATTCTCCACCCCAAGTTATGTTAGATATGCTGTGCAATGAAGCCCTTGTAAAGGGTTGTACTTATTTCCCAACTTGAGTAGTAATATATACTATTTTCCGACCAAAAAAAAAAAAAGCTTAAAAGGGCTAGATGGAAAAAGAGTATACTAGCTCTCTTGATTATTATCTCTCTCTAGTGAGCATATTGTATTTATGTTCATCTGATACTTTCTATGGTATTCTTGCTGCCTTGTAATCATGATAGGATCAAGTGTAGAATAGTGATGGCAGTATTTTCATCCCTGTAGTGTGATCTATCATCTGATAAAAGTAGTATGTGTTGATTGTAATTTGTCTTGAAAATTGCGAGTGGATTCAACCCTATTGAGGCTGTTATTTGGAGAGTCAACATAGGCTTGGGGATAAAACCAATTCACAATAAATTGATGTATTATTATCTTTTAATTACTCATTAATTTAGTATTTGTTTGATAGTTGCATCGTGCACTTGATTCCTTTAATCTGTTTATTTTACTATCAAAACATTTCTTGCTAGCTTCCACAAAAGTTTTTCAAAGCTTTAAACCAACCTATTCACCCCTCTCTAGGTTGTATTATTAGCCCCAACACTTACTGTTCTATGATTTTATAAACTTATTTCTGGAAAATGATAGTGATTACTTATATTATAAGTTACATGCTTTGATATTCCTCTAAAAGAAAAGATGATGTTTAGAGCATAATTGTTGCATATAGCCAAATTAAGTGTTTACAACCCTTTTGGTCATTTGAAATGGCAAAGTATCTTTTCAAATAGTTTGAGTTGATTGTTTTTGAATGGTTTGAGAAATGCTTATGAAAGGATTTGTATTAATTTATGAACCTGATTTATGAAATATATTTTTATTGATGAATTAAATGAGGGAAGGGTTTTATGCTTTGAGTTCGTGAACATGAATTATGAGATAAATTCAAGAAAATTATTCAATCAATCCTAGATATATATATATATATATATATATATATATATATATTATATGAATGTCAATTTAGTCGTAAGCTTTTTAATTTTATCAATTTAATACTAAACTTTTGTGAGAAATTCCAATGTAATCCTCTCGGTCAAAATTTGCTGGAAACTACTGATGGTTTAAAACTAAATTGACATCCATATAAAAAATTTAGGACTGATTAGGTAATTTTTTGCTGAGTTTTGGATTGAGTATGTGGATTATATGTAAGATGAGTTAGTGATTTTGTGCTTGTTGTCGTTATGTTTTGAACCCATTGAGGGATTGAATATACATATTGTTCTCAAGACATCTCATATGGGCCAAGACACTCACTAATAAAAGTGAAGAACTAGCCAAGGGGGAATCTTATTGAGTCTTCTCACAGGGCGATAAGTATAATCATAATTCGAAACTGAGCACTAGAATAATCAATGGACTGGACCATAATTGAACATTTCTCATGTGTATAAAATTGTGGAAGTTATATTACTCATATTTGGATTTTTATCTATATTATATACCGAATTCGAATGAATGAGTTTTTAATATTACATTATACTATGCATAATGGATACGCGATCTATTTAAAGTAGATTTGCATTACTCACTAAACTGTAGTGGCTCATGTCATTTATTTCAAATCTTTTTCAAGTTCTTCAGCTAGCAACAAGTAGGACAATGGTGCTATTGTTAGGAATTTTCAATAGTTAAATTTTGGGTATGAGTTAAAATAGTTGTATATGTCTAAAATGATATTTATTGGGTTTAGTTGTTAGTTTGGAGATATATGTATACATTCTTTTGGTGGATTTAGAACTCTGATTCTATAACCGACTCACTATTCATATATAATGATGGATATATATATTTTTCATAAAAAGTTTATATTGATTTGTGTTTGAAGATCTGTCATTTAGATAGGAGGACTGTCATGTTATTTCTCTTATTTTGTAGAGTTGGGGTGTGACAAGAGGCGGCCTTGGAGATTTTAGCGAAGAGCTTACTACCTTTGGGGAACTCCTTGATGCCATTGATCTTGGAACTGGTGGTGAGGGACCTTGAAGAGGGAGATGATGAAGGGTCCATCACATAGGTGAAATGGAAGAAGAACTGAGGAAAAAAAAGAAAAAGAAGACAAAAGTAGAAAGCAAATATATAATTCTAATTTGGAAAAAGAATATTACGTGGAATAGCTATGTTAAACCATTGAAGGGAACATTGGACTTAAAGTTGACAAGTTTTGGTACAGAGAGTATATTGGCGATTTTTTATGAGACAAAAATGTATGGTAAAAATTGGGAACTGACCGAAAATTAGTGCTGTTTTAGAAAACTAGGTTGTTATAATTTTATCTTATTTCAAGTGGTAAGATATATCGGGTAAGTAACTTGGATGCAGGACTTTGCGTTCAATTCAAAATATTATTACAAATGAGTTACACTTTTTCTACTCCCATTTTGGCTAAAACTCTCCCTATCGCAATGCTTTGACAATATTAATTTTTGTAGGTCCCACATTTTTTTTTAGCATGCTTCAGTTACTTTTCTTCTCTCTTTTTTCAACATGCTACTTTCCTTCTTCTCATTTAATCCTCCCTATTCTCTCTCTTTCTAAAACACCCATCTCATGTCAATAAAGGACAAATTTGAGGTATGGACACCTGAGTGTCAAAACTTGGCACGGATGGATACTTAAGTGCCAAAACTTTGAAAGGGTACACTTAAGTGTCAAAATCGGAGTAAATGGATCACTTAAGTGCCACTGCATTTTCTCGACACGTCAACGTGTAAAACGACGCCGTTTTGCACTCACCTAGCCGAAAAATTGCCAAGTAAGCAATTTGACCGGATTTTAGCCGGAGTGGCACTTAAGTGATCAATTTTATTCCGATTTTATTAGAAACCTCCTCATCCAAACTAGTCATCTTTTATCTCCATTTCTTCAACTCAAAAGTAAACTATAAATAAAAACCCATTTCATATCTCTTCACTCTTCACCCTCATTCAATTCCTTTCGCTTTTTGTGTTATTTGTTGTCCCATTCGCATCAGACTCTTTAATTGATCGATCATGAAGACAAGAAGAACCCCATTAAAGAATCCAGGAATTGAAGCCCTTGCCAAAACTTCATCAAGCTCATCAGAAATATTAGCTTCTCCACCAATTCACCATCATCTAGTAGCCAAAAGATCCAAGGCCCAAATTTACCCTTGCTCTCACTAAGTTGCTTATGAAAATCGAAAATGCCACCTTCAAGAATGACAATTCCAACCTCAAGACCAGTGAGGATTTGCCCCTCCTTGCCCCTACGATCTCTCCTACTTCCACGCTAATCTCAGTTGCTAAGATGCCATCACTGTTGATTAAGAAGGCTGAAGAGGTGATTACGAACTCGACTGTCAAGTCCAGGTCCTTATGCGATGAGGTGGCCTTGTTGCCCAATATTTGTTTGGATCCCCATGTTCTAATTGTCTTGAAAATGTTCAATGCAAGAGCCTTTAGTCCTATCGTGCTCCTGGGCATCAAACTCTAGTTCAGGATTTAAAAACTGATAAGTGCGATGTGGCCTGGACATCTTGTTTTTTTTTTCCTCTGCAGACACTACCAAGTAAGAGTGATCATGGTTCCTAGTTATAATGGGGAACTGAAGAATTGGACTAGTAGTAGGTAGGTTCAAAGGTATGTAGGGTAGGTTCCGGGTTCTAAAAATTAAGAAACTTATTTTGATAGGTAGGTTCTAGACTAGTGGCACTTGGAACCTATAATAAGCTTTTGTGTTTTTCTTGATCTATATCTTCGCACAATCCACGATATTCCATTGCATCCAATGATTAATATATAATATGGAACCACTAGTCTAAGCTTTCATTTTATGACTAAAACTTTTACTTTGTTAATATTTCATATTATTCATGTGTCTAAATATAAATTGTGGTGAGTATATTGTAATGGTAATCATTTGATTAATAATACAAGTGAAACCTGAGTAGAGCTTGAAACTGACCCTAAAACCTAGAATAGGGCATGTTCTAAATTTCAAGGTATGCAAGGTAGGTTTGGATTCCAAAAAATAAGAAACTTGTTCTAGTAGGTAGGTTCCAGATTCAAGATGAAACCTGCATTAGAACCCGAAACCACTCATCCCTACTATCCATGCTTGAACCATGATTAGAATTAAGGAGGAATAGAGAAAAGTAAAGAAAGAGGAAAATGAGACCACAATAAAAGACAAAGAAAACAAATGGAAACTAGAACCAAACAAAAAGGATGCTTAAAAAAGGTGACCATTATGGTTAATATTGTCAAAACAATGTAATGGGGAGGGTTTTAGCCATGGTGGGAGTAGGAAGAGTGTGACCCTAAGAGTAAAGTTAGTTTTGTAGATTAACCTAATAGAAAAGAAACAATAACTTGAAGAGAGAGAGGGGGGGGGGGGTATTTCGATAAGTGGCAAAAAGGAATGTCTTAATCAAAATATAGGTGGAAATAACGCTAACCCAAAAATATATTCAAAAAATAGCCTTTGAATATATATAAGATCTTTTATACAATAATTATCAAAATATGCATAACTTTATTCTTTTGGGTACATTTATTAGAGATTTATTACCGAAAATAAAAATTAGAGATGCAGAATTAGAGATTTGCTAGGATTAGAGATTTGACTATACAAAAAAAATTATTTATTTCTCTAGTTGAATGCGAAAGACTTTCATTGGTTGAACAATTCAATGTTTTTGTCTTTTTATATATCTCTATGTTTTTGTTGTGCTATGTCTAATAATCTAAAAGGTCCACCGAAATGTTAAAATAAACCAAGTCTTTTACCTAACAAATTCTAAATTTTTTATTAAATAATTCATGGTCGAGCTCAAAAGAAAAAGAAAAGAGCGATTATACCTTTCTGAATTAAAATTAAAATTAAATTAATAATTAATCAAAGGATTACATGATTTTCAAAAAGTCATATTAGTAATTTCTTCTTTTTAAAGTCTATTTCTTTTCCTTGGTATTGAAAAAAAAAATTGGGCAAATTATCCAAAAAGTTATAAACCTATTGCACTTTTACCAATTCAATTATGTCAATTGAGCTCTAAGTCTTTTCACTTTTTATCAATTGAGTCCATCCGATCATTTTTGGTTAGAATTCAATGACGTGACATTGACCATCGTATATGGTATGGTCAGCACTGATGTTGATACAAATTATTATTTTTAATATATTTTTCTATTTTTTAATTTTATAATTTTTTCGTCTTTTTTTTTTTTTCCTATTCTCTCTCTCTTCTTCCTCTCTACAGCTCGCCCAACCTCCGGCAATTGGCCAGAGGCTACAACCAACAAGGGTCAACCTCGCTCGCCTTAGATGAGGTTGCCCTTGCTAGAGGCTAACGAGTGTCAGCCTTGCCAACCTCACGTGAGGTCAATCTCACCAGGATCTAGTGAGGGATGGTCTCATGGGCCATGTGCCCTCACTAGAAGGTCGGCCTCACCAGTCGCAAGCTGGGATTGCCCTCGCTAGATCCAGCGAGGCCAACCCTCTGGCGAGGGTGAGCCTCGCTCATGGTCCGTGAGGGCAACCACACATGCGGCCGGCGAGGCCACCTCCCGCTAGTTCCTAGCAAGGGCGACCTTGCTTGAGGATAACGAGGGTGACCCTCACCGGTTGTAGCCTCTAGAAGGTCACTGAAGGCTGGGCGATTGGTAGAAAGGAAGAAGAGAGAGAGGGAAAAGAAAAGAAAATAAAATAAAAATAAAATTTAAAAAATTTAAAAAGTAATAAATTTTGTTCATTTAGTGCCGACCATATCATGTAGGATTGTTGGCATCCATGTCAGTGAATTTTTGTCAAAATTGATTAAATGGACTAAATTAATAAAAAGTGAAAAGATTTAGGTCCCAATTGGTAAAATTTAAAAACTTAGAATTGAATTGACAAAAGTGTAATAGATTCATGACTTTTTGAATAATTTTCCCCCATTGTTTTCTACAAAGATAAATGCCTTTTATTGGAATGGAAGATAACTTGAACGTGGTTCAAAATATTAAATGACCTCACTTTCGTCCTTTTTTTACCTTCTTTCAAAGGAAAAGAGTTGACTATATATCTGCTTGCGTTTGTTTCAATATTGAATATTCTTCCTTTCAATATTGCGTTTGTTTATGGGCTTTTATTTTGTAAACAAACAACGGACAAAATTACAAGAAGTCTCCTAACACTGTAGCTTCAACTACGGCAATTGACAGCTTGTTAAAAAAAGAGTTTTATACCAACTATATATTCTTTGCATCAAGACAAGATTAGAACGTCACCGATGTTTTCATCTTCTCAATACGTTTAGCTTTCCGTCCAATGGAAAAAGCTTTCGGCTCTCTTTGGTGTTTTCCACATGCAATGAACCTCCGGTAATGATGGGATGAAGTTTAACCTTTTTATAATTAGAATATGACCAAACCTTGTGCGGTGACATGAGATGGAGTCATCTTTCATGTGCATGATTCTTAGTTGTGTTTAAGATAATAATAATTAAAGGAGAAAAGAAAGAACGAGATGATGTGAAGTATCAAACCCCTCAAAAGGGCAAAGTAGTGATGAAGCTTTATCTGTTCCATCGATCAACTCATCCTTTCTTATCAGAATCATTTACAACAGTCACACCCATAAGCCCAAAGATTGTGTGCGCCATGGGTTTTCCTCCATATGAATAATGACTCTTACCCATCAATCACAACGAGGAAAAACACCCCATTTGAATAGAACTTTAGACTGTTCTATTTCCTCCACTTGAAGTGACTTCATTTTGGAATGGCATGGAAAAAGAATCCATTTTGATGTTGATGGATTTGACAGAACCTAAGGGCACTATTTCCCCATGTATTCATAAAGTAGGTGGCGAACCATTACGGAGGGTGGAAAAAGAAATATAGAAAAAGCCCGTGGAAAAAGGTCAGATGACTGTATTGTTCTTAGACAGACAAGTTCATTTGTCTTGACCATCCCTCCTGGTCACAGTCTTGACCAGGTGTAACCTACCTTGTCCAGCACTAGACCACTGACCTAAAGGCCGGCCGCGAATATACTTCAGTGCAGCCGTGATGCTAGGCAGCGAGGCCGCTCACCGCTGTGAGCTCCGAGATCCGGGCTGATCACCATTACTTAATATGCAAACTCCATGATTATTTTGATATCACTGTTGGTACGCAAGCTATGTGTAAGGACCCTAGGGGTTGCATCTTTTAAGGCGAACCCATATTAGTCTTTCCACCTAGTTGTGTTTACAGAATTAGTTGGAGGCATGAAATATTCAATTTTTGTGATGAACAATTTCAATGAACATGCTATAGTCAGAAATGCACAATATGCTAGTGTGTTAATGATTTAAACACCTTTACAAAGACTCATGTGAAAGTACACTGTTAAATATAATCTTGAAAATTCTTTGTCAATTATGTTTAGTCATATGCTTGCTTCTCGTCCGATTATGCCTTTTGCGGCAGCCCGAGAATCAACATCCAAGTGGAATCAACGCGAAGAGAAGCAAGTACGTACAAAGGATGTTCATTAGTCTTCCAACAATACAAGCTTAGAAATTTCCACTTTTTTTTTTTAAACTTATTGCATTTGCAACAATTTAATACTAACCTTTTAAATTTGGCCAACATAGTCCATCGAGCTGATCTTGGTCAGAAATTGATGATGTAAACACACGGCCATCATGCATAACACAATCGATGATAACATGGAAATTTTTTAATTTTTAATTAATTTTTAACTTTTATAATATTTATTAATTTTTTCTTTTCATTACTTTTTTTTTTTGTTAACAGTCGGCAAGGCGTAGCTGGCCATTGACTGAGGCTACTAGGTGAGGGCCTATGAACCATTGCAAGCCACGGGCTAAGGCTAGAAGCTCTTGCTAGCTACTTTAGAGGGTTGTGGCCCTCGACCAGATTTGAGGGTGGGTCGTCAGACATTGCCCACTGCTACAAGAGTCATAGCCCTCACCCACTTGTTGATGGGGTCACCAAGCCTCGGCGAGTGGCTCCGTACCGGCTCTTAATAGTAAAAAAGAGAAAACAAAAGAAAAAAAATCATTAAAAATCGAAAAGTTCAAAGAATAATTAAAAAAATTTAAAAATTCACGTTAGCATCCATCATGTTACGTAAGTATCCATAGTGTCACATAAGATAATCAACATCTATGTCGTCAATTTCTAGACAAAATTAGTTGGATGGATTATATTGACAAATCGTCAAAAAATAACTAGCACAAATGCAATAGGTTTGAAATTTTTTTGGGTAATGTTTATGGCTTCCATTGAAACAAGCTTGGACATGTTGATAAATATATGGCATATACTGATTAGTTTTTTTTTTTTTGTGTCTTTTTAAGATAAATGATTTTTTTTTCCTTCAACGACCTTATGAGATATTATATGTGTACTTGATGCAGTAGAATTTATGACAGTCTTGGAACTTTACTACCTAATTCAAATATGTGAACCATTTAAAACAAAAAAGTAATTTCCCATGAAATTGCCATGAGGTGATGATAAGTTCTGTGACCTTATAAAGGCCGAGGGCTACTTGATTTTGTCGTCTTTGGCCATCAGAGGTGGACAAAGCAGGTATCATTACCTTTCGCTACCTAAAGGAGACGAAACTCAGCTTCGTCGCCTTTGATCACCAAAACTCGATGAAAGCGGGTTACGCCACTGCCTAAAACGACAAACCCAATGCGACAAATAAACTCTCGTTGCGGTAGGCTAAAGCGACCAAAAAATTTAGGTTGCCTTTGGCCAAATTTTTTGCCCTAAATTGGTGCTCATACTTTATCTTGAGAAAATATTAGTTTTTAAACTTGATCTCTGGTCATGATTTTGAGACTACAAGAAATGGGGCCAAAGATTGATGACGACTGTTTTTTCGTAGGTAAAGATTTCCCGCTGTAGATGGAGAACGAGATATTGGACGTGAGTCGTGTTGATGACTGAAAGGACCTCGCAAAGGTGAACAACTTACTCGATGCGGATTATATCAAGATGTCTGGAAGAACGTTGGGGGTGGTGAATGAACTAGAGGATGGCGTGATCGCTAAAGAGTTTGGATGGAGCAATAGGAGGTGAACAGATTAGAGGATTAGAATTATCAAAAGAACTCTAATAGAGGAAATTATCCTAGAGAAATTCCTAATTATCTTTGACATCTCCCTTCAACTAAGTCACATTGAGTTTGAAATCAAGGGGGAGTAATAGACTTATTGAAATATCTTTAACAAATGAAATTATCTTAGAAGAATTTCTATTTATCTCTAACAGAAGACATGAAGATGTCAATATGCTTAAATGGATTTGGCGGATGGCAAACAAACTAAAGGATGCTTGGCCGTCAAAGAGTTTGGATGGACTAAGTGGATGGTGAACAATCTACAAAAGAAAAGGATCTCAATATGCGTGGAGATACCCTAGTGTAGAGGGAGGACAGCTACGAAACGAGAAAGTCTAGATGGATTGCTCGTGGAGGAAGTTATGGAAACAGAAGTGGATAGTCGGACAAAATCCTAGAAACGAAAACCCAAATCTTTATCCATTAGATTAAAATTCAAATTGGTAAATAGTAGCCAGTTTCAAGTCGTGGAATTTACCACTAGAGAATATCAGAAGCGGCTTGCCATTTTTGGCTAGCAGAGGAAGCGTCAAGCAGACAACAGTAGCAGTCTTGTCTATCTCCAGATAAGCTGTTCATTAATTAGCTGCGGATAAACGTTCCGAGCTACGGACAGACCAAGCAACGGCTACGGTTGACCTAGAACAGGAGGAGTCTCCGACGTGAAAATCAATTTTAGTTATTCTTTCTTGAAGACCGAGTCATCCTTATTGCAATTCTTTGCGAGGGTGAGTTCTAATCATTGTAAGTGTGCATGAGAGTATAGTGAAGGGTTTGTATTTGTCAAGGAAGTATAGAGCTTCATGGAGAAAGTGTAAGCTGTAAAAACAACACCCCAATATCTCTATAGTTAGAATCAAGATTACATATATAATCCAATAAAGAGATTTGCACATCTGATTTAGAATCCATCATTCTTAATGTGGAATAGCGATGACTTAAAGTTCAAGCGCTTCTCCTTTATTATCCTCTGTATCAGTAGCAAAATGAGATTGTCCCTCACTATAAGCATTTAGTAAATGCTCATTATGTGAGTATATTTGTGCATCGGGGTTAGATGATGACTTAAACATTATTTATAGAATTTTAAGTCACATGTCCTCTCATCATAGGCCAGACTTTACTCGACATGTACTAGCCAGCCCCATATTATACCAATTTAAAAACCTCATATTTCATCTTATTAGACCGATCATGTAAAATGGTAAATTACAATATTAACTAATGTGGCCTATATCAGAAAAACTATTATAGAAAGAATTTCAGTGGATTCAAGCTGTGTTCTTATGCTATTAGATTCTAGAGAGTGAAGTAGGTCAAGTGAAAAGGCCAAACCACTATAAATGGACTTTGCAATATGTTGTAATCCTTATTCTTACTATAATTATGTTGGTAGAACATATTTATTCTTTGCAATTGTTTGGGAGAATTATCCAATCAGTCGTGAAGTTATTGTACAAACATCAGTTCAATATTAAAATTTTCAATTTAATCAATTTACTCCCAAACTTTCATGTAGAATTCAAATGTAGTCATTTTAGCCATTTTTTGCTAGAATTTATTGACATAATGGTTTAAAACTTGATTAGGAATTGACATCTGTATAATAAGTTTGAAATTGATTGAATAATTTACACAAATTTTGTGTATGAACATAGTGTCACCTCTTAGACATTTGTTTTGAATTTAAACATGAAATTTTTTAAAAATGTCTTATAATAATAAATTTAACCCCCTCTTGATTATTGTGTCTAATTGACACATAAGTTTCGTGATGTGGTGGAAAATTCCATCATGGAAGCCACATTTTCTCATAGTATTATGATAAACTCCGTAGATTTATCCAATTGTTGATAAAAATATTGACTAAGTATTGAATATGAACACATGGCCATGTGCAGAATTACAACATATCGCTTCTGCATGGAAAGAGTGGGAAATTCACAAAATAATAATAATAATAATAATAATAATAATAATAATAATAATAATAATAATAATAATAATAATAATAATAATAATAATAATAATAATAATAATAATAATAATAATAATAATAATAATAATAATAATAATAATAATAATAATAATAATAATAATAATAATAATAATAATAATAATAATAATAATAATAATAATAATAATAATAATAATAATGGGAAATTGATGATGTAAGCATAAAGCTGTAACAATCCAGTTCAATTTACGTCGGCCAAATATTTGGAAAGAACTATTGAAGAGGTGATCAATGAGTTGTATTAAAAAAAAAAAGGTTTTACATTGGATAGTTGGTGTGATGTGGAGCATTTAATAAATTATAATTGGCTTATAACTCATTAGTTTAAACTTTTGAATGAAGATGAATTCAATTAGATATGTTGATGGTTTGAAATTGGCCCCCTCTTGACAATCTCTTTGGTTGAAGGTATCGAACTTCTTTTATGCACTCCCAACAAATGGTATTGAAGCCGATTGTTGATTGGTGCTTCGCCCCCAATATATTCCGCTATTTGGTCAATATCCAATTAGATATGTTGACAACTTGAAATTGGCCCCCTCTTGGTAATCTCTTCGGTTGAAGATATCAGACTTCTTTTATGCGCTCCCAACAAATGGTATTGGAGCCGATTGTTGAGTGGTGCTTCAGCCCCAATATATTATGATGTTTGGTCAATATTTTAAGGAAGGAATCTAGTGGGCATAGCAGTGTGGCAACACAATCCCAATAGCAACCTCCATGGTTCGATATGGAGAAAGAGATCAAGAATGCATGTGTGAAAGAGTACTTGAATTAAGGGGGAGCGTACCTAAAACTATGTTCACACATGATGGGAAGATTATTGAGATACACATGTGACTTGTGTTAGAAAAAATCTAGTATCTGATAATTAATGTGGTCAGCTCATTAATTTAAGCTTTTAAATGAACGTGGTCCAACTGAATATGTTGATGAGTTCGAATTTGGCTTCCCTCTTGGTAATTTTCCCAATTGAAGGTATCAAGTTTTTGTTGCATACTCTTAATAGACTATGAACGAAAAACATGGCTAAGTCATCAAGTTTTACACCTCGACATCAAATGTTAATCAATAGCATAAATAAGTTTTTTTTTTTTTATTACATTGGATGTACACAAGATCAAAGATTAATGTAGGGACCAAATCTATTAGAAATGAAGTACATGCACCAAACAACATCACAATTATTATATGGATTGTTTTTACGGGGATAAATTATACGATTAGTTTTTACTTTATTGTGCATATGCCAATTTGATCCTAAACTTTTCAATTTTGTCAATCCTAAATTTCTACACAAAATCCCAATTTAATCATCTCACTTAATTTTTACCGGAATTGCTGACATGATGGTTAGTACGTCAAACCGTTACGTCAGTGATTTTTAATGAAAATTGATCAGAATGATTACAATAAAATTTCGTGCAAAGATTTATGAGTTTAGGATTGATTTGATCATTTTCACATATTTTCATAAACTTCTTATTTGTATATACTTCACCAACATGTATTCATCGTGGACGCTTATTAGCATTTTCCCCAATAAATATCGATGGAAATACAGAATTTGTCCTGAAATTGTACAAAATTAAATACGAGGACCAAAATTAAAAAGCGGCAATAGTTAGGGGACCATTTTTGTTACTTTCCCCCCAAATAATGATCTTAGTCATTCTTTAAAGTCAAAAGAATATTAACCCCTGCAATAGAACAATAATTGAATATAAACAAACGATTACTCAGTAAATGTTCTTTTGGGATTCAATTACACTTCACACCAAAAAGTGTAAGCCATAATAGTGTGATACTCCAATTAGACTTCTAGCCTAGAAAGGTCACGATGTACGGAACCGGAAATATCATATCTCCCCTATCAAATTGGCTTTGTATAGCAACAATAATATGACTTTCTACAGTATTTCAATCAGGGAAAAAGATTGGGTAACTGTGCCGTTAGATCCCAAATTCTAAAGGTGGGTTCTCCATCATTTTTTTTTTTTAAAGGAAACCTGTTAACCTGTTTAACTGGTTTCCTTAAAAAAAAAAAATTGGAAAATCTCACTTTAAATTCTCTTGAGCGTCCCAAGGGTTACGTGACCAGTTTTTTTTTTTTTTTTTCAATACATTTGTTCTGTTTTATATTTGTTGAAAAAGCAACATCAAACTTCACAATAACATCGCACCACTATTTAACAGTGACTAGTCAACAAAACTAGTATTTTTATTTATTTTTTTACCGTAATAAATAATTTTTTTTACTAATACCGTAATAAATAATTTGAAAAAAATAAAATATTACGGTGCCGTAGTTCTTTTTTTTCCTTTCGCTTTTTTTTTTTTTGGTCATATCTTCTTTAGCTTCCACTGTAGAAGTAATTAAAGGTGTGTGTATCTTACAAAATTATATTTAAATTCTTCCACAAGATCAACCGGTTGACATGAACTTGCAAAACAAATATATGGACAGAATTGCACCGTCATTAATTACAAATAACTGTACCGTCTTCTTACCACAGTTCTTTCAATAAATAATTAATGGGATAATCTCATTATATGATGACAATCTATGATATTTACGTCGTTTCAGTTTTAAACCTTTGAAGTTTGTCAATTTAATCATAAACCTTTTAACAATTTGTCAATATAGTCATTTTGATCGATTTTGGCTTGAAATTGATGACGTGGATTTCAATTGTCCTACGTGGCACGGCCGGCATTGACATAGCCAACTTTCATATTCTTAACTTTTATTTTTTTCTTCTTTTTTCTTTATTTTTTATTTTTTAGTTAAGTCTGGCAAGGGTTGCCTTGCCTATGGCTGACAAGGGTTGGCCGGAAGACTTGCCAGACTTAGTAGAGAAAAAAGAAAACAAAACAAAGAAATAAGAAAACATTCGAAAGAAAGGAAAATAATTAATAATTTCACAAAAAAATCGTTTACCTTAGTATTGGTCGTGCCGGATAAGACGAATGACGTCCGCATTATTAGTTTTTACCAAAATCAATTGAATGGTTACATTAACAAATTGTCAAAAGGTTTAGGACTCTATTGGAAAAATTAAAAGATGTAGAATTGAATTTTAGCGTAAGCACAATGAGTTTAAGACATTCATTTGATAATTTTCCCCATCTGGATAAACACCAAGATCGAAACAAACAGCTTATAGACCAACTTGATTCTGAAATCGAACGATCCGTTGTTCTTGCCCAATTTGAGCAGTAGCCAATCACCCTAAAATTGGTCTTTTTCTGAAGTAATTTGGGTGCTCAATTTAAGCAAGTAGTGTATATGAAAATTTCGCTATTTCCCTTGGAAAAATCAAGGTATATAGACACAAACTAACACGAACTTTTATACTCTATTTTCTGAGAAACATTAAACACAAATGATCGAGTGTGCGCTAAAATGATGGCGTAAAAAAGTAGATCTTTCTCGCAGTAAATTCTAGAAGAGAATGGTTTGGTTGCCCGAACGCATGTTGAACATTTTTCTAAAAATAAATATTTGTATTACTTATAAAAATGAATGGAAAAAAATTATTTTCATCATTTATAAAATTATTTAGGTATAAATTGTTATTAACTAATTATTTCAAGTGATATAAGTAATCATTTTTTCTTAGAAAATGTTATCCAAATAGTTCATTTTTCTCGAAATAAATAGAATCTCTTCAAAAATGAATGATTTGGATATACTTTCTTGTTATTGATTGCTTACATCATTTACAAAAATGAATAAAAATGAATAAATTGAAAAAATTGCATCGCCTATGAAAATGTTTATATGTAAATTGTTGTCATTAATTAAAAAAATTATTGACTAATTATTTCAAGTGATACAAATAATTATTTTTTAAAAAAATATTTTCAAATTATACATTTTTTTTTATTTTATCGTGGAGCCTTAATTAGTGTTACGTGTGAGATTAATCAGAAATATTCACGCAATTTTCAAAAACCTTGAACCTAATCAAACTCAGCTCTCTCTCTCTCTCAACCTCACCAACTCTGTTGTCGACCTCCGTTGCACCACCAATGTGACCACCTAATGCCACGGCACCACCGACCTCTCTCTCTCTCTCTCTCTCTTTCTACGGAGACGGTTGGCTTAGTCCGGCAAAATAATTAGGATTAGCTTAAGAATTTATCTGTAGATGAGCAACCACTGGCAAAAAAATGATATAAATGAGTCATATGTCCCATCTGCAACTTTTAATGCTACAAATTAACAGGAACAAAGAAAATAACCTCTCTTCCAATGGACTTTCTTACGTATGTGGCATTAACTATTCATGTGGCAAATTTAAGCAAATAATAACTGATGCAAAGGTTAATTTTTTGTTTTCTCGAGCAAAACAAAACCAGAATGTTAGTGCTTTTAAGGCACATTTTTTTTCCATGAAAATGAGCGATTTAAAAAATATTTTTCAAAAAAATGATTACTTACATTGTTTAGAAAAATTAGTCAATGAAATTTTTTATTATTATTCATGTGGTAAATTTAAGCAAATAATAACAATTTATGACTGATTATTTTGTGGGCGGTGATTTTTTTCACTCATTAATTTTTGGGAATGATACAAGTGATTATTTTTTAGAAAATATTTTTTTAATCACTTATTTTTCGTAAATGAACACACCGTTAGCATTATAATATTGTTAATAAGATACACTCTCGATGATCTCTGGTCTTTTGCAAGTGGATGTTGTCACCTACATGCATGCAAATAAGACAACTGGACCTCAACTGGACCTGTAGATAAACTGGCGAAATCCTTCACCATGTGCAATTAAGGTGGGCGGGGGAAAAAAGAATGGTGAAATAGACATTTGCGCGAGAAATGCTAGATCAAACAGCAATTTTTCTCATTTTAAAAATAAATCACTCATATTTTAAGTTACATAAACCCAAAAAAAGATAAAACAAAACAAAACTAGTTGGGCGGATGAATTAAAGAAATCAGGAAGCTGAGGAACCCGAAGCACATCTATTTTTTCTTTTCCAAGCTACACATCCCCAGAGAAGACTTGAAGGGAAGGAAACAGTCAAGTCATTGTAGGAAAATATTATAATATGTTTCAATCAACTAACTGTATGCAATTTTGTCATCAACACCAAAAGCTCATTAAAGTGCGGAGTCTTCCTTTTCTTTTCTTTATTTTTTCCTCATTTCATAGATTACCCACATGATGGAAGGGGAGAAGAGGAGTGGAGGTCCTTGAATTATTTTTCCCACTTTGAAAGATTGAATTGAAAGAAAGAAAAGGGTGAGTGACTGATCTCTCTCTCTCTCTCTCTCTATTTCCCTCTCTCAAATCACTATCTCCAGTCATGTCTGTGGATGGATGTACTTGTTTTCACTGTTCAAACCTTCTGTTCCTCAGCTTTCTGTCCCATCCACAGACACACCCGCAACATTCCAAAAGAGAATGTGGGGTCTCCTCTTCGGGCTCTTCATCTGCTTCCAATCACCCAGCATTCTCTCTTTTTAACTCTTTTCCCCTAATCTCGAGCTGACATCCCAAGATCTGGTAAATAACTAGAACTAGAAGGAAGCAAAAGGTGAATAATACCCCCCCAAAAAAAAAAGTAAAAAAATGCCATCAACATGAAATTTCACTGTAATTTGACACAAAAAGGGTTTAGAACAAGACCAAAACCCAAGAATTGAGAGATATGTTACACCCACAAGTGCTATAAAGCACCCTTTTTTGAAGTCATGGCCTTGTTATAAACCCCTCTTCACACCGTTGAATGAAGTGTTGTTGTTGCTGCTGTTGTTATCCGACCAATCAAGAAGACTGAAAGGGTCCAAGGCCTTGTCCCCTTTCTCATGCCCATGATCTCCTGGGAACCCTTGGTTGAACAAGAGATCCAAAGGGTCTGCCTCTAGCTCCCCTAGGTCCGAGAAGAAGTCATCGGTTTGGTTAGCATCGAGCATCGACGGCCTGTACCCGTGGCCTAGGCCATCGCCAAATTCCTCATCATCGAATTCCATTTGCCTGTCCATCTTGTTTTCATTCTCCTCTTTGATAGATGCGCCAGCAGTGGCCCCTGCCGCCAGTCCACCAGATGGTTCCATTGGGATAGTGCTGTCGTTAACGTCCTCCTTCTGCTCTTCCTTTGGACTGATGTGCTTATGGGTTTGGGAGTTTGGAGAGTTCTTGGAAGTCACATTGCTGTTCTTCGATGGTTGAGTTGACCTTGTCGAGCCAGCAAGTGCATTTCTTTGAGTCGGCCACGGGTGGTTGTGTTCGGACGTGTAGGTGATAACCAACATGTTGGGATCGGTCCGGCTTCGCTCGACTTGTTTTCGTGCCGAGCACCCCTTGGAGCTGCTGCATCTATAATAGCCCCTGGATACGCACGAATTGCCCAAAAAATAAATGATATGGTTACATGGAAAAATTTTCCAATTAATCTAGCAGTAGTTGAAGTTCGCTCAATGATTCAATTTGGATCTGTTGTTTAAAAGAGAATTGATTTGCCGATGATCTCCGTTTAATTAATCCTATGATTACGAAGCAAATTACATTCGAACATAAGGGAGTCCCAATCTACCAAATAGAATTCATTTGATAGATCCATTTCGTAATATGTACACCGATAAAAGGTGCTTCAATCCAATAACCTTCGTGAAAGGATGAAGAGAAAAGCGGAAAGAAAAAAGAGGACGATCTTGAACTCGACGATTGCAATCATGGCCGGGATATCTTCGTCAGCAAAAATGATGCGAATTAACAAACTTGCCTCGGATAAGGAGAACCTTTGATAGGTTTTTGACCGTACTTCCTCCATGCCCACAGATCTGAGGGAACCACTTCGCCACCCGCCCTGCTATTCGCTGCCGCTGGGGCTGGTATACAAACCACCTTCTTTGCTTGGCTCTTCCTGGACAGTCAGCAGACATGAACAGATTGATCTTTGCAATTCAAAGGTCGAAAAAGAATTCTGTTAATCAATAGAGAAGAGAAACTTATGCGTCAACATAACAGAAACTATCATCTTTTGAATATTCGTTAAGTCATATGTTGGACATCACTCATAAAAACTGAAGGCAGAATATATAATGATTAGTATGGTCACTTTGCTTTAATCTTTGTGTTCAACCCTAATTCCGAGAAAATATAGTATTTGGAACATAAACACCTTCTTAGTAAATTCAAACCCTTCATCATAATCCTTCTAGACATTTGATCTGCCGAGTGTCTCATATTCCATCTATTACTGAAGATATATGTAGACACAAAAGCCGCCGAGAGCTTCATTTAAGATCTGGACATTAACTTTCATAGAAAGTTCAAGTTCCTAAGCATCAGCAAGTTTTGTTCATCACACAGATGGTTGTATCATCATGTGTAAAAACGCCACAAAAATGATGCTAAAACAAAACTTAAAAGAAGTATCTATACCACTGCAAATTAACAAAACACAGATTTCGAAGCTTCATTTTAATTATCGGTTTAGTTTATCGGAGCCATACGGACTGCCCAAGATTGTATATAATAATCTCATCTCACCTTCTCTTGATACCCGGGTTTCGTGGCGACGAGATCTGCATCGCTGAGTTATCAACCAAGCAACCTTTGGAGCCGTTCAGGCTAATCATGTCACTAGAAATGATGCTCGGGTTTTGGATTCCGGGGGGCGAAGCAGCCATAACTGGAGAGCCGCACGGCGAAATTGAGAGCTTGTTCGGAGTGATTTGAAGCATCCGTGTGAAGATATTGCAAGGCCTTTTCAAGTCATCTTCAATTGGTGGTGCTGCATACATGACACTGCTGTTGCTGCTAAAGTCGCCTGTGCTATCAAAGCTTGGGCTGACCATCTCTGCTGGCTTCAAGAAGCCCGAATTCGGCATGTTTATGTTGTGGAGGAGTGGATCTCGCATGCTGGAGAATGGATCGCCGAAGCTATGTGGGTTGCTGTTCTCGTCCATCGCAGACGAGAAGCTCTCGGGGTTATCCATGGAGGGGAACTGCCAGGTGTTGGTCGCCACAGCAGGCTCGCCGACCATGCTGCTGCCGCCGGCTCGGATGATGTCCGTAAGATCGCCTTGGTGGTAGTTGTCCATGATTTGATCTTGCTTGGACAAGCTGCACATAATTCTTAATGCAAGAGACACAGGTAAGAGGGGAATAATTTCATTTGACTCCAGCTAGTTCAGCCAAACCAGAAAAAGGGAAAAAACAACCTTTGTATACCAAACCCAAGTAAAAGAGACACACGCAGTTAGGTTGGTTATTTGGATGCTTGATCAAGCTATTGCGATGTTTTTGATAAAAGAAAATAAACAAACAAAAAAGAGAGACTAGAGACTGAGACGCTGTGGAGAGAGATGGGGGGAGTTTTGGTCATCAGGAAGCAAAAGAGCAAACAGTTTTTGAAGGTTGAACCTGATGGTATTCTCAAGAAGAAACAAAGAAAGAATGGTTTTTGAGAGAGAGAGAGAAAGAGAGAGAGAGAGAGAGAGAGAGAGAGAGAGGGTCGCTGACTTTTCTCACGAACCGGCTAGCCTTCATACGCAAAATGGAAAGAACAATTAAATACCTAAAGTACATAGAAATACAAGAGCACTGCCAACAATCTCATATCTATAATTAAATGGTTAAATAAGTGCCAAATATGTACTGCACGAATTAAATCCTGGCAGGTCGCTTTATAAACTTGTAGATCTATGAAGCGATGATGTTATATGTACCAATCTTCAGAAATTGAGATCAAGACGATGGTTTATTCTATTTGAATCACATCGTGCATGCTGCTCATGGTCACGATTGCCGTTCAAGCCAATGGTTTTGAGCGGCTTAAGAGACTCGAGGAGTGTTTCATAAATTTCCAGATAAGTAGACCTCTATCCTCATAGCCAAAAGACGGTCTTTTATGAGTTGGAGCCCAAGAGACTCACACAACTACATAAGCATTCACTGTTTCTGGTTATTTTTGTTTTATCATTGGTGCATCTCGACTGTTATTTTAGATTTTTCTTTTAAACTATTGTTGATTAATTTGATTTCAAGAGCCATTCCATTGCACTCTCAAACAGGAATGGATTAGCTAAATAGGCCCTCCGAAAGAGGAACTGAAAGTCCATAATTCGAAATGAAGTGATAAGAAAGTAAAGAGGCGGCAAGTGACCGCATTTCTCGGAGACGTTTCGTTTCTACTCCGCACGTTCCTTTCCTGTGAAGTGACTTGGAGTTTTGAGACTGTTGAACCAAAAAAAAAAAAAAAAACAGAGAAAAAGGCACTCCTAGTTACTAGCCTGCCTAGGGTTATTGAGAGCCTTCCATTGAAATTAACTTATTAAGAAATGATACAGTAAAATTTAGTTAACGTTCTACACCAGTGGATAATATCATTACTAGGGTTTTAATTTAGTTTAAACAGTACTTGCTGACGATTGATCTTATGTTGATGAGAGTTCTGCCCTGGGATTAAGGATTGCCGCTTGACATGGATTTACTCCTTTGCTATGGTTTTACTTTACTTTGTGTTAAGGAAGATAATCTATAGTGATTTGGTCGACAAAAGAATCTTGCACACCTAATAAGCAAGTTCAATTAAAGTAACTTTTATAAGTGCACAATCGATGTCTTTTATAAGTGCACAATTGATGATATGACTTATAAGAGTTAATCGTTCAGTAGTTTCTCAATCCATTGGATCAAGAAAACTTATTCTATACATAGAGCAATTAGATACATGTTCACAACCAAAGATAAATTCAGTTTTCTTTCTTGCACAAACTATCCCTTGTGTTAGATAAATCATTTGTCTTGAAATTTTAAACTATTCAGAGGAGGAAAATTACACATACACACACACACACATATATATATATAAGTTACTTCCTCACATGCAAATTGAAGAAGACTTGCAAGACTCGGCTTGGTTATTATGAAAATGGCATAGCGCCAATTTTGTGTGAGCCAATTATCGTGAAACCACCACAAATAATGAGCTTGAGAGGAGAGTATCAAGATCTGAACTCTTAACTTCTGCTCTGATACAATATTAAAAAAATTATTTCTTTTTTTCAAAAGTTTAAGTTATTAGAAAATGGACCAATAATGTTTTCATAACAGATTAATTAAGTAACACTTCCCCTAGTGTGTGAGTTGGTCCTTACATGTGCAAGTCGGGTTTTGAACGAAATTACATTAACAAGATTACGATGGAACAAGAAAATAAATAGAGTACTGTGAATATAAACATGAGAAAATTGAGGAGTGTTAGGCACAAACACAAAGCCCCGATTGTATGGCACTCCAAACTAATATACTTACTCTTTCACTATTTAATTAGCAATATTTTTTAGAATTTGGCGAAACCCAATTGTATGGCACAAACACAAAGCCCCGGCAAGTTAGGGCCTTGACTTATTTTAGTGTGTCCATTGGCCACAAATTAAACAAAGAAAAATATTAAGAATGACATAGAAATTATTTGAGAAAGCATATTGTATCCCAATCGTCCAGTAAGTGGTAATTCACATCCCTTCCAAATGGGAAAATAAAAGAAAAATAAAAGAGAAGCTCTATTCATGGTAAAATGGGGTTGACTTCTTTGGCCAATGCATCATTGATATTTTATGGACTGGAACAAATTAATTGGGTGACGCTATTGCCACACTCTTTTTGACTAAAAAGGACTTTTCCATGTTAATTGACTAAATTAAGCTTCAAACTTATTAATTATGTATTAATTTTTACTAATATATTTTTTAGGCTGATTAATAAACTATGAGTTCCTACTCTCCTATGTGATTTTATTCAAAATTTTCCTTTTTTTATTCTTTTTTTAACCTAGCTTGAAAAGAAAATTTTACTTTTTCTTCCAAAATAGCGAAAACAAAACCTCAATATAGCTTCAGCTAGAAACTCAATTCAGGCTTTCAATTTGCTTGTCCCTTCCAATCTTTAAACATAAATACTAGAAAAGGGACTAAAGGAAGAAAGGAAAGAGAAAGATCAAGACCAATTTTTTTTTATTTATTATTGTTCAATTATGAAGAAGATTATTATTAATATGACTCATGAATCATGTCCTCGAATTAATTTTCCATCAATAAGTATAAATTTCGATAGGAAGAAGTTGTAATTAGAATTGGACTTCCATGAAAATCATTTAAAACTTAAACAAGAAAACAGATGGATGATCTTATAACAACTCAAATTAACATTTTCATTGATTCAAAAGGTATGGAGACTAAGCACGAATATGGTATATGGAGAGAGATTGTGCAATTAATATTATTGTGAGAGTGGAGGCTAATATTAGTTATAAATATATAACCAAAATTTATAATCGAAAGGTAATTTGATCAGTTAATATAAAGATGGTGTATTTTTACAAAAAAAAAAAAAATGGTACGAGAACGGCGCCACCCTTAATTAGTAGATAATATTAGTTAAACTCATTTTATATTGAAGTGCCTGATAAATTTAATGATGTAGCGAAAAGTCTGCTCTTTTCATAAGGAATCCGATGTAAATAGTCGTTCTGGTGTTTTTCACATATGATCCGGTGGAACAAAGTGAAGACCATGCCAATCAATTGTTCGGAAAGAATCCACTTTTTTTCTCCCACTAATTGCAAGGGCACTTACTTTTGACGATAGTCACAAAATTTGTGGAGGTGCAAATTTTAATAGAAACAGTATCTAAACCCTTGAGGTGATAGACGTCATAATGATTGCAAAAGCAACAACTGTTAAAGCCATCAACGTCCTGTGCTGGAGAATTCCTCAGCCGCATCTTGTGGCCTTCGGAGATGCACACGATAACTATTTTATTTTTATATTTTATATTTTTTAAAATAAGTTTAAAACAGAAATTTGTTTAGTAATATAATTTCATTTCTCTATTTTTTGAATAATTTTTTACTTCAAAAATATGTTTGGAACAAAAATTAAAAGTAATTTTTTTCTTTTTTATTTATTGGGAAAAAATGAAAAACAAAAACTATTTTCATCACTTGCTCTTGTCACCGTCCACTACCCATCGCTCGCCCCGTTGGTCACCAACTGTTTTGCCTATAGCCGACCTCCTGCCACCACTCAAGATGGAGAAATTTTGTATTGTTATCAATGAATTCTATTTCCAGTATATAAAATTTGTATTATGATCAAACACCTATTTTGCCTTAAAAACTTGTCCGGTGATTAGAAATAGAAAAATCATTTTCTAGCTGGAACTTGATTTCAAAATATGATGGTTATCATTCGTACCCTAATTTTGAAATTTGAGAAAACGACAAGTTTTATGTGCTTATAAGAATTATAATGCTCTTGGAAATTGTCCCAAGTGGTACAACTTCACTCTATTTCAACGCAACTTTAGTTTATCTGATGCAGTTCAATATTGTATGATGAGGTGCTATTATTGAGCGTATCAGCTATATGTCAGCTTAGTGCATTACAAGCCATAGATCATTTGTATCTCACGTGATATCCATCAATTCTAGGGGTATATTGCACTGGACTCGAATGCCGGTGGACATGATAATTTTTCCTACAATGAGTGCATTCGTTGACTAAATGATGGTATGAAATATATTGTATTTCAAGTTCATTAACATTGATATTAAAAAAAGAGATATTTGAATTTTGGCCCCTTTCGAGACTAATTTGCAGCCGATTAGGATTTGTATCAGTCTAGGATCATACGTAATGTAAGTACATAGTTAAGACAATTGTGGGTAATTATCCCTATCTGTCACAAATCCAAGAGAGGTAAATAACCCTGCATTATTCTCTCCATCTTTGGCTTACACGGAATTTATGATTAGGTGTTCGTGGTATGTGAGAGTAGTTCTAATAATTTCTTCCCACCGTATGAGCTACAAAAAGATAACCATACCAGTATAATGCATATTGAATCCGAACCATTGAAGATGGTGGGTGTCATATGGATCCTGCCAAATCTGATTGTTCATGGAAGACTTGCTTGTGAGCTTGGAGATTGCAATTTCCACGAATACATTACACTATCTTAAACATCTAATCCTCATAGAACAAGTGAATGCGCGATCCTCTTGAAAGAGATCCACACGTTCTTGCTAGATATGTCACATAACATCTTGGAAGAAGAATTGATGGACGTCCCATTGACCCTTTTTAAATGAAGAAAAGTTTCCCATGTGTCAACATAGTGGTTTTGTACCCTGCCTAAGAATGGTTGGCTTGTGTGAATATGTCAAGTCAGACGCTGCATCTTCCCCATTAGCGGTCACACATTAACCTTCACAATTTATCCACTTGAAATGGGGCAGCCATCATCATGACCCCACCGAGGATCCTCTTTTAGTGTATCTTGGCTCAAAGCACAAATTACGAATTGCAAGATTTGAATGCGAACCTTTGATCACTTGAAGATAATTACTTTGGTGTAAGTCGTCATCCAGTTGACTATTGATGTTTAAAGTTAGAGAAAAATTTACGACAAAGTGTTTATGATAACTCAATCCCAATTAGGGTTGTATCATATAAATTTATAGAAGTGACTAATTATTATAAGGGTACAGATAAAAACATAATTACAGAAAGACCCCATAAATTATATAAATTACACATTGATACTCATCCTCAATCCGAAGCAGGTGTAAAAATTGAGAGATTGGATCCTAAAAGTACATGATGAGGACTAGGAAGTCCATTGATGAAGATGTCTACCAACTAATCCACTGTAGATATGTTGCGAATATGTAGCTCGTTAGAAGCAACCCGCTTTCGAATGAAGTGAAAATCCAACTCAATATGTTTGGTGCGATAATGAAACATGGGGTTGAGAGCAAGACGCGTGGTAGAGAAGTTGTCACAATAAACAATACAAGGATTAAAAAGTTTGATTTCGAGCTCATGAAGTAAATGACAAATCCAATTACTCTTAGCAACATAGTGAGTGACAACACGATACTCATCCTCTGTGCTAGAATGGGCTAAAGTGAGTTGCTTCTTGGTACTCCATGAAACAATATTAGTGCCTAGAAAAACACAAAAACCACAGGTGGAACATTGACTATCAAAACACCTAGTCCAGTTTACATTAGCATAAGTAGTCAATGAATTGGGAGAACATCGCTTAATGAGCAATTCATGGGTGGATGTGCCAGCCAGTATATACTTTTGACAGCTTGGAGATGAGGTAATATGAGTTTATGCATGAATTGGCTAACCAAATTCACTATACCAACTGTAGTCATGGACATATTGTATAGTACCAACCATTTGTTGATACAACGTCGGAGAAACAAGAAGCTAACCATCATTAGCACATGACAGAGTTTTCGAGGCCGATGAGTAGATGCAAGCTTGACTTAACAAGGTCAAACATGTGCAAAAGGCCATCGACATACTTAGCTCGAGAGAAAAGTGTATCGTCAGAGTGGTGACAAGCCTCAATGCCTAAGAAATCTCAAAGTGGTTCAAGATCCTTCATAGCAAATTCCTATGAGGGTCGAGTAATAAATAATTGTAATAAATGAGAAGTATCACTAATGACAAGGAGTTTAGACGAATAACAACAGATTAGCCTCACTCGCTAAGAAACCCAAAAGATAATAAAAACTACTAAAGCGAAGAAATCATGCATGTGGAGCTTGCTTTATACCATAAATGGCTTTCCAGAGACGGCACACATGATTCACGAACTCAATATGAGAGAAACTAGGGGGCTGGTGGATATAAACTTCCTCTCAAAGGGTGTCGTGCAAAAAGAAAATCTCAACATCAAATTTTTTTTTTTTGGGTCAGATCCTAACATCAAGTTGACGTATAGCCCATCATGATGAACTCACAATAGAAAAAACAACGCGTTGTACTAAATTTGATAACCGGGTGAAAA
Organism: Eucalyptus rudis; assembly: GCA_019915205.1. NCBI lineage: Eukaryota > Viridiplantae > Streptophyta > Magnoliopsida > Myrtales > Myrtaceae > Eucalyptus > Eucalyptus rudis. The sequence continues at coordinate 4,297,923 of JAHMTN010000120.1, forward strand.
GTCTTGTCATAGTCCAATTCGGCTTATTGCTCAAATTCTTGTACAATGAAGCTTTGAAGTGTTTGATATTTCAATAGGGTTTTTTCTTGAATCCTTGTGCTACGAAAGCTTACTTGTCATAGTCCTTTCATAACATCAAGTACCACCTAGTGGTACTTCTTCAATGCACTTATATAGATTAATTGATAGTTGTCCTAATCACATCCTTTACAAGATTCATTTATCAAACTGACTCTCTCTCTCTCTCTCTCGGCCAAGATATACCACTTTGGCTTTAAGGATTACAATTAATTAAGCAGCAAAAGGAGATCATCTTCATTCTTGTCCATGTAGAGACGAAACTGTTAGAGCCATCATGTCGGGATGATTAAGGACAAAATATTAGATTTAGAGGTCTAAAAGGAGTTCGTTCCTCTCTCTCTCTCTCTCTCTCTCTCTCTCTCTCTCTGTTTTTCTTTTAAAGGTTTTTGGGCTTGTCTTTTGTGAGCTTGAAAGGTTGAAGGAACAGCTATTGGTCAAATGCTTAGCTTTTACAGTTGGTCCAAGGTTAAGATGTTTGTATGAGCTCCCGTTGACCTTTTCAACGTAATGATCTCATTTCATGTTGAATATCACTGAAATCTCTCTCTCTCTCTCTCTCTCTCTGCAGTTTGGGTGAACGTATGCGTATCCGTAGATATGGTGTCTCAGTGCTTTTTGTCATTCTTGATTTTGTAATTATGCATTTTATGGACTTGGACTTTGTTTAGTGTCCGCAGAATTGCAATGATTAAAGAAAGGATCGAGGTTTTCAATGGTCCCATGATCGTCCAGAGAATCACGATCTGTTGTTTGTCTTTGATGAGACGTTTTAAGAATCTCTCTCTCTCTCTCTCTATCTCATTTGCTTTTTTAAAACATGGATGGTTTTGTCCTCTCTAGGCCACAAACCTCCACTGCACATGAAAACAAGAACCCAATGTATTAATCATAACTATCAATTTGGATAATCTATACTTTAACTGACAAAACCCTAAAATAAGGGTATTATTAATTAACATGTAAGATGGCATTCAGTGGATCCGTCCAAACGTTTACTTTCGATTTTGGTCAATCTTTATCTAGAAATTAAAAACTCCATATTACACCCTTTTATCTTTCCTAATCTGATAAGTAAAAAAAAAAAAAATTAGGTGTGAGTAGGCTTATAATTGAAAAGCCTACTCAAGCAAAACAAGAGGGAAAAATATTAAAAAAAAAGTCTTAAATCTAATGCATTAATGCTAATTTAGTCCTAAACTATTTAATTGTGCCAATTTAGTTATAAATATTTTGAATTTATTCCAATTTAGTCCTAAACCTTTTAATGGTGTCAATTTAGTTATAAATCTTTTGAAGTAGTGCCGATTTAGTCCTATATGTTTTAACTTGGTGCCAATTCAATTTTTTTCGATTAATTTTGGTTGACTATTGCTGACGTAAATGCTAGTTGGCTTACATGGCACCACCAGTTCTAATGTGGACAATTTTAATAATATTTTAATAATTTTTCGTTTTTTTTTTTAATTTTTTTCTCTCCTTTCTTTTTTTCTTCTTTATTATGCCATTGGTTGGTCACAGGCAATGGCCTCGTCTAGTCATGGCGAGGCCATGCCTCAGCGAGGGTTGGCTTCATCAAATCTGGCCTAAGAGAGGATAGCCCGATGAGGCGGGCCCTTGCCCAGGCTAAGGTGGCCTCATTGGGCATCGCTTGAGCGAAGACGATGCTAGGTGAGGTCACCCAAGCCAAATCTGGTGAGGACGTCTCTCGTCGGGGCTTGGCCTCACCATGGCTAGGCAAGGCCAATCTGCTTGATCATAGTTGGTGGCCGATCATCAGCAAAAGAAAAAAGAAGAAAGAAGATAAAAATATAAAGAAAAAAATCGAAAAATAATACAAAATTAAAAAATAATAAAAAATTATCTACATCAACGTTGGCAGTGCTACATAAGTAGGCCAACATCCACATTAGCAATATCTAGCCAAAATTAGCCAATATGATTGAATTGGCACCAATTCATAAGGTTTGGGGCTAAATTGGCACTTAATCAAAAAGTTTATGGCTAAATTGGCACTATTAAAACGTCTATGGTTGAATTGACATCAACTCAAAATATTTAAGATTAAATTATCACCATAAAATTTTATGACTAGATTAGCACTCATAAAAATTTATGACTAAATTAGCACAAATTAAATTAATACCAAGTAACAATTAAATTAATACAAATTCAATAGGTTTACAACTTTTTTTACACTTTTTCCAAGACAAAGCGAGCCAAAATCTTATAGAGCTCAGCACTGCAATTCTGAACAAGTCAATGTTAGGAACTGCCGACCTCGGCTATGAGCAAGTTAACTATATCTTTTTATGCTCAATGTGGGACTTCTATTCACCCCCATGCACTTTTCTAGGGTATGATAGGGAAAGTCCTTCGCATTCCCTCCGCACCAAATTGGGGAAATATGAAAGGACAAAGAGGTTGTATCTCGGGAAGTTTCTTTTGATGAAGCTAACTCCATAAGACATTCAATCCCGACAATGAGGGACTGTAGTGACTAGACAGATTCGGACAGATAACACCGTTGATAAATGAAGATATAATGTTACAAAATACTTTTAGGACACCGACACAGTTGCACTACATTATCGAACTTTTAAACGCCCACAGTGTGCTCGATGCACGTTTACTTGTTGTCGACATACTTTCTCCTAGAAAAAGGATAGTTAGATGATCTCAGAATTACACAAATTTTCATGGCTCCATATTCGCTTATTGAACTCTCTTTTCTTTATTTGTAACCAATCACAACAATAAACAAAACGAGAATCCTTTTCCAGCAACATTGTCCCTTTTTTTCATCTCATATAACATTCGTCTTCATCTGCAAGCTAGCAAGATTACGAAAAGATTGTAGAATGTAAATCCAATATTTGCTGCTAAAAGTAATTTCCTTTTACTTCTAGATGTATAAAAGAAGGAAGACTCACAGTATTTTCAGGAAACTTAGGTTGTGAGATAATTAACAAGGTGCAATATTATGGTTTAGCTTTTACCATTCACCCTCACCCGTAAACTTATCATGATGAAAGTTCAAAGTATGTAGCTCGACATTTATATGCCGACTACTTGATAAATAATTAAAGAAATTTGTTAGGAGAAAGGCCGGAATGATCAAGCCAAAGCTGATGCATCTCAAAATCAGCCATGCAAAAAAAGCAAATGCGAACACCCTAAATCAAGTCACGCCCCCAAAATTCCTTTTATAGAAAAGGGTCGGAAGGAAGCCGCTTTAAAAGTTAGCTCCCCCATTTCGATAAGTTGAAAAGTTGTGAAAGATGACTTTTGACACAAACATTCCACACCAACATAGGATTATTAGGTTGAGGCATAACCACTGCTCATGTTGAGTGAGCCTATCACCATCGTACCATTGGATGCTAATTGTAGTAATAAGAGCGATCCCCACGCTTGCTACACAACTCAAACCTACGCCACAGACCATTTAGTATTTTTTGAGATTGAGGAGTGACTGGAGGATCGAACAGGTGATCAAGAGGGACTCCAAACCACTTGGAAGCAAGCTTTAACCAAGTCACTTAACCATCTTGACGGAAGCTTCTCCCTTGTATACATTTAGCAAAACAAGTTCTATCCCAAGTGCCGGACACTCCAAGTGTTAAAACTTGGCATATGTGGACATTTATGGCCTGTTTGGCAACTCACCAAATAGTGCTTGTTCCTGTTATTTTGTTCCGAGAGTAGATTTGGAACAAAATTGCAATTGGTAAAATTTTTGTTTTTAGGAACAAATTTCTATTTTTTTTGTTCTTGGAAGTAGATTTGAAACAGAATTGAGGATAAAAAAAAATTGATTATTGTCTGCAGGAACAATTCTAGAATCAAGTACTTTTTTTTTTTTTGTTCTTCTTCCCTTTTTGTTCTTCTTCGTCTGTTGCCACCACAGTTGTCATCCACCGCCCACCACTGCTAGTCACCGGCAACTGGTCTGGTGAGCTCGTTAAAGGCAAGCCTAGCCACCAGCGAGGCTTGCCTGATCAGGTGAGGCTCACCCTGCCTTGAGGAGGCACGGATAGCCCCTCCAAGGCTCAATCGACGATGGCTGGCCTTGCTGAGGGCTGGCGACACTCTGATGAGGTCTCTGGCCCTTGTTTGACCGGTTGCTGACGGGTCTACCGGTGATCGGCCACTTGAAGAAGAAGAATAGGAGAAAGAAAGGGAAAAAAGAAAACAAGAAAAAAGCAATAAAATTATTTAAAAATTAAAACAAAATGGTTTAGAGTAGAAAATTTGAGCACGGTACCAAACGCAATTCTATTTCGGGAATTGAAATTTTGGACAGTTACTAAACGGTTTAAAATTCTTAAAAATTATTCCCAAGAACAGAATCACAAAAAATCATTTTTAATTAGAAATTGTTCCTGAGAATATAAGCATTACCAAACATGCCCTTAGTGTCTAATTTTCGAAAAAGTGATATTTTTGTGTATCTTTTGAAAGTTTTAGCTTTTAAATGTCCATCTGTATGAAGTTTTGGCACTTATTATATACTTCTGCTATTAAATCTCTCTCTTTTTTGTTGTACTTTTGCCATTGAATCTCTCTCTTTTGGTTACAAGGGGAGCTCAATTTAAATAACACACCAAATCGGTCCCCTACATAGTCTTGATTGTTTGTCTTTATTTCCTTTCTTTTTTTTTGTGGCTTTTTAATGTGCACCTTCTGTTTTGACCGATTTCTATGCACCCGATTTTTTTTATGGGTTCTCTTTTTTTTTTTTTTAATTCAAGTCACTGAGATTTTGGATGGCCCGTCCAAATATATATATATATATATATATATATATATATATATATATATATATATATATATATATATATATAAAAGAAAAAACGAAACCACCCAAAAGTTAAGTCGTGAGCCGATTGATTGGCCTCCCTCTAGACAACACTTGCCCCACGTTCCTGCATGACAAGCCAACACACCTTATGAAAATGCTCCCAAAAAAATAAAAATAAATAAAAGAACAGAAGGAAATAATAAAGAAGAAGAAGGAGAAGAAGAAGATGGAGCCAACACACATACACACAAACTCATCACAAGAGAACAAAACGAACTGGGATTCTCTCACGGAAAAAATATACTATACAGGCATAATTTTGTCCTATCTTGAGAAGAATCCGTCCCATGTGAAGCAGACCCATTCTTTAGAATACTTCAAAATCAAATGACCAATTCATCAAATCATCACCAATTTAATAACCCCCACAGAGAATTAAAAAATCTACAAAATAGCTCAGAACCATGACTTAAGAGGGTCTCACGAACATGCCTGCTGACGAATGCCCGGCAATTTAAAAAAATCAAACCCAACTAAAATACCCTCCAGAAAATTAATAATTGCAATAGTATACACTTAAATCGATGAAATGATAAGCCCCCCAGTCTGTCCCGATGACACAAGAGTGTCGATTCGCACGCGGGACACTTGGCCAGGCATCCCACGGCTCTCGACGTGAGCCGCCCACCGGCATCGCCACCGGTCACGCCCCATCGTGGCCGTCGCACTCGATCTCGCATGGACGGCAGGGATCGGCTTTGCCACCTGCTCGTGGCCCTTTTGTCCATGAACACATCATGGTCCTGCATAGTTTAATCCGCGTTCCGTCTGCTTTACATTAAGCTGCAAGTCAAAGCAAAGGTCCAAGGCTTCCGGGGCGATTACAATCCCTGCCACATTCTAAAATTCTTACGTTTGCGTTCAGTTGAATGCGCTGGATCTAATGCATAAAAAAGTATGACATTATCTTTTCGTTTCGGTAAAACGTCATCGGAAAAGCAGCGCGGTAGAAGCGGATAGACATGAGCCGCAAGCTCGCGAAGGTGCGCCCGGAGCGTATGTTGCACGGAACTCGCGGAGGAAAACATACCTTGAATAGAGGCGAACTTTGCTGTGTGAAAGGGAGCGCGGCCCACCTTAATATGATCGTCATCTGTAGAGAGATTAATGTATTCATTAAAGGAAAAATTACCTAGAAAGTTTTAAATTTATTGCAATTATACCAATTCAGTTCTAAACTTATAGATCCGATAATGGCAAGCCTCGTTAGGGGTGGGCAAGGCTCGCTGGCCCTTGCCTCTATCTGGTCACCGAGGTCCGGTGATCGGCTAGAGAAAGAAAAATAATGGAAGGAAAAAAGGAGAAAGAGAACAAAAAAAAAAAAAAACTACTCAAATATAATCAACAATTATCTACGTCAGCGCTAATAGTGCCATATAAGATGACTAGTGTCCACGTTTATGTCAGTTGGCCAAAATTTATCAGATAGATTGAATTAGTATAAATATAAAAGGTTTATGACTCAATTGGGAAAAAAATGTTTAAGATTAAATTGACACATTTACAATAAATTTAGGGTTTTTTTTTTTTTTGGTAATTCTCCTTAATTCTTAATTATGGGTAGATATGGGCAAGGATTCAAGGAGCAATAATATGGCTCCCCCGTTGGTCATGTCTAGTTCAAAGTGTGTCCCAAATGCGTAACGCGATGTATGTTATCCAATGTTACCTTATATTTGAGCTATCCCCCTAGAGTTATGACATTGGTTATAATCTCCTAGAGTTAGGAGGTTGGTTTAAAGAAATTAGTGTCACGAGACCATTACATGATAATGGCATGGTGATACGAAATTATCAAATAATTCAAATATTGACATTTTCAAGGCACACAGCTATATAATACCTCAATTTATGTTTAATTTGCAATGGAGAGATACGCAAAAAAAGATTATGATCCCGTAAAATAAAATTAATTTCCTCTGACTTAGGTCCTCTAATTGGACAAAAGGCATTATCTAGCCCAACCATATGATGGCCGTGCACATTGGATCGCCCTGGCCGGTCGCCTTCAGTAAAGATAACTAAAAACATTAAATAGGGATTCTCAAGACATTTAGAAAGATGAAAAGAAAAGAAAAAAGAACCATTTCAAGATTATTATTTATATTAGTTCAAAAAAAAAGATTATTATTTATAACAATAGTGTGCAGCCGAAGCATTTTAATATTATGAAATAGAGCAACTTTGATTATCTAGTTTTAAAAGTATATTTAGTTACTCGTGAAAGGCGTACCGATTGCTAAGGCACATATTAAGCATATTCGAACCACTGACATCCATCATCGGGCAAATCTTCATCTCTCCCCTCAATCTATCTAAGTAACGAACGGGCAGAGATCTTTGAGTTCCGAACCTTGCTCCCTTCGCCGTCATATAATTTTTTATTAATTAACATATTTAAATGAAAGATAAAAGGTACATTGCATCCCTATAATTTTCTTCCTCCAACATGGAAAGAACAGCTAGACTCAATGAAGGGGCATTAATGGAGGCACAGAAAAATCAAACAATTTGCACGAGCTTGCTTGATTGGCCATGGGGGTGAAACAGCACATGAATCTACCGCAACTTCAGCCGATCCTTTGGATGGAGCCCCCTTATTCTTGAGAAGAATTAAAGAGAGAATAACTAGCGGGGTTCTTTATGAATTTTTTATATGATTAAAAGGGTTTTTCTAATAATTAATTTCATTCCCACCAACCCACAAATTGCCCCTACTTGTCCTAGACACAGGACCATAAAATGGGGTGCTCATGACCTGCAATCTAATGTTGTATCGACTAAGGAAGATCCTTCCTAGGGACCCCCATCCTATTTAAGGATTATGGAAATTAGACCATATGAAATTGGTTTTCATTGAGAAGATGAAAGACACATGGGGAACTGCCATGACCATGAGGATAGATTAACATGATTTGAGATTTGGGTCCTGATAAAAATTAGGCATTGGACTCTGTGCAAAAAGCATGGTGGTCCTCCAATTTGCTTCAAATGAGAACTTATAATTACTTTATAGAATGTAAAAATATTTTTAAAAAAAGAAGAAGAAGAAATCGGCCTTTATTTGGGGAATCGTTTTGGAGATCCCATGGCGCTTTGAGTAGATTCCAAGTTGAGAAAGAAACTAATGTGATCCATGGCCTGCTTTTGACCTAGCATCTTCATTTGTCGTAAGCATTACATAAGACTAATATCAACAGAGATAGTAGATATATATGTAATATAATAATATGTGGGGGGATTTTCTTGATTAAGTGCATCGAGACGACACTTGTTAAGCAACCAAATAAGAAAGTATTATTATTTTCAAGACTGAATGTTCTTGTAATATATATAATTGGTATTTTTTAGTAAGTACATTTAACAAGTGCACGAAGGACACTCATTCATAAAATTCTACGTAGAAACAACCCTTGTTATGTCATCTTCTTCTAGTTGATGATTTTTATATTTTATACCATTTGTTGAAGTTGTTCCGTTCTGACTAATATGATGAAATTTTCAATTTTCCATTCTTGTCAATTTCAAATTAATAGTGTTTACTATCATAATTCTCTTGATAACTTTTATCGATACAAGTGTAGAATCAATCCTTAGTGTTTCTACCTTAACCATTGACATTTTATTTTGATCAATATAGTTTTAAGATACTGATAAAGCAAAGTTAGCTTTTGCGAAAAGAAAAAGAAGTACGAGCAAGTCCTCAACTTGTCGTCCATTGGTTTCCAACACCAGAAACCGTAATATGTCTTATACGTGACCCTTTTCAAATGCCAAGTGACCACACACTTGAGAGCCACATAGGGTTTTCCGCGCCAACAATTCATAGACGGTGATTTGAGGACCTGATTGTAGATCATTTATTTTTATTTTTTTGAGAAAAGATTCAATTGATCTAAATAAAAAGTAAGAACTCAATTAACCTTCAGTCAAAACATTAAAAGGATTGATTCTAAATTTATCGCAGAACTCTTTTATCATGTGCATATTTCGTCAATATTCTATCGATGTATCTTGTAACAATTTTGTAGACTGGATTATTAGGACAAACCGAGTGGTCTTAAAGTTATCAGTATAGATGGAAGACTCTCCCAAGGCAAAGAGTCTTTTAGAATAGTCTTGAGGAAAATGTCATATCCACGAAAGTTAGGTATTATTCATCTATCAAGGACGAGTTCAGCAGCCCCCGGAAGTACCACGAACAAGTCAACATTGGCATTCTCCCCACACCCTCACGTTTCCCTCCATCATTTTCTCCGATGGATTCCTCAACGTTAATTTCAAAAAACCAATTGTATGTTCACTCCTCGCTCCAATTATTGTATATTTATTGTCCTGGGTCCCCTAAATCAGAAGAAAGAAAAAGCAATTAGTGACGTGATGCTAGCCCGACATTTATTAGAGAGGACGCATTAGATAGAGATGGCGGCACTAAGATTAGGATTGACAATGTTGCGCCAATCCTTTTGCACCACACGAGATAAAACATGAATTACAAAAAGAAAAATGCAAATATGACACAATACAACGAACCCAACTTTGCATATTAGCATGAACATATGTGTTTTTATCTTGAATTAATTATTAGGTGTGTACAATCAAAATTGAGATATTTTAAGCCGACATGAACTACAAACATGATTATGACATGCCAACATTGTTTGCTAACTCTAATTACAAGTGGGCATCTTGGTCTTTGATTTGGGTGAATTCCTTATAAAACCCGGTTTTTTAAATGTTCAAACACTTAATACTAATTTACTGGAAGTAATCAGTATGATGCACCCGGTAATTTAGAACACCTCGGTCTTTAGATGAAATGAGTTTCATGTGACATTCCAAGGGTCGAGATGCATGGCAAGCAAAGGTTGTTGGCCCCGAAAGAATGGACCTATCCCCAGCCGTAGACCCATATCCTATTTCCACATAATGCAATGTGAAATTCGCGTCACTTGTCAAGTAAATACCTAGTAAGAACCCAATTCTCACCTCAATAGGTAGGCTTGGGTGGGCCCTAGCATGTTAAGGTGGACAAGTTGTGCCCAAGATATTAATAGCTCACCCAAGCCCATCCAATTTGCCCTTTATGCCAACCTAGCTTGTTTGGGCCTCGGCCAATGTAATGGGCTGTCGATGAAATGATCAGGTCTAACCCTTACCCTCTTCTGTATTTTGCAATTCTACCACGATGAAGAGCCGTTGGATGTTGAGCAAAAACAACCTCAAATTGACCTTGATAACGTTGGCTAGGGGTTTCTCTCAATAAACCTCGACTTTGATCAAAGGTAGAGAAAGAAGGTGTACTTGTTGGGTTGCTTCACTGTCGTATAGAGGCATGGTGGCTTAGGCTAAGGTATGCTCCAAAGAGAGAGGAAGGACAACTGTGAATGGAAGTCGTAGAAGTGGCGATCGACATTGATAAGGATAGTGATGGGAATAGACAACATGACTTGTTGACATAGTAAAATGAGAGAGAGAGAGAGAGAGAGAGAATCATGATGGGAATAGACAACGATGACTCATTGATATAGTAGAGAGAGAGAGAGAGAGAGCGAGAGAGAGAGAAGATCATGATGGGAGTAGACTTGTTGGTATAGTAGAGAGAGAGAGAGCAAGAGAGAGAGAGAGAAGATCGTGATGGGAATAGACGATGATGACATGTTGGTATAGCGGGGAGAGAGAGAGAGAGAGAGAGAGAGAGAGAGAGCAGTTTATATTTATGACAACAACAATGTCTTGTGGTATGGTAATAAATTCGCACACAATTTCAATAAAATGTCCGTCAATTTCATAACATAGACCTAAAATTACCTTACAAACTAGATTTTCTATTTTTGAGAAAGGCTTGTGCCAATGTGTTTTAGCTTATGAGATAGACAAGCTCTACGCAACAAAAGACCATTGACTACTTCTCAAGATGCCCCGATTTGAAGAAAGGTATGATGTAGATTGCCAAACTTGTTCCCACGTAGGATCGAGTTTATAAAATGAAACACGTTCTTCATTCTCTTATATTTTAATTCGAGTCATGATTTAATTTTGACGCTGCTAAAAAGAAAACAAGCGTCCGGTTGGACCTCATGATGGGACAATACAATTGAAGTGGACGATCACCACTGGCGTCCAGCTTCCAACCTGACGAAACAGCACAGAATATACATGTCAATTCAAGCTAATCGACTTTGGTTGACTAAGAAAATACAAAAATCTTGTACGGTAGACCACGTTCGATGAAAAGATGTCACAATTTGACCACCCTCAAACTTAACTAAATCGAAAGAAAAGAATTGTGATGAGCGAGGATTTCGAATGAATAAGATGAACGTGGAGGTGACTAAGTGCTTCTTTCCATGGTGTTGAGTGGTGTATGTACATGTAATTTCTTCTCCAAGAATAAAAGATTTCAATGTCGAAAGCTCGATAGTATACCAAGGGAGAAAAGTGAGCTGACAAAGCAAAGCAAAGCGGATCTAGATTAGTTATAAAAAAATTTGTAAAATTTTATGCGACATAACTAGTGTAAAAGAATGACGAAGAAAGAGACCATATGGTACATTGATGTACATTATAAATTCCCTCCTGATGGATTTATGAGATGGGCTTAAGGCCCGTCCACCCAAGTTGGGCCCAAAAGGCCCGGCCCACGGGAATAGGGCCCGTGGAGGGGGAAGGTATAAAAGGGAGGAGAGAGAGAGAGAGAGAGAGAAGATAACGTTGTTTTTTATGAACGTACGTCTTCTTCTCTCCAACGTTCTCTCCCCCCTAAAAACAAAAACAGTAAGCAAAACGGCGACACTGTCTTCCCTTCAAGCGTCATCGGATCGAACAAGGGACAAATTTCTCTTCCTCTATCGGCATTGGTGTCTAATCTGTGGCTAACAAGGTATGCTCGACTCCGTGGTGTGCTTTACGATCGGTGATACGTGTTTTCCCGGGCTTCGTCTTCCGCATTGATTTAGGGGTTCGATTTAGTGTCGAATCCAGTTTTCGGGGATCAGTCATTCCCAACATTGGTATCAGAGCCCTAGTTCACGTTTTTCCCGATCAATTTGATGTTTTTGATTGATTTTCCGCAAAAAAATTTCGGCCGTACGGATCGGGGCGAGAAATCCCGACACCCGAGCACTGTAAGTCCTTTTTTCTGAGTTTCCGTAAGTCGGAATCAAATTATGAAGGCACTGGGTGAAAGGTGACGTCGAGACGAGTCTGGCGACATGACGTGCGTCGCCGGACGACGCCGCACGCCCCCACACGCGCGGCCACAAGCCGCTGCGCGTGGGCGCCACGCGCCCGAAGCGCTGGCTATGGCCAGCGCGTGCGCCACACGCGCCGGTGACGAACCGGCACGTGCGCGCCGGCGACCGGCGAAACGGCACGCGCCGGTCCGCGGACCGACGCGTGCTGACGTCACGTGATGACGTCACCGGTGACGTCATCGCCGGCGACGTTTCGTCGAGCGGTCACCGGCTGGCGACTCGACCGGCGACCCGACCCGCGCGAGACCCGGCACGCGTGCGGCACGTGCCGGCTGACGTCTGCGTGACGTCAGCCCGTGCACGCGAGCGGCACGTGCTGGCGGTTCACGCGAACCGGCCCGACGGCCCGACCGGTCCGACGACTTGGCCGTTGACCCATTGACCGTTGACCGACCGTTGACCCGTTGACCGACGACCGTTGACCGTTGACCGTTGACCCGAAAAAAAAAAAAAGAAAAGGAATTTGTTTCTTTTTTCGATTATGTCTGTATGGGTTGTAGGTAATCCATTTTTTATTATGCATTCGTTGCATGAATCATGGAAAATTATGTATTTTTCATTTTGTTTATTATGGATTAAAAGTGATCCATTTTAGTTCTGCATTTGTTGCAGGAACTATGATGTGTTATGCATGGATACCTGCAATCCCAAGAACGGACGAAGGAAGAGCTAGACTGAAAAGGCTGATGAAAGAATTAGCTGATTATCGGTGGCTTGATGGTGATTTAGTATCACATGTGGTCAGGGTCAATCAGATGATACAGGAAATCATCTGGAATGGTTATCTTATGCCGGATTTTGAGAAGGTGCCGGCTTTGATGAACACTCTTCCACCTGAATGGCAAGCAGTATTGGATCGGCTATGGGAGGTCAACGTGGTCTCGGGTTATAGGAGGCTGGTGGAAGCTTTTGTAAGAGAGTACTATAGGATTGAGTTGGCCAAAACTTCAACCCTTAGATTGAGCGCCACATGGCGCAGAGAGAATGCGCCTTGGTGGCGACATGAGAGCTCTCCAAAAGTTTTTCCATGGTTGGCAAATGTACCTTCAGTTTTCTCAGATGTTTTGGCTGATAGATTAGAATGGACATTCCCTATTTATTTATTTGATTAATTATGTAATGTTTACTACCTGATTGTTGTTGATGTAGCAACCGATATGTTAGTTGTATCATGTGAAAGCATTGTTATTTTATTCGATGTTAAGATTTTATTTGCTTTCTGCTATTGCTGGTTGCTGTGGGTAATTAGCTGTGGGTAGTAATAGAAGTTTTTGTAACTTCATAGAATTGATTTTGCATATGACAATCATATTAATGATAATTTTAAGTTAGGATTTTTTGGAGGATGATTGGAAACGTAGTGACCTTTTGATTCTGAAACCTTACTTGAAATTATTCATTGATATGACGGGTCTGTGCAAATAGGGATGCATAAATGATAGGCATTAATTATTCGTGCATGTATGTCTGATGTGTTCAGAACGATAGTTCAGCAACTAAGAATGTAATTGCTGATATGAACGGCTACAATTGTGAAATATTGAATATGAAGATTCAATATGTGCTGGAAAAGCAAGAAGCACTAAAAGCTCTTGACCATGTTATGGAAGATCTTGAGAATGCTGTGTGCCACCTTGAGCTGGTAGAGGACCGCTTAACGGCATGTGAGCTGAGAATAGATATTTGCAATATTGGTTCTAGCTCATAAAGAGTTTTGAGCTCTAAGCGCAAGCGTATTGATTCGTTCAATATGTGGGAATGCAAAGGATCAAGTCCTTATTGCAAGAAATCAAGAGTTAACCAACACAAGAGAGGAAAACGTCCTCAAGTGGAGAAATTGTCAAGGGTGTAATGTTACAACTGTGACAAGAAGGGTCACTATGCTCGCGACTGTCGTGAGCCAAAGAAGGTAAACACCTCTTGTACATTTAAGAACTTTGATTATGTGTCAAGTTCTGAATTAATTGGTAGAATCCAATCCTTTGTAGACTGTAGATTCAGGAGCAACAGACGATGTAGTGAAGGATAAAGGATCCTTCGTGGAATTCCGACGAATACCAACTGGAACTGAGTGTATCTATGTGGAAAACAAATCCAGAGCTGAAGTTAAAAGGATTGGCACCTGCCAACTGAACATGTGTGGTGGACGCAACTTGTTCCTACATCATGTTCTAAGTGCTATGGAGATTCGTCGAAATTTAATTGTCTGTTTTGATGTTGGTTAAGCTTGGTATTAGTGTGAACTTCCGTAATAACGGTGTAGATTTGTATTTGAATACAAACTACTATGGTTGTGGTCACTTTCTGGATGGTTTTATTGTACTAAATGTTGACTGTGGTGATGTCAATATATGTTATTCCCTTGTTTCACGTCTCCTACTTCATATGATAATGATGTGAATGTGTGGCATGCTTGACTTGGTCATATTGGCCAACAACATATGAATAGACTAGCCAAAGAGGGCTTGTTGGGCAATATTGAATAAGTCGATTTGTCCATATGTAAGCATTGCCTAGAAAGGAAAACGATAAGGAAACCATTTGGAAAAGGTAAAAGAGCTGACGTTCCTCTGCATTTAATCCATTATGACGTTTGTGGTTCAATGAATGTGAGAGGAAGGCATGTGACTGTTTACTTCATCACTTTTAATAGATGATTATACTCGATTCGGATGTGTCTATTTGATTTCTCATAAATCTGAAGCATAAGTTGTTTCAAAAGGTTTATGAACTTGGTAGAAAATCAATTAGACAAGTATTGAGATCCGATCGAGGTCGAGAATATTTATCTGATGAGTTCAGAAAATAATGTGATGAAAAGGAATAGAAATATAGTTGTCTATTCCATATTCTCCTCAACAAAATGGTGTTGCAGAGAGAAGAAACAGAACCATACTGGAAATGGTTAGGTCCATGATGGTGTATGCTCACTTACATATCACTTCTTAGAGTGATGCGTTGTTAACTGCTGCCTAAATACTTAACCGGGTGCCTTCCAAATCAGTTAGTTCCACTCCATATGAGTTATGGATAGGTAGAAACCGGACTTAAGCTTACTTAAGCCATGGGGTTATGCTGCCTATATTCATATGTCCTCTCACAAGTTTGGGAAATTGAGTCCCAGATAAAAGTAGAGTATTTTAATGAGATACTCCGAACACTCGAAAGGGTATGTGTTCATAGGTGAGCAGGAAAGTGGGAGAATAACTGAATTTTGAATCACAGGATGTCACATTCTTAGTGGATGAATTTCCTAAGAAGGGCGAAATAGGAGAAGATTACTTCCTATTTGAAACCTTGGATCAAAATAATGATGTCAGTGGAGTTCGTCCAAGTGGGAGTAATATGAGATGTGATGAATTGAATTCAACTCATTCTCAATTACAACCACCTGATGTGACGACATCATCATTACCTAATCCAAGTGGGAGCATAATGGGGAATGATGTGCTAAGTGTACAATCTCCCATACGGTGAACAAGTCGCCAAAGTATTCCCCGTCGACGTTTTGACATTGAAGGGGAAACTTTTATGATTGCTCCGCAAGATGATGATGAGTCGAGAAATATTAATGAGGCTCTTAACTGCCCTAGTAAGGAAAAATGGATTTATGCAATGAAAGAGGAGATGGAGTCAATGAAGTCAAACCAAGTTTGGGAATTGGTTGATCTTCCAAAAGGGACGCAGAGCCATTGGGAACAGATGGGTTCTCAAAAGGCTGATGGCTCGATAGAAAGGCATAAGGCTCGCCTTGTGGCGAAGGGGTATAATCAACAGGAAGGAATTGATTATGAAGATACGTTTTCTCCTGTAGTGAGATTTACCTTAATTCACATTATTCTGGCAATAATGGTTAGTATGGATCTTGAGTTATATCAGATGGATGTAAAGACTGCTTTCCTCAATAGAGAATTAGAGGAAGAAGTATATATGGAACAACCTGTTGATTTCATAGTGAAAGGCCAAGAAGAAAAGGTATGTCGACTTTGGGGGTCGATATATGGCCTTAAGCAGTCGTCAAAACAATGGTATATACGTTTTCATAATACCATAATGGGATATGACTTTACAATGATAGATAAGGATCATTGTGTATATATCAAAAGATCCAAGGATCAATTTGTGATCATATCATTATATGTTGATGATATACTAATTGCCCGAAGCAATATGGAGCTATTCAATACTGTCAAAAGTTGGTTATCTTCCAAATTTTGAATTGAATGATATGGGATTGTAAACCCATAGACACTCCTATTGCAAAAGGTGAAGGATTGAGCCATAGACTGTGTCCAAGGACTCCACAAGAGAAGGAACAAATGAAACATGTTCCTTATGCTAGTGCTGTTGGGAGCTTGATGTACGCTATGATGTGTACAAGACCTGGCGTGTGTTTTACAGTTGGAATGGTGAGTAGATACCAATCCAATCCAGGTCTAGCACAATGGAAAGCCGTTAAGAGAATACTGAGGTATCTAAAGGGGACTGCTGATTATACGTTGAGTTATTAAGAAAATGATTTGCAACTCAAAGGCTATTTTGATGCTAATTGGAGAGGAGATTTAAATGAAAGAAAATCTACCTCTGGTTTTGTTTCCTTACCGAATGATGGCACCATATGTTGGAGCAGTAAGAAACAAAAGTGTATAGCCTTGTCCTCGATGGAAATTGAGTTCGTGGCATTATCAGCAGCAGTATAAGAAGATGTTTGGCTTAAGAGATTAATGGATCATTTAGGTGTTATTGGAAGTACTGCAGATTTGTTATTAGTTAACTATGATAATCAAGCAGCAAAAGTGTACACCAAAGATCCAAAAAATATCATGGCAAGACTAAACATATAGATACCAAGTATAACTTTGTCAAGGATATGGTTGCACAAAAGGATGTGAACTTAGAATACATACTACGCATAGAATGGTAGCAGATCTTATAACAAAGCCAAAACCTAGAGATGTGTTTTGTGGCCATGTGAAATCTCTAGGATTGCGTAGAGGATGATGTACTGAATATTGTAATTTCCCTAAGAGTTCACATTTGATGAATTTGTGTTTTCATCATTAATGCCTATGAATCTTTGTTTGATCTTTATGCATCTTAATGCTCAGTGTATTACTTTAAGTTAGGAAAGTATATCGGACAGATGTGAGATTAGCCCACTCACGCGGGTAATCGCCTCTATTTACTGTGTGATAAATAGAGATGAGACTGTTTTTAAGCTTATTATCTAGGTGATAATCGAGAGCTCAAGCTTAAAACACGTATGTCGCCTTAACTAAATGTTAAGATGAGGACATGATACTTACTATGTCCGAAAGTAAAATACCCCACATATTTTACTTTATCTGTCTATGATGCCAGATGTGAGTTCTGATGAATTTTGTGATTGAGTAGATACGTGAACTCAAGTTAGACATTGGGTATGTCTGAACTATCATCTGTACGGTATTGAAAGTGTAGACATACGCTCCATGGGAAAGGAGTTAATACCGTAATACGTATTTCATACTACGTATGCATGAGACGACCAATAAGAGTGGCAAAAGTTTGATCTCAACTTTTTTATGTCGTGTGAGACTCTTGAGGAAAAGAGTTCCTCAATTTTTAGTCCCCTCATGACTCTTACTTATTCTCAAGATTTCTATTTAGTGTTTGCTATCTTAGGATGTTGCCAATGGTCATGAGTTTTGATTCGATCTAATGGGACATTTCTAGAAAAGCAAGCTGATCTGAAATTGAGAGTTTGAAGGAAAGGGGAAGACCGATTTTGGAGAATCACATTGTAGTTTTGTATTCACCGGTTAACCAATTATGACTGTCTTTGTGATAATCATAATTGTGAATACAATATATATATATATATATATATATATCATTGTTTGAAAGAGATCAAGAGAGATATAAATGTGATCAATCGATCTAGGGTACTACTGCATACTAAATCTACTCGGAGTGTGATGCCCATTATGAGCTGCTATATATTCCTAATAGATGTATAGCAACGAGCTCTCAAAGTATGCTGGTCGCACGGATTATTCACCGGTATGAATGTTGAAGAGAGGAAAAGAGGATTCTGTTCGGCCCATCATGTTAAGTGAGAGTCTATGATAGATTTTATCTGATGGGGATGAGTAGGGCCTGTCCGCTCATGTTGGTTTTGGACCACCATGTGCGAGTGGGAGATGATGGATTTATGAGATGGGCTTAAGGCCCGTCCACCCAAGTTGGGCCCAAAAGGCCCGGCCCACGGGAATAGGGCCCGTGGAGGGGGAAGGTATAAAAGGGAGGAGAGAGAGAGAGAGAGAGAGAGAAGATAACGTTGTTTTTGATGAACGTACGTCTTCTTCTCTCCAACGTTCTCTCCCCCCTAAAAACAAAAACAGTAAGCAAAACGGCGACACTGTCTTCCCTTCAAGCGTCATCGGATCGAACAAGGGACAAATTTCTCTTCCTCTATCGGCATTGGTGTCTAATCTGTGGCTAACAAGGTACGCTCGACTCCGTGGTGTGCTTCACGATCGGTGATACGTGTTTTCCCGGGCTTCGTCTTCCGCATTGATTTAGGGGTTCGATTTAGTGTCGAATCCAGTTTTCGGGGATCAGTCATTCCCAACACCTCCCTTATTGCCGGCTTAATCCTATAATAGGATATGGATCATTTCCACTCATTTCAATAAAAAAGACCGGGCTTTGACATCTATGACTAAAAGGGTCCTCAAAATGGCAAGGATTATTAGCCTTGGTAAAACTAATAATGTTAATAAGCATGTGAAAATGCTAATTAAAATTCGATTCTCAAATAATCAGAGCTCTATTGCTCACATCAGCACAACAAGCTGCTAGAATTCTTGAGGAACGTAATCCATGCAATCTTGGCATGCGATCATCGACAAAAACCTTTTCAAGCAATGATCTAATTACAACTTGTCCTGGAGAAATTTTCGTCCTGGTGATGGTTTGGAGTCAAAGCGATCGAAATCAAAAGATAATTTTGCAGAACTACGATGAGGCGGTGTCAAGTACGGCGCCCTCGAAATCTCTAAGTGTGGGGAGTAACAGTCCCCAGTGGCGTCGACAATTTATCTGCCTGCGTGCATATCCTTAAGAAGGGTAAAAGGGGGTTCCTCATGACATTCATCACTGTCCGTTCGAGTTCATAAGGTGACTTTTTTCCAACAAGGAATGTTAACTACAAGGGCAGATGCACTCGGAAACTTTCCGAATTTGGAATAAGGTGTGCTCCAGGAGTGGCCAGATGCATTCAGGTTTAGTCCCGGCAAGTTAGAAATCAAAATAAATCCTATGTTCATTGACGGCAGTTGTGTGGACATGCTAATTGGTCTCCTGATCAAAATAAATCTTTTCAAATTCGTAGGATTCAACCAGTTCGAGAAGAGCAGGGTGCGGTGCACAAAATATTAAGTCCAGAGTTGTTCATCGTTGTTGCATGAGCACGAGGATCTCCTAGTTCAAGTGAGAGGGCATACTGATATGCTCAGAATAGATGGAAGTACAGACAGGCACAGATACATAAACCTATCCCTTTCCTGCACCAAGTTAAGTGCTTCATGCATCTTTTGTTCTGTTTCATTTGCTCCACTGATTGATTCACCAGCAAGATGAAGTTTCGGATTACTGCGAGATCATCAGCATGAAAATGTTTTGGGCATGCCTGTTAATCTTGCATTGAGTAATTATATAGACATGTGGGATTTTAGATTACGTGAATCCAAGATGCTCATATTCAGATGCTGCTCGGTAGTTTGCTAAGTAAATCGAGTTCATTGGCGCAGTGTCGGCATCTGGGACAGTGGGAGAGAAAGGGGAGCTGGTGAATTTGTTAGAAATCCGAGGGAGGACGTTCGACCATAATAATTTGCGTAATTATCTGCCCGGGTTTATGCCATAATGCTTCACAATTGAAAGATGAAATGGCAAATTCAATTGATTTATTGAAACCAATTGACCACTCTGATTACAACAATCAAGGCCAGACTTCTGAATCCGACGCGTCATAGGCCGATTGGTTTTATTCTCTTAGGTCTCTATCACATAACTATGGTCACTGCATCATCTCCATACAGCTCAGTGAATCCTGCAAAATCAAAGTGTCCGCCCCAACATCAGTCATGTTCTTCATATATTCGGCGATGACAAGATTGGACTAGATCTGCATCAAGAATTTCAGGAGACCATAGCCAAATTTTGCAAAGGATCAAGTTCGCTTCTTTATGATCGAATCCCTGGAAACACAGTGTTGCAATTTCAGGGTCATACCAATGAGAAAAGCAGGATCACTTACTTTTCACAGTTCACATTGGCTGAAACAGGGAACCCAACATTGAGGTGGCAAGCTGTAGGGATCTGTCTCAGGAACTTGTCCTTCAACCCCCGAATGGACTTGGTGCCGGCCTTCATGCACCGGCAAATGTCTTTCTTGTCGTTGACCGACCGGACACTCCGGGCGAGCTGCAGCAGGCCGCTGCAGCAAGCAGGAGGGACCGTCGGAGCCTTTCCAATGGCGAAAGGCACGCAAGGAGCTGCCTTGGCATTGACTGTGCTGCATGGGATGGTGGCCTCGGCCGAGATGAGAAGGGAAAAGAGGAACAAGGCCGAGAAAAACAGGCACTTCATAACTGAGAACTGTCAAGTAGAGAAGAGTTTTGAGGGTTCTTGTAAGGTTTTTACTTGTTTTTGGAAATGACTGGTGACGAGGTGTTCGGGCGTGTACTGGGGAGATTTATACAGGCAAGAGTTAATGTTTCATGGGAGCTTGGGAATTCGTAATTTTGAGGTTTCCAAGGAGACGCGAGGCATAAATTCTGCAGGTTCTCACATTGAGGTTGATGAAGGTCGTGTCAATACCGTGGCAGGATCTTAGAATGTGGTCCTGTCCTGGTCTATGAGAAATCCTGGTGGCACGCTTCTACAACCTGAACATGTTACCCGAAAGTGGTGGTACCATCCCAAAGTTGATTTACAAAACACTATTTTACCAATCGTATTTTGTATAATTCTCCAAAGCCATTTAGAGAAAAGACCCTTGCATTTCTCTTAAGCCCATTTCCAAAGCCAAATTATAAGTCTATGAGCTATATATATGCACCATCTTGTCATCATCCGCGAATTCCAAAGAGCGAGCTACTTTCGTAGTGAGCCCAAAACAGAGCACACTGTTGGGTGATAACATAAAGCCTGTTGATGTGCAAGTGTAGAAGTGTTGGTAAAATTAAGTTTCATATTAAGTAAAAAGATACTACCATGAAAAACCTTAAATTGATACACATATAATAAATTTATCTAATTTTTTTTTTACCACCAAAAACTCCAAACTATTACGTTTATGACATATTAATCTTTTGTTAATTTTTGTTAAATTCTACCATTAAATTTTAGGATAAATACCATGTAAGACCTCAAATAGATACATCTACAATAAATTTATCCCAAACTATTTTTTTTACCATTAAAAACTTCAAATTGATATACCTTTAAAAAATTTACCAAAAACTGATATAGTTGTAATAATTTTACTCTCTGATAGTTTTTGTTAAATTTTACCATCATGCTAAATTGGATTGCAAGTGACAATTGACTGATGTACTAATTTGGGATTTTACTCTCCATTTGTTACAATTGTACTAGTTTTATAGTTTTTTCATGGTATTAATATAATTTAATGGAGTTTGGGATAAATTTGTCACAAATGTATTAGTTTATAGTTTTTTGTGATCATTTATGGTAAATTTGTTATAAGTGTACCCGTTTGGAATTTTTCGTGATCAAAAAATTAATTTTGGATAAATTTGTTACACGTGTTTTAGTTTGGATTTTTTATGATATTGGCATTAAATTACTGAGTTAGATGATATGTGGCAATTAAGAGGTTACTAGTTTGGGATTTACTTTTCATTTACTAGTTTTTGATTTTTTGTGGTATTAATCCAATTTAATGAAACTAAGCGAAGGTAAATTTATTACAAAAAAAATCAATTTGAGATTTTCGATGGAAAAAATTAATTTGAAGTAAATTTATCATAAGTATATCGGTTTGGGAGTTTTTTATGATCAAAAAATTAATTTGGGATAAATTTATTATTAGTGTACTAATTTGAGGCTTTACATTGATAAGGAACGAGCAATTCTTCAACTAGATAACACCTGATTCATTTGGTTTGATTCTCTAGGAACAAGGACTTGATTAAATATATTGATAAGCTTAAATTTGGATCCTCTCTTGCAATTTCGCAAGGATGACTTAATGTCAAAGTAATAAATTGATTTTATACTCCCTATCAAAGAATAAACAAATTTATTATGCCTTTAACGTCTATGACATATTATTATCCACTTTTTTTAACCAAATATTACTTACATGCAAACAATTTCCTGCCATCTTGATCTTCAAGCTTTTTTTTTTTTACGGGACATTAACGAGGGTTCCTTTTAAACCAACCAAAAAAAAAAAAAAAAAAGAAGAAGTTCCTTCATCTTTAGAATCTATTTTCACATGTAAACCAAGTACATAATCAAGAACTAAAACAGTGTATTCTTTCGTTCAAGTGATGTACATCAACCAATTTACAATTAACGGTGTGTTGGTTTGAGTAAAAAAAAAATTCAAAATTTAATTTCTTGGACTTTTGCCCGTTTGGTTTGCCAAAAATATCGTGTCAATCGAAAACATTTTTTGGTCAACAAAAATATTTATGCATAAAATTAGGATAGTAAATTCCTAAGTCTAAAGATGTGAAAACATTTTTTGGAATTACTCATCTTCATTTTTTTTTTTAATTTGTTCTTTTAAAATTTTTCCTCCCCTCCGCTAGCTCCCAAGCCTCAGCAACGGTTGGTGACTAACTATAAGTGCGGACCGACAAGGCTTGACCTCACTAGCTCGCCAGAGGCAAACAAGGCTCCACCTCGTTGGGAGACTAGCTATAAGTGCGGACTGACAAGGCTTGACCTCACTAGCTCGCCAGAGGCAAACAAGGCTCCACCTCGTTGGGATTTGGCGAGATGGAGCTTGGCCAAGGCTCGAGCTGGTGAGCCTCGAGCTATGTAGATTCCGTATAATTTTTGCGTGTTCGTAATTGAAGCACTTTGACAGAATTTCGATTAATTTTTCGACAAGTGCTGGCAGCGCAACCAGGTGGCACTTGCGTAGGCCAAGCGGACGGTGGTTTCACTTAGCACCGCCATATGGAACCATGTCAGCGTATCGTCGAGGAATCGGTTGAATCCTGGCAAGGTTCATCAATTGCCAGAAAATTGAAAGTTTAGTTCGTTGTTCAGTGACTCGATTGCAAACGCAACAAAGTTCGAGGACATTCAGTGAAATTTATCCTTATTTCCTTTTCGTTCTAACATTTTACCTTGTCTATACATACCATATCTTCCAAGGTTAGACCATGTCCAAACAATTAAAGATAGCAGCCGCTAGAGAGCTCTGTTAAGTCTCTAGTATATTATCTGCTATCTACGTACGGTTTACAACCTCTTTTGCTCCAAATGATATTTAAAATTTTCGTTTTCTTTGGCTTCTTGAGAACTTAAAGAAAAATTAATCTAAGAATATACGATGAATGGGAAAAAAGGTTTTTTTAAGGAGAATATAAAGAAATAAACAGTGTCTTCCGACAAGTACATGGACTTGTGCCTACAGAAACATGAATGAAGGTGCGGGTATCTTCATTCATGTTTGAATGGTTGATTCAAATAAGTTGTTGGCAAGGTTCACCAACCTGTTTGACTTAGGTTAATCATGTCCTGTGCGCGAGTGAAAGCATTCAGTTGAGTTCCTCAGCCAGACTCTTAAGATTTGTCGTACAGAAATCCCTCCAGAATATAGAATATTCTTTAATGTACCTGATTCATAAATGACACTGCAATGGAGAGCACCAAACTTTACTCTTGAAATAAACAAGGTCTCTTCATCCAAAGAGTCATTATTTGTTTATTGAGGGAGGGGAGGAAATGAAGACGTAAGGAGAGCAAAACTAAGGGAGAATAATGCAACTAGAAAATCCATTACCACGGCAGTCAGTCTCATTGAAAAAGGAGGTAGCAATGCTGGATGAGGCAGAGCGCTGTAGCACGAAATGCCTTGGCAATTGACCTCAAGCAACTCCTTGACTGAATTGTGAGGCATGGCAAGATTCCTGCTTCGCCCTCCCTCCATGCTGTATCGTATCAACCAGTCCATCAAATGCCATCAAACTAAATCCTCTCATTACTTGTCCTGGAAATCAGTGGATGCTCAAAGCCATCGGATCATGTGGTTTTTGGGATTAGAAGGAGCTTTAGGGTGACTGGATAAAGGCTTACTTTTTGACAGAATAATATTTCATCATGGTGAATTCTCAAGGGTGATGTATTGAGGATGATGTCGGAGTTATTGATTTTGGAAGAAGCAAAAGGACTCCCTTCCATTAAGTCATAGTTTCAAATAAAAAAGAAGAATTTACCAGGGATGAGATGTACAATTTTCAGAATAGAAATTAGAACTAAAATTGGCGATGAATTACTTATTTATGACTGTTCTACTGCAGAATATGACTTGACATCGTTGTGGCTATTATTCTTAAGTATGGGTTTCCTAATTCTAACATCTTTTATTCATCCTCAGTAGTTTGTTGGATCAAGATGATCTTCAAGCTACCAGGACTGTAGCTCTTCCTAGTTCTGGAAGTGTACCACAGCCTGTCAGTCCTGCAAAGTTCATTGAAAAACGAAAACTAAGTCAAGGACAGCTTAATTACCTACTAAAACGAAAGTTACAAAGATTAAGTCAAAGCTTTTTACAAGTCTTTAGCCAAAGGAACTAGTAAAAGAACTTGATGAACTTCTGTAACTTCATCAAAGACATGATTCCAAAATTTGGGACTTGGAGGACTAAGATATATATTACGAAAGAGTTAAAGGACCTGATACATGCATGGAAGCATGCAGAGTCGTCCTTGTACATGTTCAAACATCTCAAATTAATGATTCCTATCTCATTTCCCATCCAAGCAGAACTAATTTTTACCTCAATGCATTGTGTTTGTTAATATACTATATCTTGTATGATGGCAACCCAACTGTGATATACTCATCAAGCTTACAGTCATTTTGTGGGTATGCTGTGACACCAGCACCCGCCTTCAAATGCTTAATACCTTCCAGCATCTTTTTCTCATAAAGTTCTTATGTTTTCTTATGATACTCTAAAGTGACCCCTACAAGTTTCATCAATTACTACCCAATTACAGCACTTGAATGTCAGGAAGGAAAATCCACAAGAAAACAAATCAAGATGGATCTTTTGAGTTGATTAGACCTATATAAACCATGGTGCTGAAGAAAAAATGGCTGGCAATTTAGAAAGGGAAATACTTGACCTGTTCTAGTCATAAGTTCTCAAAACAGGGGAACTAAGTTTGTCAAGAATATCAATGTGAGTGCAATAAATAAACAAGTTCTTCAAGATCAAAGTTGGTGGATACCATCTAAATCTTGTGTAGACACACCCAAAAGCCCCCCCCCCCCCCCCCCCCCTTTTTTTTTTTTGAATTATATTCACACAAATTTCGAAACTTAAGATCATCAAATCAGAATTTGGATGATAAAAGCTCTACAGCATCAAGGTTGTGGGGAAGCAGCTCTCATGAGCCAGGATTCAAGCAAATGAAACCAAATCTAATCAGAGAAAGATAGATGAAAATACCCACAATTGAAAGTACCATCAAACTCAATGTTCTTGAGTCAACCAACGACAGATAAGAGTTAAAACCCTACTTATTATTATGCAATATGTTAGTTTGTAGTGCAACAAAACAATTGTCATAGTGACGACCACAGAGAGGGCATATTTCACAGACAGCACTTATCACTACAAGGCCTAGCAGAGAGTGAGAGCGAAGATAAAACTCTACAAGTGGTACCTGCCGGAAGGGTTTATGACATGAGCCCCCAACTCTGGTTAAGGACTTGATTTAAATGTTGAGTCAGTTAAACCCAACCAGAGGTATGTTTTCCACTTCTTTCATCCACAGGCAGAATAATGAGAGACATTTCTTGTGCAGCTGCGCCACGAGACTGCATCCCTCCAATATCAGAATTTGAAAAACTCTCTCAGTATTTGAAAAATAAGTCTCTTCGAGCTTCAGACTGAGGTGGCCAGATCTAAGCGCTGCTATAGCTTTATTCATCAGGCTGTCCTTCACACCAGGCTGAAATGTTTTTGAGATAATAGGATAGAGTCATCAGCTATCACAAGTAAACCTTTACAACAATAATCAAAGCGCAGATTGACAAAAGCATGAAAATAAGACTTGCTTCTATAGTATCTAAGAGGTCAAAATGACAGAAAGGAAGACACGTCGTCTGCCAATGTCAACAGAGAATAGCTGCATACCCAACTGTGCCTTTTGTTTTCCCATAGAGGTAATTCTGGATAAGGCAATAGAGATCAGTGCAATTGACCACTGCATGTCTGCAAGACTGCATCTGATCCAATCATTATTTCCGCAGGACTCTCATTTACTTGGGATACAAATCAGTGCGATTCTGCACGGAATGCATCTGATCTAATCATCTCATGCTCCTTGGCCACTGGCCAGCTAAATCTTTGGAAAACACCATTTGTCCAAGAACAGTTTACCTCATTCTTTTTTGACAGGTTGCTACACTTCAATTCTCTCTTCAACAACCTCAGGATTATAATGAAGGCAGGTTTGTATCTCGTGCTTAATATCAATCCAACTGTAGCCTGGATCTTTGGCAATCTGGTTATTATTCATTTGGTTTCTTACTGCCCTTGCTTCATCCCATCTTCCTAATGAACTGTAGATGTTGGCAAGAAGCAAATAAGGGGCTGAATTTTGTGGGTCCAGATGGAAAAGTTCATCAGCTGCTTTTTTTGCTAAACTCACATTAGCATGGACCCTGCAAGAACTAAGTATAACCTCCCACAAAACTGGATCATCTCTATATGGTATCTTATCTATGAGCACTTCCAATTCACTGAAGCACCCAGCTCGACCCAAACAATCAATTATGCAAACATAATGCTCCAAAAGAGGTTCTACGCCATGGTCTTGCTGCATTGAATTTAATATACTGATTCCAGCATCAACGAGCCCACCATGACTACAGGCAGTTAAAACAGCAACAAACGTAACACTATCTGTTTTCACGCCCATACCAATCATATTTTCATAGAGGCAAACAGCTTCATGTCCAAAGCCAATCTGTGCATATCCATGTATCATCTCATTCCATGTAACAGTGTTTTTATAGGGCATCATATCAAAAAACCTCCGAGCATCATCTACGTCACCATATTTACAATACATATGTACAAGAGCACTTCCTACACATACATTATTTGCATATCCATCTTTAACTATTTCAGCATGCACCTGCCTCCCATAAACTGAAGAACGAAATTTGCTGCAACAACTCAACATAGTACCATAAGAAGATTCAGTAGGAAGCATCTCCATTTGCCGCATCTTATTAAATGATACAGCAGCTTCTACGTCCAAGGAATTAAGCACAAGACCCGCCATCATTGAGTTCCAGCAAACAATATCTAGTTTGGGTATTTTATGCAATATGAGCTTCGCTAGCTCTATCTTTCCACAATTTGAGTACATAGTGATGAGTCCACTGGTAACATATACATCTGTATTACCGGCAACCTTTAGTGAGGCTGCATGCACCTGTCTCCCATAATCCAAAACCTCAAGCGCTGCACATGAGCTAAGAATAGTTGCTAAAGATGTTCGATCGGGTCTCACACCTAGAAATTGCATCTTCTGGAAGTGCTTTATCACCTCATTGTGGTTGTCACTCTGAAAATACCCTGACAGCATGACATTCCAGGAACTAACTGTTGGAAACAACATCCCAGCAAAAACTTGACTAGCCATTTCAACATTCCCAGAAGTTACACATGCCACAAGCGCATTTATAAAGGTGACTTCATTTGGTTGAAAACCGCAGCACTGCATTCTCTGCATATATCTTATGGCCTTGTCACTTTCAAATTTGTTCCCATACCCAGCAATCATCAGATTCCACGTAACCACACTAATCTCTGACAAATTTCTAAAAATCATCTCGGCGCTATCCATGTCTCCGTTCTTCGCATACATATGAATTATTGCATTGTTCAAATGAAGATCACTCCCATATCCAAGTTTAATCATGAGGGAATGCACTTGTTGGCCCTGAAGTGTGCACGAATGCCCACCACCACAACTATCTAGGGAAGATTCATCGTATCCCCCACTAGAACAAACACCCAAAACACTTGATAGGGAGATGGCATCAATATGCATCCCCTGCCTGCACATCAATCTAAACATCTCAACAGCCTCTGTGACTCTATCAGTTTGCGCTAGGCCATGCATCATTGCCGTAAAAGAAACCTCATTTGGATCAGGCAAATCTCGAAAAGCCCGAATGGCATCTTCAATGCGCCCACACTTAGCGTATATACACAACAAAGCGTTACCGACATAAATATTCTTCTCCAGACCAATCTTCACAGCAAGCCCATGACTCCCCCTGCCAACCTCTACATCCAACAAAGCACAACAGGCGCTGAACACGCTGGCCAAGGTGAAACGGGTAGGCACAAAACCATCCCATCTCATCGAACGATAAACCTCCACGGCCTCCCGTTCGAGCCCATGTCTGACCAAGGAGCTAATCACGTTGTTCCACGAGAAGCAGTTCCTCTCGGGCATTGCGTCGAACAGCCGGCGTGCGGACTGCAACTCTCCGGCCTTGCAGTAAGCACCCAGAATCGCGTTCCATGTGTAGACGTCCTTGCGGGGCGTGGCGTCGAACGCCGAGCGGGCGTCCCTCGTCGCGCCGCACGCGGCGTACAGCTCGACGAGGCGGTTGCAGAGGAAGGTGGTGTCGAGGAGGCCGAGGCGGAGGACGCGGGCGTGGAGGAGCTTGCCGGTCGGGTAGGACCTGGCGTCGATGCAGGATCGCAGGAGGCTCAGGAGATGGGCGTAGCTGCTGGTGCTCCGGAGCTGCATTATGCTGAAGCTGCGGGGATTTCCATGCTCTGTTTTCTTTTGGCTCACGGCAGAGTTCTGTTGACGAAGATGCGCGAAAAGCCAACGGTCCCGACCACCCTCGCAGTTTGCAAATGGAAGAAAGAAAATTCAACGGTCTTTTCTTTCTCCCTCCATTTATTCGGCAAAACATAAATGATACGAAAATTATTATTATTTTTAAATAATTGTTTATATGGATTACTAAAATGAATGAATAAAAGACATTTTCATTGCCCACTAAAATATTGAGACATAAATTGTTATTGATAATAAAATTACTTTTCGTTGATTAATTATTTTAATTAATACAAACAATTATTTTCAAGAAAATATTTTTCTAACCATTCATAATCTATGAAATAAACGGAGCTAAATCACATCATTTTTTTGGTGACAAAATATTTTCTCTTATTGTCTCTTTGTTTTGCAAAAAAAAATTATAAAATATTTTCCTAAAACTGATTATTGATTAAAATAATTAGTCTAGTACCGACAACAAAAATTAGTTAATGAAAAATATTTTCATTACCAATAACAATTTATTCAAACATTTTTTTTCATTAATTTTGTAAGTAATACAAGTGATTATTTTTGTAAAAATATTTTTTGAATAATTAATTTTCCATGAAGCAAACGGAACTTTATTTTATCTTATTTTTTTGGTCGAAATATTCTTTTTTTAGTTCGTTCCTTGTAAGCTCAATAACTAGCTTCAAGGAGCATCAAGTTCATGAAAAAAAGTCGAATTGTAGACTCGCAATAGCTTATAGATTCATAATAAATGAAAGTCAGACTTATTCCATTAAGTTATTTCATGTATAAATAGTAGAGAAATTAATAAATTAACAAGCTACACAATACGAGTCTGCGGTTCGATTTTTAAAAAAGTTGAAACCGAGCCGAACCACAAAAGATTGATTCGATTAGGTTTGTGAACTATTTTTTTCTAAAACAAAGTACTTTTATAGTGAACCAAACGGACAAAAACAAATTGCCTCGGTTTGATCGAATGTTTCGAACCGTTTTATTCTCGCTCCTAATACAAGCGGTCAATCAAAGTGCTAAAAGAAAGCGGCATTAACAGCTTTTTTTTTTTTTTTTTTTTTTATTATAGCTTACGTGCCTTTATAATCTATCCGACCACAAAAAACTTTATTACCCAGCTAAACATATATCAGAAAAATCAAAGTAATCAATCCAAAAAGAGATCGAGAATGAAGAATAATAGTAAATAACGAAAGGAAAAGGATTTATTTGGAAGGATGGTTTATATAAGAAAATGGTGAATTAATGGAAAGTTTTGATAGTGTAGGAAATTATTTAGGATTAATTAGCATTGGCGAAAGCACATAAAAATCGTGATCCATTATGAAAAGATTTAAAGAAAAAGAGGATGGAATGTTACTAGATTCTTCCCTAAACTAGGGACCTCTTCAAAAGCTAACTTGTCATCCAAATAAGTTTTTAACTCTTTTCCCCAAAAATTAAGAGAACCCAATTTGCTTCTATATTTGGTAGGATCGTTGTCAACTGTTATAAAAACTTAAATTTTAGATGAATGTATAGTTTAATATTTAATTACTTTACTCTAGTCTACACATGGAAATATTAGGAATAAAGGTATGTAAAGGACCCGGTAATCGCCCCGACTATCCAAAATAGGTGATTCCCAAGGGAATTGATCTAGTTCCCGTGGAGCTACCTACTCATACTAGACCTCTAATATATATAATATATTTAATTTAAAAAAATCAAACAAAAAAAAATTGAAAACGCTAAAATCCCTAATCTAATATTCAACACCCATTGATTGAGTAGTTGTCTTGTCTCACTCTCTCCTCATCCAAGTCATATCTCTATTTTTCACTCACGACCTTGACTCCCAAACTTAATGCCTATCAACTAACAGCCTCAATTCCCAACTTTCAATATGAGCCTAATTATTTTGTTGATCTTGCATTTAAGAAGAGGGGAATTTTTTATTTTGTTTTGTTTTGTTTTTTGTTTTTACTTTGGCTTGTAGGAAAACGTTGCACTAAGTGCACGAAGCTTGGTGGGACCGGTTTCATGAATCAATTGAGGAACCAAACCGAATTGGTGGTCCAAATAAGAAAATGGTGGATTAATGGAAAGTTTTGATAGAGTAGGAAATTATTTAGGATTAACTGGTGTTGTGAATGCACATAAAAATCATGATCCATTATGAAAAGATTTAAAGAAAAAGAGGATGAAATGTTACTAGATTCTTCCCTAAATTAGGGACCTCTTCAAAAGCTAACTTGTCATCCCAACAAGTTTGAACTCTTTTCCCTAAAAATGAAGAGAACCCAATTTGCTTTCGTATTTCGTGGGATCACTGTCGGCTATTCCAAAAGTTTAAACTTTAGATGAAAGCATGATTTAATATTTAATTGTTTTAAATGGAAATATTGGGAAGAGGGGTGTATGAAGGAACCAAGAATCGTCCAGATTGCTTAGAATCGATGGTTCCCAAGGAAACTGATATGGTTCTTGATTCCACATATGGTGCCGCCCACTTGGATTGGACCCGTAATATACATAATATATTTAATTATAAAAAAAATTCTGGCAAAAAAAATTTAAAAATGAAAATCTTAAAATCCCTAATCTAATACTCAACACCCATTGATTGAGTACTCGTCTTATCTCACTCTCTCATTGCTTGAGTCATATTGCTTTCTCTTACTCGCAGCCTTGACTCTCAATTTTCAATATGAGCCTAATTATTTTACTAATCTTGCTATTAAGAATAGGGGAGTTCTTTGTTTTTTTGTTTTGCTTTAGCTTGCAAGAAAACATTGTACTAAGTGCATGAAGCTTGATGGAATGGGTTCCATGAACCCACTCAAGAACTAGACCAGATAGGTGGTTTGTTTTCTAGGTGGATCTATGTATTCAATGGGTGGTTCTCGGTTCCAAATTTTTGGAATTAGTCATTAGTGGGCAATTCCTAATTCTAGCGTGGGAACTGTCCACCCGGCCCATGCTTACCCCTAATTGGGGAGGCAAATAGGGGTTTAAAAAGATTTGAATTCAATACTTCCTATTTTGATACTATGTGAGATTTTATGGGATCATTGTGAAATGTTCTAAAAGTTAGATGAAGGTGTGGTTTAACATTTAATTACTGTAATAGACCAAAACACAAAAAAGATAAAATTGCATTAAGAAACGTGCACGAGGAAGGAAGATTGGACCATATACATTCAAAATAGCCCTGAAAACTCAATAAGGAGAAAGAGTTGATCACAAGGTAAAGTAAAATAAGAAGGAAGATGAGCTAAAAGCTACTATAGAGATAATTAGTTTGACCTCATGGAGTTCAAATGAAAAGGCAATCTAATTCGGTTGATGCCTCCTAGTCTTTTTAGATTGGGCGGAAATGATGCCGTAAGGTAAATTATTCCCTTTGAGGTGATTACTTAAATGGTTGTACTTAAATGGTTGTATAATGGCACAAAAAAATTCAACTGCATTACTTGCCATTGAATGTTGGGGGCATATATTGGCACCCTTGGACCTAAGCAGGTCCTTAAACTGCTCCACTGGACATGACAGGAGAAGGGGAATTGAAGCCCCTTCTCAGCTGATCCAGGCAGGGCCATTTTGCCAATGCAGGGGCCTCCCCGGTAGTAAAAAACTAAGGGGGGGTATTGGGCGTCTCCCTCCCAAGAAAAAGATAAGGGTTGGGAGCAAAGTCCTGGCTCTCGTAAAACACACTGGAACCAGGCTTGGTCCTAAGCAAGACCTTAAAAGGCTTTGACATCTTGGAAATTAGACAGGATAGAGGGAGGGGTTCTCCCTCGATAAAAATGGAACCCCCACGGGAGGCCCGGCCACAAAGGAAACCCTTCATGGGGTTTCCTAGGGTAACCCCTCTTAGATCCCCGCGACACCTTCCCCCTTGAAACACAAGGGCGTGGTATAGGGAAATGAAGGGTCTCCTCCCAAACGAGAGGAGGGCCAAAAGTTTGATCAAGTAAAGGACTATGGCTTTCAATGTGATATGGACTTAGGCCAATTTTAGTGAAAGTGTTAAAAGACCATTGAGACAAAGAGGAATCACTTAGCTCGGGCTATAATGATAAGGCGAAGTCATTCACTAAAAGAAGTCAAGGGCTACTGTGAGTATTGACTGAATAATAGGAAACGCATCGTGTCAATAAGGGAAGGAGTAACCACTGGGATTCACCTTAGTGGCCACCCTTCCAACATGGAAGGGGGAGGTGAGGGGTTCAAATCCCCACCTTCTTAGGGAGGGATGGGGTGGGGACGCGTAAGTTTCAGGAGTGGGTTTTGACTTTCACGCTCTGCAAAAGGTATGGTAAAAGTCTAAGAGTGAGTGTAGAGTAGGAATAGAGCAGGACTGACAAAAAAAAATAAAATAAGGGAAGGAGTAAATGCTATGTTGACCAACACTAATGACAACCAAACACTAGTTGAGAAACCGACAGAATTGAGTTGACGAGAGGGGAACGATTTTCTTTTGTACAATCGAGCCAATGTTAATCGACTAAAGGTCAATCTAGTCAAGAATCATTGTTGTTGACTCACAAAGTTTGACTTTAATCAAATAGATGGAAAGGATAAAAGAGCAAGAACAAGTATTATAGCCAAACTGATATGCAAAAACAATTACCAAAGACGTCGATTGATAGTTGCAGTATTTTTTTCGATCAAGCAAACCCACAGGATTAAATACAAAACACTATCGGAACCTGAGTTTTCTTTTTAGTGTTTGTAACATGATTTCTTGATTTTGGTTATTAAGAGGAACAAAATTCTTGACCTTTCTTGAGCTGCTATAGCTCTCGAGGCTTGGACTGTTGGAGGTGTGCTCAAACCCTAACAATTCCAACACAAAAGCTTCATATGTGACCTAATAGCTTATTAGAACTAGCTAGTAAAGCCTATTTAGTTGAGCCTTACATTACCTAGATTGCAGTGTCAAGAAGTTGGGTTTCCATCCATATTATTGGAATTCTGCACTTCTTGATTTTTATTTTATTTTATTTTTAAGCTGAAGTTTTAGAGCCCCCTCTGATTTTAGTTCTAGAACATGGCCTTCTTTGCTTCTTGTTAAATTTGAGAATTCTACAAATTCAAGGTCAGCACTTCCCTGGAACACCATTTTCCCCCTTTTCCTCTAAGATAGAAACTTTATTTTCCTGTTTTTTCACTTGATTTTTGACATCGCTCAAATCCCTTCGCTCATAAGGGATAATTTGAGTGGAGGTGGTTGGTGTCTCTGGTATCATTTCCTTAGGCCCTTCCTCATCACTATTTTTTGCATAAAATATATTCCAAAAAAAGATAGCTCATGAACCTTTGCTCACACCCATTGGCGAAAACAATGATCCACCTTTGCCTCATCAAAAAGGTATATATTGCTCAATACTTGTCGCAGTGGCCAAACTTACCATAAGAGTAGCAAGTGTAGAAACCCCCCATACTTAAAATCCAGACAGATTGTTTCACCTTCATGCGTAGAAAGGTATGTTCATATTAACCTTTGCTCTCCCTATTTTATAGGAGGCTATACCCTTTGCTTCGACCTTCACTTTTGGTACTTTTTCTGTGGGATATATGTACTAGAAATCTTAAAACTTATTACGAAAGTGCAATTCAGTCCTCAAACTTACAAAAAAATATATTTAAGTCCTAAATCGTGTCAAACTGATCCAATTGACTCATTCCGCCAACATTGTTAACTTGTCTAATGGAAAATACAAACGTCAATTTTTTAAATTAAATTTTCCCTCCTACATGGAATTTTTTAATTATTTTTTTCTTCAAATCTTATTTAAATTAAATGAAAAACTAATAAAGCTAAAATTTTATTTAAAAAAACAAAACCGAAAAGAAAAGAAAAAAAAGAAAAAGTAAGGCTCATGTGAAGCCTCACTGGCCCTAGGAGATAGCCGGCGAGGCCAGATTGTGGGTGCGCACCTAGATTTGCATGGCGCTGGCTATCACCTGAAGTTGCCAATGCTTACTAGGCTCGGGCAAGCATCAGCGTCGCCTAGATATGGGTGCCCTTGCTTGGGCCCAACAATGGTCGTCTGCCCTCGCTTGGGGTTGGTGACAACCGACAATAGTCACCGAGCCCTCCAACAATGGGTGGCAATGGTGGCGGCAATGCCCATTGGCAAGGCTCTACCCTACTTGCCCCCCCACCCCCTTCCCCTTTTTTTTTTTTTTCCAATTTTGTTTTTTTGAATAAAATTTTAGCCTTCTATTTTTTAATCTAATTTAAATCAAATTTGGATAAAATAATTTAAAAATATCACATAAGAGAGAGAAATTAATTTTAAAATTCCATATCAACATTTTTCGTTAGATAAGTTAATGGTATTAACAAAAAGATTCGATTGGATCAATTTGATAAATTCTAGGATTTAATTGCACTTTTTACAAGTTTTAGAACTTAATTATACTTTTGTGATAAGTTTTAAAGCTTATAGTCAGCTTTTATTATCTTGCCAACTAC
Source organism: Eucalyptus rudis (assembly GCA_019915205.1). NCBI lineage: Eukaryota > Viridiplantae > Streptophyta > Magnoliopsida > Myrtales > Myrtaceae > Eucalyptus > Eucalyptus rudis. Next base: position 4,333,692 of record JAHMTN010000120.1, read on the forward strand.
TCTAGGGTGGTGGGCGATTGTGGGTAGAATTGCGGTGCAGAGAGGAGGGTAAAGGTTAGATCTGATCATTTGATTGACGGCCCATTATATCCGTTAAGGCCCCATTAGGCAACGTTGGCCTGTAGGGCAAAATGGATGGGCTTAGGTAAGCCTTTCCTATCTTCGGCACAACTCGCCCAACTTAACACACCTGGGCCCTAGGCCCACCTAGGCCCGGTCAATTTTTTGGTCTGGAGGCCCAGTCAGTTGCACATGCAAAGTTTATTGTTCCAATCATAAACAGCTCAAGAAAACATGTTTTTAGCCTAGCACAGGGCCTGGGTGTAGCGGAGGGTATAGGCCACTTCTCTCAAGGCTGGCAACCTTATCTTGTCATGCATCTCAACCCTTTAACCAGGTCATCGTGTGCACCGCAGCATTTGAACTTTTAACATACGAGGGTTTACAAGCGATTCACCCATATCGAAGGTTAAGATGCCTACTTGTAATTATGGCAAGGCAAACAGCATTGGCATAACACACTCACATTTATAGTTTATGTCAATTTATGTTGACCTAAAGTATCTCACTTTTGATTTTACATGTCAAATAATTGATTTTATATGGAAACATGTTCATTCGTATTAATATATAAAGTTAGACGTGTCGTGTCGTGTCGTATCTTATCATATTCGAGTTATTTCTTTGTGATTTTTGTTTTATCTTGTGTAGTGCAAAGAGATCATGTGCAACATTGCCAATCTTACTTGCACTCTGACCATATCTCTATCTTATGCATCCACCCTAATGAATTTTTCGACTTCTCCTTGCACCATGTCATTATTAGTTTTTTGTTTCTTTTGATTTGGGAAAAAATACAATGGAAGAACAGTCATGTTAAAGAAGAGTGTACATAAAGTTGGTTCTATGAAATCTATATTCAGTAGTTCAAAGGAGAAAATGGAGGGAAAAGTGGGGATGTGGCGACAATGATAATGTTGAAACTCATCCTTGATGGATGAATAATGCTGAAAACGTAATGTTTTTTTATCGGTAGCTAAAAAACTTCATCCATCTTATAAAATATTAAGTGCTGGTGCCAAAATATTAAGAATTGGTTCTGCACTTGTGCCGATAAAAGATACTAAGATAATCATAATAGTCGGGTTGACACGTTTCGCTACCCTTTTCATTCTCGACAATATATTCTCCATCATATTTGTTAAAGTCTGAACAACTTTAACAAATAGTATAAAATATACACTCATCGAGAAGAAGAAAATGACACGATACGAAATGTTGTTTGAAATAAAGTCATATCAACAGGTGTCCTTCACACACTTGTTAAATATACTTACTCAAGAAATATTGTATTTCTAAAATATGGATTTTGCATATAACGGAAACAGCCAATACATTAAATGTTATAAGATTTCATTATTTGATTGCTCAACAAGTGTTATGGCCACTTAATCAACAAATTCCTTACACATTATTATACTACGAATATCACTATAGATGTTTGTCTTATGTAACGCATAAGATAAATAAACAAACAAGATCAAAAGCAGGCCATGCAAAATAAGTTCCTTTAAGAACTTGGAATCCACGCTAGCGTCATGGGATCTCTAAAACGATTCCCGAACAAAGGCCAAAAGGTTATTATTTTTTTTTTATTATAAGCAGAAAGTAATTATAAATTTCAATTTGAAGCAAATTGGAGAAGGGCCGTGCTTTTTACACAGAAAAAATTAGCCAATCAATCATAAATCTATTACATAAATACTAATTTAACAGTCAAATTTTCCCCCACAATCTTAAGGTATTATCTTTATGAAGATAGAGACAGTAGCTACATCAAGTGCTCGGGATCTTGACACATTGTGAATCAATCCTTATGATGGAACTAGTTACATCCATTGGAAAGAAAATATGATCCTTCATTTACCTAAATTATGTATTTTCTACACCTTGGATCCCAACTTGCTCGCTATCCTTGATCAAAAGGGTAATGATTATGATGAAATGAAAGCTACAAGGAAAAGGCGTGAGGACAATCAAGAGAGGTGCCGAGGAAAGATTTGCAATGCTCTGTCAAATCGTCTATATAAAACTTTTTGATCTTACACAAATCAACAAAACATTTAGAATGCCTTGGAGACCAAATACAATAACTAAGAAACGATATATAAAATGATTTACTGCTCTAAATATTTTGAACTCACCATGATTGATGGAGAATCTATTGCTAAGCAAGTAAAGGAACTTCAAATATATAGTCAAATTTTACGTTTATCGTGGTAAAAAAGGCCACTACAAGAAAGAATACCTTTATCGTTAAAAAGTATGAAGTTGATATAGCAGCAACAGCAGATGTTATGGAGCAACACACTACGAATAATTTGCCCCGTTGAGGTCGCGCTGCGCAGCGAAGGATTCTTCACGCCCATCCTTATCACCACCGCCTACTGTGGCTGACGGCATCGATAACCCCTCCATTTCGAGGAGCCACTCTCGTTGATCCTCACGGAGGATCTACTACTCTTCTTTATATAACCTTCTAACAAAGCCGATCTTTTGTCCCTTAAAAAGTCCAGTCAGATTATGGAAAACTGCTCGATATTGGAAAGTCTCCTGTGAATGCATTCTGCATGCGTGCCGCTCGTCGACAGATGAAATTAAGAAGATATTGGAAATTCTCCGGAGAATGCACTCTGCATGCGTGCCGCTCGTCGGAAGATGAAGAAATCGAGAAGGGGACGTTTCTGTTTTTTGAATCCTCCTCCTCTGCCCAGCATTTAGTGAGCGTGGGAGCCCCGAGAAGGGGAACTGCGCACAGCATTTAGTAAGTGAGGGAGCCGCAAGATGGAGACCGGACCTCTTCTCTTTTATTACCATAGAAGGAGATGAGATAACACGAAGCTTTGACAAGGCCAAGCCAAAATTAGAAGAGAGAGAGAGAGAAGAGTCTTGAATTCTCAAAACTTTTGTCGCTCCATCCCGCAGGGGCAGAGAACCTGTCGCTGCAATCACGGGTTACATTGAAGTTCCAAACACAGGTCCGAGAGAAATGGTTTCCGTGGAGAAGATCCGCGAGAACCAGCGGGCCAAGGGTCCGGCGACTATCCTCGCCATTGGCACGGCGAACCCGGCGAACTGCATGTACCAGGACGAGTTCCCCGACTACTACTTCCGCATGACCAAGAGTGAGCACATGACGGCTCTCAAGCAGAAGTTCATCCGCATATGTGAGCCTCACTCTAGTTTGCCCTAGCTACAAAACATTGCGGCTTCCATTTCAATGCTAGTTATTTTTTCTTGCTTCTCCCTTAACCGAAAGCAAGCTCATACATAGGTTAGGAAAAGAAAAAGGGTTCTACCAAAAAGAGAAAAGAGTCTATGCATCTAATCCCTTAAATCATATCTTTTATACAGATTGGGATTCCTTAAAGTCAACAACTGCAGTAACTGAACTGTAATATGCCGTTGATATACATATATATCATCACACACACACACACACACACACACACACACACATATATATATATATATATATATATATATATGTACTTTAGACGGCTCATACATATTTATCATTTTTTTTTTTCTTTTTAGATCCTCTTTCTTTCTTCTCTTTGCCCCGCCTTTTCAATTTCCATGTCCATCCTTCTCTCTCCTTCCCTGGGAGTTAACTATCGTAGCTCTTCCCTCACCACCACCCCGCCATTGCCTCCCTCTTTCTGCATGAGCTTTCAACCTCAGACTTGATATCTCCAGCCCTATGAGGGCAACCACTCACAGTCGTCACGACCTCAATCTGTCTTCATTGATAGAGAGAAAGATGTTAGAGCTTTTGCTCGAATATCTTGGATGAAGTTCCTGAAAAGGTGCAGGCATTTAATCGTTTCAGTGAAGATATATTCATACCTAATTAAAGATATCTTTATGTTAACTTCACAGTGACAAAGAAAAACTCCAATGCATGCAAGACACCATTATTCTAGAAAGTAAAATCAATATTCGGAAACATCGCAGGTGAGAAGTCGATGATCCACAAGCGCTACAAGCACTTGACCGAGGAGCTTCTCAAGAAAAACCCCGAGATCTGCTCGTATGACGCTCCTTCACTCAACGCACGCCAGGACATAAGCACTGTCAGCATCCCGAAGCTCGGCGAGGAGGCAGCGTCGGAGGCCATCAAGGAATGGGGCCAACCCAAGTCCAAGATCACCCACATTGTATTCTGCTCCCTCTCCGGCGCCGACATGCCTGGTGCTGACTACCAGCTCATGCGCCTCCTCGGCCTCAGCCCCTCCGTCAAGCGTGTCATGCTCTACCACCTGGGCTGCTTTGCAGGTGGCACTGCCCTCCGTATCGCCAAGGACCTTGCTGAGAACAATGCTGGTGCGCGCGTCCTCATTGTCTGCTCTGAGATCACTGTAGCGTCCTTCCGAGGTCCATCAGATGAGAACCATGGCAACCTCGCGAGCCAGGCCCTCCTTGGGGACGGCGCCGCGGCACTCATCATAGGGTCCGATCCGGAGATCCCATCCGAGCAGCCCATATTCCAACTCGTGTGGACTGCGGAGACCGTTTTGCCAAACTCAGAGAGCACCGTCGAGAGCCAAGTGCGTGACGCGGGGCTCACCTTAGTCTTATCCGACAGGGTCCCCCTATTGATCGCAAGCAACATCGAGAAGAGCTTGAATGAGGCGTTCGATTCTCTCGGCATAACCGACTGGAACTCCATCTTCTGGGTGCCTCATCCGGGTGGCCCGGCCATACTCAACCAAATTGAGGCCAAGCTAGGGTTGAGAAAGGAGAGGCTCCGAGCGGTGAGGCGCGTGCTTAGAGAGTACGGGAACATGTCGAGCGCGTCTGTCTTCTTCGTCCTTGATGAGATGCGGAGGAAGTCGGTCGAGGAAGGACTCGCGACCACCGGCGAGGGGTTGGAGTGGGGCGTCCTTTTTGGGTTTGGGCCGGGCCTCACGGTGGAGACGGTGGTGCTTCACAGCGTGCCAATAGTGCCCCCCGGATGAAATTAATCAATAATCTATACGATATGACTCTAGAAATATTGATATGATTATGATGTTATTGCATGCTATTTTATTAGTAGGAAGAAATTTTGGGGTTTGGAGGGATTGATACCTAGATAGTCCTCTATGGGATTTCTCTTATTTATTAATGTTGGAATCATTGCGTGCTTTCTAAATAAGATTGAACATTAGTCAACAAGTTGTGAGTCTTTTTGAATTTAGATGTCGCCATATCATATCATTTTCTCACAATATTCGAATCCGACTTTGCATGTTGCATGTGCAGTAGCCGTGACAATGCATTTTGCACACACACTTGCAAACACGAATCTCCAACTCGGAGAAAAATACAGTAATTCTTCTCACTCTAGTTGGAAGAATTGCTGGCTGGCTGGACATTTTTCACCGTCATAAATTACAGATATAGCGTAACTACTCTGAGTTGTTCAACGTGAATTTACGCATATCCATCTCAGCCAGGCATCATTCCAAGAAAGTAAAGTTGAGGAAACTGTAAAAGCAAGTAGATTGACGAGTTTACTTCAAACTAGAACGTTAAGTGCTTCGTCTATGGCATGATGATGTACATTGAAAAGAGTAAACCAATTCAATCGAACTTCTCTATGGCTAGTGAAACCCGGGTCTCCTAGCGAGTTCGTCTTCATTGACCGTGCTTATGTCTCTTGTCCCTATCTCCGCTGAATCGTCCATGGTTAGGAGATCCATTAACATGGCATGCTCCGTAGATTCTCAGCAGGATAAGACGTATCCAATCCATCTTCAGCTGCTCGTTAGCCGAGTGGTCAATGCATGCTAACCCGATCTCAATGACCTGCCGAGCTTGTTCAATTGTAGTACTACCATTCATGATTCTCTCATCCAACAAATTCTGCAAATTTGCAGGGAAATTCATTCGGATGTACTCGATAAAACCGACCTCGCCTGCCTCAATGTCTCCCATCTTCCCTATGTCTGTGATCATCTCCAACAAAAGCACTCCAAACTTGTGTTTGCCTAATTAAAAAAGACCTAATGAGAGTCAAATTTTTTGCAATCTGCTAAACAACATGAAAGGAAAAAAGCAAGTGGAGACACAAATGAACTTACTCTTTGAGATGCTGTTTCGACTGTCGAATTCGAACCGCGAAATCAGTGGCTCAAGATTTCTGGACAAGATAATACTGCTGGTCCGGAGATCATACCCCACTTGAGGCCACAATTCATGCAAGTAACACATGCCTTCCATGACTCCAACCAATACCTTCAACCTGTGCTTCAACGGTGGAGCTCTCTCCGTCAACCAAATCTCTAGGCTCTCTCCGTCAGTCCATTCCATCACGATCGCTCTCATTTCCCGGTCGTTGCACCAACCGAATACTCGCACAAGGTTCTTGTGGCGCAATTGGACCAGGACCTCACACTCTTCGACGAATTTTCTCATGCTTTCGGTGGAAATGTCACTCCAGTATATCTCGATCCTCGCTTGAGTACCATCTCTCAGAATTCCTCTGTAAATATCTACTCCATTACTCTTCCCCTCTAAGGTTTCACGTGAGAATCCACTCGTCGCCGCCTTAAGCATCGATGTAGTGAAGTGATGTCTTGGTTGTCGAGATTCCAATGATAGATTGCGCCTTCTAAAACACAGCAAAGCCATGAAACCCACGAGTAAAATCACCATAAGTGGCAAGCCGATCATCAGAAACATCGCCTTGACCGCAAAACTCTGTTTGTTCGGAATGAGGCCCGAGTGGACAAAATTACTTGAATTGAACCGCCTGAAGACTAGGCTCTCGGACAGTTTACACTCCGAGAAGTGATTGTATGAAAGGTTAAGGACGGTTAGGTTGACCAGCGAAGCCAGCATCTCAACCGGAAAATCGCCCGAAAGCTCGTTGTGGCTGAAATCGAGGGCCCTGACCTGTGCGCAGGCCAGAACACTGGTCGGGAACTCGCCCCTCAGCGAGTTGTTCGAGAAATCAATGGACTGGATCGATAGGGGGCAGTACTTCCAGAAGAAGTCGAAGGACAGATAAAGCGGTGCGATCTTAGGGCGGCCCCGAAGGTCGATCTTGTCGAAGGACTCGACGCAATTGGGATTGCGGGACTCGTTGCATAGGTGACTCGCGACAACAGTGAACTTGAAGATCTCGTCGAGGCCCCCCAGAGGGCGGGAGTTGCCGCAATACCGGAGGGAAGGGTTTCGGAGACAGTTGCCGGTGATGGTGGAGTTGAAGTCGGGGGGCGGCCGCAGGTTACGGAGGTCGTCTACGACGGTGGCGGTGAGGATCACGGGGAGGAGGAGGAGGAGGAAGGCGGTGGCAATCGGGAGGAGAAGGGGGGCCATTGGGCGAATGTTGCTGACGGTTGGGAACGGTCGATCTCTGAAAAGGAGAAGGGAGAGAAGAATTTCGAATGGATTGCTTGGCGGTTTCTGGTTTTAAGGGCAAAAAGACGAGGAAGTTCGCACGTGTGCAACGGGCCCCTAATGATCAGAATAATACTTTGAAACTTTTTTGTATTTGATAAAACCAGCTTTGTGTTCGTTGAATTTAAAATATACTTGAAAAGTTGGCACATAAAAAATCGAATAATAATTTTAGTGAAAAGTATCAGAATTTCCATAATTTTTATGACTCAAAAGCTAATTAATGAGAAATAAGCATAAAAGAACCCAATGTTCATATGTGGACAGAACTAATGATCATTTGGCATTACCCATGACAAAATTCACAAAAAAGTTAACGTATTAGAACTTATAATATTTTATTATTTGATTACTCAAATATTTAATAACAACATTTTTCGATAATTTAAAAGCTCATTCAATTCAAGAAAGAACTGGATGTCTTCGCTCTCATGAGCGACCATGCTCCATATGGCATTTTTTTAAGTCCAAGCGGAACTCGTCTTGCTTCTCGAAAACTAAAAATTTACGATTAATAAGAGAATGTATTACACAATCATTTCGCATCATTGTTCTATTCTTTCTATCTTATTTTCATCAATTATGCCATTTTGTCGTACATGTAGGAAAAAGCAACTAGAACCTGACAACTGTCGTACCGAGTGCAGAATGTAGACCTATAAACGTCATATGCCTTCTATGACCGACAGAAAAAAAAAAAAAACGTCATATGCCTTCTTTTTCAGTCGACGACAAACAGGCCTTACATCAATATTGGAAAAGAACCGAGCACCATGTAGTTGAATAAAGAGATCAGCTAGTTGTGGCAATTGAAGTTTTACATAGTCGATTTCTCAATAATCAATGTAGAGGCACATGCTACGATTACCTTTACCTTAGCAATACTCGGACTCTTCCCCGGCGTGGACTTACATGAGGACCTCAATTAGCATCCTAGGATCTATGGTTTCAAATGACACCATAGGATTTGGGTGGTTCTGTTAGAGAAAACTCCCAATAAATTTTGAAACTGACAAAAAATTTCAATAAACTATATTTGTCTTGAAGATTGATATTCCAGGTATATGTTCAATAAGCTTCTTGTAGCATCCAAACTGAACCCTTTTAGCCACATTCTCATATTGTCAATACAAACTCAGTAGGAGAAGGTAAGAACTTTTCATTTCCATCCCGACATCCTCAGAACATAAATACTTAAATGATATAGACTATAATATGTGTGCTCATCCAGGAGGAAACAAGTCCAGAATGAGATTACCCTTGATTTTACAATGGCTAGCAATCTGGGTTGGATTTTCACATTTTTGTGGAAGATTGAATAAATCAAATTGATTGGGAAATCAATCCAAACGACAAGTTCTTTCTAAATGAAGGAGCTTTATTTATGGAAACTAAGACTCTAATTATATGGGTGATCAGAAACAAGTGGAGATTCTATCATTGTCATTCAATGGCCACAAAATCTTCTTGATATGGTTCTATCCATCAACCAAAATGGAAGATGATCCTTTGGAAGCTGTCTAACTGCTAGTTTGAAAGTGAAGGAGTATATATAAGGAAAACAAGGGACCTAGAAGCAAGCAAGAGAGGAGGCCTAGAATCTAAAATTCCAAAGTCTAAGCATACTTGGATCATAAACTTGTCTTTAGTATGGTTAAACATTTGTGATTATGAGGGAAATACAGAAAGAATGACTTAATGTGATCTACTACTGAGTATTTGCATTCAAAATTGTAATCTCTTATTGATCATATGGTGAAATCCAGCCAGTAGACTGTTGACGTGGGAGAGTGGATGTAAGCTTAATCTAAGCCAAACCACTATAAACCTGATATTCAATTTCTCTAAACTCTTATTCTCTTATTGTTTATTACTAAAGTCTATTACACACTAGTAGGTTGCTCTTAAAGTTCGTTCTACCACATAACAAATTCTGAACCTTGTTCCAAATCCTGAACCCTATGCAGACTTTTATCTTGACTAGTTCTATTTTGCATCAATTTGTCAAGATTTTATATTATCACCTATTCATTCCCTCTGGGTGGTTTTGGCTAACAACATCAATTGGTATCAGAGCCAGATTCTCATCTGTCTAAAGTTTTTTTGTACTTCTAAGCTAACAATTTCGTATGGCTAGCTTTTTAGCACTAAGTCTTGTAGAAGGTTAGAGCAACACCAAACCACCCTATTTTGACAAGAAAAAAGTACAATGTCTAGAAGAATGAAAGCATTCCTTAGATCCAAGAATCCTCTAGAATGGGACGTTGTTGAAAAGGGAATAATTCCAATGTTGCATTTGTTGGCATTTGTTTCAATAAACAAGAATGCATACATAGGTAAATTAAGATCAAAATTTGATCGCGGCGGAAGTATAAGCACCCATACACGTATTTCCAAAGCATTCCTTAGATCCAAGAATCCTCTAGAATGAGACGTTGTTGAAAAGGGAATAATTCCAATGTTGCATTTGTTGGCATTTGTTTCAATAAATAATAATGCATACATAGGTAAATTAAGATCAAAATTTGATCGCATCGGAAGCATAAGCACCCATACACGTATTTCCAAAGCATTGCTTGTGAATTTAAAATCACATAGAAGTGAGAAAAGGGCTAACCACATTATCCTTGGTCATTGCTAAATTTTTTTGGTTTTGACGTTCTTCAGATTTTGACCCTGAATGTCCGATGTCTTGATAGCATTGGTTTAGACGTTCTTTGGATTATGACTACAAACGTTCAATCGTTTGATAACATTAATTATGACATTTTTGGAATTTTGATTACTAAAGTTTGATGTCTTCCAATATTACTAGTTCTGACATTCTTCAAATCCAGCCCCACAAGTGTCAGGCCTCTAGTTCAGATACACCACCAATCTAATATTGAACAAAAGAGAGAAATTAAGAGATCTCACAACTACAACTGCACTAGTAATTGCTCTTGTGTGTGAATAACTTGGTTGATCGCTATCAACACCATCAATTATCGTTGTTGATCATCTTGTGATTTGCTCTCACAATTGCCTTTTTATAACCAATTCAGATCACATTTAAATTGGCTCATTAACTCTAAAACCGTTTCAGAATTAATTCGGCCGTAACGTTTGACGACTGTAAGTTCTGAAACCATTTCAAACATTAGTTTGGGCATTAACTTTGTAATTGTGACAAGGCATTGTTCCAGGCATTAATTTGTAACCGTTACAAGGTTTTACTCTAGGCATTAACTTTGCAATCGTTACAAATATTTAATTTGACCATTACATCTAAAATCATTTCAGAATATTAATTGGTCATTTGAATTTGACACCGTTTTAGACCATTAAACTGTCATTAATTCTGAAACCGTTTCAAAATATTAATATGACCGTTAAATCAGAAATCGTTTCATATGATTGATGTGGTTGTTAAATCTGAAACCATTTTAGAATATTAATGTTACCATTAAATCTAAAACCGTTTCAGACATTTAATTTAGCCGTTAAGTCTGAAATCATTTTAGATTGTTAATTCGGCTATTGATTCTGAACTCACTTTAGATCATTAATGATGTCATTGATTATGGGCTTTACTTCATATCATTAATGATGCCCTGAGTAGTACCGACACGCAACACGGACACGCGACACGACACAACACGTCATTTCCCAAAAATAAAAAATTTCGACACGTTGGGACACATTGTATATTAAATGAATATTTTTATTTTTAATTAATTTGATTCAAATTTATAAATAAATAAATATATTTTTTTTAAAAAGCCCATAATGAATTTACACTAATAACATTAATAATCCGACAAAAGTTATTAATGAAACTAAGCAATTAGAATCAACTTATTTAAATAAATCCATAATCTTTTATAATGACCAAAATTTATCACCGTTCAATATTCAGTATTTTTATTTTTTGAAATTACTTTTTACTATAATTTATTTATTTTTCCAATTAAAAAAAGTATCACCATGAGGTCCACCCCCAACCCCCGCCCTAACTTCCTTCTTTCCCTCGTCTTTGAAAGTGCTAGTATAAACACCTAAAGGGGGGTGAATAGGTGTGAAGACATTTCGCAAGGAACAATGGAAATATTTTGCTTTTAAAACTGAGTCTAAAAAATAATAGACTTTGAGCAAGTTTAGACTTTAGTAGTTAAATAGAACTACAAACAAAATAAAGGAGTTCGGGGAAGAGAATAAGAACACATAATTTATAGTGGTTTGGTTTATATCAAATCTACATACTCTCTCCATGCTGACAGCCTTCTAGCTAGATTCCACTAAAAATCAAAAGAGATTTTACAACCTTGTGATCTTGATTTCACGGTGAAGAGTCTCTACTGTTCTCTCACTAAGTCACACTATAATATTCTCTCTCTTTTGAGTACAACTTTGATCTCTGTAATTGGAATAACAAGGAAATGGAAAGCTTCGTATTTTGAAATTTCTCTTTCACACACTCTATCTAACAACTAGAAGTCCACCTTAAATACTCCTTCATGCATTCTCGACCGTTGGCACTTTCCAAAGGAATTATTTCAATCTACTCATTGGACAGAATCAATTAAGGAGATCTTGAGCTGTTTGAAGATTGTGATGAAAACCCGTCAATCATGTTCGCATGTACAATCAAGATCTTGGTTTCCATAAGTAGATTATTTCCATATTTACTTGCAATCCGAAAAATTTTGATTTACTTAAATTGATTTCAATAAAGATAATCAATCTCGTAAGTGATATATCTATCCAGAAAGCCATCCATAAGTCTTCATTCTTCAATAACGTTTAGTTTGGAATTTGTCAGAGTGGGCAGACTTTGACACAAAGTCTGGGAGTATTCAGACTTTGACACTAGAGTTTGGTTATCTTCAGACTTTGATGCAGAGTCTGGTCGTCTTCAGACTTTGACGCAGAGTCTGGTCGTCTTCAGACTTTGTTACAAAATCTAAAAATCTTCATAATAGACTTTGGATAAGTTTTGTCAACTTCAAAACATCAAAGGAGTTTTCTCCAACAGTCTGTTCCTACCCCCACCCCCACCCCCAAATTTATTTCTCTTTTATTTCCCTCCCCCACCACCTGACATGCTGTCACTTCCCCCTCTCTCCAAAATTAAAAATCAACCCCCCCTCCAACTCCCTTCTTTCCCTCGTCTCTTCCCCCCACCTCCAAATTTATTTCTCTTTTCCTTCCCTCCCCTACAACCTGACAAGCTGTCACTTCCCCCTCTCTCCAAAATGAAAAATCACACAAAGTCCATAGAATCCCCCTCTTTTTTTTATATTCTTTTTGAGTTTCCTTCTCAAAAACCCTAGCTAGCGCCCTCCTTCTCCTCCTCCTCCTCGTCGCACGACCCCCTTCCTCTCGATCTCTGCTTGCTCTTGATCCTCGTCACAATCATTCACCGCCTCACCTTCAACCCTTCCTCCCTCGTAGATGCAGCCTTGTCTCCGATCCATCGTAGCATCACAGTAGTGGCCCTTGCAGGCTCGCCGTCGCTCATGGCCTCCTCTCTGCTCCCTCGCTCTCACCTCCACCCTCCATCATCTTTCGAACACGTGTGTCAAAACGTGTGGAGAAAAGTTGACCACGTGTCGGAAAATCCGACACGCATTGACCACGTGTCGGAAAATCCGACACGCATTGACCACGTGTCCAAGCATGTTGACATGTCCAACACGTGTTGGGCACAACATGGAAGCACATGCAACATCTTTGTGCTTCATAGATGATGCCATTGATTCTAAACTTACTTCAGATCATTAATACAACTATTAATTTTGAACTCATTTCAGATTATTAATTCGGCTATTGAATATGAACGTGCTTCAAATCTTTGATTCGGCCGTAAAGTCTAAAACCCACTTCAGACTTTGTATAGTCTTAAGCCCCTTCTAGATCTTTTATTTTTGACCTATTCAATCTAATTGGCTTAACTACAAACACATTTACAATATTGTCTTTTTTCCTTCAAACGTCATTCTAATAGGTTATGATGTGTGACATTCCTTGGTTTATCACTAAGCTGGTAGTATGATTTGTACTAACACATTAGCCTAACCAAGAGAACCGATTGTTTAGATCAATCTCCTATCTCTATAAATCACAAGTGACATCTAGCACTATATCATTGTTACTTTGAAATGTTTTAAAAACAAAATGAATATGTCAACTTTGACAATTGTGTAATTCGATCATTCAGTCTCACCAAGTCTTGATCGAACAAAGTCCATAGAAGCCATTCGATCATATGCCTAAATCGAATTAACATGTATTCTTTGAGACATGAATCATTCATTCTCAATTATGATCTCGGCCGAGAATTGTTATACTATGTCGCAATTAAATCGCATAGGACATCAATTTTGTATATCTATATATAATAAAAAAGATAGATTCCATATGGTGCACACATGTGCCTTCGTATGTGAACAAACTATAACTAGTGTAGACACCTAATTTTTAGTTGATGCATCGAAAATGTAAAAAAAATTGAGATTTAGTTTCCGATCACGACGGAGCCTTTTTTCAATGAAAAAATGTTGTTTTTCATTTCTTTCTTTTGCATTGTTATTTTCAAGAAATTTCTAATTAATTTTCAAGAAAAACCTTAAAAAGTTAAATAGTTGACTTTCTTGTTAACTTTTTGGTCAATCCTTTGACCAGCAATCAACCCAAAGTTGAAAAATTAGTTTTTCACACAAAAAGATTCGATTTTTCTTTAATTTTACATTTGTCAAATCACTTTCTCAAAAATTCAAAGATTTGATGACTTTTTTTTTTTTTTTTGGTAAAGAGATTTGATGACTTTTTGTCAAACGTTTAACCAAAAAAATAGAAAATTCAAAAATCCACAAAAACACTTATTTTATTGTCAATTTGATTTTTTTTTGGTAAGTTTTTATTGTAAATTTGATTTGTATGTCAAAAATTTCATAAAATTCAATTAAGAACATTGTTTTCTGAATTTTACAATTTTAGGTTCTAAATCGTCCAAAAATAAAGTTACTTTTGTTCTAGTCACAATTAGGTGCAGTTCCTTTTACAACATTTTCTCTAGGGATTATTTTAAATCCATTCGTTCATTCAATTTTGCGAATTACTATATTGAAAGACGAATTGTTGTCTTAAGCCCTGATAAGGGAATCAAAATCTTTTCTTCATGACTTACGAACGGACGATCGTTTTCCAATCATTCTCTTAAGATAAATTTGAATTCAGGGTCAATTTCGAGAAATTCACATTAGAACTTCTTGATTTGAGGAATTTTAATCTCTTGAGCATCTTCAATTGAAGAAATTCAAGTTGACCCATTCAAGACTATGGTTCAATTTCATAGATCTAGGTCCAATTTTAACATTAGGTCTAGGTTCATTTTTGACATAAGCTTGGACACTTCAATTCAAGGTCAATTTGAATACAAAATGTGACCTTACACATGGGTGATTAGTTGGATATAGCAATTGCAACATTAATTGGATCCAATTTCAATCAATTTGCAATTTTACCTAATGAATTGCAAAATCACTCATTTTAGCCCTTTAAGCTTAATTTTAGGCACCCATGGTTTTGGTTCATTGTCTCTCATGACAATTACTCAATTATGTCAACATAAGACCCCTAGAATGCATTTATGAAGGTTAATTGGCTTAATTGAATTGAAACTGGGCAATTTCCTCTCGAATCGAGTAAGTTTTCTCTTCAAGGACTAAATTGCATGAATTTTAAACCCACAAGAGCCACAAGTACGTGTATCAGTCAAAACTAGTTCAAACTGATCAAAAGTTGGCCAAACTGACGTGAACAGGTTTGACTGATCCGATAGGTTGTCGGTGAGGCAGGCCAATTCATCCCCTTGCCGGCCGGTTCTGGACTTCCGGTGATCAGTTCCAAAATCCTTTTCATGCCAATTTTACTTATGTGCCCTCAATTTCTCATAATTTTGCAGATTGACCCTCGTATTTAGTAAATTTGCAATTTGAACCCTAATTGGGTCTTTTACTGCAATTCTTGATTTTGGCTTGGGCTTTTGCAAATTAACCTGCTCGATTATTTACCCAACATCTCTAGATGATAATCAAGCTTTCAAAATTTGATTTTACCCATTGGATTAAAATTTCGACCATCAAATCGAACCGATGGTCGAGATTGTTTGATTTGGGCATGGTATAAATACCATTTTCCCTCCAAAACCAAAAGGGGGCTTATTTGTGCAAAAATACTTTCTCTAAAATCAATATTCTCTCTTATCTCTCTCTTCTTCCCGCCCTTTTCTCTCTTGCCAAACCAACGTTGCTAGTTTTGCTTCGCTGGACTCACGTCGATGGTTCACCGGTCGCCGATCAGCCCCCTCAACGGTCCTCCTCTCTGTCTTTGTGGTCCCCCGGGTGATTGAGTTCAGCAGAAGCTTGATCGGAACTTTTCAGATCAAGCCTAATCTTGTCACTGTCCAAACCAGTCCGATTCGGACCATTTGTCTTCGTAGCTTGATCTAGTGGTCGGTGGCTACTCAACGACCGTCTGACCTCACAATCCCTCATTGGGACCATCTCCGACCTAAGAGTGGTTAGAACTTGGCCAATTGGCCACCGGAGGAACACTCGTGGTCCAATCTAGCTCCGACAGTTCAAGGATTGGTCCAATCAACTGGTCCTATTTCCAGGCCAAATCGGTGGTCCAATCCTCATGTGTGGCAGTTCACGGCAACCCGTCCTATTCATCGGAGGTTCAATCAAGTTCCGGCAACCATTCCTTCGTTCAATTGTGTCAAAAATCGACAAAATCACGAAAAGGTAACTTCTTGAACTTGAATCGATGAAGTGAGGTTGGCCTATCCAACTAAGGCTAGGGTTTGCAATTAGAATTATCAAATATGTTTAGATCTGAAGATTACGTGATTGTTCGATGATTTAGAGACTGAAGATTGATTGAGGATGATTTTGTGGTTGTTTGAGTGTTTTAGATGTTGAAAAGCAATTTTCGTGTGTGAACCTAGGTTAATGTTTGGCCTAAAAAAGATGCATTAGATGGCTTTGCTTGATCTCAATGTCTTCTATACTTAGAAAACACGTTCCGAGACCTTCGGATCAATAGGTCACACAGCTTGAACAACCAACATTTGCCCCCGAAAAACACCTCGTAATCTGCTCGATTTTGCAGCGATTTTGATATGTTTTTGGTTCTATTTTTGTTCTGCCTTCTGAATTTACTATTTTTGTGCCATTTTCTATGATCGATTTTTGATAAAATTGTGTTCATGATTTTGTTCAAAATTGTTTCGTGTATGTCTTGTATTTTTTTTTTAGATTTTTCGGATAGGTTTTGATGGGTCAAAACAGCATAGGACAGTCTGCCCTACACCATTCTGAATTGCACTTTTGTAAAATTGAGCTTATAAATGAGTTTAATTGGTCTTAGAATATTCATTGGACATGAAATATATGTTGTGTACATTTCAACGATGCATGATTTGCATAATTTGCCTGTCATTTGGTATGTCATTTGCATATACAAACACATTGGTTCTCCTCTAATTAGACACATCATAACGTGCATATGTGTTGTTATTTTTATCGAGGTTTGTGTGACCTTAATTGGGCTTCGATGTCTGAATAGAAAATGATTGCCATTATTCATTCTACATGCCAAATTTTTCTTTAGTTTTTTACATGTCCTTAGGTGACCAAAGTTAAGCATGTTTTGCGACATTGAGGTTAGGTTAAAGACCTTATTATGTACGCACTTTATCGTGCTCGTTTGGGTCTCTTAGACACCAAATCTCACGTTATTGCCTTCCCGAATTTTAAAGTGTGCATAACAAGATTTTGTGTTCATATGTGCTCCATCATGATCGAACGTCATTTAGCATGTGAACATAATACCTCAATTAGGCTAGTTGCATTGCAAAAATACCAAATATATCATTTTAGTTCTAAGTCATCTTGCATTATCAATGACTTGTATGATTCTTTTGTATGTCAACTTAGGGTTAGATGTTTACCCAAATTATTTGTGGCATCAAATCCTTTGTCGCTTGTGAATTTCATGCCATTCATGCATTGCTTAAGTGACTTTAGAATTTGTTAATACATATTGTGTTCTGTTTTGTTATTGATTGAAGTGCACACTTTCACGAGCCTCAACTTTAGAGCACTGAGTTGATTTCAATTGAACTCGGACCCCTTCCAGGAAGTCGTAAAGCACATCTAGACCTTTTAAATGTCGCTGGGACATTGTCATCATGGGGATCAATGACATTCACCGCATCCACACCATGGTGCAGTACTTCAATAATTCAATTTAAAAAGGTCATTCACATTGCTAATGCACAAAAAACAACTCATGTTTCAGAACCCACCAACCTTTATCCATTGATAAATCATAGAAATGGTATAAAACTAGTTAGTCGGCAATATCAGTCTTAAAAGACAAGTTACAAACAGATATTTATCCAAAATCCCCAAAATTGTCCCAAAAAGGGCAGTTTGCACACCTTTGTAAATCACTAGCGTTCGTTAAGTAAATCAGTTCCAAAAATTACTAAACTTTAACATGATGTAGATGAAACCCTGAGGAACATTTTTTGTGAAGAACTCCAGACCCGGTTTGGCTTGTGCAACATAATAAAATTTAATCATTCTGAGCCAAAAACAGATTTAAATTCCAGAGCTCAAGTGGCTAGAAAGATGGACGTATCATTGGTGAAATGAACTCTAAAAATCATGGAAATTTTATATGTTATAGTTTAAGATGTATTTTAACTTTCATACAGAACGCTCGTCGAAATTCCTTGTAAAAAATTCTATAGAAAATCACGATTTTGTAAAGGTCAGTACCGGTGTTTTTTTTTTTTTTGGACAGAAACAAAACTATATTCAATAAAACTGAGGATTACACCGTGCGGCTAAAAGATCAGCAATTAACAGATCTAATAACAGAGGGGGAGGCGAGATGGGCCACACATTAGAGAGAGCCCCAGTTCTATGAAGCTTTGCGGCCCAATCCGCCACATGATTTGCCCCCCTTCGACAATGGACAACCCTAGCGCAGGAAAAACTTCTCAGCAAAAACTGAACCTCTGCAATTACCGACCGAACCTCCCACGGCGGCAAGGTAAGTTCATTAATCGCTTCCACCAAAATCAAACTATCCGATTCGAGGATGAGTTTATCTTGCTGTCTACCAGTTTGTTGGAGATGACGAAGAGTGAGCAACAACGCCATAAACTCCGCCTGTAGAGGGGAAGAGACAGTGATTGTCCAGGTAAGTCCATCGAGCATTCTACCGTGCTGATCTCTGCAAATGGTGGCGATTGTGCCACTTGTGGTTTGTGGATCAAAAGCCCTATCAAAATTAACCTTGATTGTGTTTGGTTCGGGTGGTCTCCACAGTTCGCCACCACTGATCCCCTGTTGCGCTTGTGCTGCAGAACAAGGAGAAGATAACATAATTGATAGGGCATGTATAAGAGCTGAGTCCACAATCCGACGGGGATCCAGTTGCTGATGACGGAAAATAAAGTGATTCCTCGCCTTCCAGAGATTCGAAAGAACATAAGCAAGTGTAGCTGAATCAGGTGAGTTCTGTTGTTTAAGTATCTGAGCTGCTACCCAATGTTCTATACTGTGCGTATTGTGTATGTGAATGGGCATATGTTGAGCTAGCATGGACCAAACAGGGACTGTTTTGGATAGAATAGGAACATGTGGGTTGCTGTTTCAGGTAGGGAATCTTGACAGAGTGGGAAAATCGGGTTTGAAGTAATATGCTGGTGGAACAGGTTATCTCTGGTGGGTAAAACATTATCGCATAAGGCCCAAATAAAAAAATTAACTTTAGGGGCTACTTGTAGTTTCCAAAGATGTTTCCACAATGCTGGAGGGAGAGTGTGAGCAGGCGAAACTTGAGGCTAACTTTGGTGTATTGCAGTTTGCCTCAAAGATTGGTAACCACTTCTAACCGTGTAGTCTCCATGAATAGATTTTGTCCAAATCAGCTTATCCTCAGTATGTGAGGGGCTGACGTGGATTGCGAGTATTTGCTGCACTGTATGATAATCATATAGTTCATGAATAACAGAGAAATTCCAGTCATTGGTCTGGGGATCAACCAGATCAGCAACCTTAAAAGGTTCATGTTGGTTAGCTGGACCTCCTAGAACTCCTTTGGGCAGCTAGCAGTCTTCTCTTATTCTGATTTTTCGTCCATCACCTACTGACCAACGAAAGCCGTGACTAATGGAATCCCAACTTAGTAAAAGACCCTGCCATCCCCAAGAAGGCCTAGAACCTCTAGTAGCAGTAAGAAAATCCGTAGAGTGGAAGTAAATACCTCTGAGAAGCTGGCTCCATAGAGCCGTTGGATTTTGATGCAGTCGCCAAGCCTGTTTACCTAGTAAGGCTTTATTGAATTGCAATAGGTCCCGAAAGCCGAGACCACATTGAGATTTGCTACCCTTAAGGTACTCCCATCGTGTCTAGTGAATGCCTGATTTAGAAGAGTCATTTTGCCACCAGAATCGTGCAATTCTCTTTTCAATGGCTATACAAATGGAAACCGGGATTTTGAAGATAGACATAGCGAACTGTGGGATCGCCTGGACCACAGCTTTGATAAGAACTTCCTTCCCCCCCTTAGATATGAGTCTTTCTTTCCAACCCTCTAATTTTTTGTTCACTCGGGCAAGTATCCAAGCGAACATTTCCTTCTTAGATCGTCCCCAATCCGAGGGGATTCCCAAATATTTGCCAATCTGAATAAGAATTGGAACTCTCAACACATTAGCTAAATTGTGCTGTAAATGTAGAGGACAAACCTTAGAGAAATAAATCGCAGACTTGTTTCAGTTGATTGCTTGTCCTGTAGCTAAACAATACTGGTTAAGAATATTTGCAAGATTTAGACATTCTTATAGTTTGGCCTCTATAAAGAAAATTGCTTCATCAGCAAAGAAGAGATGAGATAGTACATGACACCACCTATTGAGCTTAATGCCTTTGAGATTGCCTGTGTTGATAGCTTGACTGATCATATTCAATAACATGTTAGCTAGAAGGATAAATAAATAAGGGGAAAGGGGATCACCCTGTCGGATACCACGGGTTGGCTGAAAGAAGGGTAGTTGTTCACCATTAAAACGCACACTGTAAGACACAGTGGTAATACATTGCATGACCCATCTGACCCAAGTAGGATGAAATCCCAATTTTAGTAGGGAAGCCTCTAGAAAATCCCACTCCACCCAGTCATAAGCTTTTTGCATGTCCATCTTTAAAATTGCATGGAAAGTCTTCTGGCTTTTTCTAGTGTGCAACTGACGTAGCACTTCCTAGACGATGAGAATATTATCCTGAATTTGACGACCACTAACAAAGGCACTTTGCTAAGGAGATATCAATTTAGGGAGCCAAGGTTTAAGTCTATTTGCAATCACTTTTGAGATAATCTTATAAGCATAATTGCATAGAGCAATAGGGCGGTATTGATCTAAGCTTTCAGGGTTTTAAACTTTGGGGATCAGGGTAATAATGGTTTGATTTAGAGCTAAAGGCATAACCCCTGAGATAAAAAAAAAAAAAACTGTCGTATAAGGGGGATAAAATCAGCACACAAAGTGTTCCAATAAGTTTGGTAAAAAAGACCATTCAGACCGTTAGGTCCGGGTGCTTTTGTTCGTCCGAGTTGAAAGGTGGCTGCCTTGATCTCATCCTCCGTGATGGCTGCTGTCAATAAGTCATTCATAGTAGAGGAGACTATTGGCTGACATTGTGCAATAATTGGCTGAAAATCATGAGGACCAATTGATTGATACAAGTCAGAAAAGTATTGGACAGTCATATTTTTCAAAAGACTGTCTTCCCTAACCCATTCCTGGTCACCATCTCGGAGCAAACGAATTCTGTTTCGCTACTATTGTTGAATAGTCGTAGCATGAAAAAACTTGGTGTTTTTGTCGCCCCATTTAAGCCAACTGATTCTTGAATGCATGGCCCAAAATTGCTCCTCTTGCTGCCATAATTTATGGATGTCTTCCTTCAGTGTGCTTTTAGCCCTCTTATCATATTGATGCTGTGGTTGGTTGATGATATCCTGGAGCTATAGTTGACAGTTAGCTATTTGGTTTATTGCTGGAGAGAACTTTTGACGACTCCATTTACTAAATGCAATTGAAACCTGATTGAGGTGTTGAGGTAGAGTCCTAGTGGTACCATGGCTAGACTTCCAAGATTGATCAACAACTGTACCGCATTCCCCTTCTTGTAACCAAAAAGCTTCAAAGGTAAAGAATTTATGACGACGCCTTAGGCTAACCTCAGTGGTTAAAACTAAATGGCTATGATCAGAGCCCACTATAGGAAGTGCAACCACTTCAGCTTCTGGGAAAACTATACGCCAATCATAAGTACAAAAAACCCGATCAAGTCTTTCTTTCACATAATCAGCCCCTACTCTGTTATTGGACCATATAAATGCACAGCCTTTACTATTCATGTCCATAAGTGCACAGTCTTGTACAACCTGCCTAAAAGAATTCATCCGACGAGCATCAGCTGGTTGCCTGCTAACCTTCTCCCAACAGTACATTACATCATTAAAATCTCCGAGACAGACCCAAGGTAGGGTATTTGTAGCAGCAATCTGTCGAAGAACATTCCAAAAAGAAAGGCGAGGGTGAAGCGTAGCAGGTGCATGGACACACGTGATGTGCATAGAGGTGCTACACTTAGATTCCATACAAAACAAATCAAGGAAATCTGGAGAAGACTGGAACATAGTGACTGTTATATCATCTTGCCACATAAGAGTTAGCCCACCTGCTCTACCTACTGGATTCACGATATAAGAGTGACTAAATTTCAAACGGCGCTTAAGACAGTTGATCACTTCCTCTCTATTCTTTGTTTCCATCAAAAATAAAACATCGGGCTTTTCTTTGGCCACTAGGGCCACGAGGGCACGAACTGTTAGGGGGGAGCCCAACCCCTGGCAGTTCCAACTTATAAGCTTCATTTGT
The DNA here is from genome assembly GCA_019915205.1 of Eucalyptus rudis. Classification (NCBI taxonomy): domain Eukaryota; kingdom Viridiplantae; phylum Streptophyta; class Magnoliopsida; order Myrtales; family Myrtaceae; genus Eucalyptus; species Eucalyptus rudis. The sequence continues at coordinate 4,356,151 of JAHMTN010000120.1, forward strand.
CCTGCGGTGACTGTTTAAGGCCAGCCGCCATTGCCCATGGAGTTGCCTCAAGAGCCAACATTACAGGAGTCTCTAACAACGTGCTATCATCGATCACCCCTTCAACCGGGCTACGGGATTCATAAGGCGTATAACGCTTAGCCTTCTTAGCTGCCCCTGCTGTAGTAGTAACTCTGGTATGTTTGAATTTCCCATGACTTGAACTAGCTGTTGCCTAATGTTTGATTGTTTGTGTTTTGACGGGACGCGTACTAGTAGTGTTATAGTCTGTATTCATATGAGGTTGGCTGGCATAAATATCATAATGTGGATGCTGTTGAGGGGCCACTGCAAGGGGAGAGATCTCTGTACACTGAACTTCAATTGTCTGTTCTGGTGCAGGTAGTGGTTGCTGGTTTTCACTTGCTGACGCAGACGAGGTGTGTAGTTATTGAGGCATCAGGGCTGTTGGAGGAGTTTCTGGTACTATCTCCTCCTCAGTAAGTTGATTGTCCTCATAAAATGTCTTCCAATATGGGCTACATTCCTTTACTTCAGCCTTTAGCCACTGTCCATAAGCCATTTTCTCTTTCCCTTCCATTTTAGCATCAGTAAACAGGATATCTTGGCAATACGTAGCATAGTGTCCTAATTTCCCACACGAATAACAGAAATGGGGGAGTCGTTCATATCGAAAATCAAGCCAAAGTAGTTTGTCAGCAACTCTAATTAGCTTTCCTTGCTTGAGTGGTTGGCTGAGATCTATATCAACACGGGCTTTTGCTGTTTTAAGTGCTGTACCCTCTTTAGTATCTAATCTGACTTCCAGGACCTTCCCTACAGATTGTACAGCTCAAGATATCATGGCATCAGAATACCATTCCAAAGGCAGTCCATATATATGTACCCAAAAAGCACATGTAGAGAAGTCATAACAATGAAGGGGCGTAGTAGGGACCCATGGTTTGAAGATTACAAGATGCCGAGAGAACAACCAGGGACCCCCAGAGAGAACTTTAATTTTGTCATTATCTGATTGGAATTTCGCTACATAGAATCTCCCTCACGTAAAGTAATTTCGGCATTATAAATCCTCCAAAACCGTTGCATCGTAGACTGGAAAGCTTGTAAATTCAGTGAAGGAGCAGAGGGTACTTTACCTATGAGCATTAACTTACATGCATCCATTGTACCGGTGTTTGAAAAACTGATTTGAAACTCGTATTTTTTTCAAATATAAAATCATCATGTGAAGTCCAAAAAATCCAAAATTAAATTATGTTATAGAGTAAGGTATAAGGTTCGACTTTCATGAAAAAATCCCCAAAAATTTCGTACTACACAAATCGGTACGAAATTGACAACATTGCGGGTCTACAGTGACCCGAACCTGTACACAGCGACATTCCTGGGGTTTCGTCCATGATTCGTGTCATTCGACCTCAAACCCGCATAAACCTCAACAATTAGCACCTCAAAAACACATTCAAGTGCCTTATAAACCATGCACTCAACAATGCTAGCTATGTATGTCTTCCGAAATCGCCAATTAACTCGAACGTATACGAATTCAACAGTGATTGGAGAAATCCAAGAAAATCATCCTTGTTTAGCAACGACTGACCTACATAGCATGGAACAGAGGACAATCTACTTTCCTCGGATCTTCAGAAATGCCTGGTGTAGCTTGACGGAACGACTGCTCTTCCGGTGAGTCGAGTCAAGCTGAGAAGACAACACGGAACGACCGAGCGGTGATATGAGTGTTGGCTAAGCCAAGGGTGCCGCCGGTGGTTGACGGTGTGAGGCCGTGATGGTGCATGCAAGCAAAGAGTACGATCGTGTGGTGACAGAAGATGCAGTTGAATGTCCATGTCTTCAAATAACCATCCCAACCATAGCAATTCTAATGACGTATTGTTAAGGGCACAACATTCTACTTCTGCGCTATACCAAAAGGGATAGCGATTTATATCTCGTAATACAATGAGATAAGCGAGGGGAAAATTTTCCAAATAATCATAAATTTATTGTACAGAAGCCAATTTAGTTCAAAACATTTTAATTTTGCCAATTTAGTCCGAAACATCTGCATAAATTCTAATATAGTCATTTTGGTCAAGTTTCACGTGAAAATCACTTATGTCTACTAATTATTGGCTATCCTACGTGACACATTGTTGCGTTAGTGGTTTCCAATGAAAAGTAACTAGAATAACTATATTGGAATTTTGTGCAAATATTTAAGACTAAATTTAAAAAAAAATTGAAAAATTTAGGATTTTTTTTTTTTGGTAAAGGTAAGAAATATATAGATTTAGCAGAAACTTACAAAGTAGAGGGGAACCAGGCACCAACAGAGCAAACACTCAAGGTGACCAAAGTCAAAAGAGAGTGTAGGGGTGCCATGGATCCAAAAAGCAGCAAAGAAAACCAAAACAGGACACCTAAACAACAAAGACTAAACTAGACCGAAAGACCCTCCATCAATCAAAGATAGACGGACTCAAGTTCCAGCTCTGTTGCAGCCTTCTGTTCGTCGGGGTATCCAAGACATGCTTGAACGTCATCGCTTTGTCTTTAATTGCCTTACAAAGATGCATCTTCATCGCCGGGATAGAGTGAGTCTGATTCCGGAAGATGATGTTATTGCGCTCTTTCCATATTATGTAACAAAGAGCACCAAAGCTGAATCGAGCCATAGAGTGATAAAAGCCCCTATCCGAGAATCGTCTGGATGCCCAATCAAGATTCTCCCGCCAAGAATTGTTCCGCCACAAGACATTGAAATTCGCAGCCCAGAAGGAGGCGAGATTCCCCGGTATACGGCATGCGAAGAAGAGGTGATCCACCGAATCAGGCCTGCTTGAACAAAAAGGACACGAAGAAGATGCTGGAATCAGCGCAAATGAGAGGAGAAGAACCTGAGTTGGCAACCTGTTACGGGTAATGAGCCATAGGTGGGTTTGGTATCTTGACGGCATGGATGAGCTCCACACAAACGAAGACCAAGACACCACATTTCCTTTGGGTCTGAAGAGATCCCAAGCAGACGCCGTTGAGAATTTCCCCGATGGATGCCGTAACCATTGGAAACGGTCTTCTTGTTGATTAAACTCAGGTAGGGGATCCCACCAATTAGCCCTAACATTAATAACATACCAACCAAGAGGCGTGGACAAAGCATCAGCAACAGAGGCATCTCGGGGGATGCCGGAACGATATATCTCCTGGTTGGAAAATAGGATATTGAGAGGGCCATTAGGGTGCCAAGGATCGAACCAGAATGACACACCTCTACCATTCCCTATCCTCCATTTGAAATGCTGCTGGTAAACATATCGAAGGCGAAGGAGTCTTTTCCAAGCCCAAGAACAATAAGTGGGGATAGGAATAATCCAGAAATTCTTCCGGTTTAAGAATGTGGAGTGGATCCACTTACACCAGAGAGATTCTTTGTCCGAGAAGAGCTTCCAAATATGCTTGAGCATACATACAATAAGTTTAGGACTAATTAGATAATTTAAGCGAGTTACCTAGAAAGAACCGGTAGTTTGTAGTGAGCAATGACCGAGAGTGTCATCGGCTTAGTTAACATCAGATTAAGTTGTCATCTAATGTAGAGAGTGTGGAAAATTGAAGACCAGAAATAAGGTATCCAATGTAAGGAAGAATTCGACGAACACTACCAAAGGGAGTGTACACAGTGCGGTAATGAATTGACTAACTAGGTGAACAAGACAGGCAATGTTAGGACCAATAACAATGAGTTATACCAATCAATTGTACTTTGCTATCAATTTTGGCATTAGTCTCAATGTGAGTTACACCAATATTAGTGATTCCCAGTCGAGAAAAAAGATTAGTGGCATATTTCACCTAAGAAAGATCATAGCTAGAGGAATCTGAAGCAATCTCTAGGCCTAATAAGTAGCCATGTCGTCTGAGATCTTTTATTTTAAATTGTTGATTGAGATATTGCTGGTGTTTTGCAATGGCGATATGATCATCATCAATAATAACCATGTCGTTGATGTATAAGAGCTTGTGATCATCCACGCCATTGCCTGGTCTATGGCGAGCAACTTGGTCTCTATCGTGGTAGGTACTATTTTTCATGCTAGAAAATTTCTCCCCATAGCCCGATTTCTTGAAGTGCAAGTGTTAGTTATGCTTCAAAGTCATAATTGTATTCGTGATTCTTAAATAACTCAGATATCGAAATGGAAATGCCAAAAATCATTCTCATTTTTTCTTCTTATTCACATTTGCTTCCCTTTTAAAGCATATCATTGCATAATGAACTTCGTTAAATGATTCAAGTCGGCAGTCCTCTCATCGGTAAACACCTTTTTCCATATATTTTTACCTCAGAAACCCCCTCCCCCTTTCTTAATCCCACCAACCAAAAACTCTACCAAACCCCATTTTCGAATCCCACCTACCAAAAACCCATTTTTAACGGCTGGACGCCATCTCTAATTCTAGCTTTGCAACTGCCATCACTGCTGCGATGGTGCTTACAAAAATGTTAATATTACAAAAAATCTCAAATTGGTATCCCAATAATAAATTTACCTTAAACTAATTTTTTTGACAATAAAAAACCCCAAAACTGATATATTTGAGATAGATTTACCATCCATTAGTTTATGTTAAATTGGATTAATAACCCAAAACCGGTACATCTGTTAACTTTTATGTGATATCCAATTCAATTATTTGATAGTAAGGTTTGCTGGAAACTAATGTAGGATAAATTTGTTACGAATGTACAATTTTTTAGGGTATTTAATTCTTATAAAAACTTCTAGGATTCCATGTTGCTATATTTATCTAATAAATAGGATTTCATTAGCAAATGGCCAAACCTGCCCAAAAACCAAATAAACGAAGTTCCCAATTTCGAAACATTATAAGTGCCTTTTTTTAAGGTCTAGAGAAACAAGTACTTTCCTCAGCCGAAAGGAGTCTCTTTATGGTACCCGTTGACTACTTATCAAGCACATTTAACAGATATCCCATGGTAATCGTCAACAAGAGTCCAGTAGATATGAGTCACTTTCTTTTTTCCTGGATCTTGTTTTGAGGGACAGCTTTGGATCCTCGTGCGAACCTAACTCTATGGAAGACAGTTTTAGCCGTACAATTATTGCCGTCGCCTTTGGTCCACGATTAGTCCAATCTATAAAGAGTACTACCAAGTAAAATTAACAAACAAAGGAGCACCACCAAACATCAAATGGAGTACTATGTAGCTTACCTTCTGTTGCTATGCTTGCTGGGGTGGAGCATCAATCTGCTCCGGGGATCATCAAGCCAGAAGTCCTGCGGCAGTGGCAACCAGCAGCCGCCTGGCCCACGGCCGCTCCCGATCATCGGGAACATCCTCAACCTCACTGACAAGCCGCACCAGGCGCTCGCGAAGCTCTCCAAGCTATATGGCCCTGTTATGACCATAAAGCTAGGGACAATCACAACAATAGTCATCTCCTCTCCGGAGGCTGCCAAGGAAGCCCTCCAAAAGAATGACCCGCTCTTGTGCGGGCGGCAGATCCCTGACACCGTCAAGGCAAGCGGTCACCACACCGAGTCCGTTGTGTGGCTGCCCGCCTCTGACAAGTGGAAGCAGCTCAGGAAGGTGTGCACCGTGCAGATGTTCTCAGCACACAAGCTCGATGCGGGCCAGCACCTCCACCGCAAGAAGGTGGATGAGCTCGTTGGCTTCGTCCACGAGAGCTGCCAGCGAGGCCATTGCGTCGACATAGGTAAGGCCACCTTCACGACCGTTCTCAACTTGATCTCGAACACGCTCTTCTCCGTTGACTTGGCGCACTATGATGAGGGCTCCTCCCAGGAGTTCAGGGACCTCGTGTGGGGTGTGATGGAGGAAACTGGGAAGCCCAACGTCTCGGATTTCTTCCCAGTGCTCCAGTGGTTTGACCTCCAGGGCGCACGCCGGAGGATCTCGGGTTATTTCAGTAGATTGCTTGCCATCCTCGACAGGATGATCGAGGAAAGGACTCAAGCCAGGGCCTCGTCGGTCGCCTCTTCACCAACCAATGATGTGCTCGATTCTTTAATTGATTTAAAGGAGAGTGGTGAATTGAGTCGCGGTGAAATTAAGAGCTTGCTTCTGGTAAGTACATGATTACAGGATGCGCAGATTGATCCGGATTATTCATGCTTCTATTCAATACTTTCTTCTGCATCCAGAATTGGTAGGTTTATTTTAAACTATGCAGAGCAAGCTCTATTTCAGACTTCTAGAAATGACTTCTTTTGATATGGAATGGTGATTTCAAGTGGCTAGCTAGTTACATTCCTTGAAACTTGATGCCCTCAAGTTTGTTACTGATCAGCTTTGGACAATTATTTTCTATGTTCTTCAGAAAAAGAATTTGCGTTTAGCAAAAATCACTCCGCTATTTCTCACAATTTATTTGCCAGGACTTGTTCATCGCAGGAGTTGACACGAGCACAAGCTCGTTGGAGTGGGCGATGGCAGAGCTGCTGCACAATCCGGAGAAGATCGAACGTGCCCATGAAGAGCTCGACCAAGTAGCCCATGGCAATGAGAGAACCCTGCAAGAGCCCGACATCGCAAGGCTCCCGTACTTGCAAGCCATAGTCAAGGAGACTCTGAGGCTGCACCCCCCGGTCCCATTCCTCATCCCGCATAAGGCTGAGAGCGACGTGCAGATATGCAGGTTCCAAATACCCCGGCACGCCCAAGTGCTAGTCAACGTGTGGGCCATGGGGCGGGACCCTGGTATATGGCCCGATCCGGGCAGCTTCGTGCCGGAGCGGTTCGTGGGGCGCAAGATTGATTTCAAGGGCCGGGATTTCGAGCTCATCCCATTCGGGAGTGGAAGGAGGATATGCCCCGGGATGCCCTTGGCCTATAGGATGGTGCACTCGATTTTGGCCTCTCTGTTGCGCTCATTTGATTGGAAGCTTGAGCAGGGTGTACGGCCAGAAGAGATGGACATGACTGAGAAATTTGGGATTACATTGCAAAAGGCAATGCCTCTCCGTGCTATTCCCATGAAGGTGCGACTTTAGCTAGCCATGTACTGGCGCTCAGTGAGAGATACAAGCAAATGTTTCTCCGTATTATGCGGTAGGGTTTTCGTTCTTATGTTATTTTGCTACTATATATATTCAAAATAAATTTGATTGTATGCAACCTTGAAAATATGTGGTGACACGGATGTCGTTAATGTATATGCAGTGGCACGGGTGAGCTTGTAACATAACAAGACGATATGGTTTGTTTTGATTTCGGGTCATAAACCCAAACCAACACAAAACGCCTCACTGAACTTGTTTGGAAATCATAATAATCAGAGTCCACGGTATTTACCTAAAGAACACTAACGCATTCACCAACACAGAAAAGGAAAGCCCGACTCTTGTGAGCCATCAATGGAGAATGACTTCATCCAATGTGACCTCTGGAAACTGGCAGCCACGTTCAGGCAATTCTTGTAGTGGAATGAGTTTCGTCGTAGATGAGTCCTGTACAAGAAGACCTCGGACGCCTCTCCAAGCACCAGCAGTTCGCCTTGATAGAAGACCTCCTCGAAGACTAGAAGCGGTACGTGGGGAGTGCCAACGACAAAATTCGCCGTCCGTTTGATAAGTCTTTATGGGAAAGCGGGCATGCTCGAGCGTGCCCAGAAGCTGTTCGGCGAAATGCCCAACCTAAAGAGGGACAGCTCGCTGCTGCAGCTGAATGCCCTTTTGGCCTCCTGCATTTGCTCCAAGAATCTCGATAAGGTCCACTAGATTTTTTTGGCTATCGTAGAGAAACCATTAGAAGGAAGCGGTTTCAAGTTCCAAATACTCTGAACCTGAAAATTATCCGTTGAAACATGTTCTCTAATTTTAAAACTTAGAATCTACCCCATATATCCAAAAATTTGGAATTTACACTAAAACCTGGAACTTACACTATCACAGGCTTCAAAGTCCACCTAAATTCTACATGTATTCTTAATTGAACAATTACATTGAATTATAATCCATCGATCACATCTCATATTTAGATGCATAAAGATTATGAAATTTTAATAAAGTAAAAGTCTCATGCATAGATATCACTAGAAATGGAAGCTCGAACTAGTGATTTCATGTCACACACTCATCATTAGAGGCCATATAATGCTGCAAAATGGTGCAAAAACATATAACAAGAAAAGCACAAGAGACTTGTTCCAAGTTTCAAGTTCCAAGTAAAAACTGCTCATCGAAATAGATTCTCCAATTTTTGGAACCAAAAATTTACTATGCATATGTTAAAACCTAAAACTAGACCAGTTCTTAAGTTCTCAATTCCACCTTAGAATCATGCTTAACCCTAGAAATTGTCGCTAGGCATCAATATCTGCACTTATAGTACAGTTACCAAGGGTTATTAATCCGATACAATGACTATACTAGATCCAAATGGTTTTTCGATTTAGGATCTACGCAAGTCAGGTCATTGAAAACACTTGCCCTTCGTCCATATGGGGTCGAGTATCAGTGAGTACTCGAACCAAATTGACCATTGACACCCCTTAGTTATGTCTTAACAGGGACAAGTTCCGAATGGGCTATCTCCACATCCTGTACAATGAAATCCGTCTATTTTTTATCGAAGAGATAAAATTACCCTTAACCATCCAATTGAAATGTAAAGTCAGGACTCCAGATTTTTTCACTTCCCTTCTTTTCTATTTTTATTTTTCAATTTTTGTCGATCTTATTGCCATGATTAATAAAACCGCATATATTAATGTTCTTTCATTAATAAGTGGACGTAACGATGCAGTATAAAAGCATTATGTTTTACTTTCTTTATTTTTAGATTTTAGCACTTCACATATTAGTTTTGTTGAAGAGAGAAATACTCCAAAAACCTTGGACGCGTCCGAAAAACTCAATGATAAAGGGAAACCTTTTTTTTTTTAAAAAAAATATGATTAGTTCTCCTTTATGTGGTAATTTATGATCGAAAACGTTTTTTTTTTTTTGACGTTTTGATGTTTTTGAAAAATTGATTTTAATAACTTTATTTTATTTTATGTTTCCTTTTACTTTTTTCTTCCTCTCCGCCGGTTCAACAACCGGTCCACAAGTGTGGGCTGATGCAACTCAAGCTCACCAGAAATGGCAAGGCTTGAGCTCACCCAAGTCTAGCAAGTAAATTTGATAGAAAGTAATAGATGGTAGATTTGTCACAAATGTGTCTATTTGGGGTTTTTAATTGTCGAAAAATTAGTTTGAGATAAATTTATTATATGTGTACTAGTTTAGGGTTTTTGATTGGTCAAAAAAATTATTTTGGATAAATTTGTCACAAGTATATCAGTTTGAGATTTTTTGTAATATTAACCCTTAGTAGAAAGTTCATTTTGGACAAGTAGAAAGTTCATTTTGGACAACGTATTCCTAGCTTGAAGTATGCATTAGAGGCGCAATCAGCACCTCGTTAGGGAGATTTAGATACACATTGAGCACATCTTTGCTTTCTTTGATATTCTAAACGAAAATGTTCTAATATGTGAGACATCGAAAAAGAAGTTATAAACATCGTCTGTTTAAATAACAATCTACATATTAGAAGTAGCTAGCTAATGACCTACTTTTCATTGAAAAATATCCATCTTTTCACTTGGTAAGTTGGGAAAAACCACAGATGACTTGAAAAACACAAAATGACCAACAGATTAGCTGAGATAATTTTGATCCCAATATAATTATCATGGAACATACTTTGTTATTGACACGTTAACAAGTTACCAAGGCATATATAACGTACATGTATATTATCCCGATTCACTGATTTTGTGTTAAAATCAGGTTGTCTTCTCATATATGTGCAATGCCATGTGCCGTGTTTGAATTGTAATTTATTGTGTCAATTAAGAACAGCTCAGCCATACAATTAATAACCATCACTTTTGCCTAACCCAACATTTGTCCAAAGTATAAATATCATATCCTCCCAAATTAACTAAGCAAACAAATCAGCTTTGCCAAACACCAAATGGAGTGCTATGCAGCTTGCCTTCTGTTGCTATGCCTGCTGTGGTGGAGCATCAATCTGCTCTGGCGACGGTTAATCCGTAAGCCAGGCTCCAGCGGCAGGCTCCGGCGGCAACCAGCTGCCGCCGGGCCCAAGCCCACTCCCAATCGTTGGGAACATCCTCGAGCTCAGTGACAAGCCCCACCAGGCGCTCGCCAAGCTCTCCAAGCTATATGGCCCTGTTATGACCATAAAGCTAGGGACAATCACAACCATAGTCATCTCCTCTCCGGAGGCTGCCAAGGAAGCCCTCCAAAAGAACGACCAGCTCTTGAGCGGCCGGCAGATCCCTGACACCGTCAAGGCGAGTGGTCACTATGCTGAGTCCGTTGTGTGGCTGCCCGCCTCCGATAAGTGGAAGCAGCTCAGGAAGGTGTGCACCGTCCAGATGTTCTCGGCACACAAGTTGGACGCAGGCCAGCTCCTCCGCCGCAAGAAGGTGGAGGAGCTCGTCAGCTTCATCCACCAGAGTTGCTGCCAAGGCCATTCTGTTGACATCGGGAAGGCCGCCTTCATGACGGTGCTCAACTTGATCTCGAGCACGCTCTTTTCTGTCGACTTGGCACACCATGACGAGGGCTCCTCCCAGGAGTTCAGGGACCTCGTGTGGAGCGTGATGGAGGAGACTGGAAAGCCCAACGTGTCAGATTTCTTCCCAGCTCTCAGGTGGTTCGACCCCCAGGGCGCACGCCAGAGGATCTCGGGTTACTTCAGCAGATTGTTTGCCATCTTCGACAGGATGGTTGAAGAAAGGACTCAAGCGACGGCCTCACCGGTCGCCTCTTCACCGAGCAACGACATGCTTGATTCTCTGATTAATTTAAAGGAGAGTGGTGAATTGAGTCGCCACGAAATTAAGAGCTTGCTTCTGGTCGGTACATTATTGAGGGATATGCGAATTGATCTGACCTATAAATGCTCCTATTCAATAGTTTCTGTCCTCTGTATTTATAATTGTTCGATATATTTTGAACTATGAAGAGGAAGCTCTGTATTTAGACTAGTCTAATGACTTCTTTTGATATGGAATTGTGATTTCATGTTCCTGGCAAGTAATGTTATCCATATCTTGTTGTTGTCAAATTTGTTACTGACCAACTTTGGGCAATTAACTTCAATTTGCTCCAAAAAATGATGATTTATTTAGCAAAAATTACTTGGCTATCTCTCACGATTCCTTTTCCAGGACTTGTTCATCGCGGGAGTCGACACAAGCACGAGCTCGCTGGAGTGGGCGATGGCAGAGCTGCTGCACAATCCAGAGAAGATCGCTCGAGCCCGTGAAGAGCTCGACCGAGTCGTCAGTGGCGATGGAGGAACGCTGCAAGAGCCAGACATCACGAGGCTCCCCTACTTACAAGCAATAGTCAAGGAGACTCTAAGGCTGCACCCGCCGGTTCCCTTCCTGATCCCACACAAGGCCGAGAGCGACGTGGAGATAGGCGGGTTCCGACTGCCCCGGCACGCCCAGGTGCTGGTCAACGTCTGGGCCATGGGGCGTGACCCGGGCGTATGGTCAAACCCAGACAGCTTCATGCCGAATCGGTTCCTGGGGGGTGAGATTGACTTCAAGGGCCGCGATTTCGAGCTCATCCCGTTCGGGAGCGGACGGAGGATATGCCCCGGGATGCCCTTGGCCTATAGGATGGTGCACTTGATTTTGGCCTCTCACTTGCGGTCATTTGATTGGAAGCTTGAGGAGGGCGTGACGCCTGAAGAGATGGGCATGACTGAGAAATTTGGGATCACATCGCAAAAGGCAACGCCTCTCTGTGCTATTCCCATGGAGGTGTGACTTAAAGACGTTTATATATCAGTATTGTTTTCTTAAAATTGATATAATAGTAGGAATTTACCTAGAAGGATTTTCGTCCTATTGTCCTTTTGCTTCCATATATGTTTAAAATTAATTCAATGAACTTAGTTTCATAAACGATGTATTTGTGTATGCAAGTATATGCGGTGACATGGATGAATAATTGTGTAACATGAAATTGTCCGATCATAAGTATAGTGTGATATGTCTAAACAGTGACCAGTTTCAAGTTAGCTGGAGCTTTAGTTTATCTCTAATCATCCAATTGAAATTTAAAGTGGTTAATCCCGAACTCATTCATTCATTCTTCTTCTTCTTTTCTTTTAGTTCGAAATTTTATGTGCGATCTTATTGCCATAGTCGAGAATATCACATGTTAAATATATTTGTAATTGGATATTACCACGAATAGTATAAACATCATGTTTTCCTTTTTTTTTAGATTTCACCTCCTTCATGTTTGCTTTGTTCAAGAGAGAACCTCCGAGAAACCTAATTCTTCACTACCTTATTGAGCAAATTTTTGAATTAATTATCAAATAGAATCGAGAAAACTTTGAACTTAAATTACTTGTTAACATAGTCAAATATTTACAAACTTTTAGTTTGTAGTGCATTTCGCTATTGAATTTTTTCTTATTAGTTATCTTTTATATTCATGTAACAGCCCTCACCACATTTGAGCAAGGGCGTCATGCCTTTGCCTTGCCCTAGCCTTCACCTTGCCTTGTGTCATGTCGCCTCGCCCTTGCCCTCACCTTGCTCATGCCGCGTCATATCGCATCACCTAGGTCTCAACGACAAGTGAAGGAAAATAGGAAAAAAATTCAGAAAATTTAAAGAAATTGCAAGAATTGTCCATGGGAGGACTAATTGTGCCACGTAAGATGGTTGTCATTAACTAGATCGTCATGTCATCGATTTTTCATCAAAAGTGGCTATAAAGACTAGATTAACAAATTGTCAAAAGGTTTTCTCCTGTCCTGACCCATCTTTGGGTGTTCTGCATGTGGTTGCCTCCTGGGATGATCCCCTACCTGAACTCAATGATGAAGATGATCGCTTTCTTTGGCTAGGCAGCTCGGATGACCCTTTCTCTGTTGCGTCTGCTTGGGACACTCTTCGGCCGACCAACCACCTGGTACAGTGGGTGCCCTTCATTTGGAACAATTCATTAGTTCCCCACTACCAATTCCTGCTGTGGTTGATTACAAAAAATAGACTACCGACTCAGGTACTACTCCTTACCTATGGTACAATACCAGATGTGAACTGTGCCTTCTGCTATTGTCGGCCAGATTCAATTGATTACTTGTTTTTTGGATGCCCCATTCCTACTGCCTTAACTACTTTTTGGGCCGCAAGATTCAATTATGCTTGGTAATAAATCTTGGAAGGAAAACCTGCTTTGGGCAATCAAATCTCTCTCAGGACCCTCCTTCCGCTCTTCTCTTGCTCGCTTTGCATTTGCTGCTTTATGCAACATCACTTGGAAGGAGCGTAACAATATATTGTTCCGAAGTAGACCTGCCTCCTTTTTGGCCATGAAAAGGCGCCTTGAATAGGTTATAAAGGACAAAGCCTTGTCTTTCCATCAAGTCCCTCCCACTGTGGCTAATAGGAGATTATTGCAAAGTTGGTCACTCAACCCCTCCATTTTGGCGAGCTGATCACCTTGTTAGTCAACTGGTTTTTTCTAGTTGGCTTTCTTCCTTTCTCTTGCCTGCTCGAAGGTTCTTCTGGCTTCCGAGATGGCCCTTTACCAACCTTAAAGCTGTGCTTCGTTTCTTCTGTTGGTAGTGCTTTCTCTTTGCTGTTTGTGTTGGTTTAGGCTTGCTGGTTTTGTGCCGTTGTTTGGCCTTTTTCCTTCCCTTGCCCTTGGCTTGGTTTCTTTTACCTTGGCCCTCTTTCACTTGCTCTGATTTGTTGTCTCCATGAGTGCAAGTTTTTGGGACTGAGTTTTTGCTGTATAGCTATATATAGCTCTTTTGGTTTAAAGTCAATATATCTCTTACCTTTCACCAAAAAAAAAAAAAAATGCCAAAAGGTTTAAGTTTAAATTGGCAAAATTGAAAAGTGCATAACTGAATTGGCCACCATATAGTAGATTGAGAATTTTTTTGGACAATTTCCCAAATAGTCATAGTCTCACCTTTTTATTGGTAGCAACTGCATATGTTCTATTAAGACATGATTATTTCCACCATACCATCACATGTACAAATTGATAGTTGCTACCATCCACCCTTTCGTTCACCACTATATCAATGGGAAATTGCCAAAAAAGTCCTAAACTTGTTACAATACCAATTCAATCTAAACCTTTTCTTTTGGCCAATTTGATCCTAAACTTATTGTTACCTTGTGTAATTATGTTAATTCAATATATCCGACAAAATTTGGCTAATTAGCGCTGGTGGACAATTTTTTAATAATATTTTATCTTATTGAATTTCTCTTTTTTCTTTTTCTTTTTCTCTCTCGCTCTTTTTTTTTCCCTCCTCCCTTCTTCCTCTTACTTCATTGACAGGCACGAGGGGAGGGCCAATCGCTAGCCAATGATGAGCTCACCTCACTGTCATTAGGCGAGGGCAAGCCCACTTAAAACCACTAGCGAGGCGAGCCCCCATCGAATTTGGCAAGGGCTCGCCTCGCCAATGGATAGCGAGGCCAACCTCACCCAAATCCAACGAGGCAGGCCTCGCCTAGCTAGTGGATCGAGGAGCTGTCTCACCGTCGCTGGGGGAGGGCGAGCTTGGCACTAGCTAGTGACCGGCCCTCCCCTCTAGCTATTTGCCAAAGCAAGGGAAAAAGGAGAGAGGAGAAAAAGAAAAAAAGAGAGAATTTTTTTTTAAATACAATATTATTAAAAAATTGTCCACCGGTATCAACCTAGGTTCATGTTAATGCCAGCTAGCCAAATATGGCTGGATGGACTGAATTGGCACGATTATAAAAGGTTTAGTACTAAATTGGCAAAAATAAAATAAAATTTATGACTCAATTGGAAAAATTAGGTTTATGATTTTGGTTAATTTTTCCTTGTATCAATGGTAGATGAAGCTGCTCATGGAATTCTATCAAGATTTATAGGACTATGGAAGAGTAACAACATATATTATAGGTTCAGCAAAATGATTATAAGTAAGTTCAAACACCCTTTCAACACGAAGATTTATTAAAACTATGTCTTGAATTTGAGCTTGTGTACAAAACTCGATCCGAATTAATGCATAAAGAAGTGCCGCCCAAATGGGAGCATGCTGTTTAAAAGAAAGTTCGAAGTTTGGACTTTTCCCAATTCACTATGGGAAAAGTAAATTCCTTTTTTAGTTGAAGTCGGGCACTTTCATTTTTAGGTTATACATACACACATCATATATTGGGATCTTGTCTTTCAGGCCTTGACCGTGATATCAAATTATGAAGCCAACTTGTGTTCGGCATTACATCCTAGAGTAAATAAAAGAGTGTTAAAAGCTGTGAAATCTTATGATGAAATTTGGTGTATTTCTCAATAAGATTCAAATACTTTTTCGTAAGAAATGGCTACTTATAATTGGGGTGTTTGATCAATATTAAAAGTATTTGAGTGATCAAAATATGATTATAATATTCATTATATCACTTGATAAATGTTGAAATTTGTATTGTTCTTCCTGCGAGTGTAGGTCATATCACACGCTTATCTGTGCAGCAATTTGCCAGCGGAGCCTTGTCAATGTCAACTATCTCTTGGATTGATTTTCTTTTCCGTTGATCGTTTATATCCTTAAAACTCCAACACACGAGTCCATAAGTGGGAAAGAAAAAAAAATTAAAAGAAGGATAAGCATATCTAATTGAAAAAGTTTCACAACGGGCTGATTAATGCTCAACCTTATTAAGAAAGCACACAATCATTACAATATTACTGGAGAAGAAATGCCACAGACGATTATTTAGATATCAATCACTCTAAACTTCTTCCTACTATTAAAATAGCAGGAAATAACATTACAACAATATCAATATATGGAATTATATCATATGTATTATTAATTACCTTCACCCATGGGTCACTGTTGGCACGCTGTGAAGAACCACCGTCTCCACCGTGAGGCCTGGCCCAAAACCGAAGAGGACGCCCCACTCCAACCCCTCGCCGGGGGTCGCAAGCCCTTCCTCCGCCGACTTCCTTCGCATCTCATCGAGGATGAACGAGACGCACGCGCTCGACATGTTCCCGTACTCTCTGAGGACGTGCCTCACGGCTCGGAGCCTCTCCTTTTTCAACCCTAGCTTGGCCTCGATTTGGTTGAGTATGGCCGGGCCACCCGGATGAGGCACCCAAAAGATGGAGTTCTGTTATATTGTGTCTCAAGTTTGAGCCCGTTAAATTAATATGCATAAGTTTGGCCGACAAACAAAGTTCAGGGGAGACTTTGTGATGTCTTCGAATTTTGTTCCGGCGTTAATCCATGTCTCCGTGCGTATGCGTAGAAGGAAGAAGCCAAAAGTTGCATGGGGTTTTATTCTTCAAGCATGCAAGCAAAGGAAGGGATCAACAATATTCTATATTAAATAAAGAACCCACCACCTGCTGTATGCACATGGCCATGCACGTAGAATATTGGTCAACAATTGTAGGCGCCGAATTCCCTTCCTTTCACGGTTTCTCTGTTGTGGGTTTCTCTTGTTATTTTATTGATAAAGAAAGAGAGATGGCAGAAGCTATTCTACGTGTGTGTCAGTGCATGATAGTCATACGCTTGCTTCTCTCCATAAACAAGAAATTCGAAGACTGCAGCCCACCTCATTTCACGGATCGATGGCACACGTTTCTGACTATCATCCCTCATCTCTGCCGCCTCATTAAATGCTCGCCCATGCACATGCATGATCTGCATGCATGCCCGAAATATATGGTGGGCGTTCGGTGCCGGTTGCGGCTCGTCTTGTGGGCGCCTGCGCTGGAGCATTTAATGAGGCCATTTATTTCATTTGTCTTGTCCTCTGCCGTTCTCCCTATATAAGGAGAAGACGTCTGAAGATGCGAGATAGAGAGCAAAACAGAAAGAGCTCGAGAGAGAGCGAGAAGAAAGAGCTCGAGAGAGTGAGAAACGAGAGAGAGCTCAGACAAGTTTTGTGCTGAGTTGAGTCCATTGAGTGAGTTGTTAAACACCGTGGGTATTAGGTATAAAGTAGGGCTGGGAAACACTTGAGTGTATGTGTGTGATTGTAATCCTGTAATTCTCCGATTTATAGTGGATTGATTTGCTGGCTCTCCCCGTGGACGTAAGTTCCGACATTTGGACCGAACCACGTTAATTTCTGGTGTCCTGTCTTTTTTTTATTGTTCCTCGTTTTATTTCGATCGATTTCTATAGCTCCCGACATAATTGCAAACTGACGATCCGGCTTCCGTTGCGACCCCAATTTAACAACAATTGGTATCAGAGCTAAGACTTTGCAATTATGTCTGGAGCAAAAGTAGAGATTGAGAAATTTAACGGGAGGAACAACTTTGGGCTGTGGAGCGTCAAGATGAAGGCGCTGTTAACAACTCAAGGATTAGCCAAGGCATTGGAGGGCAAGGCTTAGTTGCCCGAAACAATGCGAGATGCCGAGAAGGACGAGCTAATGGAGAAGGCCAAGAGCATCATCCTGTTGAACTTATCGGATGAAGTGCTAATAGAGGTGGCCGAGGAGGAGGATGCCGCAGCGTTATGGGAAAAACTCCAGGCCCTCTATGTAAAGAAGGGTTTAAACAATCGATTATATATGCTAAAGAGAATGTTCCAGTTCCGATACACTGAAGGTACGTCCATTAGATCCCACCTAGATGAGTTTAATAAACTCATGATGGACTTGAAGAATGTTGGCAAGATTTTAGATGATGAAGAACAAGGCATGATGTTGTTGGCATCTCTACCGGAGTCATGGGAGCACTTTACCGACTCCTTGTTACAGGGGCGTACTACGATTACCTCAGAGGAGGTAAAATCTGCCCTGTTTTCAAAGGAGTGGCAAAGAAAGTTGCGTGATGATAGTCTAGCGCAAGATGTAGCACGTGGACTGGTGATTCGAGGTAGAGACCAACATCGGAGGCCCAGCAACAGAAGCCAAAGCAAAAGCAGGTCGAAGTCGCGACATAGAAAATCAAAAGGTCGCGTGAAGTGCTTCGAATGTCACGAGGAGGGGCACATAAGGAGAAATTGTCCAAAGCTAAGAAATAAAGGCGTTTGGCAAAATGCCACAAGCAGTGTGGCGAATGTTGCCGAGGAGAGTACCAGTGATGCCGAAGCTGTCCTATGTGTATCTACGAGTTCGTCAGGAGACGAATGGGTGCTAGATTCTGGATGTTCCTATCATATGACTCCTCATAAGAACTGGTTCACTACCTACCAGACTGCAGATGGTGGTAGAGTTCTTTTGGGGAATAATGCAGCCTGCGAGGTTGTGGGGATAGGAACAGTTCGGATCCGAATGCATGATGGCGTAGAACGGACGTTGACAGACGTAAGGCACGTACCGAAGCTCAAGAAGAGCCTTATTTCTTTGGGAACACTCGATGACCTCGGGTGCAAATACACAGCTGAAGGTGGAGTGCTGAAGATCTCTCGAGGTGCCCTGACAGTGATGAAATGGAAGAAGGCGAATTCTCTCTATCATTTACTGGGAGAAACCGTGACCGGAGTTGCTGCAGTTTCATCAGGTGAGTCAGACTCAAATTTGACTCAATTATGGCATATGCGATTGGGACACATGAGTGAGGCAGGTATGACAATGTTGAGTGAAAAGGGGTTGCTGAAAGGTCAGAAGACAGGAAAGCTGGACCTGTGTGAGCACTGCATCTTTGGGAAGCAGCGTCGTGTTAAATTTGGTACAGCTCTACATTCGACCAAGCAACCAGTCGAATACATTCATTCAGATGTTTGGGGACCGTCTCCAGTTCCATCGAAAGGAGGTGCCAGATATATGCTGACATTCATCGACGATTACTCAAGGAAGGTATGGGTGTACTTCCTGAAGCACAAATCTGAGGTATTTGATCGGTTCAAGAATTTTAAGGCATTGATTGAGAAGCAGTCAAGTAAACAAATCAAGTGCCTAAGAACTGATAATGGCATGGAGTTCTGTGGTAAGGACTTTACCGAGTTCTGCCAAAAGGAAGGGATTGTGAGACACCGCACAGTTCCTGGGACACCACAGCAGAATGGTGTAGCAGAACGGAAGAACAGAACTCTACTCGAGCGAGCTCGGTGCATGCTTTCGCATGCAGGATTGGGCAAGGAATTTTGGGCCGAAGCAATAAATATGGCGTGTTACCTGGTTAATCAATCTCCATCTTCTGCTATTGAGTGGAAGACTCCTGAGGAAGTATGGTCGGGGAAACCTGTTGATTACTCCGGATTACGAATATTCGGATGTCCTGCGTATGCTCATGCGAGAGATGGTAAGCTTGAGCCGAGGGCGAAGAAGTGCATATTTCTGGGTTATGCACAAGGGGTGAAAGGCTACCGGCTGTGGTGCACTGATCCCAGATCACCCGGTTTTCTAATCAGCAGAGACGTGATCTTCGACGAGACTGCAATGCTTCAAAAGAAGAGTCTTGAGACTCAACCAGCAGAGCAAACGGATCATGGTGTCAGAAGTGAGGTGGAGATTCAGGCGGAGTCTCCAAAGACCTCAGAGGTAACAGAGGAAGAGATTGCTGATGAGGCCACAATTCCTGAAGACGGTGATACTGAACAACCAGCAGAGCCACAACACAACATAGCCACGGGCAGACAAAGAAGACAAATTAAACCACCGGTACGTTATGGTTATTCTGATATTGCCTATGCATTAACTGTAGGTGATGAGGTGGAGATGGATGAGCCTTCATCCTATTCTGAGGCGATGGCTAGTGCTGAGTCATCACAGTGGCTAGAGGCTATGAGTGAAGAAATAGAATCACTTTATCGGAATCAGACATGGGAGTTGGTCAAAGTACCCAAAAGTCAGAAAATTGTTGGATGCAAATGGGTCTACAAACGGAAAGAAGGCATTCCCGGTGTAGAGGCAGCCAGGTTTAAGGCGAGACTTGTTGCGAGGGGGTATACTCAACGAGAGGGCATCGACTACAATGAAGTGTTCTCTCCTGTGGTAAGGCATACCTCTATTCGTGTATTACTTGCCTTAGTTACTGCACAGGATCTTGAGCTGGAGCAGCTAGATGTGAAAACGGCATTTCTTCATGGTGAATTGGAGGAACAAATTTACATGAAGCGGCCTGAGGGATTTGCTATTCCAGGTAAGGAAGACCATGTTTGCTTATTGAAGAAATCTTTGTATGGACTGAAACAATCTCCTAGACAATGGTATAAGCGTTTTGATGCTTTCATGACTAGTCAAGATTATTTGAAAAGTCAATTTGATAGTTGTGTTTATTTTAGGAGATTGGAGGATGGGTCTTTGATTTATTTGCTATTATATGTTGATGATATGTTAATAGCAGCTAAACATATGTCTGATATTGATGTGTTGAAGCGGCAGTTGAGTGCTGAGTTTGAAATGAAAGAATTAGGTGCTGCTAAGAAAATATTGGGTATGGAAATTTTGCGTGACAAAGCTGCAGGAACGTTGCGTTTGTCTCAAAAGAAATACATTGAGAAGATCGTGGCACGTTTCAATATGCAGTCAGCAAAATCTGTAAGTACTCCTTTAGCTGCACATTTCAAACTTTCTGAAAAGTTATCACCGCAAACTGAGGAGGAGGAGGAACATATGTCCCGTGTTCCTTATTCTAGTGCAGTTGGTAGTATTATGTATGCCATGGTATGTACTAGACCCGACATTTCACAGGCTGTAAGTGTTGTCAGCCGTTACATGAAGCACCCAGGTAAGACTCATTGGGAAGCCGTGAAATGGATCCTCAAATATCTAAAGGGGACAGCAGACGTCGGCATTATGTATCGGAGGAACGTCAATGGCAATGAGACCACAGGGTACGTGGATTCGGATCACGCCGGTAACTTGGATGATCGCAGATCGTTAGCAGGGTACGTGTTTACGCTAGCAGGTGGTGCAATAAGTTGGAAAGCGTCTTTACAAGATGATGTTGCATTGTCTTCAACTGAGGCGGAGTACATGGCACTAACCTTTGTTGCAAAGGAGTCGATATGGCTAAGGGGTTTGCTCTCGGACCTTGGACTGGAGCAGAAAAGTGTCACTATACACTGTGACAATCAAGGTGCGATATATTTGGCTTATAATCCAATATATCACGAGCGAACAAAACATATCGACATCAGGTACCATTTCATCCGAGATGTCATAGCGAAGGGTAAAATTGTTGTGAAGAAAATAGCAACGGCGGAGAACCCAGCAGATATGATGATGAAGCATGTTCCTTCAGCAAAGCTCGAGCTCTGTATGAGCTCGATTGGCGTCTGTAGAGTATGAGCGCCCATCGGGGCATTGGGAGAGTCGAGCATGGAAAATAATCACTATAACTTGTCCTCAAACGTTGAGCCAAGGTGGAGAATTGTTATATTGTGTCTCAAGTTTGAGCCCGTTAAATTAATATGCATAAGTTTGGCCGACAAACAAAGTTCAGGGGAGACTTTGTGATGTCTTCGAATTTTGTTCCGGCGTTAATCCATGTCTCCGTGCGTATGCGTAGAAGGAAGAAGCCAAAAGTTGCATGGGGTTTTATTCTTCAAGCATGCAAGCAAAGGAAGGGATCAACAATATTCTATATTAAATAAAGAACCCACCACCTGCTGTATGCACATGGCCATGCACGTAGAATATTGGTCAACAATTGTAGGCGCCGAATTCCCTTCCTTTCACGGTTTCTCTGTTGTGGGTTTCTCTTGTTATTTTATTGATAAAGAAAGAGAGATGGCAGAAGCTATTCTACGTGTGTGTCAGTGCATGATAGTCATACGCTTGCTTCTCTCCATAAACAAGAAATTCGAAGACTGCAGCCCACCTCATTTCACGGATCGATGGCACACGTTTCTGACTATCATCCCTCATCTCTGCCGCCTCATTAAATGCTCGCCCATGCACATGCATGATCTGCATGCATGCCCGAAATATATGGTGGGCGTTCGGTGCCGGTTGCGGCTTGTCTTGTGGGCGCCTGCGCTGGAGCATTTAATGAGGCCATTTATTTCATTTGTCTTGTCCTCTGCCGTTCTCCCTATATAAGGAGAAGACGTCTGAAGATGCGAGATAGAGAGCAAAACAGAAAGAGCTCGAGAGAGAGCGAGAAGAAAGAGCTCGAGAGAGTGAGAAACGAGAGAGAGCTCAGACAAGTTTTGTGCTGAGTTGAGTCCATTGAGTGAGTTGTTAAACACCGTGGGTATTAGGTATAAAGTAGGGCTGGGAAACACTTGAGTGTATGTGTGTGATTGTAATCCTGTAATTCTCCGATTTATAGTGGATTGATTTGCTGGCTCTCCCCGTGGACGTATGTTCCGACATTCGGACCGAACTACGTTAATTTCTGGTGTCCTGTCTTTTTTTTTTATTGTTCCTCGTTTTATTTCGATCGATTTCTATAGCTCCCGACATAATTGCAAACTGACGATCCGGCTTCCGTTGCGACCCCAATTTAACAACAAGTTCCAGTCACTTATGCCGAGCGAATCGAACGCCTCTTTCAAGCTCTTCTCGATGTGGTTTGCGATCAAATCGGGGACCCTGTCGGATAACCCGAAGGTGAGGCCAACGTCGCGCAGTTGACCCTCGATGGCGCCCTCGGAGTTTGGCAAAACGATCTCCGTAGTCCACACGAGTTGGAATATGGGCCGCTCGGCAGGGATCTCTGGGTCGGACCCTATGATGAGCGCAGCCGCTCCGTCCCCAAAGATGGCCTGGCCTACAAGGTTGGCAAGGTTCTCAGCAGACGGGCCTCGGAAGGTGGTGACAGTGATCTCGGAGCAGACGACGAGGACGCGAGCGCCGGCATTGTTCTCGGCAAGGTCCTTCGCAACACGGAGGACGGTGCCACCAGCAAAGCAGCCCTGGTGGTAGAGCATGACCCGCTTGACGGAGGGGCTGAGGCCGAGAAGGCGCATGAGCTGGTAGTCGGCGCCAGGCATGTCGACGCCGGAGGTGGAGCAGAAGACTATGTGGGTGATCTTGGACTTGGGTTGGCCCCATTCCTTGATGGCCTTCAACGCCGCCTCCTCGCCGAGCTTTGGGATGGTGTCGATGATTATGTCCTGGCGTGGGTTGAGCGAAGGGTCGTCGTACGAGCAGATCTCGGGGTGTTTCTCCATGAGCTCCTCGGTCAAGTGCATGTAACGCTTGTGGATCATTGACTTGTCACCTGCGACGTTCCCATTTTACTTTCCAAGAACAACGTTGACATGCGTGCATTGGAGATTTTCTTTGTTCAATTTTTTTTTTTGGGCATATAGTAATAAAGAATTTGTATGGCTAGCTAACATGTACTACTCGATAACCTTTTCTTTCGACCATTCTAAGATTGTTAAGAATGATTGTAGATTCATTACGAAACGAAGCAAACTATGGTAATGCAATTTGTCCACCAATAAGATCCAAAAAGAAAGATAGTTAGACTTTCTTAAAGGGTGTGGAGTTAGGATAAGAATACTCGAAACTTGAATATATATTTTGTAGCTAGGGCAATCTAGAGAAAAAAATAAACTATGAAGTTATGATAAGGATGCTCAAAACTTAATATATATTTTGTAGGTAGGGCAATCTAGAGTGTGGCTCACATATGCGGATGAACTTCTGCTTGAGGGCCGTCATGTGCTCGCTCTTCGTCATGCGGAAGTAGTAGTGTGGGTACTCGGCCTGGTACACACAGTTAGCCGGATTCGCCGTCCCAATAGCGAGGATGGTCGCCGGCCCCTTGGCCCGCTGGTTCTCGCGGATCATCTTGACGGCACCCATCTATCTCAGACCTGCGTTCGAAACTTTGGAGCTTCAATGTAACCCCTTTTTGTATTGCGGATAGATTGAAGTTCAAAGTGAAGTTGAGATACCACAACTTTGTTCGGCTGTGAACTTTTGCAGCCCATTGCCTTGCCTTTTATAGATGCGAGGTGGGCAAGCTGGAACTTCGTTTTTTCTCTTGAGGCACTGACGTTCCATGCATAATTATTGACTAAATTTAATGTAAAGGCTCGTCGAAAGAAAATCTTCCACGTGATTGACTATGTTGATTTGATGGTTGGTATTTTATGCTTTATTTTTTTATTTAATTAATCAATTAAGTGAGATACATTTAAAAGTCACCGGATTGTGCGTAATAAACCTTTTGTTGTGATCCCAGAACCTCTAATTATCAATAGATGCAGAAGTTTTGTTCGATCGGTGGTGTTTGGCGGGACCAGACGAGGAACAGATTGGTCATTTTCCCGAGAGATTGAGCTTAATGCTTAAGCAGGAAAGTTAAGTCGCGAGGCCTTCTTATTAGTATCATTCACGAGGACTTATTATTATCTTGAATAATAATGTAAGCATCATGAAATATCTTGAATAAGACCGATAGATAGATTGACAATGGACCACCAATCAACCGGGAAAATTATCCAAAAAAAAAAGAGGGAAAAATAAAGGAAAACTTAGGTGAGGGGGATTGTAGCCCTCACTGCTGCTGCCCAACCGTTGCTGAGACGATGGTGGGGGAATGATTGATGAGGGCCACTACGCTGAGGCTGCCTTGGGTAGACTTGGGCGAGGGCTTGTCAGCCCTCTCTGCAGTTGGTGAGGATCGTTATAGCAAGGCTTAGCAACCCTCTCACCATTGTCCCTATGCCGTATAAGATCCTGTGCTGCTTGTCGGCCCTCTTCGCAGTTGGTGAGGGGTCGTTATAGAAAAGACAGTCGATGATGACCGATGTCTCTAGCTTGGGACAAGAAAAACTTATCAATAATAAATTCTAGGAATGTCGACTCAGTCTCCGAAGAATTTTCAGACATTCCGAGATTTTTACGAAAAACCGTTTCGGACGTCACGAAAAATTAATAGAAATTCGGATTGGCCGAATTGAAGAAATTTTCGACTTGCAAATTGAGCTACTTGGCGAAAGGGGCTTGTAGAAATTATATGGGCTTTTTTCTACATCAAATTTGGACATCAAATGGAAGAATTTAAATGGAAATTGAAGCCATTTGTTATGAAATTCGTGTGCCCCGTTCCAATGCTTGGCCTAGAATGAAGCTTGGGGATCAAGTTTGGAAAAATAAGACCAAGGGGGCCCTCCATCTCTCCCTCATCTCTATCCTCTCCCTCACTCTCTCTCTTCTCCTTTCGACCACCCCCCCCCCCCTCCTAAACCGAACATCTCTCTCTTCTCTGCTTCTGGTTTTGTTTCCTTTCATTTTTCCTTTTTGTTGTTCTTCATTTGAAGCTGCCCATCCACCGACCCTCCGTCTCTCTCTCTTGCTACCATCCTCGTCCATGTGTCTTCGGTAGTCAACCGACGAAGCCTTTCATTGACCCAAGCCCACTGTCTAGAAGACGTCCACCGAATGCTCCATTTCTCTGCCCCATAAATGCTGCAACACCACCGAAATTTCTGCTTCATTCCCTGTCCAGCAATTGCTACACGTTCGGTCAACCAGTGAAGCATCCTCACCGATTTGTTGACCCAGCAAACCCACCGAGCGAAGCTCCTCCATGCACGTGTCTTCAACCGAGCAAAGCCCGAAGCAGCTCCATTCTTCGCCCGCGTCTTCATCAGCTTGTGTCTTTTGCTCGGTCAAGCTGCTCCCTTCGTCCGCGTTGCCTTTCTCCTTCGGTGAACACTCCACTCCGTTGAAGCCTTGCTCGACGCCAGCTGAAGGCTACCGTATTCCCCAGCTCGAAGACCAGCGAAGCCACACGATTTCAGCCGCCCGTTTCCTCTCCTGCGTGACTTCACTTCAGCGGGCCATCATCACGTGGGCTTCTTCAGCAACCGTGGATCCCAGCGAGTCGGCCCACGGTTGGGCTCTCCTTCAGCCCACATGATCCACAGAACCAACAGCTTCTTTGGGCCTTCTTCTTCAGCCCGTGAAGCTAGCGAAGTTCAAAGTCCAGCAGCCCACTTTGCAAGCCCAGTTCAGTTTTGTTTCAGCCCAGTCTTGAAGCCCGGATCAAGCTCAGCCCAAGAATTCTAGCAGGCCCAAGCCCAGATATTTCTGTGGGCTTGTAAAGTTTCTTGGCCCGGCCCGAGTGTGCATCAACGCTGCCGAAATTTTGGAATTCGGCTGCCGTCGCGTCGTTGTCGCGATGTCCCGGTCTTCGCTTTGCACAAGTAAGTTTTACTCACTAATGCTTTCTTAGTTTGCTAATTAAATGCAATTACGTTGTTAGATTAGAGTAGATTAGTGATTATTAGATAATTGTGATGCATGTTAAGCAATTGAATTGTGCAATTAGCAAGTAGAGACATACTATTATTTATTGAATTTATATCGGGATTTTCCCCGACCCGTTTCGGGCTTCAATCAAGCATTATGGGCAGAAATTGGATTTTTAGTATTTATTTATTAATTTTATAAATTTATTTAATTATTTATTTATATTCCAAAAATTAGGCAGGGATAGTCAACGACCGAAATTTTATGCTGATTGTTGTGGTGCAGTCCGTTTATTTAATTGAGCTTTATTTCATGCTGAATTGAATTATTTGTGAAAGTGAGAATTATTTTTTAATTGAATAATCTTTGGTTATTAATTGAAAAATAACCAGGCATCGGTTGATAATGCCAAAAAGATTTGAGCGGACTACAGAAAATGTGGGAGTTATGGAAAGCAAAATATTATATTTTGGCTAAGGCCAGCCGTGTGCCCACGCACGATATTTTATCGGGTATGATAAAAAGATGGAATTGGTTGTATGATTGGGATGGTATACTATATCGACTTATGGGTGATATGTCAGCTTAGTAGAGAGCAGTATACCGGTATACTATATCAGCCTACGGGCGATATGTCAGTTTAGCATAGAGCAATATACCTTATTAGTTTTGATTGAAAATGTCGGTATATTATATTAGCCTAGGGGCGATATGGCAACTTAGTAGAGAGCAGTATACCTTATCAGCTTAGATTGAGCACCGTTGGTATACTATATCAGCCTAAAGGCGATATGGCTGCTTAGCATAGAGCAGTATACTCGATCATCTCAGAAGCAAGCAATACTATCTATATATCAGCTTAAAGTGAGCAGTTCTAAACTATGGTCGGACTTATAAATAGTGTTGAATGTGCCGACCAAGCATGGGTCGTGATGACATGTAATCGACTAAATCGATTGATCATTGCTTTGATCTGATATTGTGAATTGATTGATTGAATAGAAATGACCGGTGAATGGTTTGATTGAGACGTAATCGACTAGGTCGATTTGATCAATGCTTCGATCTGTGATGTAATTGCTTGGGTGCCTATTTAATTTGTGCTAATATGTAGGACGGAATATGAGGCCAAGATAAGTCCTCTGACTCGTGTTGTACATAGGCAACCCTAAGGTGTATTGGTTTACTAATCGGGTCTCAGGGGGTAGAACTTGCTGAGACATTGTCTCATTGGTTATTGAATAACCATTTTAGGTCCCTACATGCAGTAGACTTGGATTTTGAAGATCTTGAAAGTCCAGTACAGTCTGCGGAAGGCTCCGGTTGGAGTGTGGAGAATGATGAAGAGGAGGACGGGGATCCATAGCTTGTAAGAACCCCACTTCTGCTTGTAGACCTTGTTTTTTTAAAATTGGCTTAAGTTGAATTGGACTTAATAGTTCACCTTGTATATATATGTGCACTGGTTTGTAATGTATATAAGAGTGAATGTTTTTAAAGGTTTGAAATTTAGTCCTATTGTTCTATCCCAATGTTTGATTCTCTGGGGATTTATAATTGCTTCAGCATGTGCATATGAAAATGAAAGGGTCGGCGATACGTCTTGGGATATCGCAAATTTTTAATCGACCAAGGTGAGGAATAGGCGCGTGCCCGAGGATCGGGGCGTGATAGTTTGGCTCCATAAAATCAACCCATTAAAGCCATTCTTCTTCTTTGTCACATCAACAACCACATTAGCTTATCGTACCACGTCAGCCATTCCTTAGTCTATGTACCTATTAACTATCAATTCCATACCATCAATTGATTAGACTATTGATGTCTTTATCAAGACAAATTCATCCGACTCTTGTTTTTATTGTCTTTTCTCCAAATTTCAATTGATTTATGTTACGTCATCCTAAATTTAAAGAGTGATTTTCAAACACGATTGAGAATTTCTCCATATCCCTCTTGATTTACCATATTTCTTGTATAATCATCCCAAAAATAAATTGATTTTGGTCATATTTTGGTCGAATTCGAACCGAACGATGAGAGTCAATTCCTCCGTCCCAGTCGACTGATGCCAAGTAAGCGTCGCCGGGATATTCCTCCCAGCAGGAGACGAAACTGGTTTTGCTTGTACTCAAGTCAACCTGGGACTTCCAAGTACACGACGTGGTCCAATCTCTTTGGGTCCCTTGTGTTGTCCCAACAACCCTCGAAAGAAAAAAACAGTTTCTTTTGTGTTGTTTTTTCTTTTGCGTTTAGTCATTCAAAATCAAAATCAGGAATGCTCATTGCTGTCGGACCTTCTCTTAGTATTCACATCGACACTTTGACACTTCTTTCCTTTTCTTGAAAGAAAGTGGAAAGTTAGCTTAGTTGACTAAAGGGTTCTCTTTGTTTTGGGCTGTGAACATCGCAATGAAACTTGCCGTGTGCAACTTAAAAAATCGAAATCAATTGGTGATCTAGCTTTTTTTTACCCTTATGAAGACCAATGTCTACTTAAAAAAATTAAATAAAGTTATGTACGCACTTGTCGAATAGCTTCTGCAATACACGGATGGTTCTTTCCTTGCCGATAAGATCTCTAAAGTATCCAATGGTGTTTTTGACTTTTGACTTTCATTCCGTTTTGGGTCACTACTTGCTTGAGATTCATTGAACGATCCAAGGACTGGTGAGATATCAAACGTAATGATCCTAGCTTTGGACTTGCAAGCCCACCCTAATTTGATTGTCTCTCTTGTTGTTTCGGGATAAATACACTAGAAGTGCCAAGAGTTGTGTACGGTGCTCATTTTAATGCCAAAAATTTTCGTCAGCTCATTTAAATGCCAAATCGGAGAAAAAACGATCACTTAAATGTCAACAGTGAGAAATTCCGGCCAAATTGATGACGTGACATTTGTAATTAAAATTATAATATGACTTGGCAAGGTTTTTTCAAAAGTTCAGTCCACGTGGCATTTCCGTGTGGTATGCTTGGCATTGAAGTGATCACTTCAAACAAAATTTGACACTCAAATGATCATTTTAAACAAAATTTGACACTCAAATGATCATTTAAAACAAAATTTGGCATTTAACTTATCACTATCTAAAACTTTAGACAATGTCATTTAGGTGTTATGTGCTCACTAGGCACGCCGGTGAGCCATGTAGGACTGAGAAATTAATAAAATATTACCACAATTTTTTGCACTTCTAGGGTGCGCATGACAAAATTTCTATGACATAAATCAATTTCTGGCCAAAAATTGATTTCTCAAATTCTATTCCATGGATGAGTTTTTGAGCAAAGAAACGCGTTTGATAACGATTCGAAATTTCTATTGCTGAAATAAAAATTCGTTTGATAATAGAATAAAATTTCTATTTCTAGGAGCAGCAACGACCGGCGTTCGGTGGCCGGAGTTACCAAACAAAATTGCATTACCAAACAAATTTCTGTTCCAAACTTATTCCGGGGAACAAAAAAATAGAGAAATAGAAAAACAGAAATTTTGTCATGCGTGCTCCTAGTGTATTTACCCATGTTGTTTCTCAAATATTCTTGACAAATTGAGTCATAAGTATGAAAGCACTTTCACACCATCTCTTATTCGATAATAAAAGGATGAAAACCTATCATTTTTACGGAAAAAAAGGTGCAATCTTTTAAAATCACAATTGAACTTTCTAGTTTCAAGCAGTGGTTAAGAAATCAATTGAAATTTACTTCATGATCTTCGAGAAATATTAGGTTCTGGCGTATCATTTCATCTTCCATCGAAATTAATTACCATGTGATAATGATTATTAAAATTATTTCTTGAAAAAAGGAAGTGAAAAAATAAATAGAAACCAAAATGGCTGATCATCTTATGCAACACTTAGAGCTTAAATGCACATGCTCACCAAGTTCCAACTCAGTAACATATCTAATTGCACCGATCCACATTCTAAAGTTTAAGCTAATAAGTTGTGCGCAAATAAAAATATATTAATTGCTACTCACTATATCAATTATCCTTCATGAGATTGTTGCCTATCATTCCTATTCATGTTCCTTGACAGTTGATGATGACCGATGTCTCTAGCTTGGGACAAGAAAAACCCATCAAGAATATCTCTCGCTGTGTAAGATCCTACGCTGCTGTCTAGTCTTTATTCCTTGAATTTGACTTCTTTATAGGTTCAATTTTTCTCAACAAAAATAACAATGTTCATATTCGAATTCTTTTTCTTGTTCTAATTTTAATTCTAATTCTATTTAATGAATATGTTTCTATTTGATTTAAATAAATCCAAAATTAATCCTTTTTAAATATTTCTAACTTTGAGTTCTCATTATTTTTATTCCCATTACATAAATAATTTTATGACGTTGGCTATTGTCATATAATGTATTTTAAAAAGTATAATTACCCCTTGTTTTACTTTTTCATTCATTCGGATCTCTTCCCTTATCTTATCCGGATCTCCTTTTCTTCCAAAAAGAGGGAAGGAAAAGGATCTTCCTCGATGGATTTCTCTTATTCCTCTTTAGTTTTCTTGGCTTCTAAAGTTGAACTTTTTAACAAAAATGAATAAAATTGATGTGTTATATAGATTAACGATGTTGACTTACCTACTTAATGGAGATTATATCTAATAACTATTAATTTTAGGATTGGCATCCTCTAAAATCAGAAGGCACCTTATGAGCTCATCCAAAAAAAAAAAAAAACCACAAAGTCTGAAGAAATTCACTCAACGAGAAAATCTCTCTCGAATTAGAGGTCGCCAGAGGTCGGTGACTTCCGATTTTGAGGCTGTGGCCTCTACTGGGGCGAGGGCAAAACAAAGAGAGTTCTTTTTTGGGTAAGGAAAACAAAGAGAGTTTGAGTGCTGTAGAGTTGGAGAAACGGTATGAGGGAATAGTGGGGCGAATGGAGGGTCGTCGTGCTGGCTGTGACGGGCGGTGGTAGTGCGGTCACGTGACTTGTCGTGGCGGCGATAAGCGATGTGCCGACGAACGGAGAAGAGAGAAAGGGTAGGTCGTCCGTGTCTATGTTATGTGATGATAGGGGAGGGCTAAGGATGCACCGCCCAAAATGCCCTGCCTCGCTCCTTGTTTACTTTTAGCCATAAAGAATTATTTTATTTTGTTTTATTTAAAAAGTTTTTTGCACGAAATACTAAGAGGAAACAATTCCTCTTAAAATGTAAAAATGAACAAAATAATAATAAAACCCTAAGAACAATCTCTTCTTGCAAGTCTTACTTGAAAAGGAGATGCAAGTTTATAAAGTCCTCTGGGTAATTAATGTGGGACAATTGTTTTTCATGTGGTTTATCTTCACATTGTCTCACATTGACTAATTTGCAAAGGCCTGAGGTTGTTTGGCTCTGTAAAATCAACCCGTTAAAGCCATTCTTCTTCTTTATCACATCAACAACCACATTAGCTTATCGTGCCACATCACCATTCCCTAGTCTATGTATTTATTAACTATCAATTCCATACCATCGATTGATTAGACTATTAATGTATTTATCAAGACAAATCCATTTGACCCTTGTTTTTATTGTCTTTTCTCCAAATTTCAATTGATTTATATTACTTCATCCTAAATTTAAAGAGTGATTTTCAAACACGATTGAGAATTTCTCCATATCCCTCTTGATTCTCCGTATTTTTTGTAAAATCATCCCAAAAATACATCGATTTTGGTCATATTTTGGTCGAATTCGAACCGAACGATGAGAGTCAATTCCTCCGTCCCAGTCGACTGATGCTAGGTAAGCGTCGCCGAGATATTCCTCCCAGCAGGAGAAGAAACTGGTTTTGCTTGTACTCAAGTCAACCCGGGCCTTCCAAGTACACGACGTGGTCCAATCTCTTCAGGTCCCTTGTGTTGTCCCAACAACCCTCGAAAGAAAAAAAAAACAGTTTCTTTTGTGTTCAGTCATTATTCAAAATCAAAACCGGGAATGCTCATTGCTGTCGGACCTTCTCTCAGTATTCACGTCGACACTTTGACACTTTGACACTTTGACACTTAGTTGACTAAAGGGTTCTCTTTGTTTTGGGCTGTGAACATCACAATGAAACTTGCCGTGTGCAACTTAAAAAATCGAAATCGGTTGGTGATCTAACTTTTTTTTACCCTTATGAAGACCAATGTCTACTTAAAAAAATTAAATAAAGTTATGTACGCACTTGTCGAATAGCTTCTGCAATACACGGAGGATTCTTCCCTTGCCAATAAGATCTCTAAAGTATCCAATGGTGTTTTTGACTTTTGACTTTCATTCCGTTTTGGGTCACTACTTGCTTGAGATTCATTGAACGATCCAAGGACTGGTGAGATATCAAACGTAATGATCCTAGCTTTGGACTTGCAAGCCCACCCTAATTTGATTGCCTCTCTTGTTGTTTCAGGATAAATACACTAGAAGTACCGAGAGTTGTGTACGGTGCTCATTTTAATGCCAAAAATTTTCATTGGCTCATTTAAATGCCAAATTGAAGAAAAAACGATCACTCAAATGTCAACAGTGAAAAATTCCGGCCAAATTGATTACGTGGCATTTATAATTAAAATTATAATATGATTTGGCAGTTTTTATTTCAAAAGTTCAGTCCACGTGGCATTTCCATATGGTATGCTTGGCGTTGAAGTGATCACTTCAAACAAAATTTGACACTCAAATGATCATTTTAAACAAAATTTGGCATTTAAATGATCACTATTTACAACTTTAGACAATGTCATTTAGGTGTTATGTGCTGACTAGGCACACCGGTGAGTCATGTAGGACTGAGAAATTAATAAAATATTACCACAATTTTTTGCACTTCTAGTGTATTTACCCCCTGTTGTTTCTCGAATATTCTTGACAAATTGAGTAATAAGTATGAATATAACTTTAAAGTGAACCAAAATGAAGAAATTATCAAGAAAGAGATTTTTCTAATCATTATTATGATAAAAAGATATTTTGCACCATTTTCTTATATGTACATCTTTTAAGACTTAAAAAAGATAAAACTGGACAGAAATAGACTTCTACAACAAAAAGTTGCCGACTTCAACCCCCCTAAAAAAGAAGAAGAATAAAAATTTGATTCCTTGTATCCTTTATATTCACTTTTGCATCTAATTGAACTATTTTGTAAGATCATTGCAAACTATTTTGAGTACTTGAATCGTCAATGAAGGCTTTGTTTAATATTTAAATTTTCTGGCACTCCCCCTGAACACATAAGCCTGGACTTTGGTTTAAGATTAAGCTTGCAAATATACAACAATGAGGCAAATAAGTGGCCTAAAAATATATGAATTCAAGACATCCTGCTCTAGCATCATGACAGATGTTTCTTTATACATCATGGATTGCACATTCTATCCGGCCCACATGCACCACATTTTTGTCACCCTATTAAGAGTAGTCTAAGGCTCTTAACGTCCTTGCTAGAACTGTTGAAGATGAGATATTGCAGCACATAAAGAGCTCAAAGACTCCAAAAGAGGCCTAGGATAACTTGGCAACACTGTTCGCGAGGACGAATGATGCCAAGTTACAATGATTAGAAAACGAGCTCCTCTCAATTTCACAACAAAATATGACGACAAGTCAATATTTTTCAAAGGTTAAATCTATTTGTGAAGAAATTTCAAAGTTAAACCCTCGAAATGCCATCTCTAAGACAAGAATGAGAATAATGATGTGAAGGCTAGTATGAGAACTTAGAGGGGGGTGAATAGGTGTAAAAACAATTTTCCCCGAGTGAAGTGTGCAACTCAAATCAGCAATAGATTATGAGAAGCAAATTAGACTTTTGTAAACAAATCGAGTTACGATCAAAGTAAAAGAGGGTAAGGAAGAGAATAAGAACACAGGGTTTATAGTGGTTCGGCTTAATCCAAGCCTACGTCCACTCTTTTGCACTGACAGCCCACCGGCTGGATTTCACTATGAAACAAAAGAGTTGTTACAGTAAAGTTCTTCCTTGATTCCACAGTGTAGAGACTCTACTACACTTTCTCAAGGCCTCTCAAAGATATAGACTCTCTTTTGCGTACAAGATTTCGCTCAACAGTTTAATTGACTAAGAACAAGGAGCTTCAGATTTTGGAATTCTTCTATCGCGCACACACTCAAACAACTGGAACGTCTTCCTTATATACTCCTTTATGCCATCATACCCGTTGGCACTTACCAAAGGAATTCTTGCAATCTACCCGTTGGACAGAATCAATTAGGAAGATTCCGAGCTATTTAAGGAATATGACGATAGCCCACTAATCCTGCTCGCCCATATAATCAAGATCTAGGTTTCCATAAGTAGACCCTTCCAAGTATACCTCGCCAATCAACGGATCCAAAATCCCTTAATCAATCTTGATTTGAATAATGGATTCCAACATGCTGTATCCAGCCAAGAGATCTTCTCTAGTCAATAGAATCAAATTGTTAACGAAATATTCAGTTCTGGATAAGCCTTCTTCGATAGTCTAGAAACTGTCAATGAGGATAGACCTTGAGTCTTGAGTCTGGCAGTCCGGAGTCTTCAGACTTTGATGGAAGAGTCTGCAAGTCTTCAGACTAGACTGATGGAAACGGTTTGTCAACTTCAAAACACTCGAGGAAGTTTTCTCCAACAATCTCTCCCATTTTGATGGTGACAAAACTTTCCTACAGATTTGGATAAATTTGACCTGCAAAACATTACTCAAGCAAATATGGATATCTCACAAAAGATAAATGGCTTAGTAAAGATAATATTAAAATCTGCATCCACAGAAAGTAGGTTAATTCTGTAAATGAGCAAAGCCATGAGATATCAACAGTGCTTAAGATAAACAAACGTTTAAACAGTCAAACCCAAATCCAGTCCAAATCCAAACAGCCAAGCATAAAAGTCAAGTCAAGTCAAGACATCACAAAAATCAAGAGTTCAAAGTTCAAATCTGCACCACATCTCTCCCCCTTTTTGTCATCATTAAAAAGGTAGAGATGAAAAGAAAATGGAATTAAGATTGCTTGGGAACACGGACAAGCTGGAAGTCTCCCATTGACTAGACAATGCCTTCCAGCTTTTTCAAATCCTCATTCAGTTGCGCCACATCTTCACCCTTAGCATTTGCACTTGAAGAGCAAGGGCATGGATTTGATCATTCAAAGAAACCGAAGAAGCTTGTCCTGCATTCTGCAAGTTCTGAATTTCGTATCCCAGAGCATAGATTTGACCTCGCATTTCCAAAAGAACATCAAGCATTCTGCGAAAATCTGTTGAATTCTTAGTCTGAGTACTGACATCTGCACGATCAGACGGCGTATTGGCAGATGATGGCAAATCAGCATGGTCACGCAGATTGGGCGATGAAACATCATGTCCCTCCCTAGGAAATTGAGAGGCATAGATGTCCTCTGGATCTGCTGGAGAGCGGCTTACTCCTTCACTGGTGGCAGGAAATGAGGGCATACCTCTTTTCTCAGGATCTCCCCCTGTTTCCATGCCTTCAGGTGGAGAAAAATATTCCTCATGCTCTGCTCTTGCTTGTTCTCCTCTACCTTCTTCTTCTCCTTCCTCAATCCTTTCCTCCTTTGCTTCTTTCTCCAATTCTTCTCTCTCTCTAGTTCTCTGTTCTGTCTCATTCCTGTCCTGTTCCTGTCTCTCCGTTGATTCTAGAGCAGAACGACTCAAGTTCTTCGATGCCATTGCAGAAATGATGATATCATCCTCATCCTCTTCATCCTCAATGATTAGTGCTCTTCTTGTCTTGGATGGAGCAGCCATGGGCTCCTTCCCTTTCTTCTTTGCAGCCGGAGAGACTGGATGAGTCTTGACAGTAGTTTTCTCCTTGAATTGCTCCAACGCCTTGTTGAGTTCCTTCAGACGCATTTTAGAGACCATTTTCAGTCCCACCACCATTTGATCGCACTTTCGAACACAAAGAATCTGGGAAGGCTGAACGTTCAAATGTCTGAATAACTTGGTCACAAGTGCTGGGTAAGGAAGTTGACCTTTGTCCTTCACCATTGCTCTGTACATGTGGAACATAATAGTGTGTGGAAGAGAGAACTTTTTACCAGCATTGATGGGGTACATCAACTTTGCCTTCGAGTTTGAAACGTCGGTGTTTGAAGTTGATTTTGGTCTGAGACAGTTAATCACTATCTTGTGAAGCAAAATGTTGGACACATTCATCCTCAAATAGGAAATCTTCCCTTCCGTTGTTCTATCCTGAACAAGCTCTATCGTTGCACGAGCAATAGACACATTGATAGGTTGATATCTCCCTCTTTCAACCCTAATCACATTAGCCAGAGTATTCATGTCAACCACATAGTCCTGATCTCGAACACTGAAAGAGAACCTATTCGCATCCAAGAAACTAAGATTCGAATAGAAGTAAGCAGTAAGTTCAGCATGAGCTTTTGTTGTTTCAAAACAAAACTGTTCGAGTTGCAGAAGATTGAATTTTTCTCGCAGATTGACATTCACAAAGTCATGAAAATCAAAGTCCACCCTTCTAGGGTTTATCCGCCACGCTTAAGCAACTTAGAGTACAGTTGCCTGTGTTCCTCCAAGCAAAACAAGTCTGTCCTTTTGCTTCGGATTTTTGCCGCAACACCCATTCTCGGTTTAAACTGACTGTACATCCTATCATCGTCATTCCTATCAGGCTGACTCAGCCCTCCAACACGTGGATTGCTTGGGATATTTGCCAAAGCGTCTTCCGCCGACCCCACATGGGCAATTCCCAATTGTTCCATTTGTGCATAAAAAGAAAGTTTCATTTCTATACCCTTTGTCTTTCAGAAATTCATCAATGTAGTTCAACGGAGTACCACTCCTCTTCAAAGCATGATAAAGCTTGTAGGTAAAAGCGGGCTTAAGAGTTCTTACAGGTTCTGCGTCTTCGATGATTTCTTCCTCTTCTCAATGTGCAACATCCTGAGGTCTAGATGGAGGAGATGGACGCTGCTGAGAATGTTGTGGGCTCTGTTGCTGTCTAGGAGATTCTTCTTCCTCAGTGAGATCAAAGTGCGTAGGCCCCTCACGCATTTGCTGTGGTCCCCTGTTCGCGATCCTTGATGACTTTCTTTGAGACGACATCTTTCACAGTCTTTGAGAAATTCCAAGCTTGTTTCCCAAGAAAGATGAAATCTTTTCGAGGATTAAATAAGAAAAGAAGACAGAAATGGAAGATCTGTGCTCTCTTAGGGTTTTTGTGAGTAACACGAAGAAGAACCAGTAGTATATAAGGCAGTCGAAGCGAGGCATACGGAGCGTCGTAAAAAAAAGGAAATATAAAAATGCCTTTTAAAAAAAAACTGCCTTTTCAAAAATTAGATAACTATCATTTTAAAAATAACTTCTTTTTCGAAAAGGAAGGACTGCAATAATCATGGAAACTGGGAAGTAACATCAATCAATTTCGGATAGATGATCATACCTTTTCAAGATTTGATCCGAGAGATAAATTTCTAAAATAGAAATAACTTACAGTCTTAGATATTGATTGTCTGAGTCTGAGAGTCTTTAGACTTTCAGTCCCGAGTCTGAACTTCCTCAGACTTTAAGATATTGAGTATGGAACGAATAACTTCAAATTGATTTTTCTCCAAAGGCTTTATAAATATATCCGCCAGTTGATTCTTTGAATCAATAAACTGAATCGAAACTTCTCCATTTTGAACATGATCTCTAATGAAATGATGTTGAATCTATATGTTTTGCTCTTAAGTGAAGAACCAGATTCTTGGTGAGTGATTGCGCTGGTGTTGTCACATTTGATCTCAATGCAGGAATCTTCAATTCCAAAGTCTCTTAGCTGTTGTTTTATCCACAGAATTTATGAACAACAACTTCCAAGAGCTACATATTCTGCTTCTGCCGTAGAAAGAGCTAATGTACTTTGTTTCCTTGAAAACCAAGATACCGTCCTGCTTTCAAGTAGTTGATAGGTGCCCGAGGTGCTCTTTCTATCAACTCTGCATCCAGCTAGGTCTGCATCTGAATATCCAAGAAAAGTGAAGTCTCATTCTTTAGGATACCAAAGACCCAAGTTTGAAGTTGAGGCAATGTATTTGATAATACGCTTTGCAGCACTTACATGAGATTCTTTAGGATTTGCTTGAAATCTAGCACACATACAAACACTAAACAAAATGTTAGGTCTAGAAGCAGTTAGATAAAGAAGTGACCCAATGATACTCTTGTATAGCTTCTGGTCAACTTTCTTTCCTTCTTCATCTTTGTCCATCTTCAAAGAACTTGACATTGGTATATCAGTCTTTTTGCAATTTTCTAGTTCAAACTTTTTGACAAGTTCTTTAGCATATTTTTCTTGATGAATAAAGATTCGTTCCTTCAGTTGTTTCACTTGAAGCCCGAGAAAGAAGGTTAGCTCACCCATCATGCTCAGTTCAAACTCATCTTGCATAGATTTAAAGAATTTCTTGCACAGATTTTCATTAGAAGATCCAAAAATAATATCATTAACATAAATTTGAACAAGTAGAAAACTTTTGCTTTCTCTTTTGATAAACAATGTAGTATCTACTTTACCTTTGCCAAAGCCATTTTGAATTAAAAAGTTACTTAGTCTGTCGTACCAAGCTCGAGGTGCTTGCTTTAAACCATATAGAGCCTTTTTCAGTTCAAATATAGAGTCTGGTTTCCTTGGGTCTTCAAAACCGGGTGGTTGTTCTACATAGACTTCCTTTTGGATGAATCCATTTAGGAAAGCACTTTTGACGTCCATTTGAAATAACCTGAAATTCTTGTGACAGGCAAAAGCAAGTAATAATCTAATTGCTTCTAACCTTGCTACTGGCGCGTAAGTCTCATCATAGTCTATCTCTTCTTCTTGCGTATATCCCTTGGCCACGAGTCTAGCTTTGTTTCTTACGACTTTTCCTTTCTCGTTCATCTTGTTCCTGAAAACCCATTTAGCTCCAATGATGGATTTACCTTTCGGTTTAGGAGTCAATTCCCAGACATCATTGATGCTGAATTGCCTAAGTTCTTCTTGCATAGCTTCAATCCAGCCTTCATCAGTCAAAGCTTCTTCTATGCTTTTGGGTTCTATTTCAGAAATAAGAGCCACAGCACTAGACTCTTCACGCCTTTTGGATCTTGTGCGAATTCCTTCATTGATATTACCAATAATAAGATCTTTGGGATGACTGGACTTATGCTTCCAGTTGCTGGTTGATTTGTGAGACTGTTGTTCTTTTTCTTCATTTGAATCTTCATTGATCATCTGTTGCTTGTCTTCTGAAGTTTGAGTTGCTTTTGGAGATTTAGACTTTGTAGAGTCTGAAACAGGTTTAGATTCTTCAAGATGAGTGCGAATCGATTGATTTTGCATAAAGTCTTGAAATTTGACATTTATCGATTCCTCCACAGATTTAGTCTCTCTTTTTTTTTTTTTGTAAACTTTATAAGCTTTGCTTGTGACAGAATATCCAAGGAAAATACCTTCATCTGATTTTTCTTCAAACTTACCAACTCGATCATTTGCATTTTTCAATATAAAATATTTACATCCAAACAGATGAAAATATGAAACAATGGGCTTCTTTCCTTTGAATAACTCATAGGGAGTTTTCTCCAGAATATGCCTTAAAAAGACTCTGTTAATGATATAATACGCTGTAGAAACTACTTCAGCCCAAAAACGAGAAGAGATGTTACTTTCAATTAAAAGAGTTATAGCCATTTCCTAAAGTGACCTATTCTTTCTTTTTACGACTCCATTTTGCTATGGAGTGTATGGTGAAGAGAACATACACTGAAAACCAGATTCATCACAGAATTTTGTAAAGTCTTGATTTTCAAATTCACCTCCATGGTTTGTCCGTATACTTGAAATAACATACCCTTTCTCATTTTTGACCTTTTTAGCAAACTTTATAAAATAGGAAAATGTTTCAGACTTACTTGCCAGGAAATATACCCAAGTGAATCGTGAATAATCATCCACAATTACTAAACAGTATTTCTTACCTCCAATGCTCTGAGTTCTGGTTGGTCCAAAGAGATCCATATGCAAGAGCTGCAGTACATGATTAGTGGATACTTGATTTTTTGGTTTGAATGAGTTTCTTACCTGTTTTCCCAACATGCATGGTGTGCATAGATCAGACTTTTGGTATGTCAGATTGGGCAGTCCACGAACAAGCTTCTTTGATGAGATTTTGGCTGTTTGCTTCATGTTGATGTGCCCAAGTTTTTTGTGCCATAAGTTTGCTTCTTCTTGAATTGAGATTAGACATTGAGTTTCATCTAGTTTGATATCCAAGAGGTAGATATTCCCATGTCTTCGACCTGTGAAAGACTGAGAGGAGTCTTTACTGGTTCCTGAACATATTCCTTCTTGAAAGTTGATTTTGAAGCTGGTGTCGCACAGCTGACTGATACTCAGCAGATTGTAGTTGAGTCATTCTACTAAGGAAACATTATTGATCGTGAGTCTTCCAATCTTTACAGCTCCGTATCCCACAATTCTTCCTTTGTTGTTTCCTCCAAAAGAAACTTTTCCACCATTAACTTGAACGAGCTTTATGAAGCAATTTGAATCTCCTGTCATATGTCTTGAGCATCCACTATCCAGGTACCATTTGACCTTTTTCTTAGTAGTGACCTGCATTTGGAAAGAGACTCAAGCTTTCTTTGGTACCCATATTTTCTTGGCTCCATTAGTGTTAGTGTAATATACGGTCTTTGCCCATACCTTCTTAATAGGTTTCCAAACCATAGGACATTCTTTCTCAAAATGATCAGAGCTATTGCACTTAGAACATTTAAGAGCACTGCGACCTACTGGTTTTACAAAAATTTTCTGGAAATGATTTTTGTAAGAATCTCTTGTAGGTCTTTGCTTAATTCTCTCCTTTACTTTTAAAAAATCAATTAGAGGAATGGTTTCAGCAGTCATTCCTAAACCTGATTTGTTAAAGTAAGGTCTTTGTGCTTAAAGAATTTTTTTAAGTTTCTCAAATCCTATAGAAAATCTTTTAGAGATACTTGAGATATCATTTTTCAAGGATGCATTTTCTTTTGAAAGATTGTCTGCGATTTCTTTCATAGTAGTAACACTTTTGTCTAAACTTTTGACATTTTCTTTCTAAACATTTTCCTGTTATTTCAATGCAGAATTTTTCTCTTTTAAGTTTGGAAATCCTTTTGAGAGAAGTTTTGAGACTAAGACACAATTCGTCAATGTATCTAGAGACTTTAGTATGGATTTTCAAATTACTTACCTCGATTTCACTGTCTGAATCTGAGTCTGTCTCGAAGTCTAAATCTGAGTCTGATTGTGCCATGAGACAAATATTGGCATAATCTTCACCACTTTCCTCACATTCTATATCACTCCAAGTTTCTGCTTTAAGTGCCTTTCGATATTTCTCAGCTTTTCCTTTCTTTTTCTTCAGAATGGGACAATTGGGTTTGATGTGTCCCTTTTTCTTGCGTTCAAAGGAGACTACATCTTTATTGGATTCATCATCCTCAACTGACTTAGTCTGTTGCTTTTGAAAGCTTTGTTTCTTTGGATTGAATCTTCTCCCCTTTCTGTTTAGTTTTATGAATCTTCTTATCATAAGAGCAAGCTCTTCATCATCCATATCGTCTTCAGAATCTGTGACATCATAATCATCATTAGATTTTAATGCAATTGATTTCTTACCTTTAGGATCTTCATCTTCGTTGATTTGCTCCACTTCATAAGACTGAAGAGTCCCAACCAATTCGTCAACAGATAATGGCATGATTCTTTGTGTCTCCCTTATTAAGGTCTTTATGTGATTCCAATCCTTGGACAGTCCACGCAGTAGCTTGTTTACCTTCATAAGTCTAGAAATTGGTTGACCTTGATATTCAAGACCATTCACGATTTCTGTAAAACGACTAACATGTCAGTGATAGATTCTCCTGATATCATTTTGAATGCTTCGTATTGACCGAACATAATGTTGATTATGGTTTCTTTCACTCGATCAGTTCCTTCATAAGTGATGTGTAATCTATCCCAGACTTCTTTAGCTGTTTCACAAGAAGATATTCTGTTATATTTAGTAGGAGATAATGCACAATATAAAGAATAAATTGCTTTTGCATCAAGAGCTTGTCTCTTGGTTATCTCTTCTTGAGTCATTTCACTAGACTCAATGGCTTCTTTTCCTCTTTCTGAGACTGGTGCAGCTTTAGGAATGATTCCTTTGTTTACCACATCCCATTCCAGATGATCCTTTGATCTTAGGAATGCCTTCATCTTGTTTTTCCATATGTTGTATTCCTTTCCATCAAAATAAGGCGGTCTGGTATTGCGTTGCCCTTCAACCAGTCTTGGAGCCAACATATTAGCCATGGATCTTTAACTCTGAAGTAAAACACTTCAACTTAAGTGAGTACACAGGCTCTGATACCAATTGTGAAGGCTAGTACAAGCACCTAGAGGGGGGTGAATAGGTGTAAAAACAATTTTCCCCGAGTGAAGTGTGCAACTCAAATTAGCAATAGATTATGAAAAACAAATTAGACTTTTGTAAACAAATCGAGTTACGATCAAAGTAAAAGAGCGTAAGGAAGAGAATAAGAATATAGGGTTTATAATGGTTCGGCTTAATCCAAGCCTACGTCCACTCTTCCGCACTGACAGCCCATCGGCTAGATTTCACTATGAAACAAAAGAGTTGTTACGGTAAAGCTCTTCCTTGATTCCACAGTGTAGAGACTCTACTACACTTCCTCAAGGTTTCTTAAAGATATACACTCTCTTTTGCGTACAAGATTCCGTTCAACATTTTAATTGACTAAGAATAAGGAGCTTCAGACTTTGGAATTCTTCTATCGCGCACACACTCGAACAACTGGAATGTCTTCTTTATATACTCCTTTATGCCATCATACCCGTTGGCACTTACCAAAGGAATTCTTGAAATCTACCCGTTGGATAGAATCAATTAGGAAGATTTCGAGCTATTTAAAGAATATGACGATAGCCCACCAATCCTGCTCGCCCATACAATCAGGATCTAGGTTTCCATAAGTAGAACCTTCCAAGTATACTTCGCCAATCAACAGATCCAAAATCCCTGAATCAATCTTGATTTGAATAATGGATTCCAACATGATGTATCCAGCCAAGAGATCTTCTCCAGTCCATAGAATCAAATTGTTAACGAAACATTCAGTTCTGGATAAGCCTTCTTCGACGGTCTAGAAACTGTCAATGAGGATAGACTTTGAGTCTTGAGTCTGGCAGTCCGGAGTCTTCAGACTTTGATGGAAGAGTCTGCAAGTCTTCAAACTAGACTGATGGAAACGTTTTTTCAGCTTCAGAACACTCAAGGAAGTTTTCTCCAACAAATGATAATTCATGGATTAAGGCCAGAATATAATGGTACTATTACGACCACCCGTGAATGGGTAAGCAAGCCAACTCTAATTGAGTTGGAGAATATATTAGCCAACCAAGAGGCCTTAGATAGGGATATGTCTAATGTCTTGGTTAAGGACAATGAAAGTGCCCTATT
Organism: Eucalyptus rudis; assembly: GCA_019915205.1. NCBI lineage: Eukaryota > Viridiplantae > Streptophyta > Magnoliopsida > Myrtales > Myrtaceae > Eucalyptus > Eucalyptus rudis. The sequence continues at coordinate 4,399,836 of JAHMTN010000120.1, forward strand.
TAGTAATAAAAGAAGGTTCAAGGGCTAGAATAGAAATAAAGCAGGCGCAAGAGATGGCAAACCATGGAAATGTCATGGAGATTGGCGGAGGCAACCAGAAGAGAAGGGTTATCAGCTGGGGGGGAGCTCGTCAAGATCACGAAAACAATGACAATGAAGACAAGAGCAACAAAAGGTGTAGCAACGGAGCTACATTTGTGGCAAGGTAGGACATATTGCTAGAGTCTGTTGGAATAGGTGGGAAGAAGGAAATGTCGTCATTGCTTGCAAGAAGGAGATTGAAAGCGAAGAAGAATGAGACTTTCAAGCGCTTGTTGTAGTGAAGGATCGAGAAGAGCTTGCAACCGCTTGTATAATTGAGTTGGATAAATCGACAGGTTCTATCACGACCCTGAATAAGAGCAAGCCAAGGGAAAACTCGAAGAAGCAACTAACAATGCAAACAAGCAATAGTGAAAGGAAATTGCAAGAGATGCAGGAGATGATAAAGAAGCTGAAAATTGAGAAGGAAAAGATGGAGAATATGTTGAAGAAGAGGGACGAGATGCTGAGACAGAAGGACTGAGAGCTCAAGGAAAAAGAAAGAGAGCTAGAGAAGTTCCAATGTGAGTTTAAGAAGTTGCAGAAGCTTAAGGAATTCAAGTCCTCTGTGAAGTTCCCAATTGGTCAGGTCGGGAGAGACAATGAACAAATGAAGGAGAAAATGAAAGGCTTCTTTGAGAAAAGGAGGCCATCTACAACGTACATCCCATGGTGCAAGGAGGATCAATATAATAAGATGAAGGAGAATAAATCCTTTAAGAAAAAGGATGAAGATGTCTCCATTGAAGTGCTTCGTATGGGATTGAATTGATTGAAGCGTGAAATGAAATTTACGAATGAGAGGATTGATTGAATGAGTTCCAATCTCAAAATTCTTATAAGAGATATGTCGAATACAAAGATCAAATTGAGTGAGATGAAGGAAAAGGAGACTAAAGCACAAGTCGAATTGACACTGCAGAAATCCAAGCTTCACAAAGATCAATGGAAAGTCACAATAGGAGAAGCAACTGGAGATAGAGCCATAAAGCCATCCACATGTGAGGAAGCTTCGCAAGGTGCGGAATGGAAGAAGAAAGTCAAAGAGTTCGAAAGTAATATTGGCACAGCTACTATACTAGATCTGCATTGAGAGAGAGTAGTCGGTGAGGGGAAGTGTTAAGAGAGTACCGCCTCTCTCTCTCCTCTAGATTTTTCCATCTCTGGATTTCTCTCCCTTTAGACTTTTCCAACAGCCGTTATATTTGACCAAAGCAACGTGCAAGTTGGCATTGGTAAGTTGCTATAAAATATTAATATTATAAGAGATATTTAGTGTGGGAAGTCAATGAATGAACCGACTTTACACCCAATAAATAGGGGCTCTTGCCCCTTGTGCGTGAGTGTAGAGTGTAGGGGTCTTGTGGAGTAGTGTGTGTTGAAAGGAGTGAAAGGAAAAAAGTTGTAAGGTTGGTGTAGAGTGGGTGGCGTGAAAAGAGGGATAAGACGAAAGAAGAGAGGCCCCACGAGTAGAGTGAATAAGAGATAAAGAGAGAAAAGAGAGTAGTCCATCTGTGAGAGTAAGAAAGAGAAAAGTGTGGGAGTCTTTGTTTTGTGAATATTTGTCGCGACCAAATTTTCGGGTGCACCATAGGGTTTGGCTAATGAATTGCTAAACCTAGACTTAGCTCGGGCTCTCCCAAGACCATACCAATTCGCGACTTAGGTTCAAGTTCTTAACATGCAATTGATTTTTCAATTAGGAGTCGCCACTAATCTATTTTTGGTGGGTCGATTAGAAACCCAAGCAAAGTAACGAGAGATTTACTTTACTCCTATGAACCAGAGATTTATGAGTTTGGGGACTTTGTTACGCTAGATTTCTTTAACGCCCTTTCGTTACCTTTCTATTTTATTTCGAAAAATGTTTGGCAGGCAGCTTGAATGGATTTTAATTTATCTCCCTAACATGTGAAGTTGTCATGCGGGTACGCAATCCACCAATTTAACACCCAAGGAAAGCAAATAAATAGAAAAAATGCAGGGACTTACCTCGTAGCAACGAAAGCATCTATATTGTTAGAGCATAATTCACATCAACAGTCCTAGATAATAATTTCTACTTAACACGCAATCACTCAATTTTTGTTTTCACTTTATTTAATGAGAATCAAATCTATATGCAATGCAATGTTACTAATTTAACATGAAACGATATAGCATATCAATATGACCTAAACTATATGAATAAGTAAAGTAATTTTTTTTGTGTTTTCTTAATTAACATGCAATAATTAAATATGCAATCTAAATTAACCAAAATGACCTAATCCTAATGTCAGACAATTTCTAATTAAATGAACCTAGCAACAATCACTAAGTGATGTGCATTTCATGAACCTAACGCTATATGACATGCACATGTTTTTTTATTTTCTTAATAAACATGCAATCTATCCTAATATGCAATGATGTGCAAAGAATGCCCTAATTCTAATTTTTTATTTATTATGAAATTCCAAATTTAAAAATGCCAAATAATTAAACATGGAATTTAAATTAATGAGAAGAAAATATGATATCCTAAATTAATGTTTTTGGTCTTTTTATTTAAGAAATTCAAAATAAAGTTCCTATCCTAAACATGCAACATAACCTTAAAACCAGTAATATCCTAACATGCATTTAACTTAACTCAAATATTTTTTTTTTGGGTTTTTCCTTTACGGGAGCAATCAAATAAAGGCATCGAGAACAGCACAGCAACAAATCAAGCAAGATATCATCCATGTCCATTTAATTGTGGAAATAAATTGACGAATCGTATCTCGCACATGAGATCGGATCGGCCAATTTTTAAATAAAATCATGAATCGTATCTCGAGCGTGAGATCGGATTGGTGATTTTTCCGTGCGATTGCAGGTTGTATTTCAAGCATGAAATCGGACCGTCAATCATATGCACGTTGCGAAATTAGGAAGATTTCCTAATCTAGAAGGGTACTTGAGTTTATGGACACCACCTCGACGAAATTTTCAGAAATCAAATTAGATAAAATTCTTACCTAATCCGAATATTGGCTTCCAAATTTGGACTTTGCGCAATCGGACTGGGATCGCAATCGGGAATGGCGGTGCCTAGTGATCGATGAAGTGTTCACGTGGTGATTTGGCCGCAATGCTCAGCGATTTGGGCCATGGAAAGGCTTGCGGGCCTCGGTGTTGGAGTTGCTCAAGGTGGACCCGTGCTATGGACAGCCGGGCATCGGCATGTCCAGAACCGAACGAGAATCCGAGCCCTTTTAGACTTCTCTTTATATCTGTGCACCAAGATCTATGGTGGAGGATGATGACTCAGTGGAGATTCCCGGCTCACTTCCCCAGGTTGTCTTCTTATAATACGCCTGCTATGTGTACTCTCCTCAAGGTCCAGGCGGTGGAGAAATTTTGACTGGCTTCGTTCGCCTAATTCGATCGTAATCTTCTCCTGTGGAGAGAGAGAGACCGTAGGGGCTATTGTTGGTGAAGACGCCAATTGCGGAGAGCGATACAAAGACTTATAGCTTCGGGATGCAGGGTACTGCTCGATCAGCTGGTGTTGTCGTCAAGGGGATAGCTGACTTGCAACTACAGGAGGGCGATGCACGGTGTCCGCTCACGCAGCAAACAGCGTGGTGGATGGCGAGGGCGAAGCGAGACCAGCATCTCGACCAAGGGTTGGCCACGCTAGTCCCCTCTCTCCTCTCAATTGTGGCCGTGTAATTTAATGTGTGGCCCGTGACTGGCACCACAATCAGCGGGTTGTCATGTAATGCAGGGGTCAACACTTAGGAAAGGCTTCTCATGTCTTTCTCCAAAGGACGAGGGGATGACCTGCAACACAAAAATTACGAGGAAAGAAAGTCCTCGTTGAAAGCCTAGCAGCAAGACTTCACCTGCCAACGCGAATGGCCTGCACAGAAAAAGAAAGTGATATTTTTATCCTTTTTATTTATTTGCTCTTTATGTGCCCCTCTTTCTCTTCATTGGCGGGCTTCATAAGAACGGTGATTCGCCGGTACTGCAACTTCTCGGTTTGGAATGGTCAGGCTCGAGCTTGGACAGCAGCTCGCCGTTATTGCTAGGGATTCCGCGATGGCTTAACAGGCCGTATGGATGTGGCTCACGTCGGGGAATGACAGCTCGGATTCAGAGGAACGTTACGGCTGCAACAGGATCGCCATGGTTCATGGGGGTGGAACTTGACGTCGAGGCAACGCAGGCAGCAGATCCATGACAGTGAGCGGCAGCGGTGGGTCGACAACGAAGGGTTCAGGCGCAGTGCAGCAGGCAACGATATGGCAACAGCACGGCGCTGGCAAGGGTGGCGCGTCCTGGTGCACTCGGAACAAAGAATGATGAAGTGCAACAAGCCTGGAGGTTTGCGAATCCAGTATCTTCGTAGAGTGGTGGCCAGCAAGCAAATTGGACGATCACATGGCTGAGGTAGGTCAAGCACCGAAGAAGAAGACCATCCTTCGTGCTTTCTCTCTCTCGTCTCGATTCTCAGGTGTGTTTGCCTTCTGAGATTCTGAATTGCCGCCCCCCTACATACGGCCGTGTGTATCGATATATGTGGCCTTCTCTATAGTGCTGTGCGATGGTCTTATTTATACTGCTGACCCCCTTATATATTCTTGTCCTAATCTTTCCCCGGTTGGTTGATTCCATGCGAATATTTTATTCTATTGTGTGCGTTGATATCAGCAAAAGAACTCTTTCCCAAGCGGTGGATGAATTGTTCGAGGAAAGAAATCTCATGTGTGAAAAACGTCAAAATCTTCTTTCCTCCCTTTCCACTTGCTTTGTCCGCACGATTGTATTTTTCTTGTTTTATTTGCCCATACTTGCACATATAATGCCATGGTTACATATGAAGAGCATGTATGCTCAATTTTTCAAGATTTTAATTCTTCTCTTCCATCAGCAAAGATATTGGTCCAAAGCGTGGATTTTTGCGTAAACCCATCATATATTCAGCTTATATTTGCTGCACCCTTCCTCTTAAGGCCAAGAATTATAAAGAATATGCTCTCTTGATTTCAGAATTCTTTTCAATTTAAATCACTGATTTTCAGCTATGCAGACTTGATGGGCTTAACTGAATTTTGTGCTTGTGCTTTTGTGGGCTCCATTAAGTTCGAGACCATTCACTTGAGTGTCGCCGGTCCAATGCAATGATGATAAACGCTCCTAAAACTATATACTATGCAACTAAGTTCTAATATTTTTTTTAGGGGTTAAAAATTAATCCCTATTTTTTTAATGTGATAAATGAATAAACGGGTCACCAAAATTTAGGTGTCAACAATATTACAGGAGCTAGTTTGCTTCGAGTATTGTGTGTGGTGTGAGAAAATATGAGTGTCGAACACTTGGAGTGCTAAAACTTGGCATGGAGGGATACTTAAATGCCAAAAGTTAGGAAAATGACACTTAAGTACCAAAATCATAGCAAAATGGATCACTTAAGTGCCAACGATGAGAAACTCTGACCAAAATGCTGACGTGACGATTTTCAGGCGAAGTAAGTGCAAAATGACGTCGTTTTGCACGCTAGCTTGGCTAGACAAATGCAAAAACGACGTCATTTTACTGCTGACATGGTAAAATTATATAAAAATTAATTAAATTCAATTTAAAATTAAATTTATTTAAAAAATTTAAAAAAATACAAATATTAGAAAAAAAAAAGAGCCAAGGGAGGAAGAAGGCGGCTGAGGGCTGAGCCTTCGCCGCCGCCGCCTCCCTGTCGTCATGGGGAAGGGCTGGCAACAGTGAGGGGGAGGGTCGGCCGAGGTCACCAAGCCCTAGCCAAGGCCCGACGACCTCGGCTGACCAGCATCGAGGGCCTGCTAGCCCTTGCCCAAATCTGGGGCGAGGGTCGGCAGCCCTCGTTCGGCCGGGCCAAGGGCCTTTGCCCGTTGGGGTCGCCAACACCCCCCCCACCCCCCCGCCCCCAATTGCAAGCCCTTGCTGACGACGACGGGGAGGTGGTGGCGGTGGGGGCTCAGCCCTCAGCCGCCTTCTTCCTCCCTTGGCTCTTTTTTTTTTTAAATTAATTTTTTATAATTTAATTTAATTAGTTTTTCTATTAAAATTCAAATTCACACCAAAACGACGTCATTTTTATGATTCTTTACTGAGTCAGCTCTTCGGCGAATCATGTAAGTGAGAAAAATAATAAAAATTGTCACATAAGATTTCTGACAAGGTTCGCCAGAAGTGGCACTTAAGTGTTACTTTCCTAACTTTTGGCATTTAAGTATCCCTTCGTATCAAGTTTTGGCACTTGGGGTTTACTTTTTCGGAGAAAATATTGTAATAGTGAAAGTCATATTTTGTGGGTTATATATATATATACACACACACATATATATATATATATATATATATATATATCATGTTTTTGCAAAACTCAACATGTCATATTCGTCGGAAACTGCATCTCTGGCGAAACATTGGACAGTCAATAACCCGTGAATTTCTTTTCGAATATCAATAGATTTGTTTCTTTAAATACTAAATGAATGTAAAATAGATGATCTTCTAAAGCAAATATGTGATCCGATTGGCCATTATACTCAAAACAAAATGACTGGCCTATATTGCATCGTCACTTGTTGGGAGTGATGGTGCCGTTCTCCTAGCACCATTCCAAAATAAAAAGGTTTAATATAATGAAATATCTCAAACTGGTACATGCGCACCATATATATCCTCGGTTGGCTTCCATCAAATATTATCGTTAAATTGCTAATGTGGATGCCACGTAAATCCACATGGATCAATTAATAGATTAATACCACGAAAAACATTAAACAAATATATTTGTGACAAATTTATTATAAATTAATTTTTAGGTTATCAAAGTCTCTAAATTTGTACACTCATAACATATTTACCTTCCCTAAACTGTCATCAAAATTTACCATTCAATTATGATTTCCATTAGCTTTCGACAAATTGTCACAAGTAAAATTATGGTCTTACCTGCATAATGAAATGCTTCAAAGTAGGTGTTATGCTAAATGTTTAGGTAAAATCATGTCACTTGTGGCCATAATTTTATGCTTCGAGGCACTTGTATATTTTTGCAAAATTGTGTCACTTTGCGTGAGGACCATAGTTTGGGCTTCGAGGCAAAATATGGAAATTGTGCTCGACAAGTTTATGCTAACTGGAAAAATCTATGCAAGGTAAAAGCATTTAGGAATTAGTTTTCGAAAGCTACATATTTGAAAAATGGTGAAATGGTCTAGGGAACCCCAAACTATACAAGTGCCCTGAAGTAGTCCTCAAATAATTATACGGAGAAAATTATGGTCTCCGTTAGCTACCGTTAAATCGTCACAAGTAAAATTCTTACTTTTTCTTAGCTTCCCTCAAATTTCACCTAGATTTATCAAGAAAAGTTATCACCTCAAATGCTCACTACTCACTTTTGAATGGGGTTTAGAAGTTTTACAATTACCGGACAACACTTGTGAAAAGACACTACTTATACTCATCTTGAAGAGGGAGTATCGACAAAAGGTTAAGTAAAACTCGCAAGGGCTTAATGCATCATTAATGTTCTTACACAAGATGCCACATGTATAAGAGGCACAAGGATAGAGATGGCTTTGATAGCTCTGTTAATACCTGATTTTTAGTCAACTCTTTGACCAAAAGTCAAACCTTGGTCAAAAATGAACTTTTTACCCAAAAAAATTCCACTTAGTTTTAATTTCACTTTTTTCAAATCAGTTTCTTGAAATTCAAAGATTCGACCAAAGAATCAACATTTTAGGAAAAGTCAACTAAACGGTTGACTTTTTTGTCAAATATTTGACCAATGAATAAAAATAAAAAATGCACAAAATACATTTCTTTTAATGCCAATTTGACTTTTGTGTCAAAAGTTTCACAAAATTCGATTAAGAACCTTGATTTCTGAATTTTTCAGTTTTAAGTTCTAAATCGACCAAAAATAAAAATACTTTTATTCTAATCATAATTAGGTATAGTCCATTCTTTGACATTTGCTTTAGGGACTATTTGAAATCTGTTTGAGTATTCAATTTTGTGATTTATCGAGTCAAAATATGAATGGCTATTTTGAGTCCTAATTCGGGGACTAAAATCAATCATTCATAACTTGCAAATGGACGATTGTTTCTTACTCATTTTCTTAAGATAAGTCCAAATTCAAGATCGATTTTGAAAAATTCACATAAGAACTCATCAATTTGAAGAATTTTATCATCCCAGGCATTAGAAAATCAAGCAATTAAGCTTCAATCAACAAAATTCGAATTGACCCATTCATGGCTATGGTTTAATTTCATGAATCTAGGTCCAATTTTAATATTAGGCTTAGATCCATTTTTGACCTTAGCTCGAGCACTCCAATTCAATGTCAATTTGGATATGATAAGTGATCTTACATATGGGTAGCTCATTAAATAGGGCAATTGCGATACTAATTGAGTTTAATTTTAATTAATTTGCAATTTTGCTCATTTAATTGTAAATTTTACCATTTTAGCCCTTTTGGCCCAATTCAAAGCACCCATGGTTGCGACTCATTTTTTTCCATGATAATCATTCAATTAGGTTAATAAAAGACACCTAGATCACGTTCATAAAGTTTGATTAGCTTAATTGTATCTTAATTGGTCAATTTCTTCATAAAACGGATAAAATTCCTTTTCGATTTGGTTCTTTAAGGGGTCAAATTGCATACATTTTTGACCCACAAGGTTCCCAAGTGGACAAAATAGTGGGAACTAGACCAAACCAATCAAGAACTGGTCAAAATCCGGCCGAATCAGACCAACCCGGTTCGGCCTATTTGATTGGCTGCCGTTGGGATTGGCCGATTTAGGCCCTTACCGGTCAGTTCTTTGCCTTCGACCACCGGTACTGGAACCTTCTTAATCCCAATTTCACTTCTACACCTTTAATTTCCCAAACTTTTATAAATTGGTCATTGAATTTCTTCAAATTGCAAATTAACCCCTAATTAGACATTTTGATGCAATTCCCAATTTTGGCTTGGTTTTTTGCAAATCAAACCCACTATATCAATTACCCAACACCTAGAGATCATGATGGAGCCTTTGAAATGGATTTTTGACCATTGGATCAAGATTTTAACCGTCGGGTCAAACCGACGGCCAAAATCGCTTAATGTGGGAGTATATAAATGAAATCTCTTCTATTTTCAGGAGGTTCATTTTGCACGATAATTTTCTCTCTCCTCAGTCTCTCTCTCTCTCTCTCTCTCTCTCTCTCTCTCTCTCTCTCTCTCTTTTCTCCCTCTAAATTCCCGCCCAAACAGATCGCACGCTTTCTCTCTCTAGGTTTGGTTCATCTCTTCGACCGGTCTCGTTCTAGGCTTGAACCGGCGGTCGCCGAAGCTCCCAAGCCTTCAAATTGCTGATAATCTACAGTAGCAGAGGTCTTTGACCTTGCTGTGGACAGCGGAGGTTAGATCGGTGGCCAGATCTTCACCAGCGGCCTGATCTTCACCGGCGAGTAAAGGTCGGTCCATTTTGGACCGGTTCTTCCATTTTTCCTTGAGCCGATGGTTCGATTGATCCCGATCTGAGCCGTAGTGACCTAATCTACATTCTTGGAGTCCTGATTGTGATCCGGCAGCTTGATCCAATTGATCATGATAAAAATCGACGAAAATCGAGACGAAAAGTAACGACTCAAAACTTGAATCCGATGAAGCAAGATCGAGTTAGTTGATCGAGGCTAAGATTCAAGATTAGGAGCTTTTACATGCTTAAGATTGATGAGTATGAATGCTGAAATAATTTGTTAATGATTTGAATGATGATTATGATTTTGAGCCTAATCTGTGATTTTCGTAGGCCTGTACATAGGTCATTATTTTGGCCAAAACAAGGTCCAAAACGACCTCATTTCAGCTCAAGTCTTCTAGGATTAGATAATAGACATCCCGAGCTTCGAAACAATAGGTTGCACGTCCTAATGGAGTGTCGTTTGATCCTCGAAAAACACATTCGAAGATTAATGATTATGCAGTAGTTTAGGTCTTTTTCAATTTTGATTTTGTTCCACCTTCTGGCTTTGTTATTTTTGTGCCTACTTTCATGATCGTTTTGTCTGCATGAGTTTTGTTCCAAATCATCTTATACATCTTTTGTAATTTTTTCATGATTTTTGGATCTGTTCAACCAGGTCAGATCTACTTAGATCTAGACTTAGGTCAATCTATTCCATATTGATATCTAATTTTTCTATTTTTGTGCTGATTTTTGTGTTGAGTTCTAGAACAACTTTTCTGTACAAAGTTGCTCGGACAAGTGTTGTGCATATTATGTATTGTTTTCAAAATTTTTAGACATATTTAGTTTGGTTAAAATCGCTTAGATCTGAAGATAGGTCAATCTGTTTTGCATTAGTCCGAGATTTGTTTTGATGAAATTGAGTCCATAAATGCACATATTTGGTCTCAAATTCTTCATGAGAGTTAAAATACATGATATATATGTTCAATTGATGCATACTTTGCAAGGTTTTACATTGACAAAATGAGTCAATTGCATGCATTAGAATAAAAGGTACTGCAGCAATATGTGTTGAACATATAGATTGATCTGTTTTGCCATTTTTGTCACGATTCATGTGATCTTAATTGAGTTTTGATCTCTTAATGAGAAATCTTCATCATCGTATTCTTTGTATGTGAGATTTTTTGTAGGATTTATGCATGTCTTGAGGATGGCTAAAATCATGCTTGTTATGTAAACTTAATGCTGAAATGAAACATTGTCATATGTGCACATTTCCATGCTTGTTTAAGTCATCTAAAGATCAAATCTTACGATCATGCCTTCTTGATGATTGAACCGCAAGTTGTTCATCATCATGTCATGCATGTTAAAAAAAAATTTCATTGCCAAATTGTCATTAGGTATTGCCCAATTTTGCTGTCCTTACACACTTGTTCTGAAATTTCCTGATATAAACATGATTGTGATTGCTTAGTTAAACCTTTTAGGTTAGTTTGTGCATAAAATTAGGTCATGCCATCTCCATGAAAATCGTTCTAAATGCTTTGATATTTGTTGTTAAACAATCGGCCTTTTCTAATTACATCTTTCAAAAAAATGCTTAGGTGCATGTGATGTTTTCCCAAAAAATAACAATTTCTAAAAAAAAAATTTCTCCAAAACTCGATTTACCTTAAGGAAAAATCGTGACTTGGACCACATTCAAAATGCCTGCGACGCTTGTGAGTGCATTCATGTGAGCCTCGGGCTAGCTTTGGTAATTGAATGCATCCTCGCCACAACCACACCTACCGCTCACGTTCCAAGGACCTAAGGCAAGTGGTGGTCCTATTATTCTATATTGCGTGACGATTTCATACTCGCATGTCCGCTTTAGGATCGACTAGAGTCCGGGTTCAAATATGGTTGGCAGTTTGGAATTAAGTTTGTTTGTCAATCGGGATTGAGTTGGACGACAAACGTGTGTGAGTTTCTGTAGGAGGTCCAGTCTGAGTGTGCTACTGTTTGAGTTTGAAATGATGCAACATCTAGACGGTACGGGAATAAATAGACTTGTCCTTGGCGAATTGAGCTGAATTTATTGTCGAATTCTCTTGTGTGCGTGTGACAACCGTCGACACAGTCGACACAAGTCCGGATTTGCGTGGTGATGGTGGACCAAGCTACCCGCCGTTTAGAGGGTATGGAATTTTGTGGGTTAAAGTCAGGTAGACAATCCTATCCTAGTTCAGCCTTGGTCTAGCTTGAAGTGTGCGATGCCTAGGGGGTACGGAGTGTTTGGGGTCATCCTAGGTGAGTTCAAATTGGATTCGACGTATTTCGGCTTAAGGTTCGAATGCTAGAAACCTTAAGCGAGTTGTCGGAATCGAGTCGAACATTGAATGGTACAAACCTCGATTTGATGGTCGGTTTCGATTTAAGCGTCCATAGTAGTTTGGGTTAGACGCGCATGATGGCTTTAATAAAACCTGTTAGGTGCTGTACCCTGGATGAAACTGATATTAATGTTGTTGGACCCTTGTGGCGACGATGCCCAGAGTGTTGGGTTGCCTGGAGGGTCGTCAAAACGATGCCTCTGGATGCCTGGGGACAGTGATGAGCCCTAAAGGTACCCCGAGTGTCGAGATGCCTAGAGGTGTGACGTAATATGCTCCGAAGGCCCGAGGACTGAAATATGAAACCAGAGGTCCTCGTGACGCCAGGTGGGGTGCGAGATGCTTGAAGGTGTGACGTAACACGGATGCCCGGGGACTGAAATATGAAACCGGAGGTCCTCGTGATGCCAGTTAGGATGTGTGATGCCTGGAGGGATGCAAACACGGGTCCCTCTAGAAGATGGTGATAGTTAGAATTAAAGTCAAGTTGATTATCGAAGTCGTTCTAAATGTTGATTTAGGTTTTGGCATGTTATGTTGCATTATCCTTTTAGAATCATGATTATACGAGTTTTGTCGTATCTTTCTATATTGCATGTTTAGAATGTCGTCGATTAAGTAGCGGTAGAATTGTCTAATATGGTTTGACAGGCTTCCATATGCTGAGTAATCGTACTCACCCCCTTGTGGGACTATCATATTTCAGAGACGTAGCCATGCTACTCTAGCCCGCGTCTTCCACCATGCTTTATGGCACCCCCATAAACCTCACCTGGGATCAGGTGAAGCAAGTGAACCTTGACTTCCCGGATGTTATGTCGACGGTTTGAGTGGGGTCAAGTAGGAGTACCCGGGGGAGGATGGTGTCATTTTTGGACAACCAGGATATGATGTGAAAACGACTGTGTAAATAGACTACAGGATGGTTGGACAAATTTTGGTCTAGCCAAAAATAGGAACTTTTTGGCCTATATGTACCGACAGGAGTCGTCTAAAAACATAAATAAATAAAAGTGTCTTGTTAGTATTTTGGTTGTGTTGATCTAAGTTGTGATGGGATAGTCGATACCCGTTTCCGCAATGAGGTATCCCGCAATGAAACAAGCGCAAGGACTAAGGAACGGTGTGGCGGACCCTAAAGGTCGAGGGTCGTCATAGCCCACCCCTTACAATATTTCACCTAAATTATAATCATTTTGTTGAACCTGTAATACATGCTTCCGTAAGTAGCTTTATCCACCATTGATATAGCGATGGATGATAGAGTGGATGGTAGTAGCTATCAATTTGCACATGTGGTATTACGATGGAAATATTTACGTATTAATAGAACATATGCAATTCCTACAAATAAATAATGAGACTGTTTATATTTAAGAAAAATGTTTAAAAGTCCTAAACCCATTGTGCAACGATCAATTTAATCGTAAACTGTTTTAATTTAACTAATTTAGTTTTAAACCTTTTGACGATTTATCAATCTAGTCTTTCCTACAAATTTGACCAAAAATTGATGATGTGACAATCTAATTAGCGCCAACAATCCTAGGTGATATAATCAATTCTAACATAAACAATTTTTGTAATTTCTTGAAACTTTTTGAAATTTTTTTTCCTATTTTCTTTCACTGGTCATTGAGACCTTGGCAATGGCGAGCAGAGGTCATTGGCCATATGCAAGGGCAATGATGTGAGGCAAACCAAGCCAACACAAGGTGACTGTTGACACATAATTTTAGCAAATCTAGGAAAATAAAGAAAATAAAAATTGTATTAGAACAAATAAAAAGGAAAAAATGAAAAAAAGGGGGGGAATTGATTTGATTGATTATGCATGGAAATTTGAAATTTTGATGAATATTCGGATTTTGTTAAATGCAGATACAATTTAAAAATCAGGTGAATAAAGAGCGAGAATTTTTGCAAAATGGAAGAAATCTGAGCAAAATCGAGCTAATTGCGAAATTATGCTATGATTTATGGCTTTGACTTAATGTGACTGGGGATGGAAACTTAGAAAATGCCATACAAAGCGGCCGTCTGGAATCATTATAAAAGAGAGGTTCATTTTTCATAACTAGGGGGGATTTTTGGAAAAAAGGAGAGCAAATTCGAAGAGCAAAAGTTTTTGTGAGAAAATCCAACAAAGAGAGAAAAAGAAAAAAGAGAAAGTAAAAAAAGGGGGTTTGACAAGCGTGCAGGAGGGAAAATGTGAGAAGACTAGCGACGTGACGCGGAAAAAAAAAAGCATCGGTTCGTCTTCCTCGTCCGGCAGCCCGCACATCCGGCGACCAGTGCTTGTCCCGCCGGCGACCCGCGCGTCCGATTCCCCGCTCAAGCCGCGAAGCCACCCCCCTGCCGGTGCCGTTTCAATCTTGCCGCATCTCCGCCACTACCGACCTCGCCGCTCCGCTCCTCGACGCCTCCGCTCGAGATCCGCTCGGTTGCCGACCCCGCGCCAGCCCACGACTCGCCCGCCGCTTGAGATCACACGACCGAGCCCCGCACCGCAGCCAATAGTCGCTAACCTCGCGACGCCTGCAGCGCCCTCGCCTCGTTCCGCTCGCTGACCTCCGAGCGATGGCATAAGCAGCCCAAGTCGGACTGCAACCCTTTCCACCCCGGCGACACCGTTGTTGCCTCTCTGCAACCCGCGCCCAGCAACCTGGTGCCCCGCGATCTATCCATCGTCATTGCCACCACAACAGCTTCAGCGTCCGATGACCGCGCCTCCGCTTGTCCTCGACACTGGCAGCCCATCTCGCCTGCAGCCTGCGCTGACCTGCCTGCTGCTTGCGACTCTGTTCCCTCACCACGGTCCACTATCCCTGCCAGTCATTCGAGCACTAGCCCCACTCCGCCATGTTGATTGTCGTCCCTCTGCCTGAGTCCTTGCCCTTGCCCTTGCTCATCCACCGGTCCCTGCCTCGCCGTGCAGCAAGCCACCAGCGTCGCTACGCCGCCTCCGCCTACCCACTCGCGCCCAAAGTCAGCAGCTCGCCTCCATTATGCCTCTGCCCACCGTCCTCTGCCTAGTCGCCGACCCCCGCGCCCCGCTACGACGCTGATTTCCCCCTTTTCGCCGGAGCCCGACGCCACTGTGCTTTGGCACCGCTGCTCGCGACGCCCCTCATTGTTGCCACCCGCCAACTCTCGTCGGAGCTCCAACGCCGGCCAACAACCTCCCCGACATCACCCACCATCGTTGCCCTCTTCCTAAGCTTCCTATTGGTGGTTCAGTTTAGTTTTTATTTTTATTTCTCTTTCTATTTTATTTTATTTTATGTTATTTTATTGTTTTTTCAAGTTTTGTTATTATTTACTTAAATTAGAACATGGTATGTCAACATTCATTTCTTGAATCTCGTAGGCATTAACCGCAAGGGTTTTTATCCAAAATTGTTGTAATTATTAATTTGATCCGTAAGACATTGGATCATTTTCTTAATTATATTAATTTTTGGGCATTCTAATAGCATTTTAATTTCATGCGTGTGTCTATGTGATTGTCATCCCTTCCCGATGAAGGTAAGTTGTCTAAACTCTCACTTTGCAATTTACCTACTTTATTGCAATTTTGTCGATTCATGACAATAGGTTTCGCTTTGTTTTGTTATATTTCCCTTTAGAGGTTGTACTGTTCATTTCCACTTTTGAGGTTCAAGATGATGTCATATGGTCTTGGAAGAAGGGGTCAAGGCATTCGAAATCCCACTGAAGCCCATCGAAGGTCCCATTCTACTGGATTAGGACACCATGGAAGAGGTGAAGAAAATTCTGGAGGGAGGGAGGCAAAAGCTCGTTACCTCCCAACATTCGCGAGACGTTTCCTGGCCTTCCTAGAATGATGCAAAATGAAGTGGAAGTGATGGACACCCTAGGGTAGCCAAGTGGCAAATTCGACTACTATGTGAAGTATTCGGCTCCTCCTAGCTTCTACATCGACCCTTGAGATATCATCCTAGATGGATGGGGTGGCATGGATGATCTGACACCTCCAAAGATAGAAAACCTAGATGATGCACTAGAAGGAATCATGAGTCTGTTCGGTGACCTCCCTATAGGCGCAATTGACAAAGCACCATTTGAATAAATGGGCCCTAGCCCACGAGAGTGACTCATTCATTGCTTTCGCACATTCCCCTACGTGGAAATTTCATTGTTTTCTAGGAAATGTTTTCAATTTATTCCTTTTTTCGTTTTACGTTTAGGTATTGAGCATTGCATTTACTATTTAATAAATGTAATTTGATTGATGAGCATCAATAAAATTACAAGTTTTGTTTTGAGGACATGATGGGATATGCCAAACCAGCCTGGTGACGATATCCAACAATGAAAAAAAAAATCATCCAAGGAGAATTCTAAGGACTGGGCTTCTTCATGCTTCCTCATCCAAAAAAATCCAAAAAAAAAAATAAAAAAAATAAAAAAAAAATCATTTTTGAAGCCATTTCTAAAAGCATGTATTAGGTTAGCTCTGTTTAATTTTCTGACTCATTTACTTCATGTTTCAGAGAATTACTTTTTCAGTCTAATGAGAAGGCATCCGACAAAGGCACACCAGGTTGCAATTGACCCAACTGTCAAGGATACATTTCTAAAGAATTAATGTGACAGATTGGGGGCATGACAGATTTTAGTAGTGACCCAATTGAGATAAAATCTCGACCCACGCCAAAAATGGATATTCCATTTGCTTTTACTTTGATGTTGCATAGTATCATATTCATGCACGTTCTCTTGTGCAGGGGCAAAAGTGGATTTTCAATCTTGAATGATAGGGACAATCCAAAGACATCAACTGCTGAGGCAATCCCATTGTAGAGAAATCCTTGAATGAATGCTTAAAACCATTTTGCAGTATGGAAAACTGTCTATTTCAAAGTTGACAATTTTTCATGCTTAAAGTTGTTGAGCTCTTTTAAAAAGACAGGGATTTTGCATGATGACTCTTACATGTTTTATCCACCAATTCCACTAAAGAACATCAAGACGGACTAATTTAATCAATGATGTGGAGTTGATTGAGCATACGAAATGAGACAAGTCGGGACAATGAAAGGAAAACCTTATCCTATACACAATCCCCTACTCATACACTTGTGAGATAAGTGTAGGAAGGTTCATATATACAAGGTAAAGAGTTCTCTCACAAAAGGTATGTCAACTGAAATGATGAGAGGCAATTCATTTATCTATCCCAAAGACTATAGGTGATCCATTGCTTAACCCTTTTGAGCCCATACATTTATGGATATTCTTTCCGAATCACCCCTGTCAAGAATCACCCCCACATCGAGGCAGTTGGGAGATAAAATGGGATCATGAGGTGAGGAAAATGAATTGAAATTTTCTTGCTCTCACTTGTATCAATCTTCAAGTCGTGCTATTATATTGAATTCATGTGTTAATTTAAGTGCCTTAAGATGACAAAGAGCATTTCTTTCTCTATCCTACATACTTATACCATTTGCATAGCCCACTTGAGCCTGCAATTTCATTTCTTTAAACCAGTTGGTGATCATCCCCACACTGGGGCAAGGCAAAAGATAGATGAAGACCTTTGAAAGTTCGAGTGTCATTCAAAGTGTAATTCCTTGACGCATGCATTGTGTGCAAAAAAAAAATTGAAATAGAACTAGCGGGGCATGAAAAAGCAGTGTGCCTAGTAAAAGCAAGGCCAATGCCCATGAAAAAAAATGAAGAAAAAAATGCATGAAAACTAGGGGCATAAAAAAGGTGATTTGCCTAGTAGAAACAATGCCAATGAAAATGAAAAAGAAAGAGTCATGATAGGTTGTATCTCAATGGAGCAGTGCTCAGAGTCAAGATCAATGGCGCATCCTTGGCGAAAGAGAAGACCAGCGACAATGCCTAGATGATCATTAGCTTTGACCCTTATACACATTTTTTAGCCTAATGATCCTTTCGTTTCTCAACCCATGAACCCAGCCTATGTTACGTCCCTTACAAAGTCTCTTCAGATTATGACACTTGAATTAACGTAGGGGTTCATATGTTTATAAGCATCGCTCGAAGAAGTGCGAGGAAGATTATTTATTTCTCATTTTGCAGGGTTCTTGACTTGTAAACCAAGAGATGATTGCGAAACTATTCTTTCAATAGCCTTGACTCAAAGAGTCCCTTTATTAAGCTGTTGACCAAGCCCACAATATAGTCTTTGTTGAAGACCTCTCAGATTGGTAAGGTCATACCACTTTCCTCGTCATGAGTGAAAATTGTCTTGAACGATAATTCTCTCTAGTGGAAATTTGGGTGATGCAAAGGTCATTATGCATGAACCCCAATTGAATTGATAAAAACTTCAGTGGATTTTGAAGCGTGCGTTCCAGAATAGCATTAATTGCTTATTTCTTTGGTGAATGTACTTTTGCTCTAATCATGTCTGACAGGTAATGTTTTCTCAAAGACCCGAGAGCTCTTAACATTCAAGTTCCTTTCAAAATGCCTCATGATATTAGGAGATGAGGAACAATCACGAACATTCAAGGTCCATCCTTGATGTTCCAAAATTTTACGAGGAGGTGAAAGACTTCCACAAGATATCTAAATTCCAGAAGACATATCCCTAAGAATCAGAGATATCACCAGGTAAGTATATCTCTACCCATACTCTAAATACTTGTTATTGTGCAGGTATTCTTTCCCAAGTGCATCAACACTTGACTCGGTCAAGCTGTCTTCTATATTGACCCGGCGTGCTTTCGTAGCCTAGAGTCCCTTTCATTGACCCAGCATGCTTCCGTAGCCCGATGTCCTTTATATTGACCTGGCGTACTTTCGTAACCTAGAGTCCCTTTCATCAACCCGGCGTGCTTCCGTCACCCAGTGTCCTTTAAATTGACTTGGCGTGCTTTTGTAACCCAGAGTCCCTTTCATTGACCCGGTGTGCTTCAGTAGCCCGGTGTCCTTTATATTGACCTAGCGTGCTTTCGTAGCCTAGAGTCCCTTATATCGACTCGGCGTACTTTCGTAGCCCGATGTCATTTATATTGACCTGGCGTGCTTTCATAGCCCAGAGTTCTTTTCATCGATCCGGTGTGCTTTTGTAGCCCGGTGTCCTATTTATTGACCCGGCGTGCTTCCATAGCCCGGTGTCCCTTGATATGACCTAGCGTGCTTCTGTAGCCCAAAGTCCTATTAAATCGGTGTGTTTCCATAGCCCAAAGTTCCCCTTCTTTGACATGGTGTGCTTTCGTAGCCTAGAGTCACTTCATTAATTTAGGAGACATATCCCTAAGGATCGGAGATGTCACCAGGTAAGTATATCTCTATCTATACCTTAAATACTTGTCATTGTACGTGTATTCCTTTTCAAGCACTGGCACTCGATAGAGTTGCCACCCTAAAGATTTTTTCCAGATTCATTCTGATCAAGGCGACCAAAGAAAGGTTCGAGTCCTGGTCAGATGATCTATGCTACAATGCTAGGCGACCGTAGAATGGTACTGGTCCTAGGCAACACTTATTCAAGCGACCGTAGAATGGTACGGGTCATAGGCAACACTTATTCAGGCAATCGTAGAATGGTACGAGTCCTAGGCAACACTTATTCAGGCGATCATAGAATGGTACAGGTCCTAGACAACACCCATTCAGGCGACCGTAGAATGGTACGGGTCCTGAAAATGAATCCCAAATTAGGCGACCATAAAATGGTACGAGTCCTAGGCAACACCTATTCAGGCGACCATAGAATGGTATGGGTCCTGAAAATGAATCCCAGTTTAGGTGACTGTAGAATGGTACGGGTCCTAGGCAACACCTATTCAAGTGACCGTAGAATGGTACGAGTCCCAGGCAACACCTATTCAGGCGACCGTAGAATGGTATGGATCCTGGAAAATGAATACCAGTTTAGGCGATCGTAGAATGGTACGGGTCCTAGAAAGTGAATCCTCATTTAGGAGACCGTAGAATGGTATGGGTCCTAGAAAGTGAATCCTCATTTAGGCGACCGTAGAATGGTACGGGTCCTAGACATAACCAAACACTGTCATACTGGGCGACCGTAGAATGGTACGAGTCCTGGGAAATCAGTCTCTTTGTAAAGTCATGTTACTATTCTAGGCAACCGTAGAATGGTTCGGGTCCTGGACATGTAACACCAACTATCTTGAGTTACTCTACCCTCCTCGAAGGTAAGTTATTCCAGGTAGGTTCTTTTATCATTTGCATTAGCATTTCCATGCATCATATAAAAATGGGATTCATTTTCCAAAAAAAAAAAAAAGTCATTCAGTGCATGAGCATGATCAAAATTTAGGTCTCAACTTGTCTTTGAAGGCAACCTCTACGAGCTCACCTTCAAAGAGGGGCAGCTGTTGACACCTAAATTTTGACAACCTTAGGAAAATAAAGTAAACATCGCATCAGAACAAGAAAAAGGAAAAAATGGGGAAAAACAATTTGATTGATTAGGTAGGGAAGTTGAAAATTTTGATGAATATTCAGATTTTGATAAATGCATAAGCAATTTAAAAATCAGGTGAATAAAGGGCAAGAATTTTTACAAAATGGAAGAAATTAGAGTAAGATCGAACTGATTGCGAAATCACCTTCCCATTTGCGGCCTTGATTTAATGCAACAAAAGATAGAAATTCGAAAGTTGCTATAAAAATGGTTGTCTGGAAATCACTATAAAAGGAGCAACAATTTTCGTGCCCGGGGGCGAAAAATTGGAGAGACAAATTCTAAAAAATCGTGAAAAAATTCATGAAAGAAAAAGAAAAGCAAAACACAAAAGAAAAAGGAAAAGCTTTTCTTTTTGTGTTCTTTTTTAGAAAAGCCAGCAGAAGCAAAGGTTCAGCAAGAGGGGTCGCATGAGGGGACGTACAACAGCAAAAAAAAAAAAAAAAAGGAAAGAAGATGAAGCATTGTTCATCTTCCTCATGAGGACCCCGCCGGTGATTGTTGCTGCTGATTGTGCCCACACTGCGTCTCGCCGGCCACCGTGCCTCCATCACCGCCGTTAGACCTCCCCTACAAAGCTAACATCCGCCAACCCCGCGACGCTTGCAGCGCCCTCGCCGACCTATGAGTGATGGCATAAATAGCCCGAGCTGGACCGCAGCCCTTTCCGCCCCGGCGACACCGTTGCTGCCCCTCTACAACTCATGCCCAGCAACCCAGTGGCCCTCGATCTGCCCATCGTCACCGCCACCACAGCAGTTTCAACATCCAACGACCACACCTCCGCTTGTCCTTGGCACTAGCAGCCTGTCTCGCATGCAGCCTGCGCCGACCCACCTGCTGCTTGCGACTCTATCCCCTCACTGCGGCCAACTGTCTCCGCCAGTCGTCCGAGCACTAGCCCCACTCCGCCACGCCGGTTGCCGTCCCTCTGCCTGAGTGCTTGCCACTGCCCTCGCTCGTCCACCGGTCCCTGCCTCGCCGTGCAACAAGCCACTAGCGTCGCTGTACCGCCTCCGCCTGTCCACTCGCGCCCAAAATCAGTGGTTCACCTCCACCGTGCCTCTGCCCACCGTCCTCTGCCCGGTCGCCAACCCCCACACCCCGCTGCGACGCTGATTTCCCCCTTTTCGCCGAAGCCCGACGCCACTACGCTTTGGCACCGTTGCCTACAACGCCTCTCACTGTCGCTGCCCGCTAGCTCCCGCCAAAGCTCCGACGCCGGCCAGCAACCTCCCCGGCGCCAGCCACCATCGTTGTCCTCTTCCTAAGCTTCCTATAGGTGGTTTAGTTTAGTTTTTATTTTTATTTCTCTTTCTATTTTTTTTTTATTTTATGTTATTTTATTGTTTTTTTAAGTTTTGTTATTATTTGCTTAAATTAGAACATGGCATGTCAGCATTCATTTCTTGAATCTTGTAGGCATTAACCGCATGGGTTTTTATCCAAAATTGTTGTAATTATTAATTTGATCTGTAAGACGTCGGATCATTTTTTTAATTATATTAATTTTTGGGCATTCCGATAGTATTTTAATTGTTAAATCATTATAATTATTAATTTGATCCGTAAAACTTCGAATCAGATTTTTAATTATTTTGAACTCTTTGTCGTGATGATTAGAGTTAGATTAATCGTTAATTTGACCTGTGAGACAACATGTTATTTTTTCTATTACTTTAATCCTTTATTTGTTGATTATATTGATTGTCTAGATTTAATATTTAATAATTACTTATCTTAAAAAAACTAAGAAAAATTCAAAAAAAAAAATCAAAACTCTGCATGAGCATATATGTTTAGTAAATCAGACATGTAGGTTTAGTAAATTAGAATTTTTTTTTAGGATTACATTTTTAGGATTGCATTTTTAGAGATAAGTTAGGGTTGGACCTAAATATATTTTTTTTTTAAAATAGGGTTTTGGATAATTTTCGCACATTTTAATTATCTCATTTTTCCAATTTTTTTTCTAAGATAGGATAGGGTTTAAGTCAAATTAATCCCTAGAATAAATTAGAAAATTATCCCTTTTTAGATAGATTAATTAAGGTTTTTATAAATTCTGAATTTCAATAAAAAAATGCGAAAATACTAGGTGCATGTTAACTAGTTTGCATAATAGGATCATTTAATCTGAATTTGTTCATTAGTGAAGTTAGGTCATGAGGTGCATAATAATTAGTTTGCATTATAGGCCCATTTAATTAGAATTTGCATACTAATAAGATTAAGTCATGTAGTTAAAAAATGCATTCTTATAAAAGAATTCTAATTTTCAAGAAAACCCAAAAAAAAAATCATTTGTTTTGTGTGATGCAATTTATTTTATTTATTGAATGTTTAATAATGGTTGAGCACCCGTGTGATCATCTTTTGACATGATAGTAATTTAGGTTAAAATAAATCCAAGCTGCCTGTAAAAATATTTTTTTTAAATAAAAAGAAATGGTACCGAAAGGACATTAGAGAAATCTAGTGTAACCAAGTCCCCGTACCCATAGTCTCTGGTTCGTAGGAGTAAAATAATTCTCTCATTATTTTACTTAGGTGTCTAATCGACCTATCATAAATCGATTAGTGGTGACTCCTAGATAATAATCTTTTGCATGCTAAATACTTGAACCTTAAGTCGCGAATTGGTATGGGCTTGGGAGAGCCCAGGTTAAGTTTAAAGACTTAGTAGTCCATTAATCTAGTTTTAGATGGTACACCCGAAATTTAGGTCGCAACAGTGACACAATGTGACACAGGAAGGCAAGGCAATGCTGCGAACGTGTGGTTGTTGTTGTTATTTTTAGCAGTAGAAGGTTTCTCTCTCTCTCTCTCTCTCTCTCTCTCTCTCTCTCTCTCTCTCTCTCTCTGTGCATGGCGGCAGTATTGTGGAGGGCATTGTGGCAGCTCTAGCAATGGCTTGATGGTCAGAGGTGAGCTAAGATGTTGTGAGACTGCATAGAAGATTGTGAGAGAAAGAGAGAGAGAGAGTGATCACACTTGGTATTTTTGTGTGACCCAATAGAATTTTTTTTTTTTGATAAACAATATGCATACCAAAAAGAATCTCTTTCGTCATATTTTACAGGACCTATCGAATTAAATCATTCGTGTTAGAGATATTAGGGGATATTTTCCTATATTATCTCTAACAATTCAAACTTAGTAATTATATGAATTGATATATATTCGTGCATCCCACTTGTGACGACTTTTGTATGCATTATGAATGCGGGTATGGTAGTAGACACCTGATTTTTCATTACGAAAGAAATAGATGTGGAAGAAAGATGCTTGGTAAGTACATAACGAAAACAAAGGGGGCGACCTCGTGGCACTATCACTTTCAATGCTGTAATAGATAATGCTGGTGCCACAAATCTTCTCAATGAGTAATAATCACGAAAACAAATCAACAATAAATTGGCATAAGAACGTTATCTCCGATTTATTTTTATTTTTTTGGACAGAAAGGAAATAGCTATTGACGGGAAACAATATTACAACCCGCTGCTAAAGCATCCAAAAGAAGAAGATCAAGGAGAGGAGGGGGGGAAGGTCGGCCCAATTAGATAAAAGAGAGCCCTTACTATGGGCTTTTGGGGGCTAGTCTGCTGCAAATTTAGCTTTTCGTTTGCAAAACCTAATTCGAAGATGAGAGAAGCGACGAAAGAGAGTGGCGGCTTCAGCGATTAGGGTACGGATCTCCCATGGAGGGTTGAGCTGATTGTTGATGGAGTTGACCAATAGAAGACAATCTGAATCAATCTGGAGAGGCACTTCAGTTTTGCCTTACTACAAAAGGTGGTGCAGGGTGATGATCAGTGCCTGGGTTTCGGTTTGCAAGGCCAAAGAAGTAGCAACAGTCTTGGTAAAGCCTTCTCACATTCTCCCAGAGTGATCCCGGCATATAAATGCCATAAAGCCTTCTATGTTATCTATGTTATAAGCCCCATCAATATTGATCTTCAATGTGCCTAGATCAGGGGCCTGCCAAAAGTTGCCATGGTCGGAGGGGTTGCTTCTTGGTCCATTCGAGAGATGAGCGAGGTTCTGAGTTGTTTTGACTTGAGCAAGAGAAGCATCGACAACAAGGTTTGGATTTGGTCTTTGTCGACAAAAAAATGGACCTATTCTGAGCCTTCCAGATCTACCAGAATACTGCAACAATAGTCTCTAGATCAGGTGAGGTCTTTCTCTAAATGATACGATTTGCTATCCATTCTTCCACTCGATGTATGTCTGTTGCGACAATCTGAATGCGAATACTAGGGTGAGACTAGATTCTATTAAGTCCATGGGTAGAGTAAGAGAAGATGTTCAATCATCTCGGGTAGTTGGTTATGGCATAATGTGCATACCGGATCAGTGCTAATCTTTCGACGAAAGAGGTTGTCTTTGGTTGGCAATGCATTATGGCAAATAGACCAGAGAAAAATTTGAACTTTAGGTGTGAGTTTAAGCTGCCAAATTTTATTCCAAAGGAGTGGGGGTGTTTGATAGGAAGACGAGGCTTGATGATTGGTTGCTCTTGGTGCTGCTTTTCTGATTGAAAGATAACCACTTTTAACTGTGTACTGCCCTTAGGTTGTGGCTGTCCAAACCAAACAGTTTGTTGCAAAATTAGCTCTAACTGGAATTCTCAGTATCTCTTGAATTGTTGGTGCATCATAAAATTGATTCAGAATAGGCACATTCCAATTGTTTGAGTTATTCTCCAATAGGTCAACCACCAACATAGGTTCCTCTCTTACTGCTGGGCCGCCGATTCTTCCTCTTGGTAGCCATCGATCTTCACGTATCTTGATCTGAGTTCCATCACCAACCAACCATTGAAGGTTAGGTAAGATCGTCTCCCTTCTTAACAATAGGTTTTGCCATCCCCAGGAAGGCTGTTGTAATAAGCGCCATGCTTGTTTCCCAAGCATTGCCTTATTGAAGGCGACTAGATCTCGAAAACCCATTCCTCCCATAGGCTTTGTACATTTTAAAACATCCCATTATTTCCAATGAACCCCTGACTTCCAACAATCATTCTACCACCAGAATCGGGCAACCTTCTTTTCAATAGATTTGCAAATTGATATAAGAATTTTAAAAATGGACATGGTATACTAAGGTATTGCTTGCACAACGGTCTTAATCATGATTTCCTTTCCACCCTTGGAAATAAGATTCTCCTTCCATCCTTCCAACTTGTTATTCACTCTACCCAAAAGCCAGGCAAACATATCTCTTTTGGACCATCTCCAATCAGAAGGAATGCCTAGGTATTTACCTGTTCTGTCAAGCACATGGATTCTAATTTCTCTAGCCAGGTTTTCCTTAAGGCACGTAGGGCAGTCCTTACTGAAAAAAATACCTAACTTATTCCTATTAATTTCATGTCCCATGGCTAGGCAGTATTGATTCAGTATTTTAGCCAGGTTTTGACCTTCCCTAATTGTGCCATCTAAAAAGAAAATTGCATCATCAGCGAAAAATAAGTGGGAAAGAGTAGGGCACGACTTGTTTAGCTTGATGCCCTTTAGGTTCCCCATATCATGGCTTGATGGATGAGGGTTGATAGGAGATTTGCCAATAGGATAAACTGATAAGGGGACAACGGGTCGCCTTGTCGAAGGCCTCACGTCAGGTGGAAATACTCCAGCTGCTTGCCGTTGAATTTTATACTAATAGACACTGTTGAGATACATTGCGAAACCCACTGAACCCAAGTAGGATGGAAGCCTAGCTTGAGTAGATAAGCCATTAGAAAATCCCATTCCACTCTATCGTATGCCTTCTGCATGTCCATTTTTAAGATCACTAGAAAATTTCTTCCTCATTTCCATATCTTTATCTGATGGAGAATCTCTTGGACCATGAGGATGTTGTCCTGGATTTGTCGTCCAAAAACAAAAGCGGTTTGTTCCATAGATATTAGGTTAGGTAGTAAGGGCTTTAGCCGATTGGTGAGGACTTTGGATATGATTTTATAGGCGTAATTGCATAGGCTAATGAGACGGTAATGGTCCAGACTTTCGGGTAGTGGTATCTTTGGTATTAGAGTTACAGTAGTCTTATTGTGGTTTGGGGGCAACATACCTGATTGAAATAAATTTTGAACTGAAAGGAATATCTCATCCTGAAGTATGTCCTAGTTAGATTGGTAAAACAAACCATTCAAACCATCCCGACTTGAGGCTTTTGTAGTGCCCAATTGAAATGTTGCAAGGCGAACCTCCTTTTTAGTTACCTTAGCTGTTAGAATGGAATTCATGTCATTGGTAACTATACCTGGGGATTGAGCAAGGATGGGATCCTAGTTGCGGTAGCCCACTGTTTTGTAGAGGTTAGAGTAGAAATCCTGCGTCATCTCCTTCGAAGTCTCCTCGTCTCTCACCCATCTTTGGTTGGCGTCCAGCAGTATTCTTATTCTATTCTTTTGTCTTCTCTGGATGGTAGTTGCATGGAAGAATCTTGTGTTCTTGTCGCCCCATTTCAGCCAATTAATCCTTGACCTCATAGCCCAATATTGCTCCTCTTGCTACCAAAGTTTCTGTATCTCTGTCTTGATTTTGGTTGCTGTCGTTTTATCATATTGAGTATTAGTTTGATTTGTAATCTGTTGTAGCTGAAGTTGCAAGTCTGATATTCTGTTTTTGGCCTTGGAGAACTTTTCGCGACTCCACAAGGCAAGTGCTGAACTAACCAACTTTAATTTATGTGGCAGATTAGAACCAGAGCTGGTTGCAATGTGCCATGCGTTGGCAATAATCATCCTGCAGTCCGAATCTTGTAACCAAAACGCTTCAAAGATAAATGGCCTACGTCTTCTGACCAGAAGGGCTTCAATATTTAATAGTAAAGGACTATGGTTCGACCCCACTGCTGGTAAAGCAAACACCTCAGCTTCTGGGAAGGTGAGTCGCCAATCCATATTGCAGAAAACCCTATCTAATCGTTCCTTAACAATGTCATCACCCGCACGGTTATTTGTCCAAGTGAACACGCATCCCTTACTCTCCATGTCGATTAAGGAACAATCATGTAGTACCTCTCGAAAGGAGTTCATACGGTGAAAATCTGCTAACCTTTTGCCTACCTTCTCCCAGTGATAGGTTATCTCGTTAAAATCACCAACACAAATCCAATGTGAAGAATTGGAATTTGCAATTTGTCGGAGGTCAATCCAAAGCTGTTGTCGAAGCCAAAACATAGCTGGTGCATGGACGTAAGTCACACGTATAGGTATGTTGTTCCTTGAATCAATGCATATCAAATCTATGAGGTCCTGTTGTGATTGAACCACATTGAGAGAGATGTGTACCTACCAGAATATGGCCAGACCCCCCGCCGAGCCAATAGGATTAACCAAATAATAATTTGTGAATTTGAGCCATCGCTATAGTTTTGTGAGCATCTCCGGTCTATTATTTGTCTCTATCAAAAACACCAGATCAGGTCTTTCCTTAGCCATGAGGGCCTTAAGGGCTTGAACTGTCAGGGAAGAACCTAAACCCTGACAGTTCCAACTAATGAACTTCATTTTTATGTTGGTGGCTTTTGAGGGCAAGCCACCTCAGCCCATTTGCTATTCTCTTCTACAGTGAGTATCAGAGTGCCCATTAGTTGGGTTTCATCCAAATCCTCTATAATATGAGCTCTAGACTCATATGGGTTATATCTCTTTAATTTCTTGGAAGTTTTTGCTCTAGTCGGTAGTCTTGATTGCTTCATTTTTTTTGGGTATTGGGATGTCCATGTGCTGATCTTGAATTTCTTTTAAATTTGTAGGTACAGAAATTAGAGCCCCCTTGGAAGATGTTAGAAACATGGAACTCAAGTGAAGTTGTTGCGAATGTTGTTCACCCTTTTGATCTAACTGAGGTATTGTTGATAGTTGCATAGTCCCCTCTCGTTGCTCTTTATCAGACATATGAAAATCTTATATACCGTTCAGTTTAGATATGGCAGGGGTCAATTCACCTGCGGAGGATTGCCCTGCTGTCTTTCCATCAAGGCCATATGGCATGGTGGGATCGTTGATACCTCCCGTAGTATTATCTTCAGTAGGGGGAGCGCTGGGGCCTTAGTTGTCAAGGAAGGAAGGAGGGGTTTCTAGTATCACTTCCTCTGTCTCTGCAGATCTGTCCTGATCACCATAAAAGGTTAGCCAATAAGGACTGTGTTCTTTAACTTCTGCACGTAGCCATTGGCCAAAGGCCATCTTTTGCTTGCCTGCTATTTTTGCTTCGGTAAAGGGAATTTCCTGACAGTACGTGGCAAAATGGCCTAACCTACCACATGAATAGCAAAAATGTGGGAGACGTTCATATCGGAAGTCTAGCCATATAGTTTTTCCGTCGATGCGAATTAAGTGCCCTGTTTTTATAGGCTGCCTTAGGTTGATTTCCACCCGAGTTCTACCTGCTTTGGAGTTGGAACCTTCCTTTGTGTCTAATTTGACTTCAATTACTCTCCCAACATGTTTAACTGCTTTACTCAGCATCTGGTTCGAGCATCATTCTAGTGGTTGACCGAATATTTGAACCTAAAAAGCACATGTGGAGAAATCAAAACAATGCAAAGGCGTATTAGGTAGCCATGGCTTTAAAATAACCAGGTGACTAGAGAATGACCACGGAACTCCCTCTAGGATTCTCTGTTTATCCTCTTCAGATTTAAATTTTGCAATGTATAGGCCAGCGCCACATTGTGTGATTTCTACCTGTTTTGTATGCCATGCTCTTTTGAGAGTATTTGGTAATGTTTGGAAGTTTATCAAGGGGTTTGAGAGAATTTTACCGACTAAGATTAGCTTGCATTCCTCGATCTTCTCCAGTGGCAGCAGGTCATCCCAAACTTCAATTTCATGAGCAGAGCAAAGTTGGCCCAACCTGTTGCAGAGTGTGGCAAGGCGTGAATCTTCCTCCAAGTCCTTCTCATCCATGAAATCGAGGCTCGAGACAAGATATGGATTGGGCGAGATTGAAAAAGATGCGGCATGCAATGAAACAGGGGTGGAGAGGGTTTACGAGGATAAGAGAGATGTGTCAAGGCAGAAATTGGAGCCGGAGAGGTGGAGCAAGGAGAAAAGGAATCGAATGGCTACGAACCCCCAGACCGGAGTTTGTAGATCCTTGAAGAAGAAATCAGTCACGAGCAGATACGGTTGGAAGTCGAAGGCGTCCACCTAGTGGAGGTTGTATCCATTGTAACTACAAGCAATTTCGAGGGAGTGAAAGGTAGATGAACCAGGGGGGAATGTCGAAGTAAAGGAGGGTATGAGGGAAGGGGCGATGGATTTTGTGGGAACATCTTCAGATTAGGGTTAGTTAGGGCAAACTACAATGACGGTAGACAATGGACTCTGCATGTCGAGAAAGAAGGGCGATCTCAGGTTCCTTTTAACGTTATCTTCGATTTGAATATCTCTAATTTGCTCGAAACATGCTGCGAGTGCTAGTATTTTAAGATTAGCGCAATTCTCCACTGTATTTTAGTTGATGGGATCTGATTGATATGTACGATTTCAAAGGTGCAAATTACATGTTCAAAAACTAAGGCAAGTTGAGTGAGATACGGATAAAAGTTGAGGACAATTTGTGACACTTTCATCGCTAGACAAAACACAAGGAAACATCCATTGCGTCGCCATTGATCCATCTTATATTGATCTATAAATAGCATCGTCGTGTTAAAGCAAACTAATAAAATACTTAAGGTATTGATCAATAGCTTAGAAATCAATTATGGCCGTCATTGCTTTGGTTGGCGGTGACTATATCAAGTTAAATGGAGTTAATTTGATTCATCAATTTAACAAATTTTAAGACTTGATTGCATCTTTTGAAAGTTTTACAACTTAATTGTATTTTTGTGATAAGTTATAGAATTTTCAGTGTACTTATCCCTAAAAAGCAAAATGCAACTTGTCTTCATCCTTGCAGATCCATGTGGGATCTCACACTTGGGCTTTTATTTATTTTTATTTTTTTGTTCACTTCTAGTTTTCTAAAGAGGGTGTCCCAAGTCCATCTAAAAGGAAAACGGCATGCTATCTTTTTTTTTTTTTTTAAACTTTTAAACCATTTAGAGAAAAAAAAAAACCCTGGACATCTATTGCTTAGTTATGTTTCGAGAACCGAACTGGATCAATCAATTCTGGAATTGGATTGGTCCTTATTAGTTCGGTTGCTAGTTCCGAAATTTTTTAATAGGGAGCCAAACGGTCGCCACTCAACTGGCCTTACTCAATCACCCATAATGAAGTAGATCCAACTCAATGTGTCGTGAGTTCAAATTTTAACTTCCTTCTTGGTGATCACTTCAGGTGAAGGTTGAGCCTTTGCCATATGCTCCCAACAAATAAGCTTTCAAGGGCTCCTTCTCACACACCCTTGCCTGCGGCCAGCAAGGGCCTGATGACCCTTGTTGGCCACAATGAAAAAATAAATAAATAAAGAAGGAAAAAGGAAATAAAAAATTAACAATAAATATGAAAATATTATTAAAAATTGTCCATGTTACTGCAAGTTATGTCACATAGAACGGTCGACGTCCACATTAGTGAATTCCAGTCACATTGATCAGATGGATTCAATTGGCTAAATATGAAAATGTTAATGATTTAATTGGTAAGAAAATGTTTAAAACTGAATTACGAAATGTATAATAGATTTAAGACTTTTTGTCCAATTTTCTGATTTTGGTAGTCCATTGTCAATAATGATCTCTATCGGTCTTCTTCGAGATGTTTCACGATGCTTAGATTATTAATGTTCTCGCAATTCCTGTTGGCTATAATAATAATGCCTTGCGATCTCATCTTTCCTGCTTAAGCATCGAACTCAATTTCTTGTGAAAAAATGGCCAATTTGTTCCATGTCATCATCGTCCCACCAAAACCCTACCGACCAAATAAACATGTGCATCCAATGATAGTCAGAAGTTCTAGGATCACAAAGAGAGGTTTATAAAATTCGATTACGCATCATCTGATTACGCATACAATACCAACCGTCAAATCAACATAGTCAATAGTTACACGTGGAAGAATTTTTTTTTTTTTCAACGTAATTGCCTCAAAACCCAGCTTGAGCTTGCCCACTTCATATCTATAAAAGGCAAGGCAATGGGCTGCAAATGTTCACAGCCGGATCAAGTTGTAGAGTCTCAGCTTCACTTTGAACTTCATTATATCCGCAATACACAAGAAAAAGTTTCGAACGCAGGTCTGAGATAGATGGGTGCTATCGAGAAGATCCGTGAGAACCAGCGGGCCAAGGGGCCAGCCACCGTCCTTGCCATTGGGACGGCGAACCCGGCAAACTGTGTGTACCAGGCCAAGTACCCTGACTACTACTTCCACATGACCAAGAGCGAGCACATGACAGCCCTCAAGCAAAAGTTCATCCGCATATGTTAGTCGCACTCTAGATTGCCCTGGCTACAAAATATATATTTAAGTGTTAGAGTATCCTTATCCTAACTTCGTAGTTTATTTTTTCTCATGATATATATATATATATATATATATATATATGTTGTGTTTCGATTATTAGACCCTTTAAGAAAGTCTTAACTATCTTTCTTTTTGGATCTTACTGTGGACAAATTGCATGACTACAATTTGCTTCTTTGCGTGACAAATTTGCAATCATTCTTAACAATCTTAGAATGGTCGAAAAAAAGATTGTCGTATAGTATATGTAAGCTAGCCGTGCAAATACGGAATTACTTTCATGGCATGCATGTCAACGTTGTCCTTGGAAAGTAAAATCAACGTAAGGGAACGTCGCAGGTGACAAGTCAATGATCCACAAGCGCTACATGCATTTGACCGAGGAGCTTATGGAGAAACACCCCGAGATCTGCTCGTAGGACACCCCTTCGTGGCCCGGCCATACTCAACCAAATTAAGGCCAAGCTAGGGCTAAAAAAGGAGGGCTCCGAGCCGTGAGGCACGTGCTCAGAGAGTATGGGAACATTTCGAGTGCGTGTATCCTGTTCATCCTCGCTGAGATGCGGCGGAAGTCGGCAGAGGAAGGGCTCACGACGACCGGCGAGGGGTTGGAGTGGGGCGTCCTCTTTGAGTTTGGGCCGGGCCTCATGGTGGGGACGATGGTGCTTCACAGCGTGCCAACAGTGACCCATGGATGAAATTACTTAATAATCTATATGATAAGAAATTAATTGACATTCTTGTGATGTTATTTCCTGCTGTTGGGAAGACGGTTTCGAGTTTGGAGTGATTGATATCTAAATAATCGTATGTGGAATTTCTTAATCATTAATGTTGTAATCATTGTGTACATTCTTAATAAGGTTGAGCATTAATCAATCGGTTGTGAGACTTTTTCAATTAGATATGCTCATCTTTCTCTTAATTTTTTTTCTCTCTTATGAACTTATGTGTTAGAGTTCAAGGATATAGACAATAAGTGGGAAAAGAAAATCAATCCAAGAGATAGTCGATAGTAATAGAGCTTTATAAGATATATGTGTCAATTATGTTAGAGAAGTTCTACACTGAAAATTGAAATGATGTAGAACAGTTAATCTATCATAGTTAGAGGTGTGCAACTAGATCAAGTCTACACGAGAACTGGACTGGCCCACCTGGAAAACAATTTTAGGAACCAGTTCCCATTGAAACTAGTATGAGAACAGGTTTCCAATATTCAAAACCTCTTTGAACTGGTTTGAGAACTAAGTCCAAGTGAATACCCACCCGGGAACTGGATCGATCGGATCAGTTTTGGAACCAGTTCTATAAGCCCAAAAGTCCAAAACCTATCTTTCTTTCCCTTGATTTCTAATATTAAAATTGTATTTTTCCTCTAGCACGACACTCATCTTTTGTCATTCCTCTTCCTCGCTCACTTCCCTCCTATGACGGCTCACGATCGTACTGTCCATCACCGGCTTATGGTCGCATTGTCCTTCACCGGCTTATGGTCGCATTGTCCTTCACATAGGATTTTTGC
Organism: Eucalyptus rudis; assembly: GCA_019915205.1. Taxonomy (NCBI): domain Eukaryota; kingdom Viridiplantae; phylum Streptophyta; class Magnoliopsida; order Myrtales; family Myrtaceae; genus Eucalyptus; species Eucalyptus rudis. Next base: position 4,433,209 of record JAHMTN010000120.1, read on the forward strand.
TTTACCTCATGATGCTTGTTTATGATAATTAGCATTGTGAATTCTTAATCTCATTTAGTCAAAAATTTCATATATTTATTTATTACATGTGCTTAATGTTTCAATACAAAATTGGAAGTCGTATAGGATATTGAGTGGTTACAAAATAGGTTTCAATGGAAAATAGGGTTGACCTTAGAATAGGACCGGAAAAATAAGGTGGTTACAAAATAGGGCATAGTGCAAATAGGGTAGAGTACAGAGTCCAAAAAAGGGAAACCAGTTGAAATAAGGTCAGATATATGGTCCAAGTCTAGAACCTACCCACCCTGGATATAATTAGCTCATAACTCATTACTTAAACTTATTTTTTTAATGAAGGTGGGTTCGACTGGATATGTTAATAGGCTCAGACTTGGCTACTTTGGTGAAACCAAGGAATTTGTTTGGCATGGTACCATAAAATGTGAATTCCTATCAAGAGTGCTAATTTGTTTTGTAGGATTGGGATTGCAACAACAAATCAAAAAACAAAACCGAGGCAAAGTATTGGAGGAATTGTAATTGTATTACTATGATTTTTTTACACGTACATCGCTTTGTTTATAATGCTAGAAAGAAAGGTGAAAAACAGGGGAAAAAATATACAAGATTCATTTTCCTATTTTACCATACCAATTACGGATCGACTGAACCAATTACTCCATAATCAGAATCGGTATCACAATCATATCAATCTACATCTCCAATAATATCAAACCGTTTCTCCAACATGAAAGGCAGGTAACTGATTTACTGCAAATCATTGTTATATTGTGGGGAAAGTAAACAAGAAAGACCGACATAGGCTTATTGGCCCAATGGTTTTAGGCTGCAAAGGGGCTGCGCACTTAGCTCGTTCTCTAAATAGAAGAGGATTCCCATCATTTTATCCTAAAAAAGCTGAACCAAAAACAAATTTGGCTTTTGTTTGGGTGATTAAAGGCTGAATAAGACAAATTTATATTCTTGTTGGATCCTTATTTCCATCATATATATAACTACTTTGCATTGTTGTTTTGCTTCTCACTCTAAAGAAACGACAACTTTCTCAATTTACATGTTGTCATGTTTCTCTGTACTTTGTCAAATTATGCTTTTTGAGAGCATTGATAAATGATAATTCACATATCTACTAGATTGACCATACAAAAGCAGTAACGCATGGATGTAACCCATTCCTAAGGAGAAGAAACTAATTCTATTGAAGATATATTCACTTTTGAGTACAAATTTCGTTTCAATTTCAAAAAAAGAAAAAAAAATGAGGGCGAATGTCTATAAATGACAAGTTGATTTAATTCCCAGTTTAGTTGCTCTCGGTTGCCAATTTCAAGTTATATATATACTCTTTAAATGAATTTCAAGTTGTTGACATTAAAAAAAAAAAAACAGAAAAAAAAGATCAACTTTTATTGTCGACATAATTGCCATCAATGTACAGGCTTCTAATTTATACTAATCATAGATCATCAATAGAGATATCGACATTAGATGTGATGGAAGTTATGGCCCTCATCAGTCAACAAATGCATCGACAACCCATTACTACATATCTTGCTAACTGTTAAGAGATGGAAGACAGAGAATGTATCGATTCCAGCACGAAGTGAAGGTTGGATATCCCGTGATGGAAGTTGTAGCTTCCTTTTTAATAATGATTTAAAGTATGAAAAGCGTGCAAAAAATCTTGTACAAAAATCATGAATTCTTTATTCTCTCTTGCACGATAATCAATCAGTTGCAAATTTATTTCTTCATTTCACGTTTTGCAAATTTACTGTCCTTGCACTTTAAATTCTAGCACTTGCGATTTTTCGCTACTCCCCAAGCCATTTACCTTTTCCGTCCAAGATTAGCAAAGGACCCCTTTACTCTTAAAAACAAATCAAAATCAATCTTTTTGGTAAAAAGGTTTTTCACTTTCTAGGTGAAAATACAATTACTTACGATTCTCTCACAATCTAAGAATTCATCAATTTCACATGAATCTTAATGGTGCATTTGATAACAATTCTGATCATGAGAATAATTTTTTTTTCAAAAATAGTTCTTTTATATTTCTATTCCCTATAACAATTTTTGAATAAAACAACGCATTTAGTAACAGCACAAAATTTTTATTCTTAGAATAAAAAAATAATAGGAACGCATTTGGTGTGACCCACAAGTTTTTTTGTAATGTAGAATTTCCTTTACTTTTTTGATAATTTTATGAATTTTTTTTTCTTTTTTTCCTCTCTTCTTCCTCCTCTAGCTGGTTGCTGCTGTTGCCAGGCGCCGATGGTGATGAAGAAGAAGAAAAGAAAAGAAATAAAATAACTTATTTCTAAAAATTGTTCCAAGGAGTAGAAATTACTTTTTTCTATTTATTATTTCTGTTTCAAATTTATTCTCTGACTACTTTTTTATTCTAGATAATAGAAAAATTAACTGACATTACCAAACAAATTTTTGCTCTTTTTTCTATTCCAGAGAGCAAAAGAATAAACAAATAGAAATTTTACCATGCAAACCCTAAAAGTCTATAGCCAGGAGGAACCTGAGGAGCACCTTAGAATTGTGCAACAAATTATGAGGGAGAAGAAAGTTTTTGTGAAATTGAAGAAACAAGAATTGAAAGGAGGAGATTGGTATCTCAAATACTTCAATGCTACAATTGTTGAGATATAATACGCGGAAACGACAGGATCTTGCAATTTACGTCAACGCGAAATCGCCAGAGAAATAAACGAGAAAATCAGGACACCAGAAGTTTATGTGATTGGGTCCAAGTATCGGTACCTACATCCACGGGGAGAGCCAGCAGCAAATAATCCACTATAATCGGAATATCAGAGTTTACAATCACTCAATCGCTCAAGTATTTTCCGCACCTAAATTTAACCCAAAACCCAAAGTGTCTAAATAAATAACTCGCTTGGGAATAAACTCACGGCACAAAATTACCATGCGACGAAACGCTCTACGTACGGCTTCGCGAGTCTCTTCAACGCTTCACGTGACTTGTGGCTTCAAAGGTCACGGATGCGTGGCTACGTAGGGTTTCTTTCGCAGAGGCTTCGACGGCTTCCCTTCGGTGACGTCTTTCACGCAAGGGAAAAAGACGTGCAGTAAAGTTTCCTTTTATACGTGTGTGCCCAAGGTCAAAAGTTTGACCTTGGGCCCACCACTTTCAATTTTTCACGCCCAGGGAAGTTCTTTGTACAGAGACTTCATCGGCAAAAAAAGAAATCCTAAAATATTATGTGATTGGGCAACAATTCCGAAAGAAAGAATTCGTATACCGTGTGCCCATTTATTTATTTTTTATTTCCTCCTTTTGAAATTCCTTTGCAAGTCCAGCGAATTTCAAACTCGAGTCATAATTTAACAATTCTCCACCTGGCTCGATGTTTGAAGCCAAGTTATAGTGTTCATCATCCATGCCGCTCTCCCAACACCCCGATGGGCGCTCACTCTCCACAGACACCAATAGAGCTCAAGCAGAACTTGAGTTTCGCCAAAGGAACAGATTTAGTCATCATGTCTGCCGGGTTATCTGCTGTAGCAATCTTTTTTACAATAACAATACCCTTAGCTAAGACATCTCGGATGAAGTGGTACCTGATGTTGATATGCTTCGTTTGCTCGTGATAAACTGGATTATACGCCAAATATATCGCACCTTGGTTATCACAGTTTATTTCAACACTTTTCTGTTCTAACCCAAAATCTGAGAGCAAACTTTGTAACCATATTGCCTCCTTCGCTACAAAGGTTAATGCCATGTACTCTGCCTCAGTTGAAGACAAGGCAATGTGATCCTGTAAGGATGCTTTCCAACTAATTGCACCACCCGCTAGCGTAAATACGTACCCTGCTAAAGATCTGCGATCATCCAAGTCACCGGTGTGATCCGAATCCACAAAACCAGTGGTCTCACTGCCATTGCCGTCCCTCCAGTATATTATACCCACATCTGTTGTCCCCTTCAAATATCTGAGGATCCACTTCACAGCTTCCCAATGAGCTTTAACAGGACGCTTCATATAGCGACTAACCACGCTCACAGCTTGTGAAATATCAGGCCTAGTGCACACCATAGCATACATAATACTACCCACGGCACTAGAATAAGGAACACGGGACATATGCTCCTCTTCCTCCTCAGTCTGCAGTGATAATTTATCTGAAAGTTTAAAGTGTTTTGCTAAAGGTGTACTTACAGATTTCGCCGACTGCATATTAAAACGTGCCGCTATCTTCTCAATATATTTCTTTTGAGATAGACGTAAAACTCCTGTAGTCCTATCACGCAAAATCTCCATACCCAAAATTTTCTTTGCAGCACCTAAGTCTTTCATCTCAAATTCAGCATTTAACTGCCTCTTCAGCATACCAATATCAGACATATTCTTAGCTGCTATCAACATATCATCCACATATAAGAGTAGATAAATCAAAGAACCATTCTCCAATCTCCTATAATAAACGCAGCTATCCATATGACTTTTCAACTAGTCTTGACTAGCCATGAAAGCATCAAAACGTTTATACCACTGCCTAGGAGACTATTTCAGCCCATACAACGATTTCTTTAACAAGCAAACATGATCTTCCTTACCCGGAATAGCAAATCCTTCTGGTTGCCTCATGTAAATCTGCTCCTCCAACTCACCGTGAAGAAACGCAGTTTTCACATCTAGCTGCTCTAACTCGAGATCCTGCAAAGCAACTAAGGCAAGTAAAACACGAATAAAAGTATGTCTTACCACAGGAGAGAACACCTCATTGTAGTCAATACTCTCACGCTGTGTATACCTCTTCGCCACAAGTCTCGCCTTATACCTCGCTGCCTCGACACCAGGAATGCCCTCTTTCCGTTTGAAGACCTATTTACTTTCGAAAATCTTTTGGCTTTTTGGTACTTTGACCAGCTCCCATGTCTGATTTCGATGGAGTGATTCCATCTCTTCACTCATAGCCCCTAGCCACTGTAATGACTCTGAACTAGCCATCCCCTCAGAATAAGACGAAGGCTCATCTGTCTCCACCTCATCACCTACAGTCAATGCATAAGCAATGTCTGTATAACCATAACGTACCGGTAGTTTAATTTGCCTTCTCTCTCTATCTGCGGCTATAGTCTGCTGCGGCTTTGCTAGTTGTTCACTATCACCGACTTTAGGAACTGCGGCTTTATCTGCAGTCTCAACTTCAGTTACCTTCGAGGTCTCCGAAGTCTCCACCTGAGGCTCCACCTCACTAATGACACCATGATCTGTCTTCTCCACCTGAGGCTCCATCTCAGAACTCCTCTGTTGAAGCATTGCAGTCTCGTCGAAGATTACATCTCTGCTAATTAGAAAACCGGGTGATATGGGATCGGTGCACCACAGCCGGTAGCCTTTCACCCCATGTGCATAACCCAGAAATATGCACTTCTTTGCCCTCGGCTCAAGCTTACCATCACTCTCATGAGCATACGCAGGACATCCGAATATTCGTAATCCAGAATAATTAACAGGTTTTTCCGACCATACTTCCTCAGGAGTCTTCCACTTGATAGCAGATGATGGAGATCGATTAACCAGGTAACATGACATGTTCACTGCTTCAGCCCAAAATTCCTTGCCAAGTCCTGCATGCGAAAGCATGCATCGAGCTCGCTCAAGCAAAGTTCTATTCTTCCGTCTGCCACGCCATTCTGTTGTGGTGTCCCAGGTACTGTGAAGTGTCTTACAATACCTTCTTTCTCATAGAACTCGGTAAAATCTTTACCACAGAACTCCATGCCATTATCAGTTCTCAGGCACTTGATCTGCTTATCTGACTGCTTCTCAATCAATGCTTTAAATTTCTTGAACCGATCAAACACTTCATATTTGTGCTTCAGAAAGTAAACCCATACCTTCCTCGAATAGTCGTCGATAAATGTCAGCATATATCGGGCACCTCCTTTCGAAAGAACCGAAAACGGGCCCCACACGTCTGAATGAATATATTCAACTGGTCGTTTGGTCGAATGAATAGCTGTAGTAAACTTAACTTGGTACTGCTTCCCATAGATGCAGTGCTCACATAAGTCTAGCTTTCCTGTCTTTTGACCATTCAACAACCCCCTTTCACTCAGCATCGTCATACCTGCCTCACTCATGTGCCCCAAACGCATATGCCATAATTGAGTCAAATTAGAGTCTGACTCACCTGATGAAACTGCAGCACTTCCAATCACGGTCTTTCCCAGTAGATGATAGAGAGTATTCACTTTTTTCCCCTTCATCACTGTCATAGCACCTCGAGAGATCTTTAGTACTCCACCTTTAGCGGTGTACCTACACCCGATGTCATCGAGTGTTCCTAGAGAAATAAGGTTCTTCTTGAGCTCCAGTACATGCCTCACATCTGTCAATGTGCAAACCACCCCATCATGCATCCGAATCCGAATTGTCCCTATCCCCACAGCTTTACGGACTGCATTATTCCCCAAAAGAACCCTACCACCATCTGCAGCTTGGTAAGTAGTAAACCAATTCTTATGAGGCGTCATGTAATAAGAACACCCCGAATCTAGCACCCATTCATCTCCTGACGAAGTAGCAGTCACACATAAGACAGCTTCTGCATCACTAGTGCTCCCCTCAGCAACGTTTGCCACATTGCTTGTAGCATTTTGCTTATCAACTTTATTTCTTCGCTTTGGACAATCTCTCCTGTGTGCCCCTCCTCGTGACATTCAAAGCACTTCACGCATCCCTTGGACTTTCTATTGTGTGATTTTGATATGCTTTTACCTCTGCTGCTACTAGGTTCTTGATGTTGTTCTCTACCCCGAACCGTCAGTGCTTGCGCTGCTCTTTTCGCCAGACCGTCATCTCGCAACTTTCTCTGCCACTCTCAACATGGAAGATCTCCTTGCCATTTCCAAACATTTTCCACCCCCTTTAGTTTCCTTCCTCTTCATTAACTCCTCCATTAAGCAATTCTTCTTACATATATTACTTTCAATTTCCATGGTAACGGAGTTCGTGAAGCTACTTCTTTCTTGCTATCCATTATTTAGTCTATTGTGGTTGACAAGTCCCTTTTTCTGCATCAGATTGAAGTCTTAGTCATCACTTGGACTTCTAAGTTTCTAATTAACTGAGGATACATGCTAAATTGTAAAAACACTTGGCGTTGTCATAGTGTCGCCTCTATTGGTAATATACGGGAGGAAAATCATTCAGCTCGAGATACAAACACGTATAAGTAGTCATTTTCATTAAAAGTAAATTAAAAAAATTTAACATTATTATAATAGAACCATAAAATGATGTTATCGAGATTTTACATCAACTGCATTATACATAAAAGAACAATTTGAATGACAACTTATATAAAAATCTTACGTAGTAATTGAATTTTATTACCAATCCGTGTTATCTAATGAGAAATCACAACACTATTATACTTATTTATGTGGATATGATATAAAATAACCGTATTTTGGGTATATAAATGATTTTTCGCAGGCAACATCTATAATTGACTAAAAAAGGATAATTAAATAAGTTTATATTGAAGAACTTCTACTTGATTATAATGAGGTATACGTTTTGCACGTATATAATTCGACTCACCTCCAAAGCACTTGTATATTCCGTAAGTTCTAGTAAACTTACAGGAGATGGAATAACTTTTGTTTTTTGAAAAACACGTATGTCCATTTACCTTACCTAAAAGTACGAGTATTGCACTAACATTGAATATGATGAGTCCCATCAAATATTACATTCTAGATTCTTTTTAGCGTATCTACCAAGTCTATTAAATAATTATTCCTTTAGCGGAATTGCACAAAAATGGCAAAAGGTGAACACACACTCTCTCTCTCTCACACAATATTATGTGCAGTCTCACCACATCTTGGCTCACCTCCAACCATAAAAGCTTTTAGGAAAATCTCTTATGATGTTTTGAAGATGAAAAAATAGTCAAAAACTACCAATGGTTTTAATAGTTGAGTAACCAGGTGAAAGATGTACAAGCCTTTATGTAAATAATGTCCTAAGAGAATCGTCTAAAGATGAGAAATACACTATTCTATCGATGGGGAACAAAGCATTAGGTGCAGAGGTATCTACAAGTTGGAGGAATATAAGGTGAACAAGTTTAGAATGGAGAGTTTGGTAAAGCTTAGACGTATCATGGATAGGTGAATAGTGAGGTAAAGCTTCGAAATATACTTGGAAGGACCATAAGAGAAAAGCTAGGGTGAAGTTAAATATCAGGAGGAAGCCTAGAATAGAGAGTTCGGTAAAGTTTGGATGTAATAGTGTAGATTAAAGCTCTAGTTTTCAGTTCTGCAATTTTTTTCAATGTTTTTAGCCACGTCAAATTTTTACTGGAGAAGCATGCTGACGTGGTGCTACATGGATAGCCATTTGTATATTCTATTTTATGTGTTTGTTGAAAGGACTAAGATGAACAAACCAATACATAGTCTAATTATTCACAGGCCAGAAAAGTCTAAAGGCTACATTGCATAAATCGAATTTGTTTTAGAAATTTCCATGTCACACTATCTTTATTAAATGAATAGAATTGTATTAGCAAATGGCAAGAACCTGCTAAACGATCAAATGAAGAAAGTTAATAATTTCAAGACAGTACTTTTCTCTTGTAATGTATAGTGTGGATGATCACCTATCAAGTACATTTAACAAATCTCGGAAAATAATTGTTAACAAGAGTCAAATAAATATTAGTCACTTTTTTTTTCCCTAGATCTTGTTTTGAGGAACCGGTTTGAATCCTTGTGTGAACCCTATTCTACGGAAGAAAGCTCAGCCATACAATTAATAACTATCACTTTTGGCTAACCCAACATTTGTCCAAAGTATAAATATCATATCCTCCCAAATTAATTAAGCAAACAAATCAGCTCTGCCAAACACCAAATGGAGTGCTATGCAGCTTGCCTTCTGTTGCTATGCCTGCTGTAGTGGAGCATCAATCTGCTCTGGCGACGGTTAATCCGTAAGCCAGGCTCCGGCGGCAACCAGCTGCCGTCGGGCTCACGCCCACTCCCGATCATTGGGAACATTCTCGAGCTCAGTGACAAGCCCCACCAGGCGCTCGCCAGGCTCTCCAAGCTATATGGCCCTGTTATGACCATAAAGCTAGGGGCAATCACAACCATAGTCATCTCCTCTCCGGAGGCTGCCAAGGAAGCCCTCCAAAAGAACGACCAGCTCTTGAGCGGCCGGCAGATCCCTGACACCGTCACGGCGAGTGGTCACTATGCTGAGTCCGTTGTGTGGCTGCCCACCTCCGATAAGTGGAAGCAGCTCAGGAATGTGTGCACCGTCCAGATGTTCTCGGCACACAAGTTCGACGCAGGCCAGCTCCTCCACCGCAAGAAGGTGGACGAGCTCGTCAGCTTCATCCACCAGAGTTGCCGGCAAGGCCATTCTGTCGACATTGGGAAGGCCGCCTTCATGACGGTGCTCAACTTGATCTTGAGCACGCTCTTTTCTGTCGACTTGGCACACCATGACGAGGGCTCCTCCCAGGAGTTCAGGGACCTCGTGTGGGGCGAGATGGAGGAGACTGGAAAGCCCAACGTGTCAGATTTCTTCCCAGCTCTCAGGTGGTTCGACCCCCAGGGCGCACGCCAGAGGATCTCGGGTTACTTCAGCAGATTGCTTGCCATCTTCGACAGGATGATTGAAGAAAGGACTCAAGCAACGGCCTCGCTGGTCGCCTCTTCACCGAGCAACGACGTGCTTGATTCTCTGATTAATTTAAAGGAGAGTGGTGAATTGAGTCGCCATGAAATTAAGAGCTTGCTTCTGGTCGGTACATTATTGAGGGATATGCAAATTGATCTGAACTATAAATGCTCCTATTCAATAGTTTCTGTCAATTGTTCGATATATTTTGAACTATGAAGAGGAAGCTCTGTATTTAGACTAGTCTAATGACTTCTTTTGATATGGAATTGTGATTTCATGTTGCTGGCAAGTAATGTTATCCATATCTTGTTGCTGTCAAATTTGTTACTGACCAACTTTGGGCAATTAACTTCAATTTGCTCCAGAAAATGAAGATGTATTTAGCAAAAATCACTCGGCTATCTCTCACAATTCCTTTTTGAGGACTTGTTCATCGCGGGAGTCGACACAAGCACGAGCTCACTGGAGTGGGCGATGGCAGAGCTGCTGCACAATCCAGAGAAGATCGTGCGAGCCCGTGAAGAGCTCGACCGAGTCGTCAGTGGCAATGGAGGAACTATGCAAGAACCAGACATCACGAGGCTCCCCTACTTACAAGCAATAGTCAAGGAGACTCTAAGGCTGCACCCACCGGTTCCCTTCCTGATCCCACACAAGGCCGAGAGCGACGTGGAGATAGGCGGGTTCCGACTGCCCCGGCACGCCCAGGTGCTGGTCAACGTCTGGGCCACGGGGCGGGACCCGGGCATATGGTCAAACCCAGACAGCTTCATGCCGGAGCGGTTCCTGGGTGGTGAGATTGACTTCAAGGGCCGCGATTTCGAGCTCATCCCGTTGGGGAGCGGACGGAGGATATGCCCCGGGATGCCCTTGGCCTATAGGATGGTGCACTTGATTTTGGCCTCTCTTGCGCTCATTTGATTGGAAGCTTGAGGAGAGCGTGACGCCTGAAGAGATGGACATGACTGAGAAATTTGGGATCACATTGCAAAAGGCAACGCCTCTCTGTGCTATTCCCATGGAGGTGTGACTTTAATTAGTCTGTACCCTCTCTTCCTTAGAGAGACGTTTATATCTCAGTATTGTTTTCTTAAAATTGATATAATAGTAGGAATTTACCTAGAAGGATTTTCGTCCTATTTTCCTTTTGCTTCCATATATGGTTGAAATAAATTCGATGAACTTAGTTTCAAAAATGATGTATTTGTGTATACAAGTATATGCGGTGACATGGATGAATAATTGTGTAACATGAAATTGTACGATCATAAGTATAGTGTGATATGTCTAAATAGTGACCGGTTTCAAGATAGCTGGAGCCTTAGTTTATCTCTAAGCATCCAATTGAAATTTAAAGTGGTTAATCCCGAACTCATTCATTCATTCTTCTTCTTCTTCTTTTCTTTTAGTTCGAAATTTTATGTGCGATCTTATTGCCATAGTCGAGAATATCACATGTTAAATATATTTGTAGTTGGATATTACCACAAATAGTATAAACATCATGTTTCTTTTTTTTTTAGATTTCACCTCCTTCATGTTTGCTTTGTTCAAGAGAGAACCTCCGAGAAACCTAATTCATTACCTTATTGAGAAAATTTATGAATTAATTATCAAATAGAATCGAGAAAACTTTAAACTTAAATTACCTTTTAGTTAAATATTTACAAATTTTTTACTTTGTAGTGCATTTCGCTATTGAATTTTTTCTTATTAGTTATCTTTTATATTCATGTAACAGCCCTCACCAAATCTGGGCAAGGGTGTCGTGTCTTTGCCTTGCCCAAGCCTTCACCTTGCCTTGTGTCATGTCGCCTTGCCCTTGCCCTCACCTTGCTCGTGCTGCGTCGTGTCGCCTCACCTAGGTCTCAATGACAAGTGAAGGAAAATAGGAAAAAAATTCAGAAAATTTAAAGAAATTGCAAGAATTGTCCATGTCAGGACCAACTGTGCCACGTAGGATGGTTGTCATTAACTAGATCGCACGTCATCAATTTTTGGTCAAAAGTGGCAATAAAGACTAGATTAACTAAGAGATGAACAGTGTGAAAGCTACCTGATGGAAAGGCACGCGAGGGTACTGTTCATCACCCTCTCATCCGCTGTGTTTTGACCTGGTTCTCACCGGCTTCTCTTGCTCGATCCGGCCGTTCCAGACCTCCGTTTGGCGTGAAATTTGGGGGTTCACCTCCTCTGGTAAGCCCCTCGCTCCTCACTGAACGGATTCGGTTTTCTTCCTCTCTGTGGGGAGATCAGAGCTGCCCTATAGCACGAGAATTGCCCTGCTGCTGCGTTGCTCGATCCCTCGAGGTGCGGTTGCTGGTGCGACTCCGGCCTTCTCGTAGCGGTTGGTAGGCATCCCAGCACCCTCAGGTAAGCCTGTTGTGCCACGGCTCTGCTCTCGATCGACTGCTGGTGCGTCTGTACCCTCCGTCCCGACCTCGCCGTGCTGCGACATTGCTTCCGAACGGCTGCTGGTGCGTCACCGGCCTAGCTCGAAGGGGTTGTGAGGCGTCCCAGCACCTTTCCTGGTCAAGCTTGTCGTGCTACGGCCCTGATCAAGGTACTTCATCCCTTCGAGTAGGAGCTGGTTAGTCCGTTCAGTCTGTCCGAGCCCTTTGGAGCCTCTGGCCACTACTGTTCCGAGGTTCTAGCAGGAGTTTTGGTCTCAACAGCACCTACATTAGCCCGGTTAGTCTCTCGCTTCTCTTTATGGCTGCTGTATAGAGGGTTCGGGGGTTAGCTGGCTGGGTATTATTGTAGTTATGGCTGCTCCATCTGCTGTGGTTGGTGAGCCAAGTATTGCGGCCCAGTTGTGAGCTGGAACGGAGAAGGCTTCTAGCCCTCTCAATCGAAACAAGGAGGCCCAGTCCTCCTTGCTAACGGGCAAGGCTTCTGCAACAGCGGAGACCTCAAACCGTGGTCGTCCTAAGGATGCAGTCCGTGATAGGCATTCGAGAGGATGAAGCAGAGTGAGGTCGGCTTCCAAACGGCCCCAAGCCTCGCAAAAGCAAGTGAGGAAACTAGAGGCCCCGACTGCTCGGACGTGGGCAAATGTTGCGAAGCTTGCAGTGAAAGGGTATGACCTTACCTTTGTTCCTCCTTCGTTTGAGGATGATGTCCCTGTGGTGGATCTCCCTGAAGAAGTGTTAGATGCGGTGGATCCCAAATGGCATGAGTGCCTGGTTGGGTATTATGTAGGAAGGAGTTTGCCGTTCCAGCTCACGGAGCACACCCTCAAGCTTTGTTCGGGACCGAAGCTTGTTGAGGTCTTCGCCGATGACCAGGGCTTCTTTTTCTTCCGCATCCCTGACCCCAAGTTCCGAAGGAAGATTTTGGAAGATGGACCTATAACGGTTGCAAGGGTTCCGCTCGTTTTGCAACAATAGAAGCCTCTTCTAGAGTTGAAAAGGGAGAAGCAAACCACGGTGCCGGTGTGGATTTGCTTGAAGAACCTACCTCTTGACCTCTGGACAGCCTCGGCAATTAGCGCCATCGCGAGTACTGTTGGCAAGCCTTTGTTTGTTGATCAACGCACGGAGCAAACTCAAAGGATCTCTTTCGCAAGAGTTTGCGTGGAACTTCAAGTTAATCAACCGAGGTTCTCCTCGGCCAAGGTAAGACTAAATGGAGTTGCTCGGTCCATTTCCATCGAGTATGAGTGGAAGCCAGCGGAATGCTTGAAGTATGGCTCCTTTGGGCACAATTGTGCAGCCTCTTTAGCTGGTCCGAAGGCGGTGCAAGGCCAGAAGCAGGCTCAGGCCATCCCCTCCCCCCCCAGTGGAGGCCCGCCCCCCCTGAGACTTCTCCGGTATTGGTGGTAGATCTGAATGAGGCTGAATTGGGGTGGAAACAAGTCAAGGGAAAGAAGAAGAAATCTCCCCCTCCTAAGGAGACGTGCTTGGACCATCCGGTCAGCTCCGGAGACGAGGAGCCATCCCTCAAGCAGACAGCAGCAGCTCTTAAGAGCTTGCCATCAACCTCTACCCGGAGGGCTCAGAGTGGGCTTCGAGCCCTAATCAAGGTGGATGCTCCCGCCTCGATAGTGGAGGAAGACCCCATTAACCATTCGGATGCAGACCTAGGGAGTGGACCGGAGTTGAATGGGTCTGTCAACCACCTAGATAGCTCAGATGATGATCTTCTCTCGCCTCGTCTATCGCCGAAGGCTCCTCCAACTAGGAGCAGCGAGGAGACTACCCAGGACAAGCTCTTGGCGCTCTACCCAGACCCACCTTCTCCATCGGCTCGTGCGGCTCCCCCTCCGAGCCGTCGCAAGCCACCGAAAAGGAGGTAACCCTTACTCTCTTCCTCTTTTGTACATATGTATATAGGATGCTAGAATATTAGAGGCCTTGTTGACCCGACTAGGCAAGCAGAGATTCGTAACTTCATTATTTCGAACCACTTGTGCTGTATTGGTTTGGTGGAAACTAAGGTGCCACTGGATCGCTTCAACTCCATCTCCGAAGGCCTATTGAGGGATTGGTGTTGGATTACAAACTATGACTTCTCCCCCAGGGGTAGAATTTGGGTCGGTTGGGACCCCGTGAGGGTTAAGTTTGAAGCCTTCTTAGTTACCAAGCAGGCGGTTCATGGGAACTTTGAGAGCCTGGTCTCTGGGGTGGCTTGATGTGTTTCTTTTATTTATGGAGAACACTCTTTTTCGCTGAGGAGACCTCTTTGGGAGGATATCATTCTTAGAAGCATCCATCTCCGGGACACTCCTTGGCTTGTCTTGGGGGATTTCAACGCTATTAAGGATCCATCGGACCGTGTCGGTGGCTCCGAAGATTGGCTCCCTTGTTTTGATGAGTTTGGACAGTGCTTGGAACAAGCCGAGCTGGAAGACTTGAGGTTCGTTGGTTTTAGATACACTTGGACTACGTCTTCAGGGCCTTCTAGGAAAGCAAGAAAGATTGATAGGGTTCTAGTGAACGCCAAGTGGAGCCTGGATCTCTCATACTCGGAAGCCTCCTTCCTAGCTTCGGGAATCTCGGATCACTCGCCTATGGTGGTGAAGGTGCTTAATCCGACTATCGGAGGAAGCCCTTCAAGTTCTTCGACTTCTGGATGAAGCACCCGGAGTTCAATGAGATTGTCTCGCAAGTGCGGGATGCGCCGGGGGGTGGTGTTCCTATGTATAGGCTTGTGTCTAAGCTCAAGGCTCTTAAATGTCGGCTCAAACAGCTCAATAGAGATTCCTTCTCTAATATCTCTACCAGAACTCTTGATGCGCGGAAGATGTTGGAGGCCACTCAAGCAGACTTACAGCTAAATCCCCTTTCTACTGACCTTACTGAGGTGGAAAAGAACCAAAGACG
Organism: Eucalyptus rudis; assembly: GCA_019915205.1. Taxonomy (NCBI): domain Eukaryota; kingdom Viridiplantae; phylum Streptophyta; class Magnoliopsida; order Myrtales; family Myrtaceae; genus Eucalyptus; species Eucalyptus rudis. The sequence continues at coordinate 4,448,252 of JAHMTN010000120.1, forward strand.
TATCTTTGCAGAGTTGCGCTCCTCGGAGGAGTCATTCTTCAGGCAGAAGTCCAGGGTCAGATGGCTCAGGGAGGGAGACCGTAATACCAAGTTCTTCCACCAATATGTCAACAAAAGACATTTGAGGAACATAGTCCTTTCCGTCCTCGACTCTTCGAGGAACCTGGTGACTGAGCCACGGCTGGTGCAACGGCGATTTGTAGAGTTCTTTGAGGACCTCTTGGCGCCGCAAGGGGAGCTTGTTAGACCTTCGCTAGAGGACTTGAGGGAGGTTATCCACCATCCACTCTCGGTTGATCAGGCTGAGCTTCTTGCTCGGCCGGTTACAGACTTGGAGATCTGGGACACTATCTTCTCCTTGCCTAGGGGAAAGGCTCCTGGGCCGGATAGTTTCACAGCGGAGTTCTTCAAAGAAAACTGGGACACAGTTGGTCCTTTAGTAACGGCTGCAGTGATGGATTTTTTCACCTCCGGAAAACTCTTGAGGGAGATTAACAATACCATCTTGGTGATGGTTCCTAAAGTGCCCAACGCCACTTTTGTGGAGGATTATAGGCCTATCGCCTGCTGCAACACTATTTACAAGTGTATTACAAAGGTGCTAGCTAATCGGGTGGCCCTAGCTTTGAAGAGCACGATAGGCCCCTTTCAGACTGCTTTTGTAAAAGGTAGGCGGATCAGGGACAATATCTTGCTGGCTCAGGAGCTATTCTGTAGCTTCCACCTTGAGCCTTATCTCCCTAAATGTGCGATAAAGGTGGACTTCAGGAAATCCTATGATACTGTGGATTGGGACTTCCTTGAAAGTGTGTTGCTGGCCTTTGGCTTCCCTCAGTCTGTGACTCGACTTATTATGACTTGTGTACGCACTCCTAAATTTTCGATTGCTTTGAATGGAGAGCTCCACGAGTTCTTTGCGAGCGGTCGAGGTCTCCGCCAAGGTGATCCCATCTCTCCTTATCTTTTCACTATGGTTATGGAAGTGCTTTCAGGGATCATTCTTAGGTACTCTTCGAGGCCTGATTTCAAGTTCTTCTGGAGGTGCAAGGCAGTGGGTCTTTCACATCTCTTTTTTGCGGACGATGTCTTCCTTTTTTGTGAGGCTCATCTTCCTACGGTGACTCTCCTTAAGGAAGGTCTTTATATCTTTTCCTCTTGGAGTGGCCTTTGTCCTAACCCGTGCAAGAGTGAATTTTTTTTGGCGGGTGGCGATCCCTCCTTAAGGAATAATATTCTCTTGGAGTTGGGCTTTCGAGAAGGAATCTTGCCAGTTCGGTACCTGAGGGTTCCCATTATCACTTCGAGGATTAGCAAAGCAGACTGTTGTACCCTCGTCAACCGTATCACTGCAAGGATTCAGTTTTGGACCCACCGTTTCCTCTCTCTTGCTGGTCGGATTCAGCTTATCAGGTCAGTTCTTCATGCTATACAAGCCTACTGGGCTAGTGTTTTTGTTTTACCTATAGCTGTGGTGGACCAGATAGAGAAAATATTTAGACAATTCTTGTGGAAAGGTCTGGACCTAGGCAGGGGTGGTGCTAAGGTAGCCTGGGATGAAGTTTGCCTTCCAAAAGATAAAGGAGGACTAGGTATCAGGAGGCTCCAAGATTGCAATAAAGCCGCCATGCGAAAGCATATCTGGCTCTTGTTCTCCGACAAGGAAGCGCTGTGGTGTAAATGGGTCCATTCCACTTTCTTAAAAAACAAGAACTTTTGGGTTGCTAGGAAGCCAACATCTGGATCCTGGGCCTGGAAGAGCTTGTTGAACCTAAGAAGGGATTTTAGGATGGCCTTCTACTGGAAAATTGGCGATGGCCAAACAACCTCTCTTTGGTTTGACAATTGGCACCCTAGAGGGCCCTTGAACCTGATCTTCTCAGATTCTCTTATCTACAGCTCAGGGCTCTCTAGGCAAGCCTGTGTTGCTGACCTCTTCTCAGATGCTGGCCAAGCTCTCAGGATGGTGCTTGAATCGTGGGGTCATCCTCTTCCGATCCTGGCGGGTGTCCCGGATCGTTGCTGCTGGCGTGAAAGCTCTTCGGGCCAGTTCACTATGGCATCGGCGTGGAACTTCATCACGAAGAAGAGGACGCGGGTCCATTGGTACTCTTTCATGTGGGACAACGCCATAGTGCCTCGATATCAGCTCAATCTTTAGCTCATGGCCAAGCGCAGGCTTCCAACCTAGGATCTCCTTTTGTCCTATGGTATAATTGGAAGTGCTGCCTGTGCGTTTTGCAAGAATATGCCCGACTCTGTTGATCACCTTTTTTTTTTTTTTATTGCTGTGTCACGGCTAGCGTTACTTTCTTTTGGGCTTCCAGATGCAATTTACCTTGGCGTAACAGAACTTGGGGGGAGAACTTCCGATGGGTAGCTACCTATTTGATGGGTAAAGATTTCTACAAGTGCATAGCCCGTTTTTCCTTTGGCGCGCTTTGTCACATCAATTGGAAAAACAGGAATAACATCATCTTTAGAGACCAGCCTCTCTCGGTTCCGACCATGAAGAACCACCTCTTCAAAGTGGTCTGAGACAAGGCTATCACCTTCAGGAACGTCGAAGATAATTTCAGAAACAGAAGGTTGCAGAGAAGTTGGGGACTAGACCCGATTATTTTCACTGGGGACCCGTAGGTCGTTCGATCTAACGGTGGCCTCCTCCTTGCTTTTGTTCAGTTTGGTAGCCGGTTGACCTCGCCGTGCTTAGTTTGGTCTTGTTGTTGTAGTGTGTGTGCCGTCTTTGCGGCTTTTACATCTCGTCACCCTTCCACTTCCTTTGTTCCTACATTTGGAGTGCAAGTTCCTGGTGTCGAGATCTTTTGTACATTTGGCCTTTCCTTAATATATTTCTTACCTTTTACCAAAAAAAAAAAAAAAGACTAGATTAACAAATTGTCAAAAGGTTTAAGTTTAAATTGGCAAAATTGAAAAGTGTATGACTGAATTGGCCACCATATAGTAGATTGAGGATTTTTTGGACAATTTCCCAGATAGACATAATTTCACCTTTTTATTCATAGTAACTGCATATGTTCTATTAAGACATGATTATTTCCACCATACTATCACATGTACAAATTGATAGTTGCTACCATCCACCCTTTCATTCACCACTATATCAATGGGAAATTGCCAAAAAAGTCCTAAACTTGTTACAATATTTCCAATTCAATCTAAACCTTTTTTTTTTGGCCAATTTGATCCTAAACTTATTGTTACCTTGTGTAATTATGTCAATTCAATCTATCTGACTAAATTTGGTTGATCGGCGCCGATGGACAATTTTTTAATAATATTTTATTTTATTGATTTTTTCTTTTTTCTTTTTTCTTTTTCCTTTTTCTCTCTCGCTCTTTTTTTTTTTCTCCTCCTCCCCCCTTCCTCTTGCTTCGGTGACAGGCCGGAGGGGAGGGCCAATCGCCAGCCAGTGATGAGCTCGCCTCACTGTAATTGGGTGAGGGCAAGCTCGCTCAAAATTACTAGTGAGGCAAGCCCCCATCGAATTTGGCAAGGGCTCGCCTTGCCAGTGGATGGCGAGGCCAACCTCACCTAAATTCGACGAGGCAAGCCTTGCCCAGCTAGTGGATCGAGGAGCTGCCTCACCATCACTGGGGAGGGCGAGCTTGCCACTAGTCAATGACTAGCCCTCCCCTTTGGCTATTTGCCGAAGCAAGGGAAAAAGAAGAGAGGAGAAAAAGAAAAGAGAGAGAGAAATTTTTAAAAAAATAATACGATATTAGCTGACGTTCACATCAATGCTAGCCAGCCAAATATGGCCAGATGGACTGAATTGGTGTGATACAAAATGTTTAGTACTAAATTGGCAAAAAAAAAAAAACGTTTATGACTGAATTGGAAAAATTACAATAAGTTTATGATTTTTGATTAATTTTCCCCTGTAACAATGTTAGATGAAGCTGCTTATGGAATTCTGTCAAGATTTATAGGACTATGGAAGAGTATCAACATATATTACAAGTTCAGCAACATGATTTTAAGTAAGTTCAAACACCCTTTCAACATGAAGCTTTATTAAAACTATGTCTTGAATTTGAGCTTGTGTACAAAACTCGATCCGAATTATTGCATAACGAAGTGCCGCCCAAATGGGAGCATGCTGTTTAAAAGAAAGTTCAAAGTTTGGACTTTTCCCAATTCACTATGGGAAAAGTAAATTCGTTTTTTAGTTGAAGTCGGGCACTTTCATTTTTAGGTTATACATACACACATCATTTATTGGGATCTTGTCTTTCAGGCCTTGACCGTGATATTAAATTATGAAGCCAACTTGTGTTCGGCATTACATCCTAGAGTAAATAAAAGAGTGTTAAAAGCCGTAAAATCTTATGATGAAATTTGGTGTATTTCTCACTAAGATTCAAATACTTTTTCGTAAGAAATGGCTGCTTATAATTGGGGTGTTTGATCAATATTAAAAATATTTGAGTGATCAAAATATGATTATAATATTCATTATATCACTTGATAAATGTTGAAATTTGTATTGTTCTTCCTGCGAGTGTAGGTCATATCACACGCTTATCTGTGCGGCAATTTGCCTGCGGAGCCTTGTCAATGTCAACTATCTTTTGGATCGATTTTCTTTTCGGTTGATCGTTTATATCCTTAAAACTCCAACACACAAGTCCATAAGTGGGAAAGAAAAAAATTAAAAGAAGGATAAGCATATCTAATTGAAAAAGTTTCACAACGGGCTGATTAATGCTCAACCTTATTAAGAAAGCACACAATCATTACAATATTACTGGAGAAGAAATACCACAGACGATTATTTAGATATCAATCACTCTAAACTTCTTCCTACTATTAAAATAGCAGGAAATAACATTACAACAATATCGATATATGGAATTATATCATATGTATTATTAATTACTTTCACCCATGGGTCACTGTTGGCACGCTGTGAAGAACCACCGTCTCCACCGTGAGGCCTGGCCCAAAACCGAAGAGGACGCCCCACTCCAACCCCTCGCCGGGGGTAGCAAGCCCTTCCTCCGCCGACTTCCTTCGCATCTCATCGAGGATGAACGAGACGCACGCGCTCGACATGTTCCCGTACTCTCTAAGGACGTGCCTCACGGCTCGGAGCCTCTCCTTTTTCAACCCTAGCTTGGCCTCGATTTGATTGAGTATGGCCGGGCCACCAGGATGAGGCACCCAAAAGATGGAGTTCCAGTCACTTATGCCGAGCGAATCGAACGCCTCTTTCAAGCTCTTCTCGATGTGGTTTGCAATCAAATGGGGGACCCTGTCGGATAACCCGAAGGTGAGGCCAACGTCGCGCAGTTGACCCTCGATGGCGCCCTCGGAGTTTGGCAAAACGGTCTCCGCAGTCCACACGAGTTGGAATATGGGCCGCTCAGCAGGGATCTCTGGGTCGGACCCTATGATGAGCGCAGCCGCTCCGTCCCCAAAGATGGCCTGGCCGACAAGGTTGGCAAGATTCTCAGCAGACGGGCCTCGGAAGGTGGTGACAGTGATCTCAGAGCAGACAACGAGGACGCGAGCGCCGGCATTGTTCTCGGCAAGGTCCTTCGCAACACGGAGGACGGTGCCACCAGCAAAGCAGCCCTGGTGGTAGAGCATGACCCGCTTGACGGAGGGGCTGAGGCCGAGAAGGCGCATGAGCTGGTAGTCGGCGCCAGGCATGTCGACGCCAGAGGTGGAGCAGAAGACTATGTGGGTGATCTTGGACTTGGGTTGGCCCCATTCCTTGATGGCCTTCAACGCCGCCTCCTCGCCGAGCTTTGGGATGGTGTCGATGATTATGTCCTGGCGTGGGTTGAGCGAAGGGTCGTCGTACGAGCAGATCTCGGGGTGTTTCTCCATAAGCTCCTCGGTCAAGTGCATGTAACGCTTGTGGATCATTGACTTGTCACCTGCGACGTTCCCATTTTACTTTCCAAGAACAACGTTGACATGCGTGCATTGGAGATTTTCTTCGTTCATTTTTTTTTTTGGCATATAGTAATAAAGAATTTGCATGGCTAGCTAACATGTACTACTCGATAACCTTTTCTTTCGACCATTCTAAGATTGTTAAGAATGATTGCAGATTCATTACGAAACGAAGCAAACTATAGTAATGCAATTTGTCCACCAATAAGATCCAAAAAGAAAGATAGTTAGACTTTCTTAAAGGGTGTAATAAGCGAAACACATCATATATATTTCATGAGAAAAAATAAACTGTGAAGTTAGGATAAGGATACTCTAAACTTGAATATATATTTTGTAGCTAGGGCAATCTAGAGAAAAAAATAAACTATGAAGTTAGGATAAGGATACTCAAAGCTTAATATATATTTTGTAGGTAGGGCCTTCTAGAGTGTGGCTCACATATGCGGATGAACTTCTGCTTGAGGGCCGTCATGTGCTCGCTCTTGGTCATGCGGAAGTAGTAGTGTGGGTACTCGGCCTGGTACACACAGTTCGCCGGATTCGCCGTCCCAATAGCGAGGATGGTCGCCGGCCCCTTGGTCCGCTGGTTCTCGCGGATCTTCTCGACAGCATCCATCTATCTCAGACCTGCGTTCGAAACTTTGGAGCTTCAATGTAACCCCTTTTTGTATTGCGGATAGATTGAAGTTCAAAGTGAAGTTGAGACACCACAACTTTGTTAGGCTGTGAACTTTTGCAGCCCATTGCCTTGCCTTTTATAGATGCGAGGTGGGCAAGCTGGAACTTCGTTTTTTCTCGAGGCACTGACGTTCAAAGCATAAGTATTGACTAAATTTAATGTAAAGGCTCGTCGAAAGAAAATCTTCCACGTGATTGACTATGTTGATTTGATGATTGGTATTGTATGCTTTATTTTTTTATTTAATTAATCAATTAGGCGAGATACATTTAAAAGTCACTGGATCATGCATAATAAACCTTTCATTGTGATCCCGGAACCTCTAATTATCAATGGATGCAGAAGTTTTGTTCGATCGGTGGTGTTTGGTGGGACCAGACGAGGAACGGATTGGTCATTTTCTTGAGAGATTGAGCTCAATGCTTAAGCAGGAAAGTTAAGTCGTGAGGCCTTCTTATAAGCTGGTGAGGGTCGTTATAGCAAGGCTTAGCAACCCTCTCACCATTGTCCCTATGCCGTATAAGATCCTATGCTGCTTGTCGGCCCTTTTCGCAGTTGGTGAGGGGACGTTAAAGGAAAGACAGTCAATGATGACCAATGTCTCTAGCTTGGGACAGGAAAAACCCATCAACAATAAATTTTAGGAACGTCGACTTAGTCTCCGAAGAATTTTCAGAGATTCCGAAATTTTTACGGAAAACCGTTTCGGACGTCGCGAAAAATTAACGGAAATTCAGATTGGCCGAATTGAAGAAATTTTCGACTTGCAAACTGAGCTACTTGGCGAAAGGGGCTTGTAGAAATTATGTGGGCTTTTTCTACATCAAATTTGGACATCAAATGGAAGAATTCGGATGGAAATTGAAGCCATTTGTTATGAAATTCGTGTGCCCCCATTCCTTATGGTCTTTGGACCATTTCAAGAGGTTGTGAAGAGTGCAAGTGTGGTTCAATGTGAGCCAAGGATATATGCTTGGTCTATAATGAACCTTAGGGATCAAGTTTGGAAAAATAAGGCCAAGGGGCCTTCCATCTCTCCCTCATCTCGTTTACACGTGCGCCAATGTTTTTCAGAGGAGTCCATCACATGCCATCCTCTCCCTCACTCTCTCTCTTATTACTGTCTCTCTCTCTCGCTACCATCCTCGTCCATGTGTCTTCGATAGTCAACCAACGAAGCCTTTCATTGACCGAAGCCCACTGTCTAGAAGACGTCCACCGAATGCTCCATTTCTCTGCCCCCATAAATGCTGCAACACCACCGAAATTTCTGCTTCTTTCCCTGTCCAGCAATTGTTACACGTTCGGTCAACCAGTGAAGCATCCTCATCGAATTGTTGACCCAGCAAACCCACCGAGCGAAGCTCCTCCATGCACGTGCCGTTGATTCCAGCAAATCTCGAAGACCCAGCAAGCCGCTCCCTTCGTCCGCGTTGCCTCTCTCCTTCGGTGAACACTCCACTCCGTTGAAGCCTTGCTCGACGCCAGCTGAAGGCTACCGAATTCCCCAGCTCGAAGACCAGCGAAGCCACACGATTTCAGCCGCCCGTTTCCTCTCCTGCGTGACTTCACTTCAGCGGACCATCATCACGTGGGCTTCTTCAGCAACCGTGGATCCCAGCGAGTCAGCCCACGGTTGGGCTCTCCTTCAGCCCACGTGATCCACAGAACCAACAGTTTCTTTGGGCCTTCTTCTTCAGCCGGTGAAGCCAGCAAAGTTCAAAGTCCAGCAGCCCACTTCGCAAGCCCAGTTCAGTTTTGTTTCAGCCCAGTCTGGAAGCCCGGAGCAAGCTCAGCCCAAGAATTCTAGCACGCCTGAGTCCAGATATGTCTGTGGGCTTGTAAAGTTTCTTGGCCCGGCCCGAGTGTGCATCAACGCCGCCGAAATTTTGGAATTTGGTCGCCATCGCGTCATCGTTGCAGTGTCCCGGTCTTCGCTTTGCACGAGTGGGTTTTACTCATTAATACTTTCTTAGTTTGCTAATTATGCTGAAGGGTTGATTAAATTTAATTAAGTATAATTAGATGCATGTTAAGCAATTGGATTGCGCAATTAGCAAGTAGAGACGTACTATTATTTATTGAATGCATCTTGGGATTTTTCCTGACCCGTTTCGGGCTTCAATCAGGCATTATGTGCCTAAATTGGATTTTTAGTATTTATTTATTAATTTTCGAAATTTATTTATTTATTTATTTATTTTCCAAAAATTAGGAAAAGATAGTTGACGATTGGAATTTTATGCTAATTGTTGTGGCGTAGTCCATTTATTTAATTGTGCTTTATTTCGTGCTAAATTGAATTATTTGTGAAAGTGAGAATTATTCTTTAATTGAATAATCTTTGGTTATTAATTGAAAAATAACCGGGTATCGGTTGATAATGCCAAAAATATTTGAGCGAACTACAGAAAATGTGGGAGTTATGGAAAGCAAAATATTATATTTTGGCTAAGGCCAGTCGTGTGCCCACGCACGATATTTTATCGAGTATGATAAAAAGATGGAATTGGTTGTATGATTGGGATAGTATACTATATCGACCTACGGGTGATATGTTAGCTTAGCAAAGAGCAGTATACTGGTATACTATATCAGCCTGCGGGTGATATGTTAGCTTAGCAGAGAGCAATATACCTTATTAGTTTTGATTGAAAATGTCGCTATACTATTTCAGCCTAGGGGCGATATGGCAGCTTAGTAGAGAGCAGTATACCTTATTAGGTTAGATTGAGCACTGTTGATATACTATATCAGCTTAAAGGCGATATGACAGCTTAACAGAGAGCAATATACCCGATCATCTAAGAAGCAAGCTTAAAGTTAGTAGTTCTGAACTATGGTCGGACTTATAAATAGTATTGAATGTGCCGACCAAGCATGGGTCGTGATGACATGTAATCGACTAAATCGATTGATCATTGCTTTGATCTAATATTGTGAATTGATTGATTGAATGTAAATGACCGGTGAATGGTTCGATTGAGACGTAATTGACTAGGTCGATTTGATCAATGCTTCGATTTGTGATGTAATTGCTTGGGTGTCTATTTAATTTGTGCTAATATGCAGGGTGAAATATGAGGCCAAGGTAGGTCCTCTGACTCGTGTTGTGCATAGGCAGCCCTAAGGTATATTTGTTTACTAATCGGGTCTTAAGGGGTAGAACTTGCTAAGACATTGTCTCATTGGTTATTGAATAACTATTTGAGGTCCCTAAATGCAGTAGACTTGGATTTTGAAGATCTTGAAAGTCCAGTGTAGTTTGCTAAAGGCTCCAGTTGGAGTGTGGAGAATGATGAAGAGGACGGGGACCTGTAGCTTGTAAGAACCCCACTTCTACTTGTAGACCTTGTTTTTTTTAAACTGGCTTAAGTTGAATTGGACTTAATAGTTCACCTTGTATATATATGTGCACTAGTTTGCAATGTATATAAAAGTGAATGTTTTTAAAGGTTTGAAATTTAGTCATATTGTTCTATCCCAATGTTTTATTGTCTGGGGATTTATAATTGCTCCCGCATGTGCATATGAAAATGAAAGGGTCGGGGATACGTCCTGGGATATCGCAAATTTTTAATCAACCAAGGTAAGGGATAGGCGCGTGCCCAAGAATCGGGGCGTGACAGTTTGGCTCTATAAAACAACCCGTTAAAGCCATTCTTCTTCTTTGTCACATCAACAACCACATTAGCTTATCGTACCACGTCAGCCATTCCCTAGCCTATGTACCTATTAATTATCAATTCCATACCATCGATTGATTAGACTATTAATGTCTTTATCTAGACAAATCCATCTGACGCCTGTTTTTATTGTCTTTTCTCCAAATTTCAATTGATTTATGTTACATCATCCTAAATTTAAAGAGTGATTTTCAAACACGATTGAGAATTTCTCCATATCCCTATTAATTCACCAAATTTCTTGTATAATCATCCCAAAAATAAATTGATTTTGGGCATATTTTGGTCGAATTCGAACCGAACGATGAGAGTCAATTCCTCCGTCCCAGTCGACTGATGCCAGGTAAGCGTCGCCGGGATATTCCTCCTAGCAGGAGACGAAACTGGTTTTGCTTCTACTCAAGTCAACCTGGGACTTCCACGTACACGACGTGGTCCAATCTCTTCAGGTCCCTTGTGTTGTCCCAACAACCCTCGAAAGAAAAAAACAGTTTCTTTTGTGTTGTTTTTTCTTTTGCGTTCAGTCATTATTCAAAATCAAAACCGGGAATGCTCATTGCTGTCGGACCTTCTCTCAGTCTTCACATCGACACTTTGACACTTCTTTCCTTTTCTTGAAAGAAAGTGAAAAGTTAGCTTAGTTGACTAAAGGGTTCTCTTGCCGTGGGCAACTTAAAAAATCGAAATCGGTTGGTGATCTAGCTTTTTTTTACCTTTATGAAGACCAATGTCTACTTAAAAAATTTAAATAAAGTTATGTACGCACTTGTCGAATAGCTTCTGCAATACACAGATGGTTCTTCCCTTGCCAATAAGATCTCTAAAGTATCCAATGGTGTTTTTGACTTTTGACTTTCATTCCGTTTTGGTCACTACTTGCTTGAGATTCATTGAAAGATCCAAGGACTGGTGAGATATCAAACGTAATGATCCTAGCTTTCGACTTGCAAGCCCACCCTAATTTGATTGCCTCACTCGTTGTTTCGGGATAAATACACTAGAAGTGCCGAGAGTTGTGTACGGTGCTCATTTTAATGCCAAAAATTTTCGTCGGCTCATTTAAATGCCAAATCAGAGAAAAAACAATCACTTAAATGTCAACGGTGAGAAATTCCGGCCAAATTGATTACGTGACATTTGTAATTAAAATTATAATGTGAATTGACAATTATTTTTTCAAAAGTTCAGTCCACATGGCATTTCCATGTGGTATGCTTGGCATTAAAGTGATCACTTCAAACACAATTTGACACTCAAATGATCATTTTAAACAAAATTTGACACTCAAGTGATCATTTTAAACAAATTTTGGCATTTAAATGATCACTATCTACAACTTTAGACAATGTCATTTAGGTGTTATGTGCTCACTAGGCACGCCGGTGAGCCATTTAGGACTGAGAAATTAATAAAATATTACCACAATTTTTTGCACTTCTAGGGCGCGCATGACAAAATTTCTGTGACATAAATCAATTTCTGGTCAAAAATTGATTCCTCAATTTCAATTTCATGGACGAGTTTTTGAGCAAAGAGCCGCATTTGATAATGATTCAAAATTTCTATTGATGAAATAAAAATTTGTTTGATAACTGAATAAAATTTATATTTCTAGGAGTAGCAACAATCGGCGTCCGGTGGCCGGAGTCCGACGTTTGGTGACCGATGTTCAACGTCCATTGATTAGCGGCAGGTAGCCAATGTCCGAAGTCTGACGTCCGGCATCCGGTGTCGGAGTCCGGTGACTGACAACGAGTGGCTGAAGTTCGGAGTCCGGCAACCAACAACTAGCATCCAACGTCCAGAGTTTGACATCCAACGTTCAACATCAGGAGTTCGCCGACCGGAGGCCGGCGACGGGCAGCCAGTGGCGACTGGCGAACGGTTGACGGCTGTGGTATCCTAATTTTCAGGTTCTAATTTCAATTAGATAAGTTGGGCCTTTCATCAACGTGACTATAGTGTATTTCTCTGAGTTGGCCACTCATGAGATAACTGACCTATCAGGTGAAGCCATTAAGGGACTTTAATGCAATAGACTTGAGAATTTGACCAGGAATCGATTTCTCGACCATGCTCATCTTTAGAGGCTATTACGCCACAGTATAAAATCGATTTGAGATTAGAGATAGGTCGGTTCGACTGAGATGTGTGGCCGATTGTGGGTAACTCCACTAAATTAGAAAATTCTCGTCAACTGGCACCAGTTTGATTTTACTATTGTTTTGGTACCCTGTGTCCGTATTTGAATTCTCGAGATTTTCACGAAAACCGAGAGTCGCAAATGTGTCGAAGAGGTACGTATGGCTTGAAGAAAATCAACCATGGGTCAATTGCACCAAAAATTCCTAAAAGCTACCGAGTAGGCAAGGTCACACTAAAAGCGCGTTTGATAGAAAATAATCGCAAATTTGAATTCGATTTTAGAAATTGGAGGTCATGTCGTGTCACGAGTCATTCTTGGAATGTTGGCTCACATTTTGAGGGAATTCCGGCGAGTTTGGGATTTCTTTTTATGGAAAACCGTTTCAGACGTTGTGGAAAAACAACAGAAATTCGGATGGGTCAAATTGAATGGATTTTTGGCCTCATTACCGAGTCATTTGGTGATGAGGATTTGTAGAAATTGTGTGGGCTTTTTCTACGATTAAATTGGACATCAAATTGAGAGATTGGAGAAGAAATTTAGGTCCAAAATTGATGAATTCGAATTCAAGCTTGGGGCTGGAATTTTGGGCATCAATTTAAGCTATTTATGGAAATTAAAGGGGAAGAAAGTAATGGGGGAGATTAGGATATTCCTGTGGATCATGGGGGGAACCAAGCATTAATTTGTTTGGATAAATTCTTGACTTTGTGCCCCCACCAGTGGCTTCCTCCTCACGCCGAGCATGCTAGCTATTTCCCCTCCATCTTTGGGCGTACGTTTTCTTCTCAACAGCTGACCATTGAAGCCCTCATCCACGTTTCCTTTCTCTAGCCTATCTCTCTCTTCCACTCACTCTCTCTCTCGGCCAAAGAAACCCACCGACAGCCCAACAGAAGCTGCTGCCACGAAGTCCACCAGCGTGTGTTTTCTCTGCAGCAAATCGGTCAACGCTCAGCAGCATAAAGCAGCCGGTGTTGACCCCAAATATCCACCGAAACCTCACTTTGCTGCCTCTTCAGTCCACCGAGGCCGTCTTCAACGCCGCTACCCAAAACCCACCGATGCAAGCCGCACGGTCCCACGAACTCCACATTAGCTCACCACTGAAGACACTAGCAGCTGATTCCCTCTTGCTTCACCGGTCCATGAGTCTTCTCCCCTTCCCCTTCGATTTCTTTATTCTGCCCAGCTACTGCCACTCGCCCGTTTCTCCTTCATTGGTCAACCGCGCCAACCCACATTCCAACAAGTCTCGAAAACCTGCAGCTCCACGCCATCCCATCTTCTCTCCATCGCTCGACGCCAGCAAACTGCTCCCATCGTGCATGTCTACGGCCTAGTGAAGTTCAGCCACATCAACGGGCCCAGCAGATTTTCAACGGCCCATCTTCAGCCATAAGACCCAGTCCAGCAAGCCCGCAAGATCAGCCCATTTGAAGTCTTAATTCAGCCCAGTTTTCGGCCCACTTGAAGTAAGCCCATCTTCAATTGCATTTCAGCGAAGCCCGTATAGTTCGGCCCAACTTGCAGCAAGCCCATTTGAGGCCCGCGAAGCAGGCCCAAGCCCAGCTTTTTGCTGTGGCTTGCAAGACTTTTGAGCCCGGCCCGAGTGTCCGCCGACACCGCCGAAAATTTGGATTTCGGCCGCTGTCGTGTCATCGTCGTGGTGTTCCGGTCTTCGCAGTAAACAAGTGAGTTTTTAGTGATACTAATGATTTTTAAGGGTTGATTAGATTTAATTAAGTGAATAGATTAGAGTAGAGCAATTAGTTTGGAGCCGTGTTAATGCATGTTAGGCAAATGGTTAGTGACATTAGCAAGTAGATTCGTGTTATTATTTATTGAACGAGTCTTGGAAATTTTTCGGGTTTGTTGCGGCTTCCAATTAGGCATTACGAGCCTAAATTGAATTTATTGCATTTATTTAATAATTTCCATAATTAATTAATTAATTAATTAATTATTTTTCGGAAATAAGGCAGGGATAGCCGACAACCGAAATTTTATGCTGATTGTCATGGTGTAGTCCGTTTATTTATTTGAGCTCTACGTAGCGTGGAATTGAATTAATTATGATATTTGAGGAATTATTCTTAAATTGATTGAAATTGAGTGGAATTGAATGATTGGTTGGTAGATGGCCGAGTATGGTTATTTAGCATTTACATTGCTTGGTGAGTTGTAAAGTGGAGAGAATCGTAAGAGTGAAGTGGGAGTACTCTTGGCTGAGACCGATTAGGTACGAGGTATAGACATACGTGGTTCGGTGATAAGGACATCATTGATGAAAATAGGGCCTTAAAGAACGCAGGAGTGTTGTCTATTACCTGCATTAGTATAGACATACGTGGTTCGATGATAAGGAAATCATTGGTGAAAATGGCGCCTTAAAGAACGCACAAGTGCTGTCTACTACATGCATCATTATGGACATACGTGGTGATTAAAGATATCACTGATGAAAACGGCGCCTTAAAGAATGCACGAGTGCTGTCCATTACATACGTCACTTTGGCGAAAACGACGCCCGAGAGCATTACTGTAGCTTTGTGACTAAGTATACTATAGGAGGTTATATAGTGTGGAGTGAGATGACCTAGAAATGGTCCGACTAACATGTAATCGACTAGGTCGATTGATCATTGCTTTAATTTGATGTTGTGAATTGATTGATTGAATTGAAATGACCGATGGATGGTCCGATTGATATGAAATCGACTAGGTCGATTGATCAAGATATCGATCTGTGATGTGATTGCTTAGGTGCCTATTGAACTGTGCTAATATGCAGGTGGAATCTGAGGCCAAGGTAAGTCCTATGACCCGTGCATGCATAGGCAGCTCATAGTGTATTCGTTTACTAATCAGGTCTTAGGGGGTAGAACTTGCTGAGACGTCGTCTCAATGGTTATTGAATAACTATTTGCAGGTCCCTAGATGGCGGTCACAAAGGACCGGAAGCCTTGGAGTCTGGGAAGGTAGAGATCGCAAGATCAGCAATGTGTTCGACTAGTGGGTCATAGAACCATTACTTTTTGTGGAGCCGATAGATTTTGTAAACAGCATGCTATTGTAAATAAACAAGTTTGTTTATAAAAGCTTTATTTGGGTTGTGAAAAATTTGGAGTCCTACTTTCCTATCCCATTGTTTTATTGTTTGGGAATTATTTATATGCTTCCGCATGCGTATATTAAATGAGTGGGTCGGCGATGCGTCCTTGGACATTGCTATTAATTGACCAAGGAGGGATGGGCACGTGCTCAGAGGATCGGGGTGTGACAACAGCGGACGTTCGATAGTTGGTGGTGAGCCTTCGGCATCCAACAATTGGTGATGAGTGGCCAATGACACATAGGCATCCAAAATCTGGTCACCAAGGGTTGGCGACGAGTGATCGGAGTTCGGTGGCCAATGGCTGACGTTCGGTGGCTGGCGGTCTGCAGCTGGTGGCCGGGGTCGATGGCGGGCAATTGGCAACCAGCGGCGGGTGTCCACCATCCCACGAGCGGCTAGTGGGCGACAAGCGGTGATGAGAGCGAATGATGAGAAAAGTTTTGATTTCTCATTTCTGTTCCAGATTTAGAAAAGTTAAAAATTTTAACTTTTGATTTCTACTCCAAATCTATTTCTAGAACAGATTTCTGTTTCAGAAATAGAAAAATGAAATTGCATTACCAAACAAATTTCTGTTCCAAACCTGTTCCGGGAAACAAAAAAACAGAGAAATAGAAAAACAGAAATTTTGTCATGCGCGCTCCTAGTGTATTTACCCATGTTGTTTCTCAAATATTCTTGACAAATTGAGTCATAAGTATGAAAGCACTTTCACACCATCTGTTATTCAATAATAAAAGGATGAAAACCTGTATTTTTACGGAAAAAGGTGCAATCTTTTAAAATCACAATTGAACTTTCTAGTTTCAAGCAGTGGTTAAGAAATCAATTGAAATTTACTTCATGATCTTCGAGAAATATTAGGTTCTGGCGTATCATTTCATCTTCCATCGAAATTAATTACCATGTGATAATGATTATTAAAATTATTTCTTAAAAAAGGAAGTGAAAAAATAAATAGAAACCAAAATGGCTGATCATCTTATGCAACACTTAGAGCTTAAATGCACACGCTCACCAAGTTCCAACTCAGTAACATATCTAATTGCACCGATCCACATTCTAAAGTTTAAGCTAATAAGTTGTGCGCAAATAAAAATATATTAATTGCTACTCACTATATCAATTATCCTTCATGAGATTGTTGCCTATCATTCCTATTTATGTTCCTTGACAGTCGATGATGACCGATGTCTCTAGCTTGGGACAAGAAAAACCCATCAAGAATATCTCTCGCTGTGTAAGATCCTGTGCTGCTGTCTAGTCTTTATTCCTTGAATTTGACTTCTTTATAGGTTCAATTTTTCTCAACAAAAATAACAATGTTCATATTCCAATTCTTTTTCTTGTTCTTATTTTAATTCTAATTCTATTTGTTGTACTTTAGCTAGTACGTCCATGATGGGGTGCGATTGGACCGCACCATTTGGACTTGATATGCTACGATGAACGGGTGTGATTGGGTCATATAAAAGACCCCTGAAGACAACTGTTGGAGTGGTTGGACAAACGTACATTCAGAACATTTTCTTCATTTTCTCTCCCCTTTCCATCAAGGCGTTCCATTTCATCTTTGCAAGAACAATAGGCGTTTATGCTGTGGAAATCGGGTGCTTTCCTCGTGATTGCATCCAGACTCGCGTGAGGAAGTGTTGTTCGTGATTTATTCGCAATTCAACGTTCATTCCGGGGCTTTTGCTGTTTGCGCATTGAAATCAGGTAAGTCGTCTTCCGCCGACTTGAATTCCAACACTATTTAATGAATATGTTTCTATTTGATTTAAATAAATCCAAAATTAATCCGTTTTAAGTATTTCTAACTTTGAGTTCTCATTATTTTTATTCCCATTACATAAATAATTTTATGACGTTGGCTATTGTCATATAATGTATTTTAAAAAGTATAATTACCCCTTGTTTTACTTTTTCATTCATTCGGATCTCTTCCCTTATCTTATCCGGATCTCCTTTTCTTCCAAAAAGAGGGAAGGAAAAGGATCTTCCTCGATGGATTTCTCTTATTCCTCTTTAGTTTTCTTGATTTCTAAAGTTGAACTTTTTAACAAAAATGAATAAAATTGATGTGTCAATTATATAGATTAACGATGTGGACTTACCTACTTAATGGAGATATAATCTAATAACTATTAATTTTAGGATTGGCATCCTCTAAAATCAGAAGGCACCTTATGAGCTCATCCAAAAAAAAAGAAAAAAACAATAAAGTCTAAAGAAATTCACTCAACGAGCAAATCTCTCTCGGATTAGAGGTCGCCAGAGGTCGGTGACTTCCGATTTTGAGGCTGTGGCCTCTACTGGGGCGAGGGCAAAACAAAGAGAGGTTGAGTGCTGTAGAGTTGGAGAAACGGTATGAGGGAATAGTGGGGCGAATGGAGGGTTGTCGTGCTGGCTTTGACGGGCGGTGGTAGTGCGGTCACGTGACTTGTCGTGGCGGCGATAAGCGGTGTGCCGACGAACGGAGAAGAGAGAAAGGGTAGGTTGTCCGTGTCTATGTTATCTGGTGATAGGGGTGGGCTATGGAGCACCGCCAGAAATGCTCTGCCTCGCTCCTTGTTTACTTTTAGCCATAAAGAATTATTTTGTTTTGTTTATATAAAAGGTTTTCAGCACGAAATTGGAGCACCGCCCAAAATGCCCTGCCTCGCCCCTTGTTTACTTTTAGCCATAAAGAAATTTTTTTTTGTTTTATTTAAAAGGTTTTCAGCACGAAATACTACGAGGAAACAATTCCTCTTAAAATGTAAAAATGAAAAAAATAATAATAAAACCCTAAGAACAAGTTCTTCTTGCAATTCTCACTTGAAAAGGAGATGCAAGTTTATAAAGTCCTCTGGGTAATTAACGCGGGGCAATTGCTTTTCATGTGGTTCATCTTCACATTGTCTCACATTGACTAATTTGCAAAGGCCTGAGGTTGTTTGGCTCTATAAAATCAACCCATTAAAGCCATTCTTCTTCTTTGTCACATCAACAACCACATTAGCTTATTGTACCACGTCACCATTCCCTAGCCTATGTATTTATTAACTATCAATTCCATACCATCGGTTGATTAGACTATTGATGTCTTTATCAAGACAAATCCATCCGACGCTTGTTTTTATTGTCTTTTCTCCAATTTTCAATTGATTTATGTTTTTTTTTTGGTAAAGGTCAATTGATTTATGTTACGTCATCCTAAATTTAAAGAGTGATTTTCAAACACGATTGAGAATTTCTCCATATCCCTCTTGATTCTTCATATTTTTTGTAAAATCATCCCAAAAATACATTGATTTTGGTCATATTTTGGTCGAATTCGAACCAAATGATGAGAGTCGATTCCTCCGTCCCAGTCGACTGGTGTTAGGTAAGCGTCGCCGGGATATTCCTCCCAACAGGAGACGAAACTGGTTTTGCTTGTACTCAAGTCAACCTGGGACTTCCAAGTACACGACGTGGTCCAATCTGTTCAGGTCCCTTGTGTTCTCCCAACAACCCTCGAAAGAAAAAAACAGTTTCTTTTGTGTTGTTTTTTCTTTTGTGCTCAGTCATTATTCAAAATCAAAACCGGGAATGCTCATTGCTGTCGGACCTTCTCTCAGTATTCACGTCGACACTGACACTTTGACACTTAGTTGACTAAAGGGTTCTCTTTGTTTTGGGCTGTGAACATCGCAATGAAACTTGCCGTGTGCAACTTAAAAAATCGAAATCGGTTGGTGATCTAACTTTTTTTTACCCTTATGAAGACCAATGTCTACTTAAAAAAATTAAATAAAGTTATGTACGCACTTGTCGAATAGCTTCTGCAATACACGGATGATTCTTCCCTTGCCAATAAGATCTCTAAAGTATCCAATGGTGTTTTTGACTTTTAATTTTCATTCCATTTTGGGTCACTACTTGCTTGAGATTCATTGAACGATCCGAGGACTAGTGAGATATCAAACGTAATGATCCTAGCTTTGGACTTGCAAGCCCACCCTAATTTGATTGCCTCTCTTGTTGTTTCAGGATAAATATACTAGAAGTGCCAAAAGTTGTGTACGGTGCTCATTTTAATACAAAAAATTTTCGTTGGCTCATTTAAATGCCAAATCGAAGAAAAAACGATCACTTAAATGTCAACAGTGAAAAATTTCGGCCAAATTGATTATGTGGCATTTATAATTAAAATTATAATATGACTTAGCAATTTTTATTTCAAAAGTTCAGTCCACATGGCATTTCCATTTGGTATGCTTGGCATTGAAGTAATCACTTCAAACAAAATTTGACACTCAAATGATCATTTTAAACAAAATTTGGCATTTAAATGATCACTATTTACAACTTTAGACAATGTCATTTAGGTGTTATGTGCTCACTAGGCATGCCGGTGAGCCATGTAGGACTGAGAAATTAATAAAATATTACCACATTTTTTTGCACTTCTAGTGTATTTACCCCTGTTGTTTCTCGAATATTCTTGACAAATTGAGTCATAAGTATGAATATAACTTTAAAGTGAACCAAAATGAAGAAATTATTTTTCTAATCATTATTATGATAAAAAGATATTTTACACCATTTTTCTAATATGTACAACTTTTAAGACTTAAAAAAGATAAAAATGGACAGAAATAGACTTCTACAACAAAAAGTTGCCGACTTCAACCCCCCAAAAAAGAAGAAGAATAAAACTTTGATTCCTCGTATCCTTTATATTCACTTTTGCATCTAATTGAACTATTTTGTAAGATCATTGCAAACTATTTTGAGTACTTGAATCGTCAATGAAGGCTTTGTTTAATATTTAAATTTTATGGCACTCCCCCTAAACACATAAGCCTAGACTTTGGTTTAAGATTAAGCTTTCAAATATACAACAATAAGGCAAATAAATAGCCTAAAAATATATGAATTCAAGACATCCGGCTCTAGCATCATGACAGATGTTTCTTTATACATCATGGATTGCACATTGTATCCGGCTCACATGCACCACATTTTTGTCACCCTATTAAGAACAGTGTAAGGCTCTTAACGTCCTTGCTATAACTGTTGAAGATGAGATATTGCAACACATAAAGAGCTCAAAGACCCTAAAAGAGGCCTAGGATAACTTGGCAACACTGTTCGCAAGGACGAATGATGCCAAGTTACAATGATTAGAAAACGAGCTCCTCTCAATTTCACAACAAAATATGACAATAAGTCAATATTTTTCAAAGGTTAAATCTATTTGTGAAGAAATTTCAAAGTTAAACCCTCGAAATGCCATGTCTAAAACAAGAATGAGAATAATGATAATCCACGGATTAAGGACATAATATAATGGTACTGTTATGGCCACCCGTGGATGGGTAAGCAAGCCAACTCTAATTGAGTTGGAGAATATATTAGCCAACCAAGAGGCCTTAGATAGGGATATGTCTAATGTCTCGGTTAAGGAGGATGAAAGTGCCCTCTTCAGTAATAAAAGAAGGTTCAAGGGCCAGAATAGAAATAAAGCAAGCGCAAGAGATGGCAAACCATGGAAATGTCATGGAGATTGGCGAAGGCAACCAGAAGAGAAGGGTTATCAGCTGGGGGGAGCTCGTCAAGATCACGACAACGATGACGATGAAGACAAGAGCAACAAAAGGTGTAGCAACAGAGTTACGTTTGTGGCAAGGTAGGACATATTGCTAGAGTCTGTTGGAATAGGTGGGAAGAAGGAAAAGTCGTCATTGCTTGCAAGAAGGAGATTGAAAGCGAAGAAGAATGAGACTTTCAAGCACCTGTTGTAGTGAAGGATCGAGAAGAGCTTGCAACCGCTTGTATAATTGAGTTGGATAAATCGATAGGTTCTATCATGACCCTAAATAAGAGCAAGCCAAGGGAAAACTCGAAGAAGCAACTAACAACGCAAACAAGCAATAGTGAATGGAAATTGCAAGAGATGCAGGAGATGATAAAGAAGCTGAAAATTGAGAAGGAAAAGATGGAGAATATGTTGAAGAAGAGGGATGAGATGCTGAGATAGAAGGACCGAGAGCTCAAGGAAAAAGAAAGAGAGCTAGAGAAGTTTCAATGTGAGTTTAAGAAGTTGTAGAAGCTTAAGGAATTCAAGTCCTCTGTAAGTTCCCAATTGGTCAGGTCGGGAGAGACAATGAATGAATGGAGAAAATGAAAGGCTTCTTTGAGAAAAGGAGGCCATCTACATTGTACATCCCATGGTGCAAGGAGGATCGATAGAGTAAGATGAAGGAGAATAAATCCTTTAAGAAAAAGGATGAAGATGTCTCCATTGAAGTGCTTCGTATGGGATTGAATTGATTGAAGCATGAAATGAAATTTACAAACGAGAGGATTGATTGAATGAGTTCCAATCTCAAAATTCTTATAGGAGATATGTCGAATACAAAGATCAAATTGAGTGAGATGAAGGAAAAGGAGACTAAAGCACAAGTCAAATTGACATTGCAGAAATCCAAGCTTCATAAAGATCAATGGAAAGTCATAATAGGAGAAGCAACTGGAGATAGAGCCATAAAGCCATCCACATGTGAGGAAGCTTCGCAAGGTGAGGAATGGAAGAAGAAAGTCGAAGAGTTCGAAAGTAATATTGGCACAGCTACTATACTAGATCTGCATTGAGAGAGAGTAGTCGATGAGGGGGAGTGTTAAGAGAGTACCGCCTCTCTCTCTCTCCTCTAGATTTTTCCATCTCTGGATTTCTCTCCCTTTAAACTTTTCCACCAGCCGTTATATTTGACCAAAGCAACGTGCAAGTTGGCATTGGCAAGTTGCTATAAAATATTAATATTATAAGAGATATTTAGTGTGGGAAGTCAGTGAATGAACCAACTTTACACCCTATAAATAGGGGCTCTTGCCCCTTGTGCGTGAGTGTAGAGTGTAGGGGTCTTGTGGAGTAGTATGTGGTGAAAGGAGTGAAAGGAAGAAAGTTGTAAGGTTGGTGTAGAGTGGGTGGCGTGAAAAGAGGGATAAGATGAAAGAAGAGAGGCCCCACAAGTAGAGTGAAGAAGAGATAAAGAGAGAAAAGAGAGTAGTCCATCTGTGAGAGTAAGAAAGAGAAAAGTGTGGGAGTCTTTGTTTTGTGAATATTATAGGAGCTAGTTTGCTTCGAGTATTGTGTGTGGTGTGAGAAAATATGAGTGTCGAACACTTGGAGTGCTAAAACTCGGCACGGAGGGATACTTAAATGCCAAAAGTTAGGAAAATGACACTTAAATACCAAAATTAGAGCAAAATGGATCACTTAAGTGCCAACGGCGAGAAACTCCGACCAAAATGCTGATGTGAAGATTTTCAGGCGAAGTAAGTGGAAAATGACGTCGTTTTGCACGCTAGCATGGCTAGACAAATGCAAAAACGATGTCATTTTATTGCTGACATGGTAAAATTACATAAAAATTAATTAAATTCAATTTAAAATTAAATTTATTTAAAACATTTTTAAAAAATACAAATATTAAAATAAAATAAAAAAGAGCCAAGGGAGGAAGAAGGCTGCTAAGGGCTGAGCCTTCGCCATTGCCGCCTCCTTGCCGTCATGGGGAAGGGATGGCAACAGTGAGGGGGAGGGTTGGCCGAGGTCACCGAGCCCTAGCCAAGGGCCGGCGACCTCGGCCGACCAGTAGCAAGGGCCTGCTAGCCCTCACTCAGATCTGGGGCGAGGGTTGCGGCCCTCACCTAGATCCAACAAGGGTTGACAGCCCTCGTTCGGCCGAGCCAAGGGCCTTTGCCCGCTAGGGTCGCCAACCCCCCCCCCCCCCCCCCAATTGCAGGCCCTTCTTGACGACGGCGGGGAGGTGGCGGCAGTGAGGCTCAGCCCTCAGCCGCCTTCTTCCTCCCTTAGCTCTTTTTTTTAAATTAATTTTTTATAATTTAATTAAATTAATTTTTCTATTAAAATTCAAATTCACACCAAAGCAGCGTCATTTTTTATGGTTCTTTACTTTGTCAGCTCTCCAGCGAATCATGTAAGCGAGAAAAATAATAAAAATTGCCACATAAGATTTCCGACAAGGTTCACCAGAACTAGCGCTTAAGTGTTACTTTCCTAAATTTTGGCATTTAAGTATCCCTTCGTGTCAAGTTTTGGCACTTGAGGTTTACTTTTTTGGAGAAAATATTGTAATAGTGAAAGTCATATTTTTTGGGTAATATTTATATCATGTTTTTGCAAAACTCAACGTCTCATATTTGTCGGAAACTGCATCTCTGGCGAAACATTGGACAGTCAATAACCCGTGAATTTCTTTTTCTCGAATATCAATAGATTTGTTTCTTTAAATACTAAATGAATGCAAAATGGATGATCTTCTAAAGCAAATATGTGATCCGATTGGCCATTATACTCAAAACAAAATGACTGGCCTATATTGCATCGTCACTTGTTGGGAGTGACGGTGCCATTCTCCTAGCACCATTCCAAAATAAAAAAAGTTTAATATAATGAAATATCTCAAACTGGTACATGCATACCATATTTATCCTCGGTGGGTTTCCATCAAATATTATCATTAAATATCTAATAATAGATTAATACCACAAAAAACATAAAACAGATATATTTGTGACAAATTTATTATAAATTAATTTTTAGGTTATCAAAATCTCTAAATTTGTACACTCATAACATATTTACCTTCCCTTAACTGTCATCAAAATTTACCATTCAATTATGATTTCCACTCACTTTTGAATGGGGTTTAGAATTTTTACAATTATCGGACAACACCTGTGAAAAGACACTACTTATACTCATCTTGAAGAGGGAGTATCGACAAAAGGTTAACTAAAACTCGCAAGGGCTTAATGCATCATTAATGTTCTTACACAAAATGCCACATGTATAGGAGGCATAAGGATAGAGATGGCTTTGACAGCTCTATTAATACCTGATTTTTAGTCGACGCATCATTAAAAGTAAAAAATCGAGATTTAGATTTCTGATCGCGACGGAGCCCTATCTCTCAACCAAAAAGTGTTGTTTTTTATTTCTTTCTTTTGTATTGTTGTTTTTAAGCAGCTTTTAGCTCATTTTCAAGAAAAACCCAAAAAGTCAAACGGTTGACTTTCAAGTTGATTTTCTAGTCAACTCTTTGACCAAAAGTCAACCCTTGGTCAAAAATTAACTTTTTACCCCCAAAAATTCCACTTAGTTTTAATTTCACTTTTTTCAAATCAATTTCTTGAAAATTCAAAGATTCGACCAAAGAATCAACATTTTAGGAAAAGTCAACTAAACGGTTGACTTTTTGGTCAAATATTTGACAAAAAAAATAAAAATAAAAAATTCACAAATACATTTCTTTTAATGCTAATTTGAATTTTGTGTCAAAAGTTTAACAAAATTCGATTAAGAACCTTGATTTCTGAATTTTTCAGTTTTAAGTTCTAAATTGACCAAAAATAAAATTACTTTTATTCTAATCATAATTAGGTATAGTTCATTCCTTGACATTTGCTTTATGGACTATTTGAAATCTGTTTGAGTATTCAATTTTGCAATTTATTGAGTCAAAATACGAATTGTTGTTATGAGTCCTAATTAGGGGACTAAAATCAATCATTCATAACTTGCAAATGGACGATTGTTTCTTAGTCATTTTCTTAAGATAAGTCCAAATTCAATATCGATTTTGAAAAATTCACACAAGAACTCATCAATTTGAAGAATTTTATCATCCCAAGCATGCTTCAATCAATAAAATTCGAATTGACCCATTCATGGCTATGGTTTAATTTCATGAATCTAGGTCCAATTTTAATATTAGGCTTAGATCCATTTTTTACCTAAGCTCGAGCACTTCAATTCAATGTCAATTTGAATATGATAAGTGATCTTACATATGGGTAGCTCATTAGATAGGGCAATTGTGATACTAATTGAGTTTAATTTTAATTAATTTGCAATTTTGCTCATTTAATTGTAAATTTTACCATTTTAGCCCTTTAGGCCCAATTCAAAGCACCCATGGTTGCAACTCATTTTTTTTCCATGATATTCATTCAATTAGGTTAATAAAAGACACCTAGATCACGTTTATAAGGTTTGATTAGCTTAATTGTATCTTAATTGGTCAATTTCTTTATAAAAGGGATAAAATGCCTTTTCAATTTGGTTTTTTAGGGGGTCAAATTGCATACATTTTTGACCCACAAGGTTCCCAAGTGGACAAAATAGCGGGAACTATACCAAACCAATCAAGAACTGGTCAAAATCCGGCTGAATCGGACCAACCCGGTTTGGCCGATCTAATTAGCTGCCAGCGGGACTGGCCGATTCAGGCCCTTACCGGTCAGTTCTTTGCCTCTGACCACCGGTTCTGGAACCTTCTTAATCCTAATTTCACTTCTACACCTTTAATTTCCCAAAATTTTATAAATTGGTCATTGAATTTCTTTAAATTGCAAATTAACCCCTAATTAGACATTTTGATGCAATTCCTGATTTTGGCTTGGTTTTTTGCAAATCAAACCCACTATATCAATTACCCAACACCTCGAGGTCATGATAAATCCTTCGAAATGGATTTTTGACCATTGGATCAAGATTTCGACCGTCAGGTTGAACCAACGGCCAAAATCGCTTAGTGTGGGAGTATATAAATGAAATCTCTTCTATTTTCAGGAGATTCATTTTGCACGATAATTCTCTCTCTCTCTCTCTCTCTCTCTCTCTCTCTCTCTCTCTCTCTCTCTCTCTCTCCTTTCTCCCTCTAAATTCCCGGCCAAACAAATCGCACGCTTTCTCTCTCTAGGTTCGGTTCATCTCTTCGACCGGTCTTGTTCTAGGCTTGAACCGGCGGTCGCCGAAGCTCCCAAGCCTTCAAATTGCTGATAATCTATAGTAGCAAAGGTCTTTGACCTTGTTGGGGACAGTGGAGGTTAGATCGGTGGCCGGATCATCACCAGTGGCCCGATCTTCACCGGCAAGTAAAGGTTGGTCCATTTTGGACCGGTTCTTCCTTTTTTCCTTGAGCTGATGGTTCGATTGATCCCGATCCGAGCCGTAGTGACCTAATCTACATTCTTGGAGTCCTGATTGTGATCCGGCGGCTTCATCCAATTGATCACGATAAAAATCGACGAAAATCGCGACGAAAAGTAACAACTCAAAACTTGAATTTGATGAAGCGAGATCGAGTTAGTCAATCGAGGCTAAGATTCAAGATTATGAGCTTTTACATGCTTAAGATTGATGAGTATGAATGCTGCAATGATTTGTTGATGATTTGAATGATGATTATGATTTTGAGCCTAATATGTGATTTTCGTAAGCCTGTACATAGGTCATTATTTTGGCCAAAACGAGGTCCAAAACAACCTCGTTTCAGCTCAAGTCCTCTTAGGATTAGATAATAGACATCATGAGCTTCGAAATAATAGGTTGCATGCCCTAATCAAGTGTCGTTTGATCCTCAAAAAACACATTTGAAGATTAACAATTATGCAGTAGTTTAGGTCTTTTTCAATTTTGATTTTGTTCCACCTTATGGCTTTGTTATTTTTGTGCCTACTTTCATGATCGTTTTTTCTGCATGAGTTTTGTTCCAAATCATCTTATACATCTTTTGTAATTCTTTCATGATTTTTGGATCTGTTCAACCAGGTCAGATCTACTTAGATCTAGACTTAGGTCAATCTATTCCATATCGATATTTAATTTTTCTATTTTTGTGCTGATTTTTGTGTTGAGTTCTAGAACAACTTTGCTCGTACAAGTGTTGTGCATATTATGTATTTTTTTCAAAATTTTTAGACATATTTAGTTAGGTTAAAATCACTTAGATCTAAAGATAGGTCAATATGTTCTGCATTAGTCCGAGATTTGTTTTGATGAAATTGAGTCCATAAATGCACATATTTGGTCTCAAATTCTTCATGAGAGTTAAAATAGATGATATATATTCTCAATTGATGCATACTTTGCAAGGTTTTACATTGGCAAAATGAGTCAATTGCATGCATTGGAATAAAAGGTACTACAGCAATATGTGTTGAACATATAGATTGATCTGTTTTGCCATTTTTGTCACGACTCATGTGATCTTAATTGAGTTTTGATCTCTTAATAAGAAATCTTCATCATCGTATTGTTTGTATGTGAGATTTTTTGTAGGATTTATGCATGTCTTGAGGATGGCTAAAATCATGCTTGTTATGTAAACTTAATTCTGAAATGAAACATTATCATATGTGCCCATTTCCATGCTTGTTTAAGTCATCTAAAGATCAAATCTTACAATCATGCCTTCTTGATGATTGAACCGCATGTTACAAGGTTTGCACACATGTTTAGGTCATGTCATTTCAGCTTCATCTTGCACATTAAATTATCTCATAAAAAGTGTTCATCACACTTAGAATTCCCAAGCATATCATTAGGAATCATGAATCATCTCATAATGTCATTTAAATTGTATGACATTTTGCATGCCGACTTAGGATTGGATGACTATCCAAACTTTCCGTCACATCCAATCCTAAGTCCTGTGTGATTTCTTTATGCCATTTGGGTATTCTTTGAGTGTTTTTAAGGTTTTCTAGTGAATGCTTATGTTCTGTTTTCTTAATTACTGATGTGCACACTTACAAAAATCTCGATCTTAGGATACCAAATTGACCTAGTTTGGACTCGAGCTCTTCTAGGAAGACATAAGGACGCTTAAAAGTTTCTAATGCCACTGATTTCATGCCAATCGCTCATCATTTGAACCAATTTTCATTTTTTCAAAGTCAGACTACAATCTGAATAAGGGATCAAATTCGGACCCCTGTTCTAACCCTCGTTTGGACAGACCTTTGATATTTTTGTTCCATTTTTTCTATTTAGAATCTAAAATTGGCCTTTGAATTAAACTTGTTTGTCATCATGTTGGCTATGTTGTGTGTAAATTTGATGATTTTAAGACATGTTTTGATAGGAAAAATCCTCGTGACATTAGCTGAATGTCTAGTTGTTTTGGCAAATTTCTGATGTGTTGTTACTTGTTGTTTAATTTTTGTAAAATCATGTTTGAGAAAACTCTCTTCATGAAAGTTGTTCATCATCATGTCATGCATGTTAAGAAAGCTTTTCATTGCCAAATTGTCATAGGTATTGCCCAATTTTGCTGTCCTTACACGCTTGTTCTGAAATTTCCCGATATAAACATGATTGTGATTGCTTAGTTATACATTTTAGGTTAGTTTGTGCATAAAATTAGGTCATGCCATCTCCATGAAATTGTTCTAAATGCTTTGATATTTGTTGTTAAACAATCGGCCTTTTCAAATTACATCTTTCAAATGATGTTTTCCCAAAAAATAACAATTTCTAAAAAAGTTTTTCTCCAAAACTCGATTTGGCTTAAGGAAAAATCGTGACTTGGACCATATTCAAAATGCCTGCGACGCTTGTGAGTGCATTCATGCGAGCCTCGCGCTAGTCTTGGCAATTGAATATATTCCATAGCCTAGATATTCCTTTATCCTAAATATTTTCAAACATTTTTAAAATTCTATTTTGATATCGTGAAAGTCACGATTTGAATTGTATTCAAAATGCTTGCGATGCTTATGAGTGCATTTATGCGAGCCTCGGGCTAGCCTTGGCAATTGAATGCATCCTCGCCACAGCCGCACCTACCGCTCACATTCCAAGGACTTGAGGCAAGTGGTGGTCCTATTATTCTATATTGCGTGATGATTTCCTACTCGCATGTCTGCTTTAGGATTGACTAGAGTCCGAGTCCGAATATGGTTGGCGGTTTGGAATTAAGTTCGTTTGTCAATCGGGATTGAGTTGGACGACGAATGTGTGTGAGTTATCGGGTGTGGGGTGGCCCGTATCATTTGCATGCTAGTGAAGAAAGACGCTGACCGTCGGATAGATGATGTGGAATTAGCATTAATTGATTTCTGTAGGAGGTTCGGTCTGAGTGTGCTACTGTTTGAGTTTGAAATGATGCAACATCTAGACGATACGTGAATAAATAGACTTGTCCTTGGCGAATTGAGCCGAATTTATTGTCGAATTCTCTTGTGTGCATGTGACGACCGTCGACACGATTGGCACAAGTCCGGATTTGTGTGGTGATGGTGGACCAAGCTACCCGCCATTTAGAGGGTATGGAATTTTGTGGGTTAAAGTCGGGTAGATGATCCTGTCCTAGTTTGGGCTTGGTCTAGCTTGAAGTGTGCGATGCCTAGGGGGTACGGAGTGTTTGGGGTCATCCTAGGTGAGTTCAAATTGGATTCGACATATTTTGGCTTAAGGTTCGAATCCTAGAATCCTTAAGCGAGTTGTCGGAATTGAGTCGAACATAGAATGGTACAAACCTCGATTTGATGGTCGGTTTCGATTTAAGCATCCATAGTAGTTCGGGTTAGACGCGCATGATGGCTTTAATAAAACCTATTAGGTGCTGCGCCCTAGATGGAACTGATATTGATGTCGTTGGACCCTTGTGGCGACGATGCCCCGGGTGTCAGGTTGCCTGGAGGGTCGTCAAAACGATGCCTCTGGATGCCTAGGGATAGTGATGAGCCCCGAAGGTACCCCGAGTGTCGAGATGCCTAGAGGTGTGACGTAACATGCTCCGAATGCCCCGGGACTAAAATATGAAACCGGAGGTCCTCGTGACACCAGGTGGGGTGCGAGATGCCTGAAGGTGTGACGTAACACGCTCCAGATGCCCGGGGACTAAAATATGAAACCAGAGGTCCTCGTGATGCCAGTTAGGATGTGTGATACCTAGAGGGATGCAAACACGGGTCCCTCTAAAAGATGGCGGAAGTTAGAATTAAAGTCAAGTTGATTATCAAAGTCATTCTAAATGTTGATTCAGGTTCTGGCATGTTATGTTGCATTATCCTTTTAGAATCATGATTATACGAGTTTTGTCGTATCTTTCTATATTGCATGTTTAGAATGTCGTCGATTGAGTAGCGGTAGACTTGTGTAATATGGTCTGACAGGCTTCCATATGCTGAGTAATCGTACTCACCCCTTGTGGGACTATCATATTTCAAAGACGTAGCCATGCCACTCTAGCCCGCGTCTTCCACCATGCTTTATGGCACCCCCATAAACCTCACATGGGATCAGGAGGAGCAAGTGAACCTTGACTTCCCGAATGTTACGTCGACGGTTCGAGTGGGGTCAAGTAGGAGTACCCGAGGGAGGATGGTATCATTTTTGGACAACCAGGATGTGATGTGAAAACGACTATGTAAATAGACTACAGGATGGTCAGACAAATTTTGGTCTAGCTAAAAATAGGAACTTTTTGGCCTGTATGTACCGACGGGAGTCGTCTAAAAACATAAATAAATAAAAGTGTCTAGTTAGTATTTTGGTTGTGTTGATCTAAGTTGTGATGGGATAGTCGATACCCGCTTCCGCAATGAAACAAGCGCAAGGACTAAGGAACTGCGTGGCAGACCCTAAAGGTCGAGGGTTGTCATAAGCCGCCCCTTACAATATTTGACCTGAATTATAATCATTTTGTTGAACCTGTAAAACATGCTTCTGTAAGCAGCTTTATCCACCATTGATATAACGATGGATGATAGAGTGGATGGTAGCAGCTATCAATTTGCACATGTGGTATTACAATGGAAATATTTACGTATTAATAGAACATATGCAATTCCTACAAATAAACAGTGAGACTATTTATATCTAAGAAAATTGTTTAAAAGTCCTAAACCCATTGTGCAACGACCAATTTAATCGTATACTTTTTAATTTAACTAATTTAGTTTTAAACCTTTTGAGGATTTGTCAATCTAATCTTTCCTGCAAATTTGACCAAAAATTGATGATGTGACAATCTAATTAGCGCCAGCAATCCTAGGTAATATAATTTGTTCTAACATAAACAATTTTTGTAATTTCTTTAAACTTTTTGAAATTTTTTTTCCTATTTTCTTTCACTAGTCATTGAGACCTTGGCAATGGCGAGCAGAGGTCATTGGCCATATGTGAGCGCAATGATGTGAGGCAAACCAAGCCAACACAAGGTGACTGTTGACACATAATTTTAGCAAATCTAGGAAAATAAAGAAAATAAAAATTGCATTCGAACAAATAAAAGGAAAAAATGAAAAAGGGAAATTGATTTGATTGATTATGCATGGAAATTTGAAATTCTGATGAATATTTAGATTTTGTTAAATGTAGAAGCAATTTATAAATCAGGTGAATAAAGGGCAAGAATTTTTACAAAATGGAAGAAATCCGAGCAAAATCGAGCAAATTGCGAAATTATGCTATGATTTATGGTTTTGATTTAATGTGACTGGAGATGGAAACTCAGAAAATGCCATACAAAGCTGCCGTCTAGAATCATTATAAAAGAGAGGTTCATTTTTCATAACTAGGGGGGATTTTTGGAAAAATGGAGAGCAAATTCGAAGAGAAGTTTTTGTGATAAAATCCAACAAAGAGAGAAAAAATAAAGAGAAAGTAGAAAAAGGGGGTTTGACCAGCGTGCAGGAGGGACAATGTGAGAAGACTAGTGACGTGACGTGAAAAAAAAAAGCATCGGTTCGTCTTCCTCGTCTAGCAGCCCGCACGTCCGGCGACCAGAGCCTGTCCCGCCGGCAACCCGCGCCTGCCTCGTCGGTGACCCGCGCGTCCGATTCCCCGTTCGAGCCGCGAAGCCACCCTCTTGCTGGTGTCGTCTCGATCTCATCGCATCTTTGCCACCGCAGACCTCGCCGCTTCGCTCTTCGACGCCTCCGCCCGAGATCCGCTCGGTTGCTAACCCCGCGCCGGCCCACGACTTGCCCGCCGCTCAAGATCACGCAACTAAGCCCCGCATCGCAGCCAACAGCCGCCAACCCTGCGACGCTTGCAGTGCCCTTGCCTCGTTTCGCTCGCCAACCTCCGAGCGACGTCATAAGCAGCCCAAGCCGAACTGCAGCCCTTTCCACCTCGGCGATGCCATTGCTGCCCCTCTGCAACCCGCACCCAGCAACCCGGTGGCCCGCAATCTGCCCATCGTCACCGCCACCACAGTTGCTTCGGCGTTCGACAACCGCGCCTCTTCTTGTCCTCGGCACTAGCAACCTGTCTCGCCTACAGCCTTCGCCGACCCGCCTGCAGCCTGCGCCGACCCTCCTGCTACTTGCGACTCTGTCCCTTTGCCGCGGCCCACTGTCTCTGCCTGTTGTCCGAGCACTAGCCCCAATCCGCCACGCC
Organism: Eucalyptus rudis; assembly: GCA_019915205.1. Lineage (NCBI taxonomy): Eukaryota > Viridiplantae > Streptophyta > Magnoliopsida > Myrtales > Myrtaceae > Eucalyptus > Eucalyptus rudis. Next base: position 4,481,000 of record JAHMTN010000120.1, read on the forward strand.
GGTTGCCGTCCCTCTGCCAGAGTGCTTGCCCCTGCCCTCGTTCGTCCACCGGTCCTTTCCTTGTCGTACAGTAAGCCACTAGCATCGATGTGCCACCTCCGCCTGCCCACTCGTGCCCGAAGTCAGCAGCTCACCTCCACTGCGCCTCTGCCCACCGTCCTCTACCTGGTCACCGACCTGTTGACACCTAAATTTTGATTAGGTTATTAATTAGGCCTTAATTTCTTTTATTTTTCCTTTTTTTAGATAATAAATAATAAATAACAAAAACAACAAAAAAAATCAATAAAAACAAAAGAAAACAAAAAATTGGCAGCCCATCGGGGTTGGGCCTTCGCGCCCAGCCCCCCTCTTTTTTTTCTTTTTTTTTCTCCCCTTCGCGGGCCCGGGCCCAGCCTTTTTTTTCACAGATCCGGCCCCTCCTCTGTGGCATCCCAAAATTCAAGTTAAGCTCTAAGGTGTATTAAAGCCCCTAATTAGGTAATGAAATTACCTATGGTTTATGCTTTAGCCATTAGTCTCTTTTTAAGATTAGGTGATTTGTGCTTGTGTTTATGAGATTTTAAATTAGATAGATTAATGATAAAAATCTATGCCTGGCCATGCACCTCATGAATTAAATTCCTATAAATAAAATGTCACAAGACTTTGGCCATGTGGAATTTAAAATTTAAAATTCATAGAAGAAATTATAAAAAAGGAAAATTTAAATTTTATTAGGATGGGCCTTAGGCCCATTGGCCTAAGCTTTAATGGGCCAAGCTAGTCGGCCCAATTAGGCCCACGAAAGGGGGCTGTCGACCGGCCCAAGAGGAGGCCCAAGAGAAGAAGGCCCAAGCCCATGCATGAGCTTTGCCAAGTGGCAAGAAGGAGCTCATGCATTGGCTAATTGAAAGGCAATCTAATGATTGCAAATGATGAGGTTTAAGGGGGAATAAAAGGGAAGAAGAGGAGAGAGAGTGGCCGGTTGCTTTGTTCGGCCAAGGGAGAGAAACCGTGCGAGAGAGAGGGAGAGAGTGGCCGAGAGAGGAGAAGCCGAGAGGGAGAGGAAGGAGTCGTTGCCGTTCGCCGCTGTGTGCCGCCGTGTTCGCCGCCGTGTGCCGTCGTCCGTTCGGTCTAGAGGCAAGTTGGGGTCCTCTTGCTGCTCTTACATGTGTGTGTGTTACATGTATGTTGTAGAAAAGTCGAATTTTGGGTGATTAGGAGGGGGAAACCGAAGCTTGGATGACTTGTTCTTGAGTGGTGTTGCTGTTTTTGCTTGAACCGCCTGAGTCAGAACTTTGTAAGAGCTTGCATGTATGTTTTGAGTTCGATTTTGGCTTCGATTTCTCATGAAATTTGTAGCTAACGTCTTAAACTACAACATACTAAAATTTGGTGGAAAATGATGGAGATTTAAGGGTTTAAACTCTCATCCTACGGAGACCTCAGATCTGGAACGATTTCACTGACCTTTTGATGGATTTGTGGTTGCATGTTGAGTTGTGCTAAGAATATCTCTTCGCTTTCTTCATGCAAGTTGTAGGGGACATCTTAAACTAAAACATACTCAAATTTGAAGCAAAATGAACAAGTATAACCTAGTAAATCGACTGAATCTTGGAGACGGTAAATCTGGAGAAGTAGTACAGAACACCCGAGACTTCATGTACCTAAACGACGACTATACTCTGGATTTTTGACTTAGATCTCTTCATGAAACTTGTATACAACATCTTGATCTAAAACATATCCGAATTTCAGAGGAAACGAAGAAGGATAGGTAGGTGAAAACTCAGTATTTCGGAGAAGCATGTACTGGACGTTTCGGTGTTGGATCCAGAAGCTTCGTTAGACTGTAGAAATTAATCTAAAAATAATTTGGCTTAGAAGTCTTCATGAAAAATGTACTTAAGTGTCTTGGCTATAACTTGATAAAATTTCGTAATTTTTGGAGGTCGTATGGATATTTTAATCAAATTATTTCGGAAACTGTGCATTCTGATTTCATCCGAAAATTTCATGCTATTTTGTGTGAATCATGGAATTGTGTGGAATTCTATTTTGGCCATGTATTTTGCATGAAATCTCTATCCTATTGTCTTGATTATCACTTACCTTAATTTTTATGATTTGTGAGAATTATATAGATATTAAATTTAATATTTTTAAAAGTGGCACAAGCTGGAATTTAAATAAATGTAAAAAGGGCATGATAAATGGATTATTTTAATTGGCATAAACTCCATTAAGTTTTATTTCATAAATAATTGTACCATGTAGCATGTATAATGATGACTAATGATGCATGTATGAATCAAAGCATGAAAGTGATCTTGTTTGCTATTGCATCATGTGCCGTGCTGAGTTGAGATATAAATTGGTAACCATGAATAAAAGAGATAAATGAGGAGACTGTTGTGGCGGATGATAATGCCCTGGGAGTGTCAGGATGCCCGGGATGGGGGGTGCCGGAAGCCGGATTGTATTGAGATACAAGGCCGGATTGTCCTCGGGAGTTTCGAGATGCCCGGGAAGTGGGGGTGCCGGAAGCCCTGGAAGTTTGTGCCCAGGGGGATGCCTCGCGATGCCAGTTGGGATGCGGGATGCCTGGCCAGGGAGTGTAAATGCCGGAAGCCTCGGAGGTCTTTGCTTGAGGGAATGCCTCGTGATGCCAGTTGGGATGCGAGATGCCCGGAATGTGGGGGGCCGGATGCCCGGTGGCCTGGAATGGCTGAATGCCGGAGGTTTTTCTCGCGATGCCAGGATGAGGCGTGAGTGTATAATATGAGATGAAATTGGTGATCCGAGGAAGGGTGATGTGGTGATCGAATGGAAAGTTAAAAAGTGGAAAATTGAATTATGCATGATATGATATGACATGATGATGATGATCACCTATGGCATGATGATATGCATGATATGATATGACATGATGATGATGATCACCTATGGCATGATGATATGCATGATATGATGATGATGTACACATATGATATGATACGATATGATGATGATGATGATGATGATGATATGCATATATGATATGATATAATGACGTCATGATGACAATGATACGAGTATGACATGATGGTATGCATGTATGTGTTATGATTGTGATGACGATGCATGATAGTATATGCATGGCTTCAAGGTAAGTAATGCCTGGAATGCATGTATGACTTGTATGATGCATTGAGTGGTTATTGGATTCCTTTACCTGCTGAGTGGTTGTACTCACCCCTTTTGGGGTCTAACATTTCAGATTAGCAGCATGCCGCTCCCTGCCGTCACGCGGGGTGTGTTTTATGGTCTACCATCCGATGTCGAGGTCGAGTGCGAGGAGTTTGGCTGTCCTTCTGTTCCTGGATTGACGTATATTCGAGTGCGCTGTTTAGTCATGTACGACGTAGGCCTGGCTGGGGGCCCGGTTGTCCAGGAGTTCATCTCCGTCCACATTCGTCGCGATGGGGTGATGCGAGGGATGTTGCCGCTGCCACCGCCTGATGCACCGGGTTGGGTGTGAGGGCCCGTGCGTGACGAGTAGGAGCTGGATTTTTTGGGATAGTTAGCCGACACTGATGATGGGGATTGTTGCACGTGAGTTGTAGCGGGTCGAGGGTTCTTTTTGGGGTTTTAGGCCGGACATGGCTGAGTCCTGGCTTTTGCTTTTGATGTATCGACCCAAAGAAATCACATCTTGAAAATATATGTAAATAAAGTGTCGTGGCTTGTCTATTAATCATGGTGATCAGTGGTGTGTATTTGTATGATGGTTGGTAGGGGGAGATATGGTGATGTTTTATTTTGCTTCCGCTAATGAGTCGCGCTGGGACCGTTTTAAAAAAAAAAATGTCTATGAATTACGACGCTTCTTCTAGAGAGAGGTAGTAAGGTGTAATGTTGGTGCCTGTGGCGACCCTTGAAGGGTTCGGCGTGTCACATCCTCTCTCTTCTTCTTCTTCTTCCTTCTTCCTTCTTCCTTCTTCTTCCCCTCCGCCTCTACAACTCACGCGCGCGAAGGACAACCTACTGCCGAGGGAGGTAGGCCGACGTCGGCCGGAAGAGATAGATCTCATGCGCCATTAATGGCCTGCTTTCAATACCAAGCACGCTTTGTTGGAGGAGCGAGGATGGGACACCGGTTCAGCCGCGAGCGTCCGGTCGGTGCGCGAGGGGCCGTCGGCTGAACCTTCGTCGACCGGCCTCCTCCTCGCCTATAAATAGGAGGGCACAACCTCCGTCGAAGAACCACGAGGCCAGCAAGCTTAGAGAGGTCCCTGAGAGACTTCAGGGAGCTCAAAGAGCGAGCACGGCCGAAGGATCGAAGCCGACGAACTCTGAAGAACTTCCCCCGAGAGACTCCCGGGGAGGTTCGAGAGCGAGCTGGCCGAGATCTGAGGGAGATCAGCCAGAGGGAGAGGGTCGATCAAGGTCCAGATCTGGGGTTCTTGCTGCTGCTGCCGCTGAAACCGGACGCTGCGTCGAGTCGTGCCGCCGTCCCCACACCGTCGCCTCGATCGAGTCCCGACGTCGTCGCCTCGAAGGCTCGTTGCCGTCCCCCTCGAAGCCATTGCCGCGACCGATCTGCCAACGCCACGCCAGATCTGAGAGCTGAGGGGTCACCGTCGCTGCTGCTCGCCATGCCAGATCTGTGAGCAGCTGAAGCCGAAAGAGAAGAAAGGGTTCTGGATCTCCGAAATAAGGGGTTGAACGAGAGAAGCCAGAGGAGGGAGGGTCGGATTCGAGGAGGAAGGAGGTGCCGTCGCTCTGCCCGACGCTAAGTCGAGCGCTTCTGGCCACCCTGACGCCATCGCTGCACCGGACTACTGTCGTCGCCCAGTCGCCACCGACGACTCCACCCGATCTCGCATCCCCGACGCCGCCCCCGATGACTTGCCAAAACCCCTTGCCGTGTTGGGCCGCCGTCGCTCCTCACACCGCCACCGTGCCGTCGCTCTCCGTGTCACCACCGTCACTGTGTCGCCGCCCTACGACGTCCCGACCATCCTTCATCGGCGCCGTCAAGAGGTAAAGGAGGATGAGAGCCCCGAAATCGGGTCAGCACAGGGTCAGACGAAAGTCTTCATCGGGTAGGCTTTTGGCCGAAAGCGGGTCAGGCGTGGGTCTCGTTCGGGTAGGGTTCCAGCCAACCTGGGCCCTCACGTTTGGGCCGGGCCCTTTTTGGAAAATAGGGCTATTTGGGCCAGGCTTGTTTTTTTTATTAAAAAAGAGGAAAAACAAAGCAAAAATCCGGGCCGGGCCTGCAACGCGCGGATCCGACGGTTCTTTTTTATATTATAATATATATTTATAATATAATATGTTAATATAAAAAATATTTTAAAAAATCAAAAAAAATTATTTTCCAAAAAATAAAAAAAAAATAAAAAAAATCTCATTTTTTCCCAAAAAAGCCAAAAAAGTCAGAAAAAGCCAAAAAGATTTATATTTTCCAAAAAATACCAAAATTCCAAAAAAATGCTTTTTATGTCCAAAAAATGAGAAAAATACCCAAAAAATGTTTTTCCTCCACAAAATGCATGGAAAATCCCTCAAAAATCCAAAAAGCCTTAGGGTTTAAACAAAGATTAGGTACCGAAAGGGCATTAGTGATTAACTAGTGTAATCAAGTCCCCGATCCTAATTTCTCTAGTTGCGCAGGAGCGAGTATTTCCCCCGATACTTCGCTTGGGTTTCTAATCGACCCACCACAAATCGATTAGTGGCGACTCCATTTTAAGAATTGATTTACAGGTTAAAAACTTGAACCATTAAGTCGTGAATTGGTGGACTTGGGAGAGTCCGGGCATAATTAATTCCAGCCGAGCCATTAGCCTCCTTAGGCGCTCATACTCGATTGCGGGTGCCGAGAAAAAAGAGGTCGCAACACGACCCTCGCACCCCACTGCGACGCTGATTTCCCCCTTTTCGTCGGAGCTTGACTGTGACATTCCGATTTTCCAATTCTATTTTCAATAAATTGAGATGAGCATTTCGTTGGCATGCACATAGTTCTTTTCCTTGAGTCGGCTACTCATGTGAAAACTAGTCTATCAGGTGAAGCCGTTAAGAGATTCTAATATATCAGACTCGAGAATTTGATCAGGAAGCGACCTTTCAATCGAGCTAATCTGCAAGGGTCATTACGGCACAATTAAAAATCGATTAGAGACTAGAGATAGGTCGACTTGACAGAGGCATGTGATTAGGTGTTGGTGATTCCACCAGATTGCACAATTCTTGTCAATCGGCACTGGATCGACTTTTCTGTCAATTGGGTATCATGTGTCCATAGTTTAAACCTTGAGATTACCCCAACAACCGCAAGTCGCCAATGTGTCAGAGATGTACATTATGGCTTGAATTGATCAACCACGGGTCAAATGCATGAAAATTTCTAAAAGCTACTCGGTAAATCAGGACGCACTAGTATCGTGCCAAAGTGAAATTAACCGTGAAATTGCGATCAAATTCAAAAATTGGAAGTCATGGTGTGTCACAAATCATTTTAGGAACATTGACTCATATTCGGAAGATTTTTTTATGTAATCAAAATTTTCCAGCAATTAAATCAAATAATGGCTAATTTGGCTCGAGAAATTAGTAGGCCCACCTTTGGTCGCGCTTTTGGGACTTAAGTTGGTTCTATGACGAGTGAAGATGTGAATTGAAGTGTGGTGACATTAGATTAATTTTATGGACTTCAATTGGAAGAAAATTAAATGGAATTGAAGAAGTTGTTGTACAAGATTTTATGCCCTGGCGGAAAATGAAATTGAACCTATTGGAAGAAGTTGTGGAGGATTGAGATAGTGGATTGTGACATCACAAGTGATGTCATGGTGTGGGGGCAAGAGTGGCTAGGATGTTGACAAGTGGAAGGTGGAGATTTTCCCTCAAAAAGGTGACCCATCACCATCATCTTCTTCCTTGGATTGCTTCTTGAATTGGGAGGAGAGAGAGAGGAGCAATCGGTTGGAACCAGCAGCCCCGACGCCCCCTCCCCACGTGACGCCGTCCGCCTGTTCACTCGATGCCGCCAGCTCCGCCGGAGAAGCTCGCCACCACCGTCACCGCTCGTCCGCGCACGCCTCGCCGGCCAGCTTGCCGTTCCGTCGTCCACAGCTCGAGTTCTAGCCCTTCGTCCGCCACTTGTCGCCAGAGCTGGAGCCTCCTTCGTCGTCGTCGTCGCTGTCCGACACCGCCCCGAGCTACCGTCGTCTCTCCCCCGCCGTTCCTCCACCTGATCGAGCCTGGATGCACCTCTTCTCGACCCCAATTAGCAGCTCGCTGAGTGGGTATTGCAGCCCGGTCTTGGCTCGTTTTGGCCAGCTTCCTGACCCCGGATGCTTGGCCCGCCTTGAGGAAAGTCGATCCTAATTGCGTCCCCGTTGTTTACAACCGCTCGGTTCATTTCTCAGGTGAGTTTAGCTCACTAAATCTTGATTAGAGGGTTAATTATGCTTAGGGAGGTTTAGTTTATGTTAAGTGTTATTAGGAGGTTAGTTTAATTTATTTAAGTGTGGATTAGATTAAGTGGTGTGATTAGTTTAGGGTGTGTTTATTTAATGTTAAATGGATGGTTATGTTAGGTTAATGATGATTTGACTTAAATATATAATTTTGAATTATATATGTATTTCGAAATTATTTAAAAATTTAATAATATATTATATTACGAAAATTATTAAAATATTATTATTTAATTAATTTTCGGAATAAAATTAACTATTTAATAAATTCCGAAAATTATTTCGGGACCTTATTTTCTCAGAATTTCGCGTTGATTGTTGTTGTGCATTCAGATTATTGATTTGATGGTTGGATTTTGCAAATTGAATGTTGATTGTGAAAAAAAATATATGGATTTATTCAGAAAAATTCCGGGTGTCGAGTTTGGCACCGAGATTGGATTTTTAAGGATTACTATTGTGATTGGAGATTTTGAGTGAAATGCAAAGTGTTCAGGGGTCAGTATTGAATTGCCGTGTGCTGGTTGAAAGACTCGGTCGCAATAGTGGCTAGGCCAACCGGACCTTTATTCCTTTAGAAATGTCGTCCATATAGTGGCAAGGCTCGGGTCGCAGTAGAGGCTAGGCCAACTGGACCCATGCTCCTTCGAGAATGCCGTCGACGTAATGACAAAGTCGCGCTCCATGGGGGGAGGTGATGTCTGGCATTAATGTCAGTAGATAGTCGAACTGCGAGTAGGCTATGCCCTTGTATGGCAGTGAATGACAATTGGAATGCATGTTGAGTGTTGTTGATGTGTCGGATTATGGGACAGAATTGTGTGGCATGGAATGAGACGTGTCATAACGATTTAGTCTTATAATCAGAACCCCCGTGGTTGTCGGTTATATGGAAGCGAATGCATTCTGGTTGTTTAAGTTCTTATTACTGTAAGTGGTTGGGTGATATGAACATGTGATTGAGTGATCTGAATTGTGCTAACCTGCAGGAAGGAACTGAGGCGAGGTAAGTCCTCTATGTGGCGTGGCTAGGCCATCCTTGGGGGTATTTTCTTTCTAATAGGGGTTTAGGGGGTTGAACTTGCTAAGACAATGTCTCACCCCATTGTGGGCCAACATTTTCAAGTCCCTTGTGGACGGAGCGACCATATCGCTTTGGTTGTGACATCCTGATTGTCGAGTCTGATTTCGATGAGATGAAATGGGCTTTTCATCAACGTGTCTATAGCCTTTTTCTCTGAGTTGGCCACTCACGAGTTAACTAGTCTATTAGGTAAAGCTGTTAAGGAATCTAAATACAATAGACATGAGAATTCGACCAGGAATCGATTGCTCGACCGTGCTAATCTGCAAGGGTCATTACGACACCGTCAAAATGGATCAGAGACCGAAGATAGGTCGATTCGATAGAGATATGTGATTAGTGCGTGGGTGATTCCACCTAATTAAAAAATTTCTGTCGAACGGTACTAGACCGATTTTTCTGTCATTTTTGTACCTTGTGTCCGTATTTGAAACCTCAAGATTTTCACGACAATCGAGAGTCGCCAATGTGTTGAAGATGTACATTGTGGCTCGAAAATAATCCACCACGGGTCAATTGTATTAAAAGTTCCTAAAAGCTACCTGGTAGATTGGGACGTGCTAAAATCACGTCGAATTTGAAATTAACCGCGAAATTGAGCTCGATTTCAGAAATTGAAAGTTCTGCCGTGTCACGATTCATTTTAGGAACGTTGACTCACTTTCCAAAATTTTTTTGGAGATTCCGAGATTTTTACTGAAAATCGATTCGAAAATTGAACGGAAATTCGATAGACTTATTTGAAGGGAATTTTGACTTCTAAGCCGAGCTACTGGGTGATGGGAATTTATGGACATGTGTGGGATTTTTCTTCGATAAAATTGGATTTCGAAATTGAGAATTTGAGGATGAAATTGAATTCTAAAATCAGTGAAATTCGGAGCTATGGTTTGAGGGTTGATTTTTGGCATCAATTTAGTTGATTTTTGGATTATATTTGTTAGAAAGAATAAGGGGACATGGTGATATGCATGAAGACCAAAGGGGGGGACCATGCATTAAAGGATCAAGATATTTTCTTTGATTTTTTCTTCCTTAGCTGCAGCTTCCTTCGCACGCCTGTCCACCGCCTCTCTCCCTTCGTGCGACATCTTCTGCTTCTATCTTACTTTCATTTTCCCCGAATACTCTTCTTGCATCCATCTTCATCGAACAACCCACGTTCTCCACCCAGCCTTGTCTTCATCTAGTCAACTAGCGAGATTTGCTGTTGATTCCTCCTCATCCACGCACGAGCCGCCCGCTCAACGCGTCTTCTTCCCTTCGTGCGTCCCACGACCAGCAGCGGTTGAGCTGCTTCCTCCCACCGAAGGCCAAACCCCACGCTTCCTTCATTCTGGTTTTTCTTTCATTTCCCTTCCAGCAACCCACCGAATTCTCCATCTTCAAGTTTTTGTTAACCGGATTTTCTTCAACGCCTGCAACTTTAATTCGTCCACCACCTTTTGTCCTTTCTTCATCTCACCGAAGCCATCTCCGCCCATTCGGTGTCTCGGCTTTGCTCGGTTGATTTCCCCCCAGCAGGAGCTCCAAGCGTTGACCGCAAGCCGCTCGCCTCTCCCTCCTTCGTGCGGCCCAAGCCCATCCGAAGCCAACCACTCGAAGACCTGCTTCAACCCCTCATGATTCAAGACCGAATCCAACACTTTCTGTGCCAGTTTTCTTAGCCCGAACAGCAAGTTCGTTGGCCGTTTTCAGTCGATCCGAGTGTCCCTTGGTTTCGCCGTGAGTTCAAGCCTCGACCGCCGTTGCGCCACCGTCGCCCCACCGTCGCCGTGAGTCGATTTTCGGGCATAACCGGTGAGTTGCGTTCTAATCCTTTATTAGTGGGCTAATGACACTTAGAGGTGTGTTAGTTAGCTAATTTGTGGATTAATTATGTTGATTAGGTTTAGGATGGCTTAGTTAGATTAAGTATATAGTTAATATTTAGTTAGTGTAATTAGTTTAGTTAGGTGGATTAGTTAGGAATTAGTTAGTTTATTTAGTTGGTGTACTTAGATTAAATTAAATAGGATGGTTAGATTTAATTGTTAGTTAGATTATTTAGTTTAGTTAATTTAGGTTAATTCAAATAAATGCTTTAAATTTATTTATTTTGTAATTTATTTAATTTTCGATAATTTATTTAATTATTAATTATTTTCCGGAAATTAGGCCGGGATAGCCGGTGACCGGAATTTCGTGCTGATTGCAATGGTGTGTTCAATTTCTGCAATTGAGTGTTAATTTATGCAAATTGAGTGCTGATTGAAATTTCGGGTATTTAATTCAAAAAAAATTGTGAAATTCATTATTTATTCAGAAAATCCCGGGTTTCGGGTTTTAAAACCAAAAAATGGTTTTATGTACTATATAAACCAATGGGATTTTAAATTGGAGGATATCAATTTTTCTAGAGTGAATTGACCATGTACCGACGCACGACTATTTTATCGTGTATTTCTAATACGAAGAAAATAGGCCAGGTTCACTATTTTAATTGAGACATTTGAGTGCAATGCATAGTGTCCTGGGCCGAGATTGATTGGTCGTGTGTTGGTTAAGAGAAACCGTCCTAGGCTGTTAAGCCGGATGTTACCCATTCATTAGGACTCGGGTCGCAGTAAATTATGGACCTACGCCCCTTCAAGGAAGCCGTCTAATTGAGAGACGTAGCTGTGCTCAAAGGAGGTGAGACGACGCCTGGCAATGCTAGAAGACCGCCAATATTGGAGTTGGCCGTACCCTTGAGGGGTGTAATTAACAATTGGAACGCATGATTATTGAGTTTGATGCACCCGATTATGAGACCAAAACTGTGTGACATGGAATGGGACGTGTCATAACAGTTTGGCCTTATAATCAGGACCCCGGTGATAAATTGAATTGATGAGGTGTTCCAGTTGTTATGTGCATTGATCATATGCATTGAGATATGAACTATACTGACATGCGGGAAAGGAAACTGAGGCGAGGTAAGTCCTCTGTGCCAATTGAGTGGTTGTGTGGTTAGGAGTGCATTTCCCTCCTAATAGGGGCTTCGACCGTGAACTTGCTGAGATTTATATCTCACCCCGTCGTGGGCTTAAAATTTTCAGGGCCGTAGAGGGAGGACCTGGAGCGAAGCTGAGGTGACCCGAAGAGTAGGTCGGATAGGACAGCCTCTTTTTGAGAACTAGTCTTTTGGTTATAGACTTGTGTAAAAGACTCAGTATGTTTATAAAAGTGTGGCTTGTTTATGAATGTGATGTCCTGCTTTTCTATGCCGAGATAGTTACTATCATGGGAGTTGTTATTTGCTTCCGCATGTGCAATAAAATTAAAGGGTCGGCAACTCGTCCTGGGAAGTCGCATAGTTTTTATCGACCAAAGAGGAATGAGCATGCGCTCGAGGATCGGGCCGTGACAGGTTGGCCTTGAGGAGTTGCAGAGGTGAAGTCAGGAGGATTGGAGAATGTTTCCGACTTGTAGGTCATAAGACAGTTCCTTTTTAAGAGCCGGCCTTTTGTAGACTTTTGGCTATAGGCCTTCATTTGTAACTCCATTGATTTATGAAAGTGTATTGTTGTGAAATTGCTTCCTATTTTTCTATCCCATATTTTATTGTCAGGGGTTTTATAATATGCTTCCGCATGTGCATTAAAGAACCGATTGGGTCGGCGACTTAACCTGGGAACGTCGCATTTGAATGACCATGGCGGGATGTCGGCGCGCTCGAGGGTCGGGGCCTAACATCCCCGTTTAAGTTGTATCAGAGCATGATTTGTGTATGGAGTGATAAGGAGTGAGGGAGTCATGGGATAGTTAGTAGGAAAGGCTTTTAATATGCTGATGCATATGGTTGATAGCTGTTTGGTAGTGCGTTGGTGGGGTCACTCAAATTCTAACCTGATGTTGGAATCAGAAAACAAGTGTCTATAAAGAGCCTGTAGGATGAGTGACCAAGAGTGGAGAACTCCTTGGAGGAGGTCAATAGGACCTGTACCTCAAGGTAGGACGTTGACAAGAGTTGGTACCCAAGGTAAAGCGCAGGCTTAGACCAGCGTGAGTGTGAGAGTACCACCACAAGTCGGTACTGAGAGTGTAGCAGCACCGAACGATCCTAGGTTCAACGGGATCGTTTAGGCACTAGAGTCTTTGGGAAGAATTTTGGGTAAGTAAGCTTAGGACCGAGCCGCCGCTGTTGCCGTTGTTTCTACCGCTACCAGTGTTGTGACCATTGTTGTTGCCACGCCTGTTGAGGCCTAATCTAGAGTTGTGATTGAGGATCAAGCCACCGTATCTGAGTCAAGGTTTAGTTTAGATAGAGATGGAAATCGATTTGGGAGAAAGGCCGATGTCAAAAGAAAGGTGCCCTATTTCACCCAACCGGAAGAGTAGAATTGGAAAGTCAGTGCTCAACTCGATCGATGTGTGTCGTGTCTATAAGAAAAGACATGGATCTGTTCCGTGCTATAAGAGAGAAAGGACTTGTTACAAGGGTCACCAGTATAGTCATCTGATCAAAGATTTTCCGTATAGATAGATGGAACCACAACTATTTCTATCACCACCGTCGATAGAAAAGAACAGAGGAAACATGCTTCAAGATGTTTAGTGGGGTACTTGGAATGGACCCCAGTGCAAGGAAGGGTGCATGATGTCACTTGATGGGAGGTAGAGGACTCACCGATTGTGTGCCGAGTTTGTGGAAAGGAGGCTTGAGTCAGCCCAGTCAGAGTAAAAAAAGGAGCATGCTTTGAATGTGGCCAGCACGGCCATCGAGTTAGGAACTGTCTGTGTAAGTCCATGAGAGCGTAAGTACCGTTACTGCAGATAGGACACCACTAGGATGGCTAGAAGAGCATGAATGGGACGACCAAGGATCGATCAAGAGAAGAATGATTTTGAGATGTTTTTATCAGAGTAGTGCAGCAGAATTTTTAGTGAAGGTTGTAGGATTTTCGGATTGGTAATAAAGTAATAGAAATATGAATGTCTTACTATAGTTGTACTTGAAGGGGTTTGCTTAAGTATGACTTGGAAGTCATTTATAAAAAGGTTTGGCTCAAGGAGCTTTCTGTTGTTTTGAATCGTGTTAGTGATATAATTCAGTTTGTTCAGTTAGCGTGCCAAATTTTTGAATCATTGAAAGTCGAAGGGGAACTTCAATTCTTGTTATTCGTCACTGAAGATGACCTGGTTCTGGTTGTTGGTTACCAAATCTACATGGCAACTGTAATGGATGCGTCAGTTGAGGAGCCGATTATGAAAAACTTAACCGTGGTATAGAAGTTATCTAAGGTGTTTCCTAAAGAATTGCCAGGTCTGTTGTCAGAAAGAGAAATAGAGTTCGTGAATGAGTTAGCAACCGGATCAGAGCTCGTCTCTAAGGCTCCTTACTAGATGGCATTGTCAGCGTTGAAAGAACTGAAGGTGCAGATGTTGGAATTGTTGGATATGGGATTCATACGTTCCAATGCATCACCTTGGGGAGCACCAATTCTGTTCATGAAGGAGAAAGATGGTTCGTTGTGGTTGTGCATCGATATTCTTAAAGATCGACTTCAGGACAGATGTGGCACCCCTCGACGCCCCCGATCCGTTAGGGTCGCCACAGTTCGCTTACCTTTCTCTTTTCCTTATAACATGTCACTCTGATACCATTTCAATTGCGGCGGGTCCATACAACCTGGGGGTTTACATCTTTTAGATCGATCCCTTGCGCAATTTATATAACAGAAGCACATCCATTAACTCCCTTCCCTATATACAGAAAACGATGCACACCAACTAAACATTTATAGGTAAAAGCCACACATTTTTATTTACTTAAACCAGATGGACATCATTCATCGGTACATCAAAATGCCGTAGTCTTCTATACTCGGCTATACTTCAAAAGATGACCGACATCTCCTCCAACAGTCATACACTTAAAGTCTATCAATCAGTGTCGGCGTCCAAAAGTTCCTTCCCCTGCTATCCTCCTCCTCGCGGTCATGTCCAATCACTTGATCCATCTACTGGTAGTAGTGGCAGCAGAGGTGTCTTATCTAGTCTGAAATGTTGGTCCCCGAAGGGGTGAGTACAACCACTCAGGAGGTAAAGGACCAATAAACCACTCAATGCATCATGCCACACAATCATCACAATCATAGCATTACATGTCATTGAAGTATCCATGCACAATTTACCTTGATATCATGCACAAGTCATCATACCTCATGTACATACATCATCATATAGTCATCACCATCATGTCATACACTTACCATCATCATGTCACATGTACCACCATCATTACCATGCATCCATGCACTCATCATCATCATATCACATGTACCATCATCATTACCATGCATTCATCAATCATCATATAACATGTACCATCATGCCATAGGTGCACATACAACCATGATTCATATCATCCATGCTATCAAGCATACATCACCATGAGATCCATTCATGCCTTCATGATCGCATTTTCAATATCAAATAGCATCAATTTATTTTCATAAGTCGATCATGCATCATGCCATATGCATACACCCATGCACATGATTCATTTTCAATTCCTATCGTTCACAAGGATCTCATCAGTTTTTCTTTCCAGGGACCAATGTTTGCATCCCACAATTCATCGCTCGCATCCAACCAGTCATCGCGAGTAACCTCCGGGCATGTATCCAAGATACAACCGGGCATCCGGCACCCCCACATTCCGGGCATCTCGTATCCTAACTGGCATCACGAGGAACCTTCGGGCATGTATCCAAGATACAACCGGGCATCCGGCATTTACACTCTCTGGCTGGGCATCTCGTATCCCAACTAGCATCACGAGGCATCCCCCCGGGCACAAACCTCCAGGGCTTCCGGAATTACGTACCGACATACCACTAGGATTCCCCCCTGCTCTGGAATTACGTACCGTATACCACCGGGCATCTCGAAACTCCCGAGGACCCTCCGGAATTATGCCACTAGGCCACCGGGCATCCCGACACTCCCGGGGCATTATCCACCGCCTCCAACAGTTTCCTCATTTATCATTATTCATGTTCACCAATTTATGTCTCAAAATTAGCATGGCATATGATGTAATGGCAAACAATATCACTTTCATCCTTTTTGAATTCTTATATGCATCTCTAATCATCATCATACGTGCAGCAAGATACAATCACTAAAGACAATACAATCCATGGAATCCATACAACTTAGAATAGTCCATATATCATGCCTTTTTGAAATTTACTAAATTCCAGCTTGCACAATTTTGGAAATCATTTTAATTAAATATCAATATGATCCTCAAAAATCATAAAATCAGAGCATGTACTAGGTAAGACAATAAGATAACAATTTCATGAAGAACACATGCCCAAAAGAGTTTCACACAAGAAGATATAGCTCACACAAGCACAGCATGCAATTTCGGATAGAAACAGATTGCGCAGTCTTTGAAATAATTCGATTAAAATACCCGAACGACCTCCGAAAATTGTGAAATTTTACCAGGTTATAGTTAAGACACTAAAGTATATTTTTCATGCAGACTTCTAGGCCAGATTAGTTTTAGATAATTTCCTATAGTCGTCCGAAGCTTCTGGTTCTCACACCGAAACGTCCAGTGTAGTCATCTCCGAAATACCAAGTTTTTACCCATTTATTCTTCTTCATTTCCTCTGAAATTTGGATATGTTTTACTTCAACTGGTACCCTACAACTTTCATTAAGAGATCTAAGTCAAATTTTTAAAGAACAGCCACCATATGGGTCCATGAAGTTTCGGGTGTCCAGTACCGCGTCTCCAGATTTACCGTCTTCAAGAGTAAATCGATTCACTAGGCTAAACTTGTTAATTTTACTTCAAATTTGAGTATTTTAGTATTTAAGATGTTCTCTACACGTTTCATGAAGAAGTCGAAGAGAGATTCTTGATAAAAATCGACATGCAACCACAGATCTACCAAAAGGTCAGCAAAAACATTCCAGATCTAGTGTCTTCGTATGATGAAGGTTTGACCCCTTAAATCTCCACCATTTTGCACCAAATTTTATTATGGTGTAGTTTAAGATGTTGGCTACAACTTTCATGAAGAAATC
The DNA here is from genome assembly GCA_019915205.1 of Eucalyptus rudis. Classification (NCBI taxonomy): domain Eukaryota; kingdom Viridiplantae; phylum Streptophyta; class Magnoliopsida; order Myrtales; family Myrtaceae; genus Eucalyptus; species Eucalyptus rudis. Next base: position 4,497,611 of record JAHMTN010000120.1, read on the forward strand.
AAAGTCAAAATCGAACTCAAAACATGCATAAAAGCTCTCACAAGATTCTGGCTCAGGCGGTCCATACGAAAACAGCAAGCATATTCAAGAACAAGGCACATTTTTTCTTCGGTTTCGCCTACCCTAACATCCGAAACTCACCACTAACAAATCATACATGCAAGGCACACATGCAAGAGTGGAAATCAGTCCCTACTTGCCTCTAAGATCAAGCGGACGACAGCAAACGGATGGCACACCGGCGACGGACGGTCGGCGTGCGGGCGGCGACGGGCGAGCTCCTTCCTTTCTCTCTTCCTCTCTTCCTCTCTTTCTCTCTTTCTCTCCTCTCTCTCGGCACCTAGACTGACCACTCCCTCTCTCTCTCTCTCTCTCTTTGGTAGTATATATATATGCATGCAAATCTTATTTTGCATGGGGGACACTTGTCCCTAAGAAGGAGACAAGTGTCTCCTTTCCCGAAGACACTTGGAGGCCATGCGGCTCCTCCTTCTCCCCCTCCATGCATCGACATGGGCCGGGCTTATGGCCCACTTTAGGCCCATCTCACTTGGGCCTAAAGTCCAAACTTAAATGGCCCAAGTTTATTTTTTTATAATACATCTTAATCCTCAATTTAAATAAATACCTAATTGCATAATAAAAGGCCAAAAGACTTTGCAACATAGTTTAATAAAATCCAACTTATAAAATTCATGGCCAAATACGTAATTTCCTCATCAAATAAAATCCTTGGTCTCACATGAACATAGGATGCGTTTCCAACAACAATAATTATCCATTTATATAAATACCATATCATTCTTATTCACTTAGCCATAAATCTTGAAATCATAATTCAATAAACTCCTACTTATAAAACACATGGCCCTGAGTTATTTTTGGGATGCCACAATTCTCCCCTCCTTAGAGAATTTCGTCCTCGAAATTAGACATCACTTATGTCTCTTGAAACAAGTGAGGGTACCTTTCCTTCATCTCATTTTTACTCTCCCATGTGGCTTCCTCCACATCATGATATCACCATAGCATCTTAACCAATAGAATTCTCTTGGTCCTGAGAATTTGTTCCTTTCAATCTAGTACTTGGACAGGCTCTTCAATGTTCCTCACTTTCTCATCCATTTTGATGGCTTCATGATCGAGTATGTGACCAGGGTCTGGCTGACACTTCCTCAACCATGCCTGTACTTTTCTGAAAGCTATTGTCATACACAAATTCTACCAGGTATAACTTTTCATCCCAACTTCCTTTAAAGTCAAGGATGCAAGCTCTTAACATGTCCTCTGATGCTTGGATCACTCTTTTCGTTTGTCCATCCATCTATGGATGAAAAGCGATACTAAATGGGAACTTCGTCCCTAAGGCGGTTTGAAGACTTCCCCAAAGGTTGGAAGTAAGTCTTGAGTCTCGATCAAACATGATAGTTACAGGAATATCATGTAAGCGTACCACTTGGCTTACACATATATTAGCAACTTTATCCATCGGATAATCTACGCGAACTACAAGGGAATGGGCAAACTTAGTCAAGTGATCTACTATCACCTAGATGGAGTCGTGGCTACTTGATGTCCTTGGAAATCCTTGCACGAAATCCATCATCACATGATCACAATTCCATTCTGGAATATCTAACGATCTTAATCGAACACACTTTCATTTAGCCAAATCATTTCTATACCTTTGTCACCATCAATTCAAGCCTAGAACCATCAAAATTGACAATACCAATAACTCATTTGGTTCAGTCCAACAAAGACATTCACTACGCTTTCACTGCAACATAGATTCAAGCCTAAAATATAGCATCATTCCTTTGATTCAAATATCGATAGTCCACCAAGACTCATTCAATTCAAAGATCGACAATCCACCAAAATAAGAACTTGTCTAGTTTCCATCGAGTATATCTCATATCTCATCCTAAAGGATCATCACTTAGACTAATCACTCATCAAATCCACAATTTGAACTTCCACCATTTCACCTTGGAAAGACTATAACCACAAATGATCATATCCACTAATTCCACCAAACCTTTTCAAACTGAGATCATCACCTAAAATTAAAAGTTGACCACCATCGATTAAACCTATTATTCCAACATATAAACCTCAAATAATTTCATGTCTCATATGACCACTCATACTCATGACTTCCAAGATCAATCTATACATACTAAATGCCTCCATGTAATGCATCAAGACTTCCAATGAGATCCTCTAATAGGAAGTCACTACTTAGCTCAAATGATCATAACTTAATCCTCAAATTCATAACTCACTCTCTATAATCCACTTCTTAAGCCTTGCTTGCAGCACTACGCTTAGGTGCTACGCATGCTCTTTAGGTCCTTTAGAATATATCAGGATATCATCAAATGAAGACAATCACAATTTGATCCAAATAAGGCTTAAATATCCTATTCATTAAATCCATGAATGCAGCTAAGGCATTCGTCAATCCAAATAGCATAACTAGGAACTTGTAGTATCCATAGCGAGTCATAAATACGGTCTTAGGAATGTCTTCTTTCTTACTCCTTAACCGATATCTTGATCTCAAGTCAATTTTAGACAAGACCGAACTTCCTTGCAGTTGGTCGAATATGTCATCAATTTTAGGTAATGAGTACTTACTCTTAACAATTACATGATTCAATTGCCTATTATCAATGCATAAACACATTGACCTATCCTTATTTTTCACAAACAAGAGTTCTACAAGCTTAACCATGCTTCCGCTACGCCACTCTGATAAAATTATCCCAGAAACACTACCTTCCTAGTTCAGTTCATAGTTTGGTTTATTCCTGCCCCCTTTTGCCATTCTAGAAGCCTACTAGGAGCCACTCCTTGTTCAGGTCCTCTGACCTCGGCGTCCACTCCCCGCTCTCATCAGACCGGGACGTTACAGGTACACCAGCTTTCGCCTGGTTCGAACCCAAACTATACATCCATTGAAGGGTCTCGTTTCGATAGGGACTAACTTACAGAGATATTATCCACTAAGCCTATCTCATTCTTAGCCTCATGGTCTTATCCTTAGCGCATGTGTAAGTACTATCTTAGGAGATCATTCATCCTAGTCCATTGCTTACGGAGCTAGTTCATTCTTACGATGACATCAAAGTCATACATAACTATCACTATCAAGTCCATTTCCAGATCTCATTCCCCTAGGGTTATCTCACTCATCTCACATGCCAACGTAGATAACAACATATCTTTCAGCGATGTAGAAATACGAAGAGGCATATCTAGAGATTTGTTCCTACTCCTCATAATCACCTATATTTTTCGGACACAAATGAAAGCGTGTCACTCATATCAAATAACGCATATGCCTTCTTATCCCTCTATCAAAATCATACCTGAGATAACACTTTTGGAAGCTCCTGCTTCCTCTTGAGTGACCGCATACACCCTTCCTTGTGCTAGTGGCCTCTGTGGATTCCTTGGTGGATTTGGTTCAACAGTACTTTGTTGTACCTGTCGCACCGAGCTAACATTCGGCTGCAACCTCTTTTGTGGACAGTCTTTCTTAAAGTGTCCTATTTGCCCACATCCATTACATCTCAGTTGGCTATTACAAGGTCCTGGCCCATGTTGTCTACCACATCTTTGGCAAAAATTACCCTGGTAGGGTACTCTCCCAAAAGTCGGGCCATTCCAAGCTCTTCTAAAATTTCCAAAGTTATTCTTTTTCTTAGATTCCCAGGGCTGACCTTGATCAGGATAAAGTCTCTTACCCCTTCGAACATCATTAAAGGTCATCTGTTTCTTAGATTCTGATTGCTCTCTCACTAACTCTTGCTCCACCAACTGTGCGTTCTCATAAATCTCATTATAATCCCTTATATTCAAAGGCACCAGTTGTTTCCTAATATCAGTCCTTAATCCTTTCAGGAATCTCTTAGCCTTTTCCTCTCGATCCTTAACCAACCTAGGAGCATACCTAGACAATTCAGAAAATTTTGCCTCATACTGGTCTACTGTCAGCTCCCTTTGTTCTAACTGAACAAATTCAGAAATCTTCCTATCCTTGGCACAATCAGAGAAATGCTTCCTATTAAAAGCCCTAACAAACTCTTCCCAGTTCACATCAGTATCTGGTGGAAAGATTGTATCCTTCGAAGCTCTCCACCAAAACTTTGCATTTCCCTCTAGCTGGTACTCTGCTAAAACTATTTTCTCAGCCTCACTACAGTCCAACAACCGAAAAATCCGTTCCATTCCATCAATCCAATGCTCCGCCTCCTCAGGACTTCCCATTCCACTAAACTTAAGTGGTTTCAACTTCAGAAATTGTTCCACCAGTCCCTGAGGGCGGCGTTCCACTCCGGGTTGTTGCTGCACTTGTCTATCCATCAAATTTCTAATATTAGCCAATGCCTGCGGGATATCTTCCATCCGGGGTTCAGCCCTTGCAGCAGAGGCTTCAGCCCTCGATGGATGAGCACTTCCAGCTCGTACCATGATTTCCCTGCAGTTTTCCAAGCATTTACCTCAAGAATAATTTGCAACTCGGTGTCACTAGTCAGATCATTAATTAAGGTTATTACTAAAGTCACATAAGTAACATAAAATGTTACTGACACACAAGAGCAACATCACACTAGTTACCAGGGATCTACGAGTGAATATCCATCACCCGTTGTTCAAAGTTAGTCAACCATTCAAGTTAGTATCCTATGGTGTGCATCATCTTATCCTCAATTCCATTTGAGGCTCCTTATCACTCCACATAAACCATAGCTCTGATACCAAACCAGGAATGTGGCACCCCTCGACGCCCCCGATCCGTTAGGGTCGCCACAGTTCACTTACCTTTCTCTTTTCCTTATAACATGTCACTCTGATACCATTTCAATTGCGGCGGGTCCATACAACCTGGGGGTTTACATCTTTTAGATCGATCCCTTGCGCAATTTATGTAACAGAAGCACATCCATTAACTCCCTTCCCTATATACAGAAAACGATGCACACCAACTAAACATTTATAGGTAAAAGCCGCACATTTTTATTTACTTAAACCAGATGGACATCATTCATCGGTACATCAAAATGCCGTAGTCTTCTATACTCGGCTATACTTCAAAAGATGACCGACATCTCCTCCAACAGTCATACACTTAAAGTCTATCAATCAGTGTCGGCGTCCAAAATTTCCTTCCCCTGCTATCCTCCTCCTCGCGGTCATGTCCAATCACTTGATCCATCTACTGGTAGTAGTGGCAGCAGAGGTGTCTTATCTAGTCTGAAATGTTGGTCCCCGAAGGGGTGAGTACAACCACTCAGGAGGTAAAGGACCAATAAACCACTCAATGCATCATGCCACACAATCATCACAAATCATAGCATTACATGTCATTGAAGTATCCATGCACAATTTACCTTGATATCATGCACAAGTCATCATACCTCATGTACATCAATCATCATATAGTCATCACCATCATGTCATACACTTACCATCATCATGTCACATGTACCACCATCATTACCATGCTTCCATGCACTCATCATCATCATATCACATGTACCATCATCATTACCATGCATTCATCAATCATCATATAACATGTACCATCATGCTATAGGTGCACATACAACCATGATTCATATCATCCACGCTATTAAGCATACATCACCATGAGATCCATTCATGCCTTCATGATCGCATTTTCAATATCAAATAGCATCAATTTATTTTCATAACCCGATCATGCATCATGACATATGCATACACCCATGCACATGATTCATTTTCAATTCTTATCGTTCAGAATGATCTCATCAGTTTTTCTTTCCAGGGACCAATGTTTGCATCCCACAATTCATCGCTCGCATCCAACCAGTCATCGCGAGTAACCTCCGGGCATGTATCTAAGATACAACCGGGCATCTGGCACCCCCACATTCCGGGCATCTCGTATCCTAACTGGCATCACGAGGAACCTCCGACCATGTATCCAAGATACAACCGGGCGTCCGGCATTTATACTCCCTGGCCGGGCATCTCGTATCCCAACTAGCATCACGAGGCATCCCTCCGGGAACAAACCTCTACGGCTTCCGGAATTACGTACCGACATACCACCAGGATTCCCCCCTCCTCTGGAATTACGTACCGTATACCACCGGGCATCTCGAAACTCCCGAGGACCCTCCGGAATTACGCCACTAGGCCACCGGGCATCCCGACACTCCCAGGGCATTATCAACCGCCTCCAACAGTTTCCTCATTTATCATTATTCATGTTCACCAATTTATGTCTCAACATTAAAATGGCATATGATGTAATGGCAAACAATATCACTTTCATCCTTTTTGAATTCTTATATGCATCTCCAATCATCATCATACCTGCAGCAAGATACAATCACTAAAGACAATACAATCCATGGAATCCATACAACTTAGAATAGTCCATATATCATGCATTTTTGAAATTTACTAAATTCCAGCTTGCACAATTTTGGAAATCATTTTAATTAAATATCAATATGATCCTCAAAAATCGAAAAATCAGAGCATGTACTAGGTAAGACAATAAGATAACAATTTCATGAAGAACACATGCCCAAAAGAGTTTCACACAAGAAGATATAGCTCACACAAGCACAGCATGCAATTTCGGATAGAAACAGATTGCGCAGTCTTTGAAATAATTCGATTAAAATACCCGAACGACCTCTGAAAATTATTAAATTTTACCAGGTTATAGTTAAGACACTAAAGTATATTTTTCATGAAGACTTCTAGGCTATATTCGTTTTAGATAATTTCCTATAGTCGTCCGAAGCTTCTGGTTCTCACACCGAAACGTCCAGTATAGTCATCTCCGAAATACCGAGTTTTTACCAACTTATTCTTCTTCATTTCCTATGAAATTTGGATATGTTTTACTTCAACTGGTACCCTACAACTTTCATTAAGGGAGCTAAGTCAAATTTTTAAAGAACAGCCACCATATGGGTCCATGAAGTCTCGGGTGTCCAGTACCGCGTCTCCAGAGTTACCGTCTTCAAGAGTAAATCGATTCACTAGGATACACTTGTTCATTTTACTTAAAATTTGAATATGTTAGTCTTTAAGATGTTCTCTACAAGTTTCATGAAGAAGTCGAAGAGAGATTCTTGATAAAAATCGACATGCAACCACAGATCTACCAAAAGGTCAGCAAAAACGTTCCAGATCTAGTGTCTTCGTAGGATGAGGGTTTGACCCCTTAAATCTCCACCATTTTGCACCAAATTTTATTATGTTGTAGTTTAAGATGTTGGATACAACTTTCATGAGAAATCAAAGTCAAAATCGAACTCAAAACATGCATGCAAGCTCTCACAAGATTCTGGCTCAGGCGGTCCATACGAAAACAGCAAGCATATTCAAGAACAAGGCACATTTTTGCTTCAGTTTCGCCTACCCTAACATCCGAAACTCACCACTAAAAAATCATACATGCAAGGCACACATGCAAGAGTGGAAATCAGTCCCTACTTGCCTCTAAGATCAAGCGGACGACAGCAAACGGACGGCACACCGGCCACGGACGGTCGGCGTGCGGGCGGCGACGGGCGAGCTCCTTCCTTTCTCTCTTCCTCTCTTCCTCTCTTTCTCTCCTCTCTCTCGGCACCTAGACTGACCACTCCCTCTCTCTCTCTCTCTCTCTTTGGTTGTATATATATATGCATGCAAATCTTATTTTGCATGGGGGACACTTGTCCCTAAGAAGGAGACAAGTGTCTCCTTTGCTAAAGACACTTGGAGGCCATGCGGCTCCTCCTTCTCCCCCTCCATGCATCGACATGGGCCGGGCTTATGGCCCACTTTTGGCCCATCTCACTTGGACCTAAAGTCCAAACTAAATGGCCCAAGTTTATTTTTTTATAATACATCTTAATCCTCAATTTAAATAAATACCTAATTGCATAATAAAAGGCCAAAAGACTTTGCAACATAGTTTAATAAAATCCAACTTATAAAATTCATGGCCAAATACGTAATTTCCTCATCAAATAAAATCCTTGGTCTCACATGAACATAGGATGCGTTTCCAACAACAATAATTATCCATTTATATAAATACCATATCATTCCTATTCACTTAGCCATAAATCTTGAAATCATAATTCAATAAACTCCTACTTATAAAACACATGGCCGTGAGTTATTTTTGGGATGCCACAACAGAGTATCATCAACTGAGGATCAGGAAGAAAGACATACCGAAGTTGGCATTTCGCACTTGATACAATAGTTATGAGTTCACTGCAATGCCGTGTGGTTTGACGGACACCTCAACTGTATGTTTGGGTTTGATGAACAGAGTGTTTATTAGGTACTTGGATTAGTTTTGTGATCGTATTCATTGAAGTTAACCTGGTGTGTTCGAAGAGTGCTGACGAGCACGAGAGACATTAGAAGATGATACTTCAGACCTTGAGGACTCTTGAATTTTACGCTAAGTTTAGCAAGTGTGAGTTTTGGATGACTCGTGTTGCGCTCCTAGGTCACGTGATTTCAGGCGAAGAAATCTTGGTGGACCCCGCCAAGATTGAAGTAGTGATTAACTGGCCAAGACCGACTATAGTGACAGAAATCAAAAGTTTTCTGGGTTTAGCAGGGTATTACAAACTGTTTGTTGAAGGGTTTTCAACCTTAGCTTCGTCGTTGACTCGACTACTGAGGAAAGGAGATAAGTTCGTGTGGACAGATAAGTGCGAGAGTAGTTTCCAAGAGCTTAAGAAGAAGCTAACTACTGCACCTGTGCCGACCATTCCATCTGGTCCTAGAGGATGCGAGATCTACAGTGATGCATCGTTTAGAGGACTGGGTTGCGTGCTAATGTAACATGGTAGAGTTGTTGCATATGCGTCCCATCAATTGAGATCTCATGAGTTAAATTATCTTACGCATGACTTAGAACTTGCAATAGTTATGTTCGTTCTGAAAATTTAGAGGCATTATCGGTATAGAGAAAGATTCCAGATCTTCAATAACCATCAAAGTCTCAAGTACGTATTCTCTAGAAAGGAGTTGAATATGAGACAGCATCGTTGGATGGAACTCCTTAGGGATTATGACTATGATATTTCGTATGACTCTGGAAAGGTGAGCAAAGTCACAGATGCACTGAGTCGAGAGTCCTTAGTTGCACAGTTGGTACTCAAGGATTGGATCTTATTTGAGGAAGTTCGAAATTCGGTTTTCAAACTAAGGTAAGCCACTTTTGAATCTTATGACCACCCTTAGAATTGAGCCAGGAGTGCAGATCAGAATCAAAACGTTTCAGTGGATAGATTTAGAAATTCAGAAGATTCCATAAGAGAATGCATATGAGAGAGAGGTTGATTTTCAGATTTTTTAAGACAAAATGCTAAGGTTCCGAGGACGATTGTGTGTAACTGACAATACAGAGATTAAAGAAGAGATCTTATGGGAAGCTCATTGTAGCAACTTCAGCGTTGTCCAGACAGTACGAAAGTGAGTCAGAATATACATCATCGGGATTGGTAGATTGGTATGAAGACATATATCACTGACAGGTCGCAAGTGTCAGATGTGCTAGCAAGTGAAAGCATGATTTTGCAAGTCGAGAGAACCTTTGTAATCTCCCGAGATCCTCGTGTAGAAGTAGGATCGGGTCAATGGATTTGGTGATAGGTCCACCAAGAAGGCAATACGTTAATAATTTCATTTTGAGTAGTAATCGATAGAAGGATGAAATCAGCCCCCTTGTGGCTGTGCGGAAGGATCTTGATTTGATTAAGCATGCAGAAGTGTAGGTGTGTCAAAAAGGTTCATCTACTTAGAGCGTCAGTGTTAGAGTTAAATCAGGTCTAGACCAGAGGTTCCCAGTTCAGCAGATCAATCAGGTGGTTCCTTTTGAGTCAATGATGAGCAAAGTGTCCAGAACTTCAATTGTTGGGTTGAGATCAGAGAATGAAAGGTCACAGGCCTAGAGTTGGTTTAGCAGTCAGTGGAAGCAGTTGCAGTTATCAGAAACAGATTAAAGACCGCTCAGAGCCGCTAGAAGAGTTATGCAGATAAGCATCGAAGGCCAATGGAGTTTCAATTAGGTGTGCACGTCTTTCTGAAAGTGTCACTGATGAGGGGTATTTCATGCTTTGGCAGAAAGGGGAAACTGAGTCCGAGGTGCGTAGGTCCCTTTGAGATTTTGGAAAGAATAGGGATTTTAGCGTATCGTCTTGGACTACCGCCGAGGTTGGCACAAGTGCATGACATCTTTCATGTGTTGATGTTAAGGAAGTATGAACCTGATTCGACACACGTTCTAAATTTTGAGGAATTAGACGTGGACGACAAGGTGTCGTACGTTGAAAGCCCGGTTCAGATCGTGGATCGCAAGGAGAAGGTTCTGTGCACCAAGACCATCCCGTTGGTCAGAGTGGTCTGGCAACACCACAGCATTAAAGAAGCAACTTGGGAAACCGAAAATTCGATGAGACAATTGTACCCCCACCTTTTTACTTAAGATGTGTAATGGTTGAAATTTTAAGGACGAAATTTTTATAAGAAGGGAAGAGTTGTAACATTCCGATTTTCCAATTCTATTTTCAATAAATTGAGACGGGCATTTCGTTGGCACGCATATAGTTCTTTTCCTTGAGTCGGCCACTCATGTGAAAACTAGTCTATCAGGTGAAGCCGTTAAGAGATTCTAATGCATCATACTCGAGAATTTGACCAGGAAGCAACCTTTCGATTGAGCTAATCTGCAAGGGTCATTACGGCACAATTAAAAATCGATTAGAGACTAGAGATAGGTTGACTCGACAGAGGCATGTGATTAGGTGTGGGTGATTCCACCAGATCACACGATTCTTGTCGATCGACACTAGATCGATTTTTTTGTCGATTGGGTACCCCGTGTCCGTATTTGAAACCTTGAGATTACCCCGATAACCGCAAGTCGCCAATGTGTCGAAGATGTACGTTGTGGCTTGAGTTGATCAACCATGGGTCAAATGCATGAAATATTCTAAAAGCTACCCGGTAGATTAGGACGCGCTAGTATTGCGTCAAAGTGAAATTAACCGTGCAATTGAGATCGAATTCATACATTGGAAGTCATGGTGTGTCACGAATCATTTTAGGAACATTGACTCATCTTCGGAAGATTTTTCATGTAATCAGAATTTTTTAGCAATTAAATCAGAGAATGGCTATTTGGCTCGAGAAATTAGTAGGCCCACCTTTGGTCGCGCTTTTGGGACTAAAGTTGGTTCTATGGACGAGTGAAGATGTGAATTGAAGTGTGGTGACATTGGAATAATTCTATGGACTTCAATGAGACTCAATTGAAAGAGAATTAAATGAAATTGAAGAAGTTGTTGTACAAGATTTTATGCCCCGGCGGAAAATGAAATTAAACCTATTGGAAGAGGTTCTGGAGGATTGAGATAGTGGATTGCGACATCACAAGTGATGTCATGGTGTGGGGCAAGAGTGGCTAGGATGTTGATAAGTGGAAGGTGGAGATTTGCCCTAAAAAAGGTGACCCATCACCATCATCTTCTTCCTTGGATTGCTTCTCAAATTGGGAGGAGAGAGAGAGGAGTAACCGGTTGGAATCAGCAGCCCTGACGCCCCCTCCCTGCGCGACGCTGTCCACCCGTTCGCTCGATGCCGCCAGCTCCGCCGGAGAAGCTCGCCGTCGCCGTCGCCGCTTGTCCGCGCGCGTCGCCCGCGCGTGCCTTGTCGGTCAGCTCGCTGTTCTGTCGTCCATAGCCCGAGTTCCAGCCCTTTGTCCACCGCTTGTTGCCGTCGCTGGAGCCTCCTTCGTCGTCGCCGTCGCTGTCCGACACCGCCCCGAGCTATCGCCGTCTCTCCCCCACCGTTCCTCCGCCCGATCGAGCCCGAATCCACCTCTTATCGGCCCCAATCAGCAGCTCGCCGAGTGGGTATTGTAGCCTAGTCTTGGCCTATTTTGGCCGGCTTCCCAACCTCGGATGCTTGGCCCGCCATGAGCAAAGTCAATCATCGTTGCGTCCCCGTCGTTTGGAACCGCTCGGTTCGTTAATCGGGGTGAGTTTAACTCACTAAATATTGATTAGAGGGTTAATTATGCTTATGAATGTTTAGTTTATGTGAAGTGTTGTTAGGAGGTTAGTTTAATTTATTTAAGTATGGATTAGATTAAGAGGTTTGATTAGTTTAGGGTGCGTTTATTTAAAGTTAAATGGATGGTTATGTTAGGTTAACGATGATTTGACTTGAATATATAATTTTGAATTATATATGTATTTAATTATTTAATCATATATTATATTACGAAAATTATTAAAATATTATTATTTAATTAATTTTCGGAATAAAATTAATTATTTAATAAATTCCGAAAATTATTTCGGGATCTTATTTTCTTAGAATTTCGCGCTGATCGCTACTGTGCATTTAGATTATGATTTGATGGTTGTATTTTGCAAATTGAATGTTGATTGTGAAAAAAAAATGGATTTATTCAGAAAAATTCCGGGTGTCAAGTTTGGCACCGAGATTGGATTTTTAAGGATTACATTTGTGACGGGAGCATTTGAGTGAAATGCAAAGTATTCGGGGGTTAGTATTGAATTGTCATGTGTGGTTGAAAGACTTGGTCGCAATAGTGGCTAGGCCAACTAGACCTTTATTCCTTTCGAAACGCCGTCAACATAGTGACGAGGCTCGGGTCACAGTAGAGGCTAGGCCAACTGGACCCATGCTCCTTTGGGAATGCCGTCGACGTAATGAAGAAGCCGCGCTCCATGGGGGGAGGTGATGCTTAGCATTAATGTCAGTAGATAGCCGAATTGCGAGCAGGCTATGTCCTTGTGTGGCCGTGAATAACAATTAGAATGCATGTTGAGTGTTGTTGATGTGTCGGATTATGGGACGGAATTGTGTGGCATGAAATGGGACGTGTCATAACGATTTAGTCTTATAATCAGGACCCCCGTGGTTGTCGATTATATGGAAGCAAATGCGTTCTAGTTGTTTAAGTTCTTATTACTGTAGGTTGTTGGGTGATATGAACATGTGATTGAGTGATATGAATTGTGCTAACCTGCAGGAAGGAACTAAAGTGAGGTAAGTCCTCTATGTGGCGTGGCTGGGCCATCATTGGGTGTATTTTCTTTCTAATAGGGGTTTAGGGGATTGAACTTGCTGAGACAATGTCTTACCCCGTTGTGGGCCAACATTTTCAGGTCCCTTGTGGACAAAGCAGCCATATCGCTTTGGTTGGCCTTGAGGAGTTGCAGAGGTGAAGTCAAGAGGATTGGAGAACATGTCCGACTTGTAGATCATAGAACAGTTTCTTTTTAAGAGCCGGCCTTTTGTAGACTTTTGGTTATAGGCCTTCGTTTGTAACTCCGTTGATTTATGAAAGTGTATTGTTGTGAAATTGCTTCCTGCTTTTCTATCCCATATTTTATTATCAGGGCTTTTATAATATGCTTCTGCATGTGCATTAAAGAATTGATTGGGTCGGCAACTTAACCTGAGAATGTCCCATTTAAATGACCATGGCGGGATGTCGGCGCGCTCGAGGTTCAGGGCGTGACACCGACGCCACTGCGCTTTGGCACCGCTACCCGCAACGCCCCTCACCGTTGCCGCCCGCCAGCTCCTGCTAGAGCTCCGATGCCGGCCAGCAACCTCCCCGGCGTCGCCCACCATCACTATCCTCTTCCTAAGCTTCCTATAGGTGTTTTAGTTTTGTTTTTATTTTTGTTTCTCTTTCTATTTTATTTTATTTTATGTTATTTTATTGTTTTTTTAAGTTTTGTTATTATTTGCTTAAATTAGAACATGGTATGTCAACATTCATTTCTTGAATCTTGTAGGCATTAACCGTAGGGGTTTTTATCCAAAATTTTTGTAATTATTAATTTGATCCGTAAGACGTCAGATCATTTTTTTAATTATATTAATTTTTGTGCATTCTGATAGTATTTTAATTGTTAAATCATTATAATTATTAATTTGATCCGTAAGACTTCGGATCAGATTTTTAATTATTTTGAACTCTTTGTCGTGATGATTAGGGTTAGAATAATCGTTAATTTCACCTGTGAGACAACAGGTTATTTTTTCGATTACTTTAATCTTTTATTTGTTGATTATATTGATTGTCTAGATTTAATATTTAATAATTACTCATCTTAAAAAAAAAACTAAGAAAAAATCAAAAATCAAAAATCAAAAATCTGAATGAGCATATAGGTTTACTAAATCAGACATGTAGGTTTAGTAAATTAGATTTTTTTTTTTCGGATTACATTTTTAGGATTGCATTTTTAGAAATAAGTTAGGTTGGGCCTAAATAATTGTTTTTAAATAGGTTTTAGATAATGTTCGCACATTTTAATTATCTCATTTTTCCCCAAAAAAAATAGTTTTCTAAGATAGGATAGGGTTTAAGTCAAATTAATCCCTAGAATAAATTAGAAAATTATCCCTTTTTAGATAGATTAATTAAGGTTTTTATAAATTCTGAATTTCAATAAATAAAAATGCGAAAATTATAGGTGTATGTTAACTAGTTTGCATAATAGGATCATTTAATCAAAATTTGTTCATTAGTGAAGTTAGGTCATGAGGTGCATAATAATTAGTTTTCATAATAGGCCCATTTAATTAGAATGTGCATATTAATAAGATTAAGTCATGTAGTTAAAAAATGCATTCTTATAAAAGAATTCTATTTTTCAAGAAAACCCAAAAAAAAAAATCGTTTGTTTTGTGTGATGCAATTTATTTTATTTATTGAATGTTTAATAATGGTTGAGCACCCGTGTGATCATCTTTTAACATGATGGTAATTTAGGTTAAAATAAATCCAAGCTGCCTGTAAAAACATTTTTAAAAATAAAAAATAAAAATAAATGGTACCGAAAGGACATTAGGGAAATCTAGTGTAACCAATTCTCCGTACCCATAGTCTCTGGTTCGTAGGAGTAAAATAATTCTACCATTATTTTACTTAGGTGTCTAATCGACCTACCGTAAATCGATTAGTGGTGACTCCTAGATAATAATCTTTTGCATGCTAAATACTTGAACCTTAAGTCACGAATTGGTATGGGCTTGGGAGAGCCCGGGCTAAGTTTAAAGACTTAGTAGTCTATTAATCTAGTTTTAGGTGGTGCACCCAAAATTTAGGTCGAGACAGCTTGACGACTCCACTGGGGACTTGTGTTAAAACACTTAGTGGACTTAGGCCAATTTTTCTTTTTCTTTTAAAATATTTTTGTTTCGCAGCGAGGATCCCAGGTACGTCCCTAACATTCCTAATGTGTTAAATGTTCTTGCAAATGGGAGGTATAAGGGGAGTAGTCTATGCTAACTTTTGTATTGCGAGGAGGTGTTGGGATTAATGATTTATTTTTCCCTGATTAAAGTGTTGTTTGCATTTAAATTGTTGTGCATGTTTTATTGTTTTTAGCACTACACTATTGCAAACGCAACATGTGGTCGAACCTGGGCTATGATAGGATTTCTAGGATGGTGTTGAGAAGGATACTTCCTCCAAAGCGAGACTGCTATGTAGACGTTAACATTCTCTTCCTCGAAATTTCTTTCATGGTGTCGAATGTGTTTATCCATATCCGCGAGACTGCGTGATTATTGGGTATTTCATTCGACTGAGCCGGGGTTAGGAGGACCTAACACATTAATGCAAGACTGCAACGGTTAGATCATCCTCTTAGCTCCATTTTGTTAAGCCATCCAGATAGAAATCGAGCCTCACATTTCATGCATGTGTTTATGTGATTGTCATCCATTCCCAGTGAAGGTAAGTTGTCTGAACTCTCACTTTGCAATTTACCTACTTTATTGCAATTTTGTTGGTCCATGACAATAGGTTTCCCTTTGTTTTGTTATATTTCCCTTTAAAGAAAACCGTCGTACTGTTCATTTCCACTTTTGATGTTCAAGATGATGTCATATGGTCTTGGAAGAAGGGGTCAAGGCATTCGAAATCCCACTGAAGCCCATCGAAGGTCCCATTCTACTGGATTAGGACACCATGGAAGAGGTGAAGAAAATTTTGGAGAATAGAGACAAGAAAGGAAAAATTTGCCACCTAAGCAAGGGCAAGGGAGGCAAAGCTCGCTACCTCCCAACATTCGTGAGACGTTTCCTGGCCTTCCTAGAATGATGCAAAATGAAGTGGAAGTGATGGACACCCTAGGGCAGCCTAGTGGCAAATTTGACTACTATGTGAAGTATTCGGCTCCTCCTAGCTTCTACATCGACCCTCGAGATATCATCCCAAATGGATAGGGTGGCATGGATGATCTGACACCTCCAAAGACAGAAAACCCAAATGATGCACTGGAAGGAATCATGAGTCTGTTCGACGACCTCCCTACAGGCGCCATTGACAAAGCACCATCAGAAGAAATGGGCCCTAGCCCACGAGAGTGACTCATTTATTACATTCGCACATTCCCCTACGTGGGAATTTTCATTGTTTTCTAGGAAATGTTTTCAATTTATTCTTTTTTTTCGTTTTCCATTTAGGGATTGAGCATTGCATTTACCATTTAATAAATGTAATTCGATTGATGAACATCAATAAAATTACAAGTTTTGTTTTGAGGACATGATGGGATATGCCAAACCAGCCCGGTGATGATATCTAACAATGAAAAAGAAAATATCATCCAAGGAGAATTCTTAGAACTGGGCTTCTTCATGCTTCCTCATCCAAAAAAATCCAAAAAAAAAAAATCATTTTTGAAGCCATTTCTAAAAGCATGTATTAGGTTAGCTCTGTTTAACATGTTGCAATTGGCCCAACTGTCAAGGATACATTTCTAAAGAATTAATGTGACAGATTGGGGGCATCACGGGTTTTAGTAGTGACCCGATTGAAATAAAATTTCAACCCAAGCCAAAAATGGATGTTCCATCTGCTTTTACTTTTGATGTTGCATAGTTTCATATTCATGCACGTTCTCTTATGCAGGGGCAAAAGTGGATTTTCAGTCTTGAATGATAGGGACAATCCAAATACATCAACTGCTGAGGCAATCCCATTGTAGAGAAATCCTTGAATGAATGCTTAAAACCATTTTGTAGTGTGGAAAACTGTATGTTTTAAAGTTGACAATTTTTCATGCTTAAAGCTATTGAGCTCTTTTTAAAAAAAGGGATTTTGCATGATGACTCTTACATGTTTTATCCACTAATTCCACTAAGGAACATCAAGACGGACTAATTTAATTAATGATGTGGAATTGATTGAGCATACTAAATGAGACGAGTCGGGATGATGAAAGGCAAATCTTATCCTATACACAGTCCCCTACTCATTCACTTGTGAGATAAGTGTAGGAAGGTTCATAAATACAAGGTAAATAGTTCTCTCGCAAAAGGTACGGCAACCGAAATGATGAGAGGCAATTCATTTATCTAACCGAAACACTATAGGTGATCCATTGCCTAACCCTTTTGAGCCCATACACTTATGGATATTCTTTCTGGATCACCCCTGTCAAGAATCGCCCCACATCGGGGTAGTTGGGAGATAAAATGGCATCATGAGGTGAGGAAAATGAATTGAATTTTTCTTGCTCTCACTTGTATCAATCTTTAAGTCGTGCTATTACATTGAATTCATGTGTTAATTTAAGTGCCTTAAGATGACGAAGAGCATTTCTTTCTCTATCCTACATACTTCTACAATTTGTATAGCCCACTTCAGCCTACAATTTCATTTCTTTAAACCCAGTTGGTGATCATCCCCACACTAGGGCAAGGCAAAAGATAGATGAAGACCCTTGAAAGTTCGAGTGTCATTCAAAGTGTAATTCCTGGACGCATGCATTGTGTGCAAAAAAAAAAAATTGAAATAGAACTAGTGGGGCATGAAAAAGTAGTGTGCCTGGTAAAAGCAAAGCCAATGCCCATGAAAAACAAATGAAGAAAAAATGCATGAAAGCTAGGGGCATAAAAAATGTGATGTGCCTAGTAGAAACAAGGCCAATGAAAATGAAAAAGAAAGAGTCATGATAGGTCACTATCAGTTGCAAAAGGTTGTATCTCAATGGAGCAGTGTTCAAAGAGTCAAGATCAATGGCGCATCCCTGGCAAAAGAGAAGACCAGCGACAATGCCTAGATGATCATTAGCTTTGACTCTTATACACATTTTTTAGCCTAATGATCCTTTCGTTTCTCAACCCATGAACCCAGCCTATGTTACGTCCCTTACAAAGTCTCTTCAGATTATGGCACTTGAATTAACGTAGGGGTTCATATGTTTATAAGCATCACTTGAAGAAGTGCGAGCAAGATTATTTCTTTCTCATTTTACAGGGTTCTTGACTTGTAAACCAAGAGATGATTGCAAAACTATTCTTTCAATAGCCTTGACTCAAAGAGTCCCTTTATTAAGCCGTTGACCAAGCCCACAGTATGGTCTCTGTTAAAGACCTCTCATATTGGTAAGACCGTACCGCTTGCGAGAATACTCGGACCCCTGTTGATATGGTGAGATAAGTTGATTCTCTTCTAAATGAGAGTGAGTGAAAGTCATTTCTAACTGAAAGTCTCTCATTTAGTATTCTTAAGAAATCCATGTCATCAGTGAAAATTGTCTTGAACGATAATTCTCTTTAGTGGAAATTTGGGTGATGCAAAGGTCATTATGCATGACCCCCGATTGAATTGATAAAAACTTTAGTGGATTTTGAAGTGTGCGTTCCAAAATAGCATTAATTGCTTATTTCTTTGGTGAATGCACTTTTGCTCTAATCATGTCTGACAAGTAATGTTTTCTCAAAGACCCAAGAGCTCCTGACATTCAAGTTCCTTTCAAAATGCCTCGTGATATTAGGAGATGAGGATCCATCACGAACATTCAAGATCCATCCTTGATGTTCCAAAATTTTACTAGGAGGTGAAAGACCTCCACAGGATATCTAAATTCCAGAAGACATATCCCCAAGAATCAGAGATATCACCGGGTAAGTATATCTCTACCCATACTCTAAATACTTGTTATTGTGCAGGTATTCTTTCCCAAGTGCATCAACACTTGACTCGGTCAAGCTGTCTTCTATATTGACCTGGCGTGCTTTCGTAGCCCAGAGTCATTTTCATTGACCTGGCGTGCTTTCGTAGCCTGGTGTCTTCTATATTAACCTAGAGTGCTTTCATAGCCCAGAGTCTTTTTCATTGACCCAGTGTGCTTCTGTAGCCCGATGTCCTTTATATTGACCTAGTGTGCTTTCGTAGCCCAGAGTCCCTTATATTGACTCGGCGTACTTTTGTAGCCCGGTGTCATTTATATTGACCTAGTGTGCTTTCGTAGCACAAAGTCCCTTTCATCGATCCAGTGTGCTTTTATAGCCTGGTGTCCTATTTATTGACCCGGCGTGCTTCTATAGCCCTGTGTCCCTTGATATGACATGGCGTGCTTCTGTAGCCTAAAGTCCCTCTATTAAATCGGCGTGCTTCCATAGCCCGAAGTTCCCTTTCTTCGACATGGTGTGTTTTCATAGCCTAGAGTCACTTCATTAATTTAGGAGACATATCCCTAAGGATCGAAGATGTCACCAGGTAAGTATATCTCTATCCATACCTTAAATACTTGTTATTGTACATGTATTCCTTTTCAAGCACTGGCACTCGATGGAGTTGCCCCCTAAAGATTTTTTCCAGATTCATTCTGATCAAGGCGATCGAAGAAAGGTTCAAGTCCTGGTCAGATGATCTATGCTGCAATGCTAGGTGACCGTAGAATGGTACGAGTCCTAGACAACACCTATTTCCTCATTCAGGCGACCGTAGAATGGTACGGGTCCTGAAAATGAATCCCAGTTTAGGCGATCATAGAATGGTATAGGTCCTAGGCAACACTTATTTAGGCGACTGTAGAATGGTACGAGTCTTGAAAATGAATCTCAGTTTAGGCAACCGAAAAATGGTATGGGTCCTAGGCAACACCTATTAAGGCGACCGTAGAATGATACGAGTCTTGAAAATGAATCATAGTTTAGGTGACTGTAGAATGGTACGGGTCTTAGGCACCACCTATTCAGGCGACCGTAGAATGGTACGAGTCCTAAGCAACACCTATTCAGGCGACCGTAGAATGGTACGAGTCCTGGAAAATGAATCCCAGTTTAGGCGATTGTAGAATGGTACGGGTCCTAGAAAAGCAGTCTCTTTGTAAAGTCATGTTACTATTCTAGGCAACCATAGAATGGTACGGGTCCTAGACATGTAACACCAACTATCTCGAGTTACTCTACCCTCCTCGAAGGTAAGTTATTCCAGGTAAGTTCCTTTATCATTTGCATTAGCATTTCCATGCATCATATAAAAATGGGATTCATTTTCCAAAAAAAAAAAAAAGTCATTCAGTGTATGAGTATGATCAAAACTTAGGTCTCAACTTGTCTTTGAAGGCAACCTCTACGAGCTCACCTTCAAAGAGGGACAGCTATTGACACCTAAATTTTGACGACCCTAGGAAAATAAAGTAAAAATCGCATCAAAACAAGACAAAGGAAAAAATGGGGAAAAACAATCGGATTGATTATGTATAGAAGTTGAAAATTATGATGAATATTCAGATTTTGATAAATGCGGAAGCAATTTAAAAATCAGGTGCATAAAGGGCAAGAATTTTCACAAAATGGAAGAAATCAGAGTAAGATCAAGCTGATTGCGAAATCACCCTCCGACTTGCAGCCTTGGTTTAATGCAACAAAAGATGGAAATTCAAAAGTTGCTATAAAAATGGCTGTCTAGAAATCACTATAAAAGGAGCCACAATTTTCGTGCCCGGGGGTCAAAAATTGGAGAGAAAAATTCTAAAAAAATCGTGAAAAAATTCGTGAAAGAAAAAGAAAACAAAAACACAAAAGAAAAAGGAAAAGCTTTTCTTTTTGTGTTCTTTTTTAGAAAAGCTAGCAGAAGCAAAGGTTCAGCAGGAGGGGTTGCGTGAGGGGACGTGTAACAGCAAAAAAGAAAAAAAGAAAAAGGAAATAAGATGAAGCATTGTTCATCTTCCTCATGAGGACCCCGCCGGTGATCGTTGCTGCTGACCGTGCCCACACCACGTCGCGCTAGCCATCGTGCCTCCGTCACCACCGCTCGACCTCCCCTGAAAAGCCAACAGCCGCCAACCCCACGACGCTTACAGTGTCCTCGCCTTCTTCCACTTGCCGATCACCAAGCGACAGCTTAAGTAGCCCGAGCTGGACTACAACCCTTTCCGCCGTAGCGACGCCATTGCTGCCCCTCTGTAACCCGCGCCCAGCAACTCGGTGGCCCGCAATCTGCCCACGTCACGGCCACCACAGCAGCTTCGACGTCCGACGACCACACCTCCGCTTGTCCTCGGCACTAGGAGCCCATCTCACCTGCAGCCTGCGTTGACCAACCTGCTGCTTGTGATTGTGTCCCCTCGCCGTAGCCCACTGTCTCCGCCAGTCGTCCGAGCACTAGCCCCACTCCGCCACACCGGTTGCCGTCCCTTTGCCTAAGTGCTTGCCCCTGCCCTCAATCGTCCACCGGTCCCCGCCTCGCCGTTCAACAAGCCACCAGCGTCACTGCGCCGCCTCCGCTTGCCCACTCGCACCTGAAGTCAGCAGCTTGCCTCCACCGCGCCTTTGCCCACCGTCCTCTGCCCGATCGCCGACCCCCACGCCCCGTTATGACGCTGATTTCCCCAGTTTCGCCGAAGCCCGACGCCACTGCGCTTTGGCACCGCTGCTCGCGACACCCCTCACCGTCGCCGCCTGCCAGCACCAACCGGAGCTCCGATGCCGGCTAGCAACCTCCCTGGCGCCGCCCACCATCGTTGTCCTCTTCCGAAGCTTCCTATATGTGGTTTAGTTTAGTTTTTATTTTTATTTCTCTTTCTATTTTATTTTATTTTATGTTATTTTATTGTTTTTTTTAAGTTTTGTTATTATTTGCTTAAATTAGAACATGGTATGTCAACATTCATTTCTTGAATCTTGTAGGCATTAACTGCAGGGGTTTTTATCCAAAATTGTTGTAACTATTAATTTGATCCGTAAGACGTCGGATCATTTTTTTAATTATATTAATTTTTGGGCATCTGATAGTATTTTAATTGTTAAATCATTATAATTCGTAATTTGATCCATAAGACTTCAGATCAGATTTTTAAATATTTTGAACTCTTTGTTGTGATGATTAGGGTTAGAATAATCATTAATTTCACCTGTGAGACAACAGGTTATTTTTTCGATTACTTTAATCCTTTATTTGTTGATTATATTGATTGTCTAGATTTAATATTTAATAATTACTTATCTTTAAAAAAAACTAAGAAAATATCAAAAAATCAAAAAAAATCAAAACTCTGCATGAGCATATAGGTTTAGTAAATCAAACATGTAGGTTTGCTAAATTAGAATTTTTTTTCTTTTAGGATTACATTTTTAGGATTACATTTTTAGAAATAAGTTAGGGTTGGACCTAAATATATATATTTTTTAAATAGGGTTTTAGATAATGTTCGCACATTTTAATTATCTCATTTTTCCAAAAAAAAAAATAGTTTTCTAAGATAGGATAGGATTTAAGTCAAATTAATCTTTAGAATAAATTATAAAATTATCCCTTTTTAAATAGATTAATTAAGGTTTTTATAAATTCTGAATTTCAATAAAAAATGCGAAAATACTAGGTTCATGTTAACTAGTTTGCATAATAGGATCATTTAATCAGAATTTGTTCATTAGTTAAGCTAGGTCATGAGGTGCATAATAATTAGTTTGCATAATAGGCCCATTTAATTAGAATTTGCATATTAATAAGATTAAGTCATGTACTAAAGAAATGCATTCTTATAAAAGAATTCTAATTTTCAAGAAAACCCAAAAAAAAAAAATCATTTGTTTTGTGTGATTTGTTTTGTGTGATGTAATTTATTTTATTTATTGAATGTTTAATAGTGGTTGAGCACCCGTGTGATCATCTTTTGACATGATAGTAATTTAGGTTAAAATAAATCCAAGCTACCTGTAAAAACATTTAAAAATAAATAAAAAGAAATGGTACCGAAAGGACATTAGAGAAATCTAGTGTAACCAAGTCCCCGTACCCATAGTCTTTGGTTCGTAGGAGTAAAATAATTCTCCCATTATTTTGCTTAGGTGTCTAATTGACCTACCATAAATCGATTAGTGGTGACTCCTAGATAATAATCTTTTGCATGCTAAATACTTGAACCTTAAGTCGCGAATTGGTATGGGCTTGGGAGAACCCGGGCTAAGTTTAAAGACTTAGTAGTCCATTAATCTAGTTTTAGGTGGTGGACCCGAAATTTAGGTCGCGATAGTGACACAATGTGACACAGGAAGCCAAGGCAATGTTGCGAATGTGTGGTTGTTGTTGTTGTTGTTATTGTTATTTTTGGCAGTGGAAGGTTTCTCTCTCTCTCTCTCTCTCTCTCTCTCTCTCTCTCTCTCTCTCTCTCTCTCTCTCTCTCTCTGCGTGCATGGCGGCAGTATTGTGGAGGGCACTGTGGCAACTCCAGCGATGGCTTGATGGTTAGAGGTAAGCTAAGATGTTGTGAGACTGCATAGAAGATTGTGAGAGAAAGAGAGAGAGAGTGATCACACTTGGTATTTTTGTGTGATCCAATAGAATTTTTTTTTATCAACAATATGCATACCTAAAAAGAATCTCTTTCGTCATATTTACAGGACCTATCGAATTAAATCATTCGTGTTAGAGATATTAAGGGATAATTTCCTATATTATCTCTAACAATTCAAACTTAGTAATTATATGAATTGATATATATTCATGCAACCCACTTGTGACGACTTTTGTATGCATTATGAATGCGGGTATGGTAGCAGAAACCTGATTTTTCATTACGAAAGAAATAGATGTGCAAGAAAGATGCTTGGTAAGTACATAACGAAAACAAAGGGGGCGACCCCGTGGCACTATCACTTTCAATACTTTAATAGATAATGCTGGCGCCACAAATCTTCTCAATGAGTAATAATCACGAAAAAAAATCAACAATAAATCGGCATAAGAACCTTATCTCCGATTTTTATTTTATTTTTACAGAAAGGAAATAGCTATTGACAGGAAAAAATATTACAACCTGCTACTCAAGCGCCCGAAAGAAGAAGATCAAGGAGAGGAGGGGGGAAAGTCGGCCCAATTAGATAAAAGAGAGCCCTTACTATGGGCTTTTGCGGCCCAGTCTGCTACAAAATTAGCTTCTCGTTTGCAAAACCTAATTCGAAGATGAGAGAAGCGACAAAAGAGAGCAGCGGCTTCAGCGATCAGGGTATCGATCTCCCATGGAGAGTCGAGCTGATTGTTGATGGAGTCGACCAATAGAAGACAATCCGAATCAATCTGGAGAGGCGCTTCAGTTTTGCCTTGCTACAAAAGGTGGTGCAGGGTGATGATCAGCGCCTGGGTTTTGGTTTGCAAGGCCGAAGAAGTAGCAACAATCCTAGTAAAGCCTTCTCGCATTCTCCTAGAGTGATCCCGGCATATAAATGCCATAAAGCCTTCTATGTTATCTATGTTATAAGCCCTATCAATATTGATCTTCAATGTGCCCAGATTAGGGACCTGCCAAAAGTTGCCATGGTCGGAGGGGTTGCTTCTTGGTCCATTCGAGAGATGAGCGAGGTTCTGAGCTGTTTTGACTTGAGCAAGAGCAGCATCAACAACAAGGTTTGGATTTGGTCTTTGTCGACAAAAAATGGACCTATTCCGAGCCTTCCAGATCTACCAAAATACCGCAATGACAGTCTCCAGATCAGGTGAGGTCTTTCTCTGAATGATACGATCTGCTATCCATTCTTCCACTCGATGTATGTCTGTTGCGACAATCTGAATACGAATACTAGGGTGAGACCAGATTCTATAAGTCCATGGACAGAGTAGGAGAAGATGTTCAATCATCTCAGGTAGTTAGTTATGGCATAATGTGCATACCGGATCAGTGCCAATCCGTCGACGAAAGAGGTTGTCTTTGGTTGGCAATGCATTGTGGCAAATAGACCAGAGAAAAATTTGAACTTTAGGTGCGAGTTTAAGCTGCCAAATTTTATTCCAAAGGAGTGAAGGTGTTTGATAGGAAGACGAGGCTTGATGATTGGTTGCTCTTGGTGCTGCTTTTCTGAATGAAAGATAACCACTTTTAACTGTGTACTGCCCCTAGGTTGTGGCTGTCCAAATTTGACGGTCTGTTGCAAAATTAGCTCTAACTGGAATTCTCAGTATCTCTTGAATTGTTGGTGCATCATAAAATTGATTCAGAATAGGCACATTCCAATTGTTTGAGTTATTCTCCAATAGGTCAACTACCAACACAAGTTCCTCTCTTACTGCTGGGCCATCGATTCTTCCTCGTGGTAGCCATCGGTCTTCACGTATCTTGATCTGAGTTCCATCGCCAACCGACCATTGAAGGTTAGGTAAGATCGTCTCCCTTCTTAACAATAGGCTTTGCCATCCCCAAGAAGGGCGGGCTCTTCTGTCTACATAATCGAAGTCTTTAGATGGGAAATAAAGAGCCTTAAACAATACCAAAGGGAGGAAGGTTGTTGTAATAAGCGCCATGCTTGTTTCCAAGCATTGCCTTATTGAAGGCGACTAGATCTCGGGAACCCATTCCTCCCATAGCCTTTGTACATTTTAAAACATCCCATCGTTTCCAATGAACCCCTGACTTCCGACAATCATTCTGCCACCAGAATCGGGCAAACTTCTTTTCAATAGATTTGCAAATGGATATAGGAATTTTAAAAACGGACATGGTATACTAAGGTATTGCCTGCACAACGGTCTTAATCAGGATTTCCTTTCCACCCTTGGAAATAAGATTCTCCTTCCATCCTTCCAACTTGTTATTCACTTTACCCAAAAGCCACGTAAACATATCTCTTTTGGACCATCCCCAGTTAGAACGAATGCCTAGGTATTTACCTGTTCTGTCAAGCACAGGGATTCTAATTTCTCTAGCCAGGTTTTCCTTAAGGCACGTAGGGTAGTCCTTACTGAAAAAAATACCTAACTTATTCCTATTAATTTCCTGTCCCGTGGCTAGGCAGTATTGATGGCTTGTTTAGCTTGATGCCCTTCAGGTTCCCCATATCGATGGCTTGATGGATGAGGGTTGATAGGAGATTTGCCAATAAGATAAACAGATAAGGGGACAAAGGGTCGCCTTGTCGAAGGCCTCGCGTTGGGTGCAAATACTCCAGCTGCTCGCCGTTGAATTTTATACTGATAGACACTATTGAGATACATTGCGAAACCCACTGAACCCAGGTAGGATGGAAGCCTAGCTTGAGTAGATAAGCCATTAGAAAATCCCATTCCACTCTATCGTATGCCTTCTGCATGTCCATTTTTAAGATAGCCGGAAAATTTCTTCGTCGTTTCCATATCTTTATCTGATGGAGAATCTCTTGAACCATGAGGATGTTGTCCTGGATTTGTCATTCAGAAACAAAAGTGGTTTGTTCCGTAGATATTAGGTCAGGTAGTAAGGGCTTCAGCCGATTGGTGAGGACTTTGGATATGATTTTATAGGCGTAATTGCATAGGCTAATGAGATGGTAATGGTCCAGACTTTCAGGTAGTGGTATCTTTGGTATCAGAGTTACAGTACTCTTATTGTGGTCTGGGGGCAGCACACATGATTGAAAGAAATTTTGAACTGAAAGGAATATCTCATCCTGAAGTGTGTCCTAGTTAGATTGGTAAAACAAACCGTTCAAACCATCCTTGCTCGGGGCTTTTGTAATGCCCAACTGAAATGTTGCAAGGCGAACCTCCTCTTTAGTTACCTTAGTTATTAGAATGGAATTCATGTCATTGGTAAATATACCTGGGGATTGAGCAAGGATGGGATCGTAGTTGCGGTAGCCCACTGTTTTGTAGAGGTTAGAGTAGAAATCCTGTGTCATCTCCTTCAAAGTCTCCTCGTCTCTCACCCATCTTTGGTTGGCGTCCTGTTGACGCCAAAAATTTCCTTTTAATTAATTAGGTTTTACTTTATTTTATTTATCTTTTTCGGATAAATATATATATATAATGAACGAAAAAACAGGAAAAAAAAAAAAAGAAGCAGCCCTCGAATGGGCCCTTATGGCCCATTTCCCCTTTCAGCCTGGCCCCACCGGTCATCTCCTTCCTCGCGCCTCTGCAGTACACGCGCAGAGGACGCGACGCCGGAGAGGCAGGCGGACGGCGACCCACGTGGCAGGGGCAGCTGGCGTCGGATGGGACGCCGGTTCGGCCGGCGGAGGCCGCTTGGCACACGGGGACCGGCGGTCGAAGCTCTGTCGACCGGCTGCCCCCTCGCCTATAAATAGGCCCCCGTTTCCGTCGTCGAGGAGGCACACCAGAGAATCGCAAGCTTGGAAACCTCCTCCTGAGAGACTTCGGAGGAAGTTGAAGAGCGAGCGAGAGAGAGACGAGGGAGTGAGGTCCGAGATCTTCCCACTGAGAGACTTCGGGGGAGGAATCGAAGAGCGAGCGAGAGAGAAATCGGGTCGCGAGGTCGGCCGTCCTCCCACTGAGAGACTTCGGGGGAGGCCGCGGGCGAGCAAGTCCGAGGAGGTTAGATCTGGCCGGTGGAGGCTCGGATCTGGCCGGAGTGAGAGAGAACCAAGGCTAGGGAAGGTCCGGCCGAGAGCTGCATCACAGATCTGGGGAGACCGAGCCCTTCCGCGGCGCTGACACCATGAGATCCCGACGCCAGTTGCTGCTGCTGTCTCCCCCACGAGCCACTTCTCCTCCGAAGCTCGAAGAACCAGCACGAAATCGAAGCCGTTGTAGCGAAGTTTCCCCGGTCGTGCTAGTCCATCGTCGCCGCCACCGTTCATCACAGTGCAGCGCCTCCTCTGTAGACAGGTATCAACCACTGTCGGTCGCGTCGTAACCGTCACCCTCCCCAGGTGGAAATCCCTCCGTCTCTGTCAACTTAGCCGCCGCCGCCATTGTGAAACCCTAGCCCCAATCAAGGAGACTCGTTACGCTGCCGTCGCCGCCGTCGCCACCGCAGCACATCACCCTTCCCCTCTCCGGCGCCGCGAATCGAGAACCTTAGGGTTCTCGACTTTCCGGGTCGCGGCCTCGGGTCATCGGATCGGACCCCGGTCACGAGCCGGGTAGGGATTCCGCGATTTCGGGGGGTGGCGGGAGCCGGGTCAGGGTTCGGGTTGGATCCAGGTAGGGTTTCGCCGAGGGAGCGGGTTGTTGGGTCAGGGTCGTCAGGCCGGGCCGAGCGTTCCCAAACGCCCGGCCACGGCGTCGTTTTTTTTTTTTTAAAAAAAAAAAAGGTCGGGCCGCGTAGCGGGCCCGTCTGCGTTTTGGGCTGACCCGGGTCGGACCCAACCTGCGGATCCGACCCGGGTTGGCTTTTATATTATTTTATATAATATTTTAATAAGAAAATCAAAAAATAATTTATTTTCGAAAAATATTAAAAAATATTTTAATTTCCAGAAAATCGAAAAATAATAAAAAATGATAAAAAATTTTATTTTCCAAAAAAATCAAAAAATAAAAAATATCCATATTTTCCAAAAAATTCCAAAAATACAAAAAAAAAGCCAAAAATTCATGAAAATACCAAAAAAATCCCTTTTATGTCCAAAAAAATAGGAAAAGACTCAAAAATGTTTTTCCTCCCCAAATTGCATGGAAAATCCCTCAAACATCCAAAAAACCTCAGGGTTTAAATAAGATTAGGTACCGAAAGGGCATTAGTGATTAACTAGTGTAATCAAGTCCTCGATCCTAATTTCTCTGGTTGCGCAGGAGCAAGTATTTCTCCCAATACTTCGCATGGGTTTCTAATCAACCCACCTCAAATCGATTAGTGGCGACTCCGTTTTAAAAATTGATTTACAGGTTAAAAACTCAGACTATTAAAGTCGTGAATTGGTGGACCTGGGAGAGTCCGGGCTTAATAATTTCAGCCGAGCCATTAGCCTCCTTAGGCGTCCGTACCCGATTGCGAGCGCCGAGAAAAAAAGAGGTCGCTACAGCTTGGCGACTCCGCTAGGGATTTTGAAGACTTAGGCCATTTTTGTCTTGTTTAAATTCTTTACTGACTTAGGTTTTTCTCTTTATGTAGGTCAAAAGCTTAGAAATTTATTTTAATTTTGCTTAAAATAGATTATATTGTGATTATAAACTGTTGTGCATGCTTTACTATTTTAAACACTACACATGGCACTCACAACCCGGCCGCCGGACCTGGGCCGCCATAGGATTTTTAGGATGGTGTTAAGAAAGATACGACCTCGAACGCGAGACTGCGATGTAGAGGTTGCCTTTCTTTTCCCCGAATTTCTTAGCCGAGGTTAGGAGGGTATGCTGCTAACGCGAGACTGCGACGGGCGGATATCCTTTTAATCTCACCAAACCTTCTCAGTTAGAAATCGAGCCGCACGTCCCATGCGCATGTCTTTGTGCTTGCCATTTTTCTTTAAAAAGCAAAAGTAATTTCTTTACTTTTACTCAGTCTTTTTATTTGGCCCATGGCAATTTAGGATAAGCTTTTCAAGTCCCAGTCTATATGCGATGGGGAAAGACGATATCCAGTTCATTCCTACTCCCAAGGCGGAGCTCTTCAGATGGTGGGGTCAATTAGATCAGTTTGCCCAAGAGCGTGTGAAGGCCAAAGTCGGTCATCTCCTATCGTTGATCCAAATCACTGTTCGCCCTGAAGTCATACAAGCCATGGCACATTTCTGGTGCCCGAAGACGGTTACTTTTATGTTTGGTAGGTTTGAGCTAACCCCAACCCTGGAAGAATACAGCATCATCACTGGAATGCCTTTTGAGAAAAAGCTCTTCAAACCATCAACAGGCGTCATCCCGCTGCGTGGGTTAGCGCGGCTTTTAAGAACTGAAGTCCATACTATGATACAAATTCTTGAAGATAACCATAATGCCTGCCCACTAGAATTTATGAATGCATGTTTCCAAAATCAGCCTATGACCTAAAAAAGTGAGATTTTCCTCCTGGCATTTTTCGGGCTCATCATCTTCCCCCATCAAAGAAATGCCATAAGTCCTAAGATGGCATGGATAGTTGATCAACTCTTGAGAGGAGGGAATTATGTCAACATGATTTTAACTGAAACATTCTTGTCCTTTAATCGTTTTAAAGACAACACGGAGAAAATCATGCAAGCCTCTCTTGAAAATTTACAAGTCTGGTTCTTTTCTCACCTAAGCGAATTTCGAGACTTCATGCGATCGTCTGAAATGAATGCTTTCGAAAACCCATTACAAAAATTTATGGTTTTAGGACCATACATTCCCAATCAAAGCTGTTTAAATTGGGTAAACTTCCTAAGAGACCCAGCTCTTGAGGCATTCCAATGGTGTGCTGGTTGGTTCCATGAAAAGAGAGCTCGCTTCGCTTACAAGCGCTGTCTCCCAATTCCGTTGCTCGGCCTTACCGGCGCCGTTCTCTATTACCCATATCGGGTGGCACGACAATATGGAGCCCTTTAGAAGATCCCACCGCCTTTCAAGAGGATGCTCCCTCCAGTTCTTTTCAACACAAGCCGTGACTACACATTCGAAATTTCTACCGCTGAGGAAACCTGGGACAAGTGCCATCGCAAAAGGATCGTGGTACCTGAAGGGCTTGAGGGAGAAGAAAAAGCCCACCATGCCTCCATGTCCTACATCCACAACCATCGTATCCCGACAAAATGGAAGCCATCAGTCCGTCACTCAATCAGCGAGAGCAACCAGCACGAGCAAGCAAAGCTCATGGATAGGGATTTGGGAATGGACTGGATACACACCTCAGAGTCGGTCCAAGAAAGCAAGCATCTGCGCAAGCGCAAGACTCCCCGTCGCATATAAATTGGCAATCATGTGCCCCTTAGTGTTAATAGTGTGAAAGTTTTGTCCCATTGTTTAGGGACTTTTGTTTAATATCTAGTATTTCATTCTGTCATTTCAATTTCAAGTTTTAGATGTTAGGAGTTGGCAGTCTATAAATCCTCTTTTGATAAATAAAAAAGCAGTTAGACCATTGCCATGGGTCAATCTTTGTTTACTTTCGTGCTCATTCATTGTTTTCGCAACGAGCAGGTAATTATGAATCGCCGCCCACCAATAGCTCGCGAATGGCCTCATGCACTAGGGCCCGATCAGAATGATGTACAAAATCGCCTCATTAACATTGAAGACGGCATAGGACAGATGTCCATTGTCCTTCAACAACTCTCAAGACAAATGAAATCCACTCAAGCTGAGCCCAACTCTATAGTTACCTCAAACACCGTCATGACACCTGCAAATTTGCCAGAAAATAGCCATTACCATAGACAGTTTGAAAGGATCGTGAAAAATTTAAGCCAGCTGCAGGAGCAGAATCCCATGGACCTGTCCAATTACGCCGGCATTGAGATTCTTGAAGAGCTCAAAGCACCTGAATGCGAAAGGTATGCTGATACCTCCCGCCCAGAGACCTACTTGCAGGCCTACCTGGTCCGAAGGATGATTCAATCGTACCAATCGAGCTTGACCGGCCCTGCCTTGCGATGGTACATTGTCAGGAAGATTAGTCCCCTTAAAACCTGGAGGGAACTAATTCATGTTTTTCACCAAGAGTATAATATTGACATCACCCCTGACATCACCTTGCCCTACGAAGAACCGATGATCGCATAGCACGAGGAGTTGTTAGTCGCTGAGATAGGAGAGGAACGTGTCAATGAAGCCTTGCATAATAAATGGGCAGCTGAACAACACCCTGTTACTAGAAAATTTCCCACTAGGAAAGGCAAGGAACCTTTATATGAGATCAAAGACACAGAGCCTGTTCAAGACCGGGGCACAACTGGACGACTCCCCAAGCTTACTCCAAGAGCTAGGGTCCAAAGAATACCGACCCCTATCAACCTGGAAAGTGAATCAGACAGTGAAACTCTAATGTCTCTCACTTCCCTTGACAGAATCGAGATGGCAAAACGAAGGGCCTTACTCAAAAGGTCTGGACCAAAAGCCAAGAAAAGAAAGCCTAAGCAGATCAATGCAGCATCTGCCAACGAGCCACCGCACCAAAGCTTCAAGAATTCCCAAGAATACAGCTTTGAAGGCTACCATCCCCTAGAGTACAATCCTGAAGACTTCCTGGCTCCAGAATACAATCCCAAGGACTTCCAGCGTTATTTCAACAATGAAACTGACGATTCAGCGTATAACTGTTTCCTACTCTCATCCGGGAATGAAGGCCCGCCAGAAGAGGAAGCATACGTCTTTATCCGCTACGATCCTAACGAAGTACTAAGCTCGTCCTCTAACCGTGAGGATAGCTTCAATACTTCATCCTCATTCGGAAATTTTGACCAAGAAGAAAGCAATGGGGTAATCTCGGTAGAATCCAACTTCCCTGAAACAGAAAAATTCACCACTACAACAGATATGCAGTGGGAAAACCAGTGGCCTAACCAAGATACATCAAGCCCGTCTTGCGCTCATAGGATCATGACCCCTGGAGAGATGTGGATACCTAATCTTCGTAAGTATAATGGCACAACTTGTCCCGTGGCTCATTTGCAATATCTCCACGCTGAAATGAGTCGGTACTATAGCCCGATGTCATTCGCAACTCAGGCCTTCCAAGAAAGTCTTACGGGGTCTGCATTACAATGGTTCATCACAGCAGACATCTACCTCATGAGAGATTGGAATGAGTTGTCTTCTGCATTCATGCTTTAGTATCAAAGCCAGATTGGGACTGAAGTGCCTTGTCAGAACTTGGTTCACTTCAGAAGAAGACCAATGGAGGATTTCCGAGCGTACGCAAGGAGATGGGAGGCTTTTATGATGCAAACTTACCCTCAACTGGCCGAAGAAGAAATGATAAAACTGTTCATAAGGGCTTTACCTCGCAAGCATCGTTGTTGGTTGCATGGGTTGCACTTCCATAGCTTCAATGAAGTGGTCCTCTCAGGCGAATACTTCGAGTCTACTGTAGGCGAGGAACTCAAAGGCGCTTGATTTCAGAACCAACACTATCAAAGCACTCCTTTACACAGGAGTTTTCATGGGCTTTACTTGTTTTCATAATTTCATGTTTCTTATCTTGTCTAGTGTGCTACTGTTGTATTTTCTATTCAAGTACTCTATTGTACAGTTCTAATATTTTGTTTTGAGAGCATGAGGGGGTACTCCAAACCCGCCCGGTGATGCTATCCAACCATGAAAAAATTATCATCCAAGAAGAATACTGAGGGCTGGGCTTCCTCATGCTTTCTTCCCCCCAAAGATATATACTTTTGAAAACAAAAAATGTTTTATTGCCAAAAGCTTTCGTCAAAACAAGATTATTAAATCATGTTTGTCTTTCTAACTCACTTACTTTGTGTCTCAGAATATCATCCCCATCCCCCTTGACTTAGTGTGATAGAGGGCATTTGAAGCTGGCGCACCATGTGAACTCACCGAATTCAAAGACACTTTTCCGAGAAGACAATGGGGCAAATAAAAAATCATCCCACTTCAAAGAAGATAAGCTTTATTCTCTGAATATAATTTTGGAAATGATGTCTTCTATTTTCTATTTACAAGAAACCAAAGATAGGACGTAATAGGTACAGGCATACGGTTGAAATCAAGCTGTCCCCAAGAGCTCTGTACACTCCACCTCGCTCCTGCCCAACTCCTTCTCAAGTCAACGCAATATCTTTTCCCCACAACGTGCCTGAGCAACTAGATGATGCGGTTTCATCAATAGGATTTCCGGCTTCGACAAGCCAAGAAGCGCAGAAAAGGAATTTCTTCTCTTGAATTGACTACTGTCAACAGGGAGAAAATCTAGGCAGTTGAAATGATATCTAGCCCCTATTTAGACAATGACTTAAAGCCTAGAAACCTCACTTCATGCTCCAAACTCATGCTCTCCCGAGAAGTGATTGCCATAAGAGAATTGGAGGTTTTGATTGTCCATCTCAGATTCCATAGAAGGTTGAAGTACATGACTTTGCTCAATGCTACTATAGTAAAAAACAGAAGAAAAATTCCACAAAAGGAAGGCGTTGAAGATGAATCAACGACCAACAATCATGCATACATGGTCACAAAGGAGGAAGGCCAATTGAAGGAAATATTGAGCTATGCCAAGACGAAGAGGCTGTCATCAGTATACAGAAATCCTTAGGAATCAACAAATACAAACTCTGGGGAAGGGTAATTTGGTATCGTTTCTAATACTCCCACTATCTGAACCTGCTTTTGACGTATTTTCCCTATTTGACAGGGAGCATCACAACTCAAGAACCAAACTCAATGGTTAGGCAAATCAATATTGGCCAAGCTAGTACGTGGAAATGACCCACATCAAATTCACCTGGCTTCGTGTAAAAAGACATGTCATCCAGGAGCCAATTCAGAGAATAATTGACCTAATGAAGCAAGGGACATAGGACTTCGTGTCCCCCTCTCACTTCAGGTTCACCCAATCATCTGCAAACTAGTGAAGGGTAAAGTTGTATCGCTTCCAGTTATTCGACTCTTGAAAGAGTTCATGACTAACACATTCCCTCTTGTTTGTTGCAGGATCACCTGACTGTCAAAAGCAAGGATAACGAATCAATGAGAAGCATGTCTTGTTTGTTGCAGGATTACCTGACTGTCAAAAACAAAGATAACAAATCAATGAGAGGCATGACAAACTCTCCCAAGCAAAATGACGTCTCAAGTATTGCCAAAGCAAATGATAGAGATCCTTCAGGCCTCAATTCACCTTTAATTTTGGCCCTGTTGATTGATCCATTTTCATCTTCTCTTCTGCAGGGGCAAAAACAGAGATGCCCGATCAGATCCCCAACCCCGGCTGATCCTTCATGTGGGATAACTATCGACACCCATTTGCAAATAACCCTTTTGATGTTCAAAATTTAAAACACCATTATGTTAACTCCTAAAGTTGTCAATAGGGTCTTTTTTGAGTCAAAACCATTCACTTGTTCTGAAGAGTTCAAACTCCATCATATTCAAAATGTTGCATGTCGTTTCCAGATGAATTCTGCATGATGATTTTGCCTATCTAAGTCACTGATTCCACTGAGGATTATTAGAATAGACAGCTAAGTGAAGAATACAAGATTAATTGAGCATACTGGATGAGGCGCGTCAGAATGATGAAAGGCAAGCCATATCCTACACACAATCCCCCCCCCATCTATACACTTGTGAGATGAGTGCAGAAGATTCCATGGCTGTAGGGTAAAGAGTTCTCTCGCGAATGGTACGATAACCAAAATAGTGAGAGGCATTCCATCGCTCACCCCATTGAGCCCCATACACTGGTGAAGCTTCTCTCATACTCCCGTCAAGAACAACCCCTACACCGGGGCAGATTAGAAGCGAAGCAGCATCACAAGGTGAGAAGAGAGATAGAAATTTTCTTGCTCGCACTTGCATCAATCTTCGGGTGTCTTTATTGCATATGAACACTCGCGTTAATTTAAGTGCCCCAGAATGACGAAGAGCAATTCTTTCTGCACTTGCATTCATTGTACAACCCAATTGAGTCTGTAATTTCACCATCACATGGAGGCAAAACGAAAGTTACTGCCATTTAAGCAGCATAGCCTAGAGCGCTAGCTGAAGATGAAGACTCAAGAGTCTAACAACAGTGTCGTGATTGAACTTGCCTAGGCTAGTTCCTCTAACGACATGAATGAAAAACATTGGCATAAAAAAGTGGTGTACCTGGTAAAAGCAAGGTCAATGCCCAAAAATGAAGAACTGGAATAAAAATAGGGGCATGAAAAAGCAGTGTGCCTGGTAAAAGCAAGGCCAATGCCCCTTAGTCAAAAATATAGCCAAGAAAAATTTGTTGTTGTGGTCCATAGAACCTCCATCTAACAAAAAAGACTAGTGACAAATGCCAAGACAGTCACCAACTCTCACCCTCTTACATGTGAGCCAAGTCTACGTTACATCCCATTGTAAAAGTCTCTTCAGACTGGGGCACTTCAATTAACGTAGGATTTCATATGTCTATAAACATCGCTCGAAGAAGTATGAGCAAGATTATTCTATCTCTTTTCGCAGGATTCTTGACCGATAAACCCGGAGATGATCGTGCAACATTTCGTCCATCGGCTTCGACCTTGATGGTCCCCTTTGATGAGCCGCTAACCAAGACTTCATCACAGTTTCAACAAAGACCTCTCACATTGGTAAAGTCGTACCGTTTGCGAGAATACTCGGACCCCTGCTGACATGATGACAATGAGATAGTGTGGTCCTTATAAATCCTGCATTAATGGTCAGGATAGCCTTTTCCATGAGAGTGAGCGAAAATTCCCTTCAGACTGAAAGTCCCTCATCTGGCATGCTCAAGACATCTACATTCTAAATGAAGGTTGTCTTTCAAAATCTTCCCCAGTGGAAATCAAAGGATACAAAATTGACAAAATTATCATGCATGAATCTCATTTGAACTCATGAATTTACAGCATATACAATCATATGTGCATATTGTGCAAATAGCAGACATACTCTCAGAGATCAGAGATATTGCCAGGTAAGCATATCCTTATCCCCATTTGTCTTAAAGTACCTACCATTGTCCAGGTATTCTCTTATTGACACTCAACCTATTTGAGTCGTCCTTTGAGTTTGGGTGCTTACTGCTGTCTAGGTATCCCCACTGTCTTTGAGTACCGGCCACCATTCGGATACTCCCTTTTCCTGACACTCGACCTATTCGAGTTGTCCCCAGAGTATTGATACTTGTGACTGACCAAATATCCCTTTATCATTGAATACCTACTGCTGCCTAGGTATCCCTATTGTCTTTGAGTACCGGCCACCATTTGGATGCTCCCTTTTCCTGACACCCGACCTGTTCGAGTTGTCCCCAGAGTATTGATACTTGTGAGTGATCAAGTATCCCTTTATCGTTGAATACCTACTGCTGTCTAGGTATCCCCATATCATCAAGTACCCACCGCCATCCAGGTATGCTTTCTAACACTTGGACCAGCCTCAGTGGTCCCAGATCATATCATTAAATACTTGTGTTTATTCAAGTATTCCAGTACTTTGTACACCTGCGGCTACCCAGGTGTTCCACCCCTTTTAAGTGCCTGCGGCAATCTAGGAGGTGAGAGACCTTCACGAATATCTTAGGTACGCCCTCGATATTCCCAATTACCAGGAGGTGAGAGACCTTCATGAATATCTAAGGTACGTCCTCGATATTCCAACTACCAGGAGGTGAGAGACCTTCACGAATATCTCAGGTACGTCCTCGATATTCCCAATTACCAGGAGGTGAGACCTTCATGAATATCTAAGGTACGTCTTCGATATTCCCAATTACCAGGAGGTGAGAGACCTTTATGAATATCCCAGGTACGTCCTCGATATTCCCCAATTACCAGGAGGTGAGAGACCTTCACGAATATCCAAGGTACGTCCTCGATATTCCCTTTTACCAGGAGGTGAGAAACCTTCACGAATATGCGAGGTACGTCCTCGATATTCCCCATACCAGGAGGTGGGAGACCTTCATGAATATTCGGGGCACGTCCTCGATATTCCCCTTACCAAGAGGTGAGAGACCTTCACGAATATCCCAGGTACGTCCTCGATATTCCCCTTACCAGGAGGTGAGAGACCTTCACGAATATCCCAGGTACGTCCTCGATATTCCCTTTTACCAGGAGGTGAGAAACCTTCACGAATATGCGAGGTACGTCCTCGATATTCCCCATACCAGGAGGTGAGAGACCTTCATGAATATTCGGGGCACGTCCTCGATATTCCCATTACCAAGAGGTGAGAGACCTTCACAAATACCCAAGGTATGTCCTCGATATTTCCAATTATCAGGTACCTCTTCGATGCTTGTGAACATCCAGGTATCCTTTAAGAATTTGTACTTGTAATCATCGAAGTACCCCTCCAATGCCTATGATCAGCCAAATGCCCCTTTTGACGCCTGCAAAGGCCCAAATATCCTCCAGGTTAGCACTTATGAATTTCCAGGTACTCATTGATATGTCTGTGAATGTCCAGGTATCTTCCAGAATCGATGCCCTGAGAAAGGTCAGCGCATCCTCCCGAGAAAGGTCGGGTTCCAGCTGGTGTCTTCGACAGAAGTCAGGCACCCCACAAATCGATGCCCTGACAAAGGTCAGCGCATCCTCCCGAGAAAGGTCGGGTTCCAGCTGGTGTCTTCGACAGAAGTCAGGCACCCCACAAATCGATGCCCTGAGAAAGGTCAGCGCATCCTCCCGAGAAAGGTCGGGTTCCAACTGGTGTCTTCGACAGAAGTCAAGCACCCCACAAATCGATGCCTTGAGAAAGGTCAGCGCATCCTCCCGAGAAAGGTCAAGTTCCAGCTGGTGTCTTCGATAGAAGTCAGACACCTAACAAATCGATGCCCTGATAAAGATCGGCGCATCTCCCGAGAAAGGTCGGGTACCAACCGATGTCCTTGATTGAGGTCAGGCACCCCCAACAAACAGATGCCCTGAGAAAGGTCGGCGCATCTCCAGTCAAGGCGACCGAAGAAAGGTTCGGGTCCTGGAAAAGCTATTCCCCGTCAAGGCGACCGAAGAAAGGTTCAGGTCCTGAGAAGGCAATTCCCCGTCAAAGCGACCGAAGAAAAGTTCGGGTCCTAGACAAATCACTTATTGCTCTAACAGGCGACCAAAGAATGGTTCGGGTCCTGGAAAAGCAACCTCCTCATATCACCAGGTAAGATGACGCCTTGATACTTGCCAAACTCGGGGTTCACACCCTATCTCACTCACTCCCGGTAAGTAACTACAGGTATCTTCTTATCTGTCTTAGTATGTGTAAAGTTATATTGCTCTTTTTCCGCATAGAATAATAGGTCCCAAATAAAATATAATCTGCTACGCATGCATGGATAAAATTTAGGCATCAGTTTGTCTTTGAATGCAACCTCTGCGAGCTCACCTTCAAAGAGGGGCAGCTGTTGACGCCTAAAATTTCCTTTTAATTAATTAGGTTTTACTTTATTTTATTTGATCTTTTTCGGATAAATATATATATATCATGAATGAAAAAACAGGAAAAAAAAAAAAAGAAGCAGCCCTCGAATGGGCCCTTACAGCCCATTTCCCCTTTCAACCCGGCCCCACCGGTCATCTCCTTCCTCGCGCCTCTGCAGCACACGTGCAGAGGACGCGACGCTGGAGAGGCAGGCGGACGGCGACCCACGTGGGAGGGGCAGCTGGCGTTGGATGGGACGCCGGTTCGGCCGGCGGAGGCCGCTTGGCACACGGGACCGGCGGTCGAAGCTCCGTCGACTGGCTGCCCCCTCGCCTATAAATAGGCCCCCGTTTTCGTCGTCGAGGAGGCACACCAGAGAATCGCAAGCTTGGAAACCTCCTCCTGAGAGACTTCGGAGGAGGTTGAAGAGCGAGCGAGAGAGAGACGAGGGAGCGAGCTCCGAGATCTTCCCACTGAGAGACTTCGGGGGAGGAATCGAAGAGCGAGCGAGAGAGAAATCGAGTCGCAAGCTCGGCCGACCTCCCACTGAGAGACTTCGGGGGAGGCCACCGGCGAGCGAGTCCGAGGAGGTCAGATCTGGCCGGTGGAGGCTCGGATCTGGCCGGAGTGAGAGAGAACCAAAGCTGAGGAAGGTCCGGCCGAGAGCTGCGTCGCAGATCTGGGGAGACCGAGCCCTTCCACGGCGCTGACACCACGAGATCCCGACGCCAGTTGCTGCTGCTGTCTCCCCCACGAGCCGCTTCTCCTCCAAAGCTCGAAGAACCAGCACGAAATCGAAGCCGTCGTAGCGAAGTTTCCCCGGTCGTGCTAGTCCATCGTCGCCACCACCGTTCATCACCGCGCAGCGCCTCCTCTGCAGACAAGTATCAACCACCGTCGGTCGCGTCGTTGCCATCGCCCTCCCCAGGTGGAAATCCCTCCGTCTTCGTCAACTTAGCCGCCACCGCCGCTTCGTCGTTGTCGTTAGACCCTCTGTGAAACCCTAGCCCCAATCAAGGAGACTCGTTACGCCGCCGCCGTTGCTGCCGTCGCCGCCGTCGCCACCGCAGCACCTCACCCTTCCCTTCTCCGGCGCCGCAAATCGAGAACCTTAGGGTTCTCGACTTTCCGGGTCGCGGCCTCGGGTCATTGGATCGGACCCCGGTCACGAGCCGAGTAGGGATTCCGAGATTTCGGGGGGCGGCGGGAGCCCGGTCGGGGTTCGGGTCAGATCCAGGTAGGGTTTCGCCGAGGGAGCGGGTTGTTGGGTCAGGGTCGTCAGGCCGGGCCAAGCGTTCCCAAACGCCCGGCCACGGCGTCGTTTTTTTTTTTTAAAAAAAGGTCGGGCCCGCGTAGCGGGCCTAACT
Organism: Eucalyptus rudis; assembly: GCA_019915205.1. NCBI lineage: Eukaryota > Viridiplantae > Streptophyta > Magnoliopsida > Myrtales > Myrtaceae > Eucalyptus > Eucalyptus rudis. The sequence continues at coordinate 4,537,994 of JAHMTN010000120.1, forward strand.
GCGTTTTGGGCTGACCCGGGTTGGCTTTTATATTATTTTCGAAAAATAATTTATTTTCGAAAAATATTAAAAATATTTTAATTTCCAGAAAATCGAAAAATAATAAAAATGATAAAAATATTTTATTTTCCAAAAAAATCAAAAAAATCAAAAATATTTCATATTTTCCAAAAAATGCCAAAAATCCAAAAAAAAGCCAAAAATTCATGAAAATACCAAAAAAAATCCGAAAAGAAAAAATCCCCTTTATGTCCAAAAAAATAGGAAAAGACTCAAAAATGTTTTTCCTCCCCAAATTGCATGGAAAATCCCTCAAACATCCAAAAAACCTCAGGGTTTAAACAAGATTAGGTACCGAAAGGGCATTAGTGATTAACTAGTGTAATCAAGTCCCCGATCCTAATTGCTCTAGTTGCGCAGGAGCAAGTATTTCTCCCAATACTTCGCATGGGTTTCTAATCAACCCACCTGAAATCGATTAGTGGTGACTTCGTTTTAAAAATTGATTTACAGGTTAAAAACTCAGACAATTAAAGTCGTGAATTGGTGGACTTGGAAGAGTCCAGGCTTAATAATTTCAGCCGAGCCATTAGCCTCCTTAGGCGCCGGTACCTGATTGCGAGCGCCAAGAAAAAAAGAGGTCGCGACACGTCCAACAGCATTCTTATTCTATTCCTTTGTCTTCTCTGGATGGTAGTTGCATGGAAGAATCATGTGTTCTTGTCACCCCATTTCAGCCAATTAATCCTTGACCTCATAGCCTAATATTGTTCCTCTTGCTGCCAAATTTCTATATCTCTGTCTTGATTTTGGTTGCTGTTGTTTTATCATATTAAATATTAGTTTGATTTGTAATCTGTTGTAGCTGAAGTTGCAGGTCTGATATTCTGTTTTTGGCCTTGGAGAACTTTTCGCAACTCCATAGGGCAAGTGCTGAACTAACAAACTTTAATTTATGTGGCAGATCAGAACCAGAGCTGGTTGCAACATGCCATGCGTTGGCAATAATCATCATGCAGTCTAAATCTTGTAACCAGAACGCTTCAAAGATAAATAGCCTACGTCTTCTGACTAGAAGGGCTTCAGTATTTAATAGTAAAGGACTATGGTCCGACCCCACTGCTGGTAAAGCAAACACCTCAGCTTCTGGGAAGGTGAGTCGCCAATCCAGATTGCAGAGAACCCTATCCAATTGTTCCTTAACAATGTCATCACCCACACGGTTATTTGTCCAGGTGAACGCACATCCCTTACTCTCCATGTCGATTAAGGAACAGTCATGTAGTACCTCTCGAAAGGAGTTCATACAGTGAAAATCTGCTAACATTTTGCCTACCTTCTCCCAGTGATAGGTTATCTATTAAAATCACCAGCACAAATCCAATGTGAAGAATTGGAATTTGCAGTTTTTCGGAGGTCATTCCAAAGCTATTGTCGAATTCGAAACACAGCTGGTGCATGGACGTAAGTCACACATATAGGTATGTTGTTCCTTGAATCAATGCATATCAAATCTATGAGGTCTTGTTGTGATTGAACCACACTGAGAGAGATGTGTGCCTACCAAAATATGGCCAAACCCCCCGCCGAGCCAATAGGATTAACCAAATAAGAATTTGTGAATTTGAGCCGCCGCTACAGTTTTGTGAGCATCTCCGGTCTATTCTTGATCTCCATCAAAAACACCAGATCGAGTCTTTCCTTGGCCACGAGGGCCTTAAGGGCTTGAACTGTCAGGGAAGAACCCAGACCCTGATAGTTCCAACTAACGAACTTCATTTTTCTGTTGGTGGGTTTTGAGGGCAAGACACCTCAGTCCATTTGCTATTCTCTTCTACAGTGAGTATCGGAGTGTCCATTAGTTGGGTTTCATCCAAATCCTTTGTAATATGAGCTCTAGATTGATATGGGTTATATCTCTTTAATTTCTTGGAATTTTCTGCTCTAGTTGGCAATCTTGATTGCTTCATTTTTTTGGGTATTGGGACGTCTATGTGCTGATCTTGAATTCCTTTTAACTTTGCAGGTACAGAAATTAGACCCCCCTTAGAAGATGTTGGAAACATGGAACTCAAGTGAAGTTGTTGCGGATGCTGTTCACCCTTTCGACCTAACTGTGGTATTGTTGATAGCTACGTAGTCCCCTCTCACTGCTCTTTATCAGACATATGAAAATCTCGTATACCCTTCAGTTTAGATATGGCAGCGGTCAATTCACCTATGGAGGATTGCCCTGTTGTCTTTCCATCAAGGCCATATAGCATGGTGGGATCGTTGATACCTCCCGTAGTATTATCTTCAGTAGGGGGGAGTGCTAGGGCCTTAGTTGTCAAGGAAGGAGGGGTTTCTAGTAACACTTCCTGTCGCGACCAAATTTTCGGGCGTGAACCACCTAAAGTTTGGCTAATGGATTGTTAAGCCTAGACTTAACTCGGGCTCTCCCAAGCCCATACCAATTCGCAACTTAGGTTCAAGTTCTTAACATGCAATTATTTTTTAACTAGAAGTCACCACTAATCTATTTTTGGTGGGTCGATTAGAAACCCAAGTAAAGTAATTGGAGATTTACTTTATTCCTACGAACCAAAGATTCTAAGTACGGGGACTTGGTTACACTAGATTTCTCTAATGCCCTTTTGGTACCATTCTTTTATTTTCAAAAATGCTTTTGCAGGCAGCTTAAAGTGATTTTAAATCTATTTCCCTAACATGTGAGGTGATCATGCGGGTGCACAAACCATCAATTTAACACCCAAGTAAAGCAATAAATAAATTGCAGTACTTACCTTATAGCAACGAAAGCATCTGCGTTGTTAGATTAGAATTCATATCAACAATCCTAGATAAGATTTCTAATTAACACGCAATTATTTTTTTTGTTTTATTTTCACTTATTTAATGAAAATCATGCAATGTGCAATGCAATATAACAAAATGACCTAATTCTAATAACATGCAATTTCTAATTGAATGGACCTAATAACAATTCCTAAATGACGTGCATTTCATGAATCTAATCCTATATGACATTTACATGACATTTTTTATTTTTCCTAAAAAAAAATGCAATCTATCCTGGAGAATGGAACTAATTTATTCTAAGACATTTTTTTTGTATTTTTTCATGAAATTCGGAATTAGATCAAATGTGAAAATTATCTAATTAGATTAAGATTCTATTCAATTTGTATTAGGAATTAGGTTGAACCAAATCTTAATTTAAACTAAAATATTATCTTAACCCGAACAATCCTAAAATGCAATCTATCTAATATCTAAACTTATAATAAATTAAGAAAAATATTATCTAGAATTAAACTAAGTGCAATATTACCCTAATATGCAATGACGTACAAAAGGATGCCCTAACTCTAAATGAAATATGCATGATGATTTTTTTTTTTGTGTTTTTCCTTTTTTCCTTTTTTTTAATTTCAAAATTAATAATTGCCAAATAATTAAACATGCAATCCAATTTAAAAAAATAGCAACCTAAATTAATTGATTTGATTTTTTATTTTTATTTATAAAATTTAGAATAAAATTTCTACTCTAAACATGCAAACCCTAAAATAAGAAATAAACCTAATTCTAACCTACATATTGGATTTTTTTTAGAAAATTAACTTAAGTTACACAACAGCAAATCAAGCAATATCGGTATACAAATTGACGAACTATATCTCGCGCATGAGATTTGGTTAGCGAGCAACGGCTTGGTGGGTCGCCAAAGCTCCGGTGAGGACCGGTGGCGGGCGGACCAGTAGCGAGCAGGTGGACCGGCGGCAACAGCTGGGTGGTGCGCTGCGGGCATCGGGTTGCTGGTCAGAGCGACACAGGCAGAGCAGCAGGGAGCGAGCTGCTGTGACTAGTTCGCTCGGAGAGGCAGTCGGAGCGGCGTCGCGGCGAGGCTGAGGCGGAGGTGCGGCACAGAGTGAGCAGAGGCGTCGCTCGAGCGGCGGCGGCTCAGCAGATCTGGCTGTAGGACACAGCGTCCGGCGGGGCTGCAACAGATGTCAATCGGAGGTGGCCAGCGAAGGGCTCGAAGGCTCGGAGCTCCGGTGCAACACGATGTCCCACGGAGAGACGCTGAGGGACAGAAGCGGGAGCGGCATCTCTTGTCGGGGCTGTAGTGGTGCGACCAGCAGCGGTGCGAGGCAGTGGCCGGTGGAGCGCTTCGCGGGTCGGTGTTGTGGCGCGGGTGTCAACGAGTGATGAGTAAACGCGGCGATAGATCTCGAGCGTCGGTGCTGAGCAGGTCACGGCGGCAAGGATCGGTGCGGCGTCTGGTAGGGCAGCTGACTAGCAGTGTGGGCTCCGGCGAGGTCTGGTGGCGCACAACGAGAGAGGAGCAGCAGCGAGCAAAGGCGGAGCAGCTTGGGTTGCAACGATCAGAAACGTCGGGTCGTCAAAAGCAGGGGCGGGTTGCAGGCCGTGTACGACGGCGGGTGGCGGATCGCAGTAGATCGAGCGGCAAGGGCAAGCGCAAGTTCGACAAGGGGGGTGGGCTGCACGAGGAAGAAGCAATTTTTTCTTTTCTTTTTTGCTCTTTTCCCTTTTTCACTGTTGCCTCACGTCTCCTCACTTGCCTCTCTCTCCTTCTCTCTGTACTTTCAACATAAGAGAAAAAGCTTCTGCTCACTCTTTTCCTTCCTCCAAAGAACCGAAAACCCCTTTTTCTTTTTTCCAATTTTTGACGTTCGAAAAGAATTTTTCCTTCTTGTATTGATCTTGAACCCTAAAAACTGAAGGAAAGAAAAGAATCCCCTCAATGTGGCCGTGTTTTCTCAATTGTGTGGCCCCCCGAAAACCCTATATGACTAATCCATTTATAAGCCTCAAACTAGGGTTTTAATTTTTCCAAATTGATATCTACGAAGATTCTTTTTCTTCCAAATGTAATAATCACTTTTCACATTTACCCTATCCAAAAAACTCATCATATCCCGGAAAATTTCAAATTTTTATTTTCTCATGAGATAATTTCCGATTACTTAAAAAAAAGGCTTGGGCCAATTTGCTTGCTTCATGGGCTTAGTCGGGCCTGTCAATTTAAAGCTCAAAACCACTAATTCAAATACACCCCACACCAGTCCAATAAATAAATGCAAAACATGTAAATTAAAAATAAACGCACCTACATCTATATGCTATGTAATTAATATTTTTCCAAGGATAAAATTAACCCCTAATTTTTAATGTGATAAATGACCAAACGGGTCGCCAAAATTTAGATGTCAACACTTCCTCTATCTCTGCGGATCTGTCCTAATCACCATAAAAGGTTAGCAAATAAGGACTGTGTTCTTTAACTTCGGCACATAGCCATTGGCCCAAGGCCATCTTTTCCTTGCCTGCTATTTTTGCTTCGGTATAGGGAATTTCCTGACAGTACATGGCAAAATGGCATAGCCTACCACATGAATAGCAAAAATGTGGGAGACATTCATATCGGAAGTCTAGCCATATAGTTTTTCGATCGATGCAAATTAAGTGCCCTGTTTTTAACGGCTACCTTAGGTTGATTTCCACCTGAGCTCTACCTGCTCTAAAGTTGGAACCTTCCTTTGTGTATAATTTGACTTCAATTACTCTCCCAACATGTTTAACTGCTTTACTCAGCAATTGGTCCGAGCACCATTCTAGTGGTAGACCGAATATTTGAACCCAAAAAAGCACATGTGGAGAAAATCAAAACAATGCAAAGGCGTATTAGGTAGCCATGGCTTTAAAATAACCAGGTGACTAGAGAATGACCACGGACCTCCCTCTAGGATTCTCTATTTATCTTCTTCAGATTTAAATTTTGCAACGTATAGGCCAGCGTCACGTTGTGTGATTTTTACCCGTTTTGTATGCCATGCTCTTTTGAGAGTATTTTGTAATGTCTGGAAGTTTATCGAGGGGTTTGAGAGAATTTTACCGACTAAGATTAGCTTGGATTCCTCGATCTTCTCTAGCGACGGCAGGTCATCCCAAACTTCAATTTCATGAGCAGAGCAAAGTCGGCCCAACCTGTTGCAGAGTGCAGCAAGGCGTGAATCTTCCTCCAAGTCCTTCTCATCCATGAAATCGAGGCTCGGGACAGGATATGGTTTGGGCGAGATTGAAAAAGATGCAGCATGCAATGAAACAGGGGTGGAGAGGGTTTGCGAGGATAAGAGAGATGTGTCGAGGCAGAAATTGGAGCCGGAGAGGTGGAGCAAGGAGAAAAGGAATTGAATGGTTACGAACCCCTAGACCAGAGCTTGTAGATCCCTGAAGAAGAAATCAGTCATGAGCATATGCAGTTGGAAGTCGAAGGCATCCACCTAGTGGAGGTTGTATCCATTGTAACTACAAGCGATTTCGAGGGAGTGAAAGGCAAATGAACCAGGGGGGAATGTCGAAGTAAAGGAGGGTATGAGGGAAGGGGCAATGGATTTTGTGGGAACATCTTCATATTAGGGTTAGTTAGGGCAAACTACCATGACGGTAGACAATGGACTCTGCATATCGAGAGAGAAGGGCGATCTCAGGCTCCTTTTAACGTTATCTCCGATTTGAATATCTCTGATTTGCTCGAAACATGCTGCGAGTGCTAATATTTTAAGATTAGCGCAATTCTCCACTGTATTTTAGATGATGGGATCTGATTGATATGTACGATTTCAAAGGTGCAAATTACATGTTTAAAAACTAAGGCGAGCTGAATGAGATACGGATAAAAGTTGAGGACAATTTGTGACACTTTCATCGCTAGACAAAACACGAGGAAACATCCATTGCATCGCCATCGATCCATCTTATATTGATCTATAAATAGCATCATCGTGTTAAAGCAAACTAATAAAATACTTAAGGTATTGATCAATAGCTTAGAAATTAATTATGGCCGTCATTGCTTTGGTCGGCGGTGACTAAATCAAGTTAAATGGAGTTAATTTGATTCATCAATTTAACAAGTTTTAAGACTTGATTGCATCTTTTGAAAGTTTTAAAACTTAATTGTATTTTTGTGATAAGTTATAGAATTTTCAGTGTACTTATCCCTAAAAAGTAAAATGCAACTTGTCTTCATCCTTGCAGATCCATGTGGGATCTCACACTTGGGCTTTTATTTTTTTTATTTTTTTTTCACTTTTAGTTTTCTAAAGAGGGTGTCCCACATCCATCTATAAGGAAAACGGCATGCTATCTTTTTTTTTTTTTTTAACTTTTAAACCATTTAGAGAAAAAAAAAACCATGGACATATATTGCTTAGTCATGTTTCGAGAACCGAACTGGATCAATCAATTCTGGAATTGGATTGGTCCTTATTAGTTCGGTTGCTAGTTCCGAAATTTTTGAATAGGGAGCCAAACGGTCGCCACTCAACTGGCCTTACTCAATCACCCTGCTTAAGCATCGAACTCAATTTCTTGTGAAAAAATGGCCAATCTGTTCCATGTCATCATCGTCCCACCAAAACCCTACCGACCAAATAAACATGTGCATCCAATGATAGTCAGAAGTTCTAGGATCACAAAGAGACGTTTATAAAATTCGATTACGCATCATCTAATTACGCATACAATACCAACCATCAAATCAACATAGTCAATAGTTACACGTGGAAGAATTTATATTTTTTTTTCAACGTAATTGCCTCAAAACCCAGCTTGAGCTTGCCCACTTCATATCTATAAAAGGCAAGGCAATGGGCTGCAAATGTTCATAGCCGGATCAAGTTGTAGAGTCTCAGCTTCACTTTGAACTTCATTATATCCGCAATACACAAGAAAAATTTTCGAACGCAGGTCTGAGATAGATGGGTGCTATCGAGAAGATCTGTGAGAACCAGCGGGCCAAGGGGCCAGCCACCATCCTCGCCATTGGGACGGCGAACCCGACAAACTGTGTGTACCAGGTCAAGTACCCCAACTACTACTTCTGCATGACCAAGAGCGAGCACATGACGGCCCTCAAGCAGAAGTTCATCCGCATATGTTAGTCGCACTCTAGATTGCCCTAGCTACAAAATATATATTTAAGTATTAGAGTATCCATATCCTAACTTCGTAGTTTATTTTTTCTCATGATATATATATACATATATATATATATGTATATATATATATATGTATATACATATATATGTATATATATATATGTATATGTATATACATATATATGTTGTGTTTCGATTATTAGACACTTTAAGAAAGTCTTAACTATCTTTCTTTTTGGATCTTACTGTGGACAAATTGCATGACTACAATTTGCTTCTTTGCGTGATGAATTTGCAATAATTCTTAACAATCTTAGAATGGTCGAAAAAAAGATTGTCGTATAGTATATGTAAGCTAGCCGTGCAAATTCGGAATTACTTTCATGGCATGCATGTCAACGTTGTCCTTGGAAAGTAAAATCAACGTAAGGGAACGTCGCAGGTGACAAGTCAATGATCCACAAGCGCTACATGCATTTGACCAAGGAGCTTATGGAGAAACACCCCGAGATCTGCTCGTACGACACCCCTTCGCTCAATCCACACCAGCACATAATCATCGACACCATCCCGAAGCAAAGCAAGGAGGCAGCGTTGAAGGCCATCGAGGAATGAGGCCAACCCAATGTGGCACCCCTCGACGGCCCCCGATCCATTAGGGTCGCCACAGTTTGCTTACCTTTCACTTTCCCTAAAAACATGCCACTCTGATACCATTTCAATTGCAACGGGTCCATACAACCTGGGGGTTTACATCTTTTAGATCGGTCCCTTGCGCAATTCATATAACAGAAGCATATCCAACAACTCCCTTCCCTATATTCAGAAAACGATGCACATCAACTAAACATTTATAGGTAAAAGCCGAATACTTTTATTTACTTAAACCGGATGGACATTATTCATCGTTACATAAAAATGCCATAGTTTTCTATACTTGGCTATACTTCAAAATATGAACGACATCAACTCCAATAGTCGTATACTTAAAGTCCATCGATTAGTGTCGGCGTCCAAAAGTTCCTTCCTTTGCTATCCTCCTCCTCGCGGTCATATCCAACCACTTGATCCATCTACTGGTGGCAGTGGCAGTAGAGGTATCTTATCTAGTCTGAAATGTTAGTCCCCAAACGGGGTGAGTACAACCACTAAGCAGTAAAGATCCACCAAACTATACAATGCAACAAGCAAGACAATCAAGATATCACGAGCAAAGCATATATCATCAATGCTATCAAGCATACATCACCATGCAGTCGTGCATATATCACCATGCAGTCATGCATATCTCGTCATGCCATCGTGCATATACCACCATGCAGTCATGCATATCCCACCATGCCATCGTGCATATATCATCATGATTCATATCATCCATGCTATCAAGCATACATCACCATGAGATCCATTCATACCTTCATGATCGCATTTTCAATATCAAATAGCTTCAATTTACTTTCATAAGCAGATCATGCATCATGCCATATGCATACACCCATGCACATGATTCACTTTCAATTCTTATCTTTCACAAGGATCTCATCAGTTTTTCTTTCAAGGGACCAATGTTTGCATCCCTCATTTATCGCTCGCACCCAACCTGGCATCGGGAGGAACCTCCGGCACACACCTCCGGGCATCCGGCACACACACTCCGGGCATCTCGCATCCCACCTGGCATCATGAGGAATCTCCGGGGCTCACCATGAAAATGGTTACCCCTTCCCTCCGGGCATGCATCATAATACAACCCCTCACCCTCCGGGCACGATCATAATACAACCCGGCATCCCGACACTCCCGGGGAAAACCTCTGGGCATTTATTCATAATACAACCAAGCATCCAAAGGGCATCGACTCATTCGAACCTCTGGGCATCCCGACTCCCAGGGCATCGTCGGCTCACACCTCCGACGGTATCATCATTATCACAATTTATATTCACACATGTATCTCAATTTCAACATGGCATTTGATGCAACAATATCAAGAGTCTCAACCAGCTTTTGATGCTATATAACATGCCATATGCCATCACATATGCAGAAAAATCAACCACTCAAAGCATTACATCACATGGAAAAATTCATTTATTTTTTAAAACGCATCAATTTTCGGATAAAAACATAATACACTCCTTTAGTTAAAACTCTAGGAACATTAGTGAATGGTATAAATAAATTCTGAAAACTTGACACATTATAGACGAGACCTAAAGGCAGATATCTCATGAAAAACACCATACCAAAAGAATCTCACACAAAACAGTATGGTCCATGCATCACAGTCTTCAAAATTTTAACACTTCAGCTTCCACAGTTTCGGAAGTAATTTAAATTAAATATCCAATTGAACTCCGAAAATTCTGAAATTTTGATATGTTATAGACAAGTCCTAAGGGTAAATATCTTGTGAAGAAATCCAAATCCAAATCATTCTAAATTAACAAATATAGACGATTAATCCCCCCTGTTCTCGGTGTCATTTTTCCAGATTATATTTTTTCAAAGGAAACTCGTTTCACTGATCTACATATGCCCGTTTCTTCTAAATTTTCATTATGTTATATCTCAGAATATTATCTACAACTTTCATTAAGGACACATGATCAAATTTTAACTGTATGATTTTATAAAAATCACAGAATCATACTAGGTCGATGTAGTATTTTCCCAGATCCAGTTTCTTCAAAGGACAACGATTTCACCAACCTATTTTTGTTCATTTCCTGTAAATTTTTGATATTTTCACAAGAAAGTTACTTTACAGACCACGAAATCACTGAAGGTCAGCACAACGAATTCCAGATCTAATTTCTCCAAAGAAAAATCATTTCACTAACCAATACTTGTTCTTTTTGCCTCAAATTTCAGTATGTTGTTCCTCAAGGTGTTCTCTATAACTTTCATGAAGAGATCTAAACAAGATTCCGACTAAAAAGTCGCATGCAACACACAATCTCATGGATGGTCGGACTGGTCTTTCCAGAAACAGCATGCTAGACCAACGAATTTCTCCCCATAACTTCGACTTTTCATCACATCTACCGCAACCAACATTCACCATCTTCTACACACACATCACAGCAATGCAAAGGGTAGGTTTTAGGACTCTACTTGCCTCAAATCCAAAGAAAACACAGCAAGAACGACGGCGGCAGCTCGGCACGGGCGGAAGACGGTCCTCCTCTTCCCCCTCACGGCCTGTACTCGCGCGTGCCTTCTTCCCTTGCTCGAACTCTCCCTCTCACTCACTCAAAATTCTGTTCGTTTCTTCTCTTTCCCTCACACGAGCACTCTCTTTCATTCTCCCTTTTATTTGCTTAATAGACTAGTAATCATTGGATTTTGCATGCAAGTGATAAGTGGCCCCAAGGATGAAGACACTTTGCACGTCCATGCAATGGGCGTGCCTCCACTTGTCCGGTTCCTCCTCCACGTGTCCAACGATGGAGGCTTCTTGGTCAACAAAGCTGAAGGAACATTTGAGGGCTGTTAACCTCAATTGTCGGGCAAATGGGGAGGAGTGTGGGGCGGCTTGTTCATGGACGGTCTATACATACTAAATGCCTCCTTGTAATGCATCAAGACTTCCAATGAGATTCTCTAATATGAAGTCACTACTTAGCTCAAATGATCATAACTTAATCCTCAAATTCATAACTCGCTCTCCATAATTCACTTCTTAAGCTTTATTTGCAGCACTGTGCTTAGATGCTGCACATGTTTTTTTTTTTTTCGGGTCCTTTAGACTATATCAGGATATCATCAATGAAGACAATCACAAATCGATCCAACTAGGGCTTAAATATCTTATTCCTCAAATCCATGAATGCAGCTAAGGCATTCGTCAATCCAAATAGCATAACTAGGAACTCATAGTGTCCATAGCGAGTCCTAAATGCAGTCTTAGGAATGTCTTTTTTCTTAATCCTTAGCTGATATCCTGGTCTCAAGTCAATTTTAGGAAAAGACCGAACTTTCCTGCAGTTGGTCAAATAGATCATCAATTCTAGGTAATGAGTACTTACTCTTAACAATTACATGATCCAATTGTCTATTATCAATGCACAAACGCATCGACCTGTCTTTCTTTTTCGCAAACAAGAGTTCTACAAGCTTAACCATGCTTCCGCTGCACCACTCTAATAAAATTATCCCAGAAGCACTGCCTTCCCAGTTCAGTTCATAGTCCAGTTCATTCCTGTCCCCTTTTGCCATCCTAGAAGCCTGCCAGGAGCCGCTCCTTGTTCAGGTCCTCTGACCTCGGCGTCCACTCCCCACCCTCATCAAACCGGGACGTTACAGGTACACCAGCTTTCACCTGATTCGAACCCGAACTACAAATCCATTAGAGGGTCTCGTTTCAATAGGGACTAACTTACAGAGATATTATCCGCTTTGGCCTATCCCATTCTTAGCCTCACGGTTTTATCCTTAGCGCAAGGGTAAGTACTATCTCAGGAGATCATTCATCCTAGTCTATTGCTTACGGAACTAGTCCATTCACATGATGACATCGAGGTCATACATAACCATCACTACCAAGTCCATTTCCAGACTTCGTCTCCTTAGGGTTATCTTACACTTCTCACACTAATTACTAGGGATCTATGCGTTAATACCCATGACCCATTGTTCAAAGTTAGTCAACTATCCCCGTTAGTATCCTATGGTGTGCATCATCCTCATATTCCTCATTTCCATTTGAGGCACCTTATCACTCCAAATAGACCATAGCTCTGATACTAAAACAACGCTGTGGCACCCCTCGACGGCCCCCGATCCGTTAGGGTCGCCACAGTTCGCTTACCTTTCACTTTCCCTAATAACATGTCACTCTGATACCATTTCAATTGCAGCAGGTCCATACAACCTGGGGGTTTACATCTTTTAGATCAGTCCCTTGCGCAATTCATATAACGGAAGCATATCCAACAACTCCCTTCCCTATATTCAGAAAACGATGCACACCAACTAAACATTTATAGGTAAAAGCCAAACACTTTTATTTACTTAAACCAGATAGACATTATTCATCGGTACATAAAAATGACATAGTTTTCTATACTTGGCTATACTTCAAAAGATGAACGACATCTCCTCCAACAGTCGTATACTTAAAGTCCATCGATCAGTGTCGGTGTCCAAAAGTTCCTTCCTTTGCTATCCTCCTCCTCGCGGTCATATCCAACCACTTGATCCATCCACTGGTGGCAGTGGCAGCAGAGGTATCTTATCTAGTCTGAAATGTTAGTCCCCAAACGGGGTGAGTACAACCACTCAGCAGTAAATATCCACCAAACTACACAATGCAACAAGCAAGACAATCAAGATATCACGAGCAAAGCACATATCATCCATGCTATCAAGCATACATCACCATACAGTCGTGCATATATCACCATGCAGTCATACATATCTCGTCATGCCATCGTGCATATACCACCATGCAGTCATGCATATCCCACCATGCCATCGTGCATATATCATCATGATTCATATCATCCATGCTATGAAGCATACATCACCATGAGATCCATTCATACCTTCATGATCGCATTTTCAATATCAAATAGCATCAATTTACTTTCATAAGTAGATCATGCTTCATGCCATATGCATACACCTATGCACATGATTCACTTTCAATTCTTATCTTTCACAAGGATCTCATCAGTTTTTCTTTCCATGAACCAATGTTTGCATCCCTCATTTATCGCTCGCACCCAACCTGGCATCGGGAGGAACCTCCGGCACACACCTCCAGGCATCCGGCACACACACTCCAGGCATCTCACATCCCACCTGGCATCACGAGGAATCTCCGGGGCTCGCCATGAAAATGGTTACCCCTTCCCTCCGGGCATGCATCATAATACAACCCGTCACCCTCCGGGCATGTATCATAATACAACCAGGCATCCCGACACTCTCGGGGAAAACCTCTGGGCATGTATTCATAATACAACCAAGCATCCAAAGGGCATCGACTCATTCGAACCTCTGGGCATCCCGACTCCGGGGCATCGTCGTCTCACACCTCCGACGGTATCATCATTATCACAATTTATATTCACACATGTATCTCAATTTCAACATGGCATTTGATGCAACAATATCAAGAGTCTCAACCAAATTTTGATGCCATATAACATGCCATATGTCATCACATATGCAGCAAAATCAACCACTCAAAGCATTACATCACATGGAAAAATTCATTTATTTTTTAAAATGCATCAATTTTCGGATAAAAACAGAATACACTCCTTTAGTTAAAACTCTAGGAAAATTAGTGAATGGTATAAATAAATTCTGAAAACTTGACACATTATAGAAAATATCTAAAGGCAGATATCTCATGAAAAACACCATACCAAAAGAATCTCACACAAAACAGTACGGTCCATGCATCACAGTCTTCAAAATTTTAACACTTCAGCTTCCACAGTTTCGGAAGTAATTTAAATTAAATATCCAATTCAACTCCGAAAATTCTGAAATTTTGATATGTTATAGACAAGTCCTAAGGGTAAATATCTTGTGAAGAAATAGAAATCCAAATCATTCTAAATTAACAAATATAGATGATTAATCCCCCCTGTTCTCGGTGTCGTTTTTCCAGATTATCTTTTTTCAAAGGAAACTCGTTTCACCGATCTACATATTTCCGTTTCTTCTAAATTTCATTATTTTATACCTCATAATATTATCTACAACTTTCATCAAGGACACACAATCAAATTATAACTGTATGAGTTTATAAAAATCACAGAATCATACTAGGTCGAGGTAGCATTTTCCCAGATCCAGTTTCTTCAAAGGACAACGATTTCACCGACCTATTTTTGTTCATTTCCTCTAAATTTTTCATATGTTCTACCTCAAGAAGTACACTACAACTTTTATTAAGAGATCAAAGTGATATTTTCACAAGAAAGTTACTTTACCGACCACGAAATCACTGAAGGTCAGCACAACGAATTCCAGATCTAATTTCTCCAAAGAAAAATCATTTCACTAACCATTACTTGTTCTTTTTGCCTCAAATTTCAGTATGTTGTTCCTCAAGGTGTTCTCTATAACTTTCATGAATAAATTTAAACAAGATTCCGACTAAAAAGTCGCATGCAACACACAATCTCATGGATGGTCGGACTGGTCTTTCCAGAAACAGCATGCTAAACCAACGAATTTCTCCCCATAACTTCGAATTTTCATCACATCTACCGCAACTAACATTCACCATCTTCTACACACACATCACAGCAATGCAAAGGGTAGGTTTTAGGACTCTACTTGCCTCAAATCCAAAGAAAACACAGCAAGAACGACGGCGGCAGCTCGGCACGGGCGGAAGACGGTCCTCCTCTTCCCCCTCACGGCCCGTACTCGCGCGTGCCTGCTTCCCTTGCTCGAACTCTCCCTCTCACTCACTCAAAATTCTGTTCGGTTCTTCTCTTTCCCTCACACGAGCAGTCTCTTTCATTCTCCCTTTTATTTGCTTAATAGACTAGTAATCATTGGATTTTGCATGCAAGTGACAAGTGGCCCGAAGGATGAAGACACTTTGCACGTCCATGCAATGGGCGTGCCTCGGTCTCACATGAGCGTATGATACATTTCCAATAAAACAATGGTCCATTCAATGCTCGGCCTATGCTTAATTATAACACATTGATCTAATGACTATAACATAGTCCAACAGTACTTCCATCACCTAGTCATCGACCGTCGTGTATCTAGGGGTCGTCATGCAAATTTTAGGATGCCACCTCCAAGTCCAAAATCACCCACATCATCTTCCGCTCCACCTCCGGCGTTGACATGCCCAGCACCGACTACCAGCTCATGCGCCTCCTTGGTCTGAGCCCGTCAGTCAAGCGTGTCGTGCTCTACCACCAGGGTTTCTTTGCTAGTGGCACTGTCCTCCGCATTGCAAAGGACCTTGCTGAGACGGTGCCTGCGTCCTCGTCGTCTACTCTAAGATCACTGTCACCATCTTCTGAGGCCCGTCCGCTGAGAACCTTGCCAACCTTGTTGGCCAGGCCATTTTTGGGGACGGAGCGGCCGCGCTCATCATAAGGTCCGACCTGGAGATCCCTGCTGAGCAGTCCCTATTCCAACTCGTGTGCACTGCGGAGACCGTCTTGCCAAACTCCAAGGGCGCCATCGAGGGCCAACTGCGCGACGTTGACCTCACCTTCGGGTTATCTGACAGGATCCCACATTTGATCACAAGCAACATCAAGAAGAGCTTGAAGGAGGCGTTCGATTCACTCAGCATAGGTGACTGGAACTCCATCTTTTGAGTGCCTCATCCGGGTGGCCCGGCCATACTCAACCAAATTAAGGCCAAGCTAGGGCTGAAAAAGGAGGGCCCCGAGCCGTGAGGCACGTGCTTAAAGAGTATGGGAACATTTCGAGTGGCGGAAGTCGGCAGAGGAAGGGCTCACGACGACCGGTGAGGGGTTGGAGTGGGGCGTCCTCTTTGGGTTTAGGCCGGGCCTCATTGTGGGGACGATGGTGCTTCATAGCGTGCCAACAGTGACCCATGGATGAAATTACTTAATAATCTATATGATAAGAAATTAATTGACATTCTTGTGATGTTATTTCCTGCTGTTGGGAAGACGGTTTTGAGTTTGGAGTGATTGATATCTAAATAATCATATGTGGAATTTCTTAATCATTAATGTTGTAATCATTGTGTACATTCTTAATAAGGTTGAGCATTAATCAACCAGTTGTGAGACTTTTTTCAATTAGATATGCTCATCTTTCTCTTAATTTTTTTTCTCACTTATGAATTTATGTAATAGAGTTCAAGGATATAGACAATAAGTGGGAAAAGAAAATCAATCCAAGAGATAGTTGATAGTAATAGAGTTTTATAAGATATATGTGTCAATTATGTTAGAGAAGTTCTACACTGAAAATTGAAACGATGTAGAACAGTTAATCTATCATAGTCAGTGGTGTGCAACTAGATCAAGTCTACCCGAGAACTGGGCTGGCCCACCTGGAAAACAAGTTTAGGAACTAGTTCCTATTGAAACTAGTTTGAGAACAGGTTTCCAATATTCAAAACCTCTTTGAACTAGTCTGAGAACTAAGTCCAAGTGAATACCCACCCGGGAACTGGATCGACCGGATCAGTTTTGGAACCAGTTCTATAAGCCCAAAAGTCCAAAACCTATCTTTCTTTCCCTTGATTTCTAATATTAAAATTGCATTTTTCCTTTAGCACGGCACTCATCTTTTGACATTCCTCTTCCTCGCTCACTTCCCTCCTATGTCGGCTCACGATCGTACCGTCCATCACTGACTTATGGTCGCATTGTCCTTCACATAGGATTTTTGCTTTACCTCATGATGTTTGTTTATGGTAATTAGCATTGTGAATTCTTAATCTCATTTAGTCAAAAATTTCATATATTTATTTATTACATGTGCCTAATGTTTCAATACACAATTGGAAGTCGTATAGGATATTGAGTGGTTACAAAATAGGTTTCAATGGAAAATAGGGTTGACCTTAGAATAGGACCGGAAAAATAAGGTGGTTACAAAATAGGGTACAGTGCAAATAGGGTAGAGTACAGAGTCCTAAAAAGGGAAATCAGTTGAAATAAGGTCAGATATATGATCCAAGTCTAGAATCTACCCACCCTGGATATAATTAGCTCATAACTCATTAACTTAAACTTTTTTTGTTTTAATGAAGGTGGGTTCAACTAGATATGTTAATGGGCTCAGACTTGGCTACCTCGGTGAAACCAAGGAATTTGTTTGGCATGGTACCATAAAATGTGAATTACTACCAAGAGTGCTAATTTGTTTCGTAGGATTGGGATTGCAACAACAAATCAAAAAACAAAACCCGAGGCAAAGTATTGGAGGAATTGTAATTGTATTACTATGATTTTTTTACACGTACATCGCTTTATTTAGAATGCTAGAAAGAAAGGTGAAAAACGGGGGAAAATATATACAAGATTCATTTTCCTATTTTACCATACCAATTACGGATTGACTGAACCAATTACTCCATAATCAGAATCGGTATCACAATCATATCAATCTACATCTCCAATAATATCAAACCATTTCTCCAACATGAAAGGCAGGTAACTGATTTACTGCAAATCATTGTTATATTGTGGGGAAAGTAAACAAGAAAGACCGACATGGGCTTATTGGCCCAATGGTTTCAGGCTGCAAAGGGGCTACGCACTTAGCTCGTTCTCTAAATAGAAGAGGATTCCCATCATTTTATTCTAAAAAAGCTGAACCAAAAACAAATTTGTCTTTTTTTTGGGTGATTAAAGGCTGAATAAGACAAATTTATATTCTTGTTGGATCCTTATTTCCATCACATATATAACTACTTTGCATTGTTGTTTTGGTTCTCACTCTAAAAAAATGACAACTTTCTCAATTTACATGTTGTCACGTTTCTCTCTACTTTGTCAAATTATGCTTTTTGAGAGCATTGATAAATGATAATTCACATATCTACTAGATTGACCATACAAAAGCAGTAACGCATACCATTGAATGGACCTAGAAACTGAACTAGGGAGGACCAAGTCAGTTTCCTGCAGGTATGCCTTCCCACAGTGGGCAAACAACAGCAGTTCAAGTCCTTCAGGGACAACCTTTTAGCATAAAACTACTCTGCCCTTTAGTTCAGAATCTAGAGACACCCAGATAGAATCAGGATGGTAGCATTCCTAACTATCCGAGCTGCATTTCTCAGAGAATCCTACCAGGCTGGAGAAGAAGAAGGAGTTTAGAAAGCCATGAGAGAATTTCAAAAAACACTCACTTTACTTCAAGGGACTCTGCCCAACACATTCCATCATCCTCGCCTTTTATAGGCAATAAGAGGTCACACACAAACAAGGACCAAGCTCACGAGTCCGGGAACAAACAAAGGCTTATGAAAATCTTGGTAAGAAATTATTCGCACGGTATGAACAGTGACAGTGAACAGTACTTCCCTAGCCTACTGCTATAGTAAAAGTGAATAGTAACTTGCTACAGTAAACTTTGTACGGACAACGATCAACGGTCTCGTTCGTCACGAGCATTGTAGTCATAGTCTGAGTCATCCGAACTGTGGACTGTAGCAAGAATATATTCATCATATTTTTGTTCAAGGGCTTCAAGATCTTCTGGTGTGAGGATTTGGTTCAGCTGATGTGTTCTAGATGCAGATGCTTCCTCGTGAACCTAGTGGGATGCTTCTTCCTGAGCCTAGTCTGTATTGTCATCATCTGCAGTGTTGACAGGAATGCTTGGATGTGGCCAATTGGATGGTTGTGTATAAAAAGATGTGTCCATGCGATAAGATAAGGACAAGGGTCCTTGGCTGTAAGGGTCTTGAGAAAGAGGACCTCCCCATCTAGCATAGGGGTTTTGAGAGGTCTGTGCATGTTCCTCGGATGATGCAGCTTGTCTGAATTCTTCAAGTGCTTCTTTGGCTTCTGGTGCTAAGTCATAATGATCCCATGCAATTGGTACATTATAATTTCATGCATCTGGAGGAATGGTCTTGTTTTCTTAGCATAGGATTCTCTGGAGCTCTTGATACTAGTGCTCACAGCAACCAATAGGTCCTGGATAGGATTTGTGAACTCGAGCCTCAATGCTATGTGGAACGGGTCTATAAGATGAGGTTCCTATACTCAGGGGAGCTTTGATAATGTTACCATTATTAGTGAGAAAAGCCGATGGTCTTCGGAAAAACAAGATGATATGGATTTCGGGGTTTGGCTGTGTGGTTCTCAATTCTTTTTCCAAGAGCCATTTCCAG
The DNA here is from genome assembly GCA_019915205.1 of Eucalyptus rudis. Taxonomy (NCBI): domain Eukaryota; kingdom Viridiplantae; phylum Streptophyta; class Magnoliopsida; order Myrtales; family Myrtaceae; genus Eucalyptus; species Eucalyptus rudis. Next base: position 4,557,788 of record JAHMTN010000120.1, read on the forward strand.
TGAGTCGGAGGATAAAACCAATTAAGAAAATCTAAAAGATTTTTGTCACTTTCATTTTCAATCTTACCTCTGCCTAGTCCAAATATCCCGGTGAGGTTGGCAATGAATCTTCTAGTTGGAATTTCAATAGCTATTGAGTATTTATTGGTTAAGTACCATAATAACTATCGAAGTTGATCAGGAAAATCATCTTCTTTCCAACTCAAAGGATGTATGAACGGATAATCTACATTTAATCCAAAAGGATAAAGAATCGAACCTCCATTGAGTCTGAACAAGTCTGCATGGCATTGCCACATGAGTTTATCCAGATTTTCAGTAAGACTGTCTTTCTGGATTTGTTCAATGATCTCCGAGAGGTATCGCCAGCTTGGCCAGTCTTTAACTTTCTCGATTTTATACTTCTCATTATGATGAGTAGTATGAAAAACATGCCTCATGATATACATATTGATTTCTGCTGGGGCTTTTGGTTTTGACAAAAAGTCAGCAAACACATTTTTCTTTCCAGCATTGTGTTTAGTTTCAAAAGAATATGTTGAAAACCATTCGGCCCATCAAAGCAGTTGAGAATTTGGAATCTGCTTCTGTTTGAATTTGGTCATCTGAGGGAAAGATGCCATATCCAATTCTACTAGGAAGTGATGACCAATGAGATGAAACTCAAACTTTTTTATACCATTTTTCACCACCAAGATTTCTTTGAAAGTGGAATGATAATGCATCTCAACTTGAGAAAATTTTCCACTTTTGTAGGCACATAAATGTCTCTTACCATCAATTTCTTCGAATAGGATGGCGACCCCGTATTCATCACTAGCGTCAGTCTAGAGAATTCTCTTCACAATTGATGGGATTTGTAACGGAGGAAGAGACTGCATAATCTCTTTGAGTTCAGCAACTGCAGTAGTCTGAGATTTTCCCCAAGGTGGGGGATTCTTTTTCAGCATCGTCTGTAATGGAATTAGCAACTTTGCAAGATTTGGAACAAAATCTCTAAGGTAATTAATTATCCCAAGAAATTGTTGAACTTGTTTTGTTGTGAAGTTTTCTTCATAAAATTTTGATAATTCTTGAACAATATGTGGCCTGGATAGTATGTCCCTTTGTTAAGGTGCATACCAAGATATTCAATTTCTATTTGGGCAATGTTCATCTTTCTTTGAGAAAGCATAATTCCATGCTTTTTAATAATTTCGGCGAACTGTTCGAAAAGTTGGCAGTGTGACTGCTCATCAGGACTGTAGAGCAAGATATCATCAATGTATATTGCAACACTTGAGAGAATCAGCTGAAAGATCCGACACGTCGCCTTTTGGAAAAGAGATGGTGCAACCTTTAAACCAAAAGGAAGAATTTTCCATTGAAAGTACTGGTTTGGAATACAGAACCCTGTCTTGGATCTATCTTCGAGATGAATGCCCAATTGCCAAAATCGGACTTTGAGATCGAATTTGGAATAAATTTGGGCCTTGGATAATCCAACAAAAAGAGAGTTTCTGGAGGGTAGAGGGAATTTATCGTCTTGAAGGAAAAGGTTAAGGGGCTGATAATTAATTACCAATCTCATCTTTCCTTGGTTTTGCTCAGCACGCTTGTTAACGTAAAAGGCTTCACATGCCCATTGAGAATGTGAGACCTCAATAAGGCCTTGTTGCAGTAGTTCTGAGCATTCCTTTTGAGCCAAAAGTAGATGTTCTGGATTCATTCCCATATGACTCGCCTTGGTTGGATTGATATATTCATTCTTTTTTAAAGGAAGACAAACATAGAATTCTGGATTTTTCCATAAAGGATGGGAACACTTCTGAGCAAACTCAGAATGAGATTGTGAACAGGATTCCAACAACTTTTGCATGATCAGATCCAATAGACTCATTTGGATGGAAACAAGTCTCTGAATGTTGACAAATTCATAAAAATTGATCTTTATACTTAAGACCTATTCCTAGAATGATACGAAGTTGAGAAATTTGAGTCATAATGTCCCAACCAATGATTAAATCTTTGTTGGGAAGACTTGAACCAAAGATCTTTGTGGTTATAGAACACTGTGGAAAAAACTGGACGGTGATCGGAGTGGTTCTGACATTTCTAGAGAATGTACCTCCTGAAGCATAATTGAAATATCGGACACAGGAAATCCAATATTCTTCAGGAAGAACTTTAGTGTCTAAAATGGAAGAGGCAGCTCTATTGTCTATAAGAGTAATGACAGTAATTGGCTTAGCAAACTTTGAAGTGAATATTTTGACAGGAAAATGGGGACAATGAGTTTGGCTTGAAAATATGTCAGTGATTTCCTCTGAAGGAGTCAAAGATATGTGGAAGATATCTTCGGGATCTGATTCTGAATCAGTTTCACAAGGAGTTTGATAACAAGGAATGACACAAAGAGTTTGTTCACATGGTTCTTCATCCACAGAGAATAAAGATTCAATATCATCATTTGTCAAGAGAAATACCAGTTTCATTCTCTATATGATGTATTAAATGATTCTGACCTTTTTTTGCCTGAGGACAGTTTTTGGCAAAGTGTCCTTTTTGGTTGCAGATGAAGCATCGTTTTGATTTCTTGTGGCCTAAATGATCTTTCCTCTTGCGTAAGTATCGCCATTTTTTCTTCCTTCTGAAGTGTTTAGAGCCATGTCTTGATTTATTTACCTAGAGCTTCTTGAAGTGCTTCTTTTTTCTGGACGATTTTCCGCAAGAACCATCACAATCCTTCTTGGAGCATTTAATTTTCAGGTTATGGCGAGAACAAACTCTGTCGAGTTCTCTGTTGTCGTTGACATAGGACTGGATCATTTGGCGTTTGATACATAGTTCTTCGAGGTGCAGATGAATTTCTTGTTGGATTTCTCCCAACGGAACATCTTGGATCCTTCTCTATCTAGACACAAAGGTTCTTTCTACTGTCTGAGATAATTCTTTGGGGATGGAGGTCAAGAAAACATGCTTCAGATTTGCATCAACTCCAATTTGATAGAAAAGTTTAAGCATTTGTCGATAATGTTTATCAAGATGTTTTTTCTGGAGAGAGCAGAATTTTCTTTCAAAAAATTCTCTTCTTTTAAGCTCTATAAGATCAACAGGTTTTCCTACAAAGAAATGGTATAGGAGAGTAATGGCATGACCAAAGTTTGGGGAAAGCAAAAAGTGAATTTGATCTTGTTCTACTAAAGATTGTCACTAAATTTTAAGGCTACCTATGAATCTTGTAACAAAGTTGAAAAGAACATCATACTTGTTTTGGTTGGCAATGGCTTAGGTATTCAGCCAAGTATGAAATTCCTCAAGTCTTTCTAGCCATTTGTGGTACGGTATGTGGCATCCCAAAAATTCAAAGCCAAGCCATGAGATGTGTTAAAGTTCCTAATTAGGTGGTAGAATTTCCATAGCTTATGTTTTAGCCATTAGTCTTTTAATTAGATGATTTATGCTTGTGATTGTGGAAATTTAAATTTAATAGATTAATGCTTGGCCATATGATTTAAATTTCAATAATTAAAATATATCCCAAGACTTTGGCCAAGGTGAAAATTTGGAATTCAAGAATATTTATAAAAGAATTTCAAAAAAAAAAAAAAGGGGAAAAAGGGTTAATTTTTGGAATGGGCCTTAGACCCATTGGTCTAAGTTTAGTGGGCCGAATGGCCGGCCCAAATGGAAGCCCACAAGAGGGAATTCGACCAGCCCATTTGCTGGCCCAAGGCAGGCCCAAAAAGAAGGCCCAAGCCCACCTTGCATGTCCTCCAACACTTGTCTTCAACCTTGCCACTTGTTCTCTCATTTTTGCCACTTGTCCCCCATGCAAAATAAGATGGCATGCAAATATATATAACCAAAAAGAGAGAGAGAGAGGGAGAGAGAGAGAGAGAGAGTATTCGGCCAAGCGAGGGAGAGAGGGAGAGTGGCCGAGAGAGGAGGAGCTCGTCCGTCGCCGGTGTGCTGCCGTTCGTGAGGTGTAGAGGCAAGTTGGGAATCCACTTTCTACTCTTGCACCATTGTTTTCGCATGAACTGTTTGGAGTCAGAATCTTGTTTGAGCTTGCATGTGTGTTTAGAGTCCGATTTTGGCTTCGATGTCTTCATGAAAGTTGAAGCTAACATCTTGAGGTATGACATACTCGAATTTCATGGAAAACGATGGTGATATGAGGGGTCAAAAGTTCTATTTCACGGAGGCTTTAGATCTGCGAATTTCTTACTGACCTCTTGATGATTTCTTGGTTGCATGTTGATTTCTGTTGGAGATCTCACTTTGTTGTATTCATGGAAGTTGTTGGTAACATCCTAAACTACAACATACTAAAATTTGAAGAGAAATGAACAAGTATAGCCTAGTTAATCGGCTAGATCTTTGAGATGTTTGGTTCTGTTGAAGTGAACCGAGATACCCGAGGCTTCAAGGACTTAAAAGAGGATCATGATTTGGTTATTTAACCTAGATCTCTTCATGAAACTTGTAAAGGACACATTGATACATAACATACTCGAATTTCAGAAGAAACGAAAGAGATTTGATGGGTCAAATCTAAGTTTTTCGGTGATGTATGTTCTGGACGAAACGGTAGAGGTTCCAGAAGCTTCATGGAGTTGTATAAATTAATATATAAAGAATTTGGCTTAGAGTTCTACATGAAAAATGCACGAAAATGTGTTGGCTATCACCCTGTAAAATTTGGGAATTTTCGGAGGTCATATGAGTATTTTAATTGAATTAATTCGAAAACTGTGCAATCTGGCCATTCTCCGAATATTGTGTGTATTTTGTGGAAATTTGGGAAATTATGTAAAATGCAAATTAGCCATGGATTTTATGTGAAATTTGATTCTAATTGTTTGTTTAATGATTGATTGAAGATTATGATTTTTGTAAAATCATAAATATAAAATATAATATTTATTTATGAAAATAAATAATATGATAATATAATAATATAATATAATAATAAAATAATAAAATAATAAAATAATAAAATAATAAGAAAAAAAAGGGTGGATTATTTTATTGGCCATGAGTCCTATGGAATTATGATGCATTGCTATATGACATTGATACATGTATGATCATGAATTATGATGTATTGTTATATGGCACTGATGTATGAATGATCATGAATTATGATGCATTGCTATATGACATTGATGCATGTATGATCATGAATTATGATGCATTGTTATATGGCATTGATGCATGTATGATTATGAATCATGATGCATGTGTGAATCATATGCCATGAAATAATAAGATGAAAAGGATGATAAAAAGTGGAAAGTGGTATGTGAGTAAGAGGTTGTGGCGGAGGATGTTGTCTGGTGGCCTGGTGGCGTAATTCCAGAGATTCCCTGGGAGTTTCAGGATGCCCGGAATGTGGGGGGCCGGAAGTCCGGTTGTATCTTGGATACATGCCCGGAGATGCCTCGCGACACCAGGATTGGGGTGCGGGATGCCTGGCTAGAAGGGTAAAGGCCAGAAGTCCGGTTGTATCTTGGATACATGCCCGGAGGTTCCTCGTGATGCTAGTTGGGATGCGAGATGCCCGGAATGTGGGGGGCCGGATGCCCGGTTGTATCTTGGATACATGCCCGGAGGTTTTCTCGCATGGGATGCGAGTGTAAAATGTGGGATGATGAGCCCTGTCGGAGGTTTCTGCCCGAAGGGTTGATGATGATGATATGATGTGATATGCATGGTGATGCATGGCTGATGATGATGTGATATGCATGGTGATGCATGGCTAATGATGATATGATGTGATATGCATGGTGATGCATGGCTAATGATGATATGATGTGATATGCATGGTGATGCATGGCTAATGATGATGTGATATGCATGGTGATGCATGGCTAATGATGATATGATGTGATATGCATGGTGATGCATGGCTAATGATGATGTGATATGCATGGTGATGCATGGCTGATGATGATGTGATATGCATGGTGATGCATGGCTAATGATGATATGATGTGATATGCATGGTGATGCATGGCTAATGATGATGTGATATGCATGGTGATGCGTGGCTAATGATGATGTGATATGCATGGTGATGCATGGCTAATGATGATATGATGTGATATGCATGGTGATGCATGGCTAATGATGATATGATGTGATATGCATGGTGATGCATGGCTAATGATGATGTGATGATAATGATATATGAGACGCCATGATGATGATGTATATATATGCTATGATGATGCATGAATACGCTTGACATCAAAAGGTAAGCAATGCCTGCATTGTATGATGGTATGCATGGTGCACTGAGTTGTTATTGGATTTCCTTTACCTGCTGAGTGGTTGTACTCACCCCTTTTGGGGACCAACATTTCAGATTAGTAGATGGTTTGAACGGTTGGATGTGACCGTGAGGAGGAGGATAGCAAAGGAGGGAACTTTTGGACGCCAACACTAATCGATGGACTCTAAAGTAGACGACTGTTGGAAGCGACGTCGGTCATCTTTGAAATATAGCCTAGTATAGAAAGACTATGGCATTTTGATGTACCGATGAATGATGTCCATCTGCTCTATGTAAATAAACGTGTTCGGTTTTAACTTATATAAGATGTTTAGTAGGTGTGCATCAATTTTTGAATGTAGGGAAGGGGATTGTTAGATATGCTTCCGTTATGTAAATTGCGCAAGGGACCGTTAGTAAAAGATGTAAACCCCCATGGTTGTATGGACCCGCTGCAACTGAAAAAAAAAATGGTATCCGAGTGACACGTTATAAAAGGAAAGAAAAAGGAAAAGCGAACTGTGGTGACCCTAGCGGATCGGGGGCCGTCGAGGGGTGCTACACGGTATGTCATCAATAGTGAAAAACTGTTTTGATGAAGTGGACACACTCTGGGAATGACCATTTGGCTGAACAACCTTTGGTTTAGAAGGATTTGATTCCATATCATGGTCTGGGGGATCGGCCATGAAAATTGATGAAGTTACTTGTGCCATAGCAAATGAATCAATGATAGGGATTGAAAAAGATGATGAGGATGAAAGAGATACCGAATCTAATTCAGTGTCAAAAATATTTGGAAAAGCCGGTTCTGTTGGAAATAGAATTTGATCTGTCGGAATAACAGGATCAATTTGGGATGGAGGTTATGGAACAACAGGATCAGGATCAGGCTGTTGTTCCTGATTACCCAAATCTCTTAGAAAGGATTCCAACGGATTTGACAACATCATCTGATCAGGCTCTCTTATGGTAAGAGAGGATTCTTTGAGCATCTTTTCCTTCCCTTTTGCCTCTTTTCATAATCGGTCTAATTCCCTGAGACGATTTCTCATCTCGGCCACATCTGTCCTATCCTGTATGACAAGTGTATCTGTAATAGCAACAAAGATAGACGTCTGAGGCGGTGGAGGAGGGACAGGATCTGCTCGCAGGGTAGTTGGAAATGGATTGAGCCTTCCTTCTTCAAGGATCTGGATTTGCCTTTTAAGCTTTTCTATTTCTGCTCTAGGACTTTCAAGATGATGATAGCCTAGATGTTGTCCAGATTCTAAGGCATGAAGCCTCTTTTGGAAATCTAAAAGCATCTTCTTAGTGGTTTCATCATATCTTCGCAAATCTTGCTACACATTTCCAATCTTGGAATCAATTGCTTTGAAAGCATTGTTGTGTGCAAGAAGAGTCTCCGATTGCCAATTTAAGACAGCTTCGGCAACAGGAATTCTTTTTTGTCTTCCATGCTCATCCACATCAGTTGGGGCAGGTATCTTAGGAACATGCCTATATCTGTCTTGTGGATCAATAAACTCTTCTGAAGCAGGGAAAGAGAGTTTAGAACCTTCCCGAATAAGAGGAGGAAAGTCTGTTTCTTGGAACATAGCAATGGAAGAACTTGGTGGTGTCTTTGGTGGAACCTCAAGTGGATATGAATGTTTCTTGGCCCATTTTACAATTGGCTTATAAAATGGGGAGATGGTTGGTTTTTTCTGAGAAGGAGATGGAGGAGGTGATTGTGGTGGATCTAGTGGTACTGAAGAGGAAGCAGTAAACTCTGGTGATGGATTTGGTGCATAAGAGACCATTAACTGGAATTTGTTACATTCACCAAGAGTGTCAACAGAGGGATCTCCATTTAAGTATTTTTGGTACACAGGGTTTTTTGGCTTTTTTCCCCGAGGCGGAGATTTGGCAAATGGATCTACCTCATCAAGAGAATGGGTACAATAAGAACACTGGCAAAAAGGATCCCAAAAACAATGACCATACTGGTCTTTATAGTAATGGACAAGATGTCCATCACTGTTAAAGTATCGAACAAGCTTTTTTGGATCTGGCTCGGAAATAGACTCAGGAACACATGGTTCAATCATAAAGAGAGTCTGGAAGATAGAAGGACTTTCTTTCTTTTCCTTGCCGAATTTGATGGAAACAGTTCCATCTTTTTTTCTAACAAACTTAGAATATGATGATTGGAAAGGCTTGTTGCTTTGGTGAAGCTTTTCATAGTTGGTAATCCACGTCTCTGAAAGGAGAGTGGCCAAATTTTCCTTTGGGATCTGTCTAGGGACAATGAATGCATGATGCTTGATCATTTTGTATGGAAATGAACAAGGCATCTTCATTTCCATTGTGGAAATTTAAGTCAAGTGCATGGTTCTACACTCTGTAAACCATCTTGTAGTGCAAAGTTGCTGCGACTGAATCAGCAGCCTGAGGTGTTCCAGTGAGCTGGATCTGGACTTTCAGAAGGGAAAGTAATTGTGGATCTGAGAGAGCGATGTTGAAATTTGGGTACAGTGTTACAAAGACTGTTCCGGCATTTAAAGTGGTTTGAACAGTACCAATGCAAGCATACTAGTATTCTAAAAACCTAGTATCCAGTAAAGCAATTCTTGCCACAATTGGCAAACCTTTTCGGTCATGAAAAATAAGAGCAAGACGAACAGCTCCATAATGAACATGAGTGTACCCTTGTTGGCTCCACTGCCTAGGAAACTCTGGAGAGATCTTGAGAGTAACAAAGTACTACTTTTCAGTAGCGGGAATGGGGTGCTGGTCAAACTTGGAGGACTGAACATATTCCTTTATCTCCTTTGGAGTCTGACGAATGAGTTGGCGAATAGAGTGAATGGGTGAAAATAATGAAGTGGGTTTAGCAAAAGCCGAATAGGGATTCATCAAAGGAAGCTAGGTTTCAGAGATCTTAGTTTAAGGAGAAGAAACTAATTCTATTGAAGATATATTCACTTTTGAGTACAAATTTCGTTTCAATTTCAAAAAAAGAAAAAGAAAAGAAAAAGAAATGAGGGCGAGTGTCTATAAATGACAAGTTGATTTAATTCCCAGTTTAGTTGCTCTCGGTTGCCAATTTCAATTTATATATATTCTCGCTAAATGAATTTCAAGTTGTTGACATTAAAAATAAAAAAAACAGAAAAAAAAAAAGAGATCAACTTTTATTGTCGACATAATTGCCATCAATGTACAGGCTTCTAATTTATACTAATCATAGATCATCAATAGAGATATCGACATTAGATGTGATGGAAGTTATGGCCCTCATCAGTCAACAAATGCATCGACAACCCATTACCACATATGTTGCTAACCGTTAAGAGATGGAAGATAGAGAATGTATCGATTCCAGTACGAAGTGATGGTTGGATATCCCGTGATGGAAGTTGTATGTTCGTAAAATTCTAAACGCAAGTGCACGTATCGAACAAGTAATATAATGATGAGATAAAGTATCGTCCCACGAAGATCGATGATTAATAAACTAATTAAATACTAAAATAGATTAATTCTAAAATTTATCTAACAGATCAAAATATAATTAAGAATAAATTAAAAACAAAACTTGAAGACTTTGAAGACTAAATGCAGTAAAATCAATCAGATAAATATGTTAGAGCATCCGATTTCACCATAATCACTAGATATGAATTTCATATTGTTATGAGTACAAGAACGATATCAAACATGTGATAGCTGAATTTCCTAATCTATTTACTATCCTATCTCTAGGTATAGCAAACCTACTCAGCTTATTAATCCACTATATCTCTATGTGAATTAAAATAAACATGAGTGCATTAAAAACTATGAATATTCCCGGTTTACAATGAGTCTTTTGGATCACCTTATCACCGAAAGCTACGCAAATAACGCAGTATATTTCTATCCACGTTTAATTCATGGTTATATATTATAATGAGCAATTGCATATTATCACCTCTCAGTCTCAAACATGCACATCAGATCATTCAAGTGGTGGTCAGTTACTCAAAAGCATTAAACGCAATAATATATAACTCACATGAATGAAATCAATTGTAAAACATAAAAATCATGAAATTCACATCATCATGGTTAGGCTACATCATAGCCCTAACAAAAGAAAATTAGAACATAGTAGAAGAAAAAGTAAAAATATAAATCAAACCCAGCATCTTGAATCAAAGAACAAGAATTCTGTCACCACTTTTGTCTTCTCTTCAAAATACTTGAAAAACTCTCAGAACAATGGAAAACGATCTAACTCTCCCCCCAAAAAACCCTAGCTGCTCTCTCTGTCTCTATTTATAGGATATATCCAAGATATCTATCTCCCAACGCTTGCAGATAACATTAGGGAACAAAATCAAGAATTTCCTGATTTGATATCCATCTTTCACTGCTGCTTTTATTTGAATTCCTGATAGTTACCATTCTTTTCCTTATCCTCTTCATATCTCATTATTCTGCATAAATAAGAAAAATTCAAATAATCAGAAGGAAATCCAAATATTTTCTCACAGATAATGCATTAATTACTGCCTAAAATAGGTAAAATAACCCTATTTTTATAGAGTTATCAAACCCCCAAACTTAACATTTTGCTAGTCCTCGAGCAAAAGTAAGACATAACACATACTCAACCTAACAACCTTCTCCATGACATCTTTCCATAATTGCTCAAATTCACAATTCAAAGAAAAACACAAATTTCATCCAAACATTGAAATCGATTTATAAGTTAAGACCAATTCTAACTATATGATCCAAGTGTGTGTGTGAGAGTCCTCATCTTTTTCGAATTATATGCAATCCAGAATAATTTACATTAACATGTAACCTCTCAAAAATTCTCAATAATTATGACCAAATCTCATAAGTTTGCTTTTCATTCCTCTCTCCACTAATGTAAGCTAATCATCCAACCAAAAATCAATAGGACTTTTCTCGGGTTGTAATGTAAGGCTAGGCTAAAGGTGAGATAATGGCAATTTTAAGCTCAAATCACCCATCAACACGTTGATTTCTAGGATCTAATTAGAGCCGATGTCACTGTCCAATTTCACCCCTTCAAGATAATTTTTCTGCTGCCATATATCATCATTCTTTTTTTTTTCCTTTTCTCTCTCTTTTTTTTTTTTTTTTGAATTGCTTTATGGTGGAGTTTCTCCCAAAGTCCCTTCTAATATAACATGAAAATTTCCAACCCATTGAGTATCCAAAAGGCTCACTCAATTGAAAGTTGGATAGGGAACCATAAAAGCAATTTTTTTTTTTGACAATACACCTCAAACAACCACTGCAATCACTTTTTTTTTCTTCTTTTTACTCCATCATTCCTCCCAAATTTCTATCAAGCTCAAATAATTTTTTTATCCCAAAAGAAAATCAACGTGTTCATAGGGCATAGGATAAGGATATAATTTGATTACAGCTAGGCTGAACATATATGGGTGCCAATTAAAAATTGGGTAATAATTAAGGCTCAACGAGGTGACTAGGGATAAATAAATAGGGTTGGCTTGAAAGGCTCAATCGATCCAAAAACTGCCTATATCATTTTCTCAGTTAGATTTAGCTTAGGATTTTGCCTCAAGAGAAAATCAAACAAATTCTAAGATTTGGGTGAAATCTAAGAAAATCACATATTTCACATGAATGTTCTCTAGATTTACACATAATTCAAAAAGTAAGGACTTTTAGTGCTCAGTAAGTGGATCAACATAATCAGAATTAAGATTAACTCACACCTCAATTGCAAGTTTAAATAAAATTTGAATTTTCCTAAGAATCGCAAAAATTCACAAAAGAATAGCAAAAATTCACAACCAGGAAAGCAATAATGATAAAAAATTATCCAAAAATTTGTCTTCCCCCCAAACTTGAATGAAGTAGTGTCCTCAATGCGAAAAATAGAATAGGAAGAAGAAAACTCCCCTGGTTGTAGGATAAGTCCATAGATGACAGTGATGATTAAACTCTTGAAATGTGCTCCCTAAAAATTCACCTGGATAAAACAGAGAAAAGTTAATCTTTTTTTTTTTTTACAAAACATAAACTTAAAAATAAATAAAAACATAATTAAAATGCTTGGGTTGCCTCCCAAGAAGCGCTTGCTTTATAGTTTTCAGCCAAACTATCTCAGATGTCGCTATTCTGAAGGATGAAGTTCAATGGTGGTCTTCTGCTTGTTGTAACCACCTTCAAAGTAGGGCTTCAAACATTGACCGTTCACTTTGAATGTGCCCTCAGTGTCATGCGCAACTTCAACTGTTCCATATGGGAATACCTGTGTAACTGTAAAAGGACCAAACCATCTAGATCGCAACTTTCCTGGAAAAAGTTTAAGACGAGAGTTATAAAGTAAGACTTTTTGACCAATTTTAAACTCTCTTCTAAATATGTGCTTGTCATGCCATCTTTTTGTACGCTCCTTGTACAACTTAGAATTTTCATAAGCCTCATTGTGAAATTCCTCCAATTGATTCAGTTGCAATAATCTTTCTTCACCTGCAGACTGCATATCAAAATTCAGAAATTTCAATGCCCAATATGCTTTATGCTCTAATTCCATTGGTAAGTGACAAGCCTTTCCAAATACTAGCCTAAATGGAGACATTCCAATTGGAGTTTTGAATGATGTCCTATAGGCCCAAAGTGCATCATCAAGTTTTATTGACCAATCTTTCCTAGAGGCATTCACTGTTTTTTCTAAAATTCTCTTGATTTCCCTATTTGAAATCTCTACTTGACCACTAGTCTGAGGATGATAAGGGGTTGCAACCTTATGTGTGACTCCGTACTTACTCAAAAGTGCTTCAAATTGCTTGTTGTAAAAATGTGTCCCCCTATCACTTATGATTGCCTTAGGAGTGCCGAATCGGGTAAAAATATTTTTCTTCAAAAATTTCACCACAACCTTAGCATTATTTGTTGGCAATGCTACAGCTTCTACCCACTTAGACACATACTCCACAGCCACTAAAACGTATAAATTTCCATAAGAAGGTGTAAAGGGTCCCATGAAATCAATACCCCAAACATCAAATAATTCACACACAATAATGTTGTTTAAAGGCATCTCATTTTTTCTTGAAATATTTCCAGTTCTTTGACACCTATCACATGAAGCTACATAGGAGTATGCATCTTTAAAAAGTGTAGGCCAATAAAATCCAGATTGTAAAATCTTAGCTGCAGTTTTTGTGGCACCAAAATGGCCACCTGCCTCTCCATCATGACAATGATGTAGAATGTTTGCCTTCTCTTCATCTGGAACACATCTCCTTATGACATGATCTGCACATACTTTAAACAAGAAAGGTTCTTCCCAAAAATAATTTTTAACATCATAAAAGATTTTTTTCTTCTATTGATATGATAATTCAGGAGGAAGAACATTACTTACCAAATAATTTACAAAGTCGGCGTACCAGGGAATTTTTGTGGACATGATGGAAAAAATTTTCTCATCAGGGAACTCTTCCAAAATTGGTCTTACCTCTTCCTTTGAATTTGGAATTCTTGATAAGTGATCTGCAATTAGATTTTTAGTCCCCTTCTTATCTTTGATTTCCAAATCAAATTCTTGCAGCAATAGAATCCACCTGATCAACCTGGGTTTTGATTCTTTCTTTTCAAGCAGATACTTAAGAGCTGAGCGGTCAGAATAAACTATAACTTTTGAGCCAATTAAATAAGAACGAAATTTATCAAAAGCAAATACATCAGCTCAAAAGGTAAATCCCAATTTGGTGCTGCCATAATTGGTGCTGATATTAACTTCTCCTTTAAAGTGTTAAAAGCCTGCATGCATTCAACGGAAAAATTAAAAGGAGCATCTTTTTCCAAAAGATTAGAAAGAGGTTTAGCAATTTTTGAAAAATCTTTTATAAATCGCCTGTAAAATCCTGCATGCCCCAAAAATCCTCTGACAAGTTTCACAGATGTTGGCGGAGGTAATTTTGCAATGACCTCCACTTTGGCTCGATCGACTTCTATTCCGTTTTGAGAAATTTTATGCCCGAGCACTATTCCTTCCTGCACCATAAAATGACACTTCTCCCAATTCAAAATAAGGTTAGTCTCCTCACATCTTTGTAAGACCAAGGCCAAATTATTTAAACAAGAATCAAATGATAGGCCAAAAACAGAAAAATCATCCATGAAAATCTCAATATATTTTTCAAACATATCAGAGAAAATAGCCATCATGCATCTTTGAAAAGTAGCTGGTGCATTACAAAGACCAAAGGGCATTCTTCTAAAAGCAAAAGTACCATAGGGACAAGTAAAAGTAGTTTTCTCTTGATCTTCTGATGCAATAGGAATCTGATTATACCCTGAATATCCATCCAGAAAGAAATAAAATTCATGCCCAGTAATTCTTTCTAACATCTGATCAATAAATGGTAAAGGAATGTGATCTTTTCTAGTGGCATCATTCAATTTTCTGTAATCCATACACACACGCCACCCAGTAACTGTTCTAGTTGGAATCAATTCATTGTTGTCGTTTTTCTGAACAGTCATACCACCTTTCTTTGGCACAACTTGCATAGGACTTACCCAAGAACTATCAGAGATAGGATACATGATACCTGCATCAAGTAGCTTAATTACCTCAGCTTTCACTACTTCTTGCATCTTCGGGTTCAAACGCCTCTGAGGTTGGATAGTGGGTTTATATTGCTCCTCCATCAAAATTTTGTGCATGCAAATTGAAGGACTAATTCCCTTGATATCAGCTATTTTCCATCCAATTGCACATTTATGCTCTCTTAATACTCTAAGCAATTTCTCCTCCATCAAATCTGTCAAAGAAGAAGATATAATTACCGGTAAAGAAGAAACTCCATCTAAATAAGCATATTTCAAATGAGAAGGTAAGGGTTTGAGTTCAAGAATTGGAGGCTCTTCAATTGATGGTTTAGGCTTTGTAATGTGTTGTCCCAACTCCTCAAATTTAATTGCCTTTTGCCTTGAATATGGTGGAATTGCCTCTATGAAATTTGCGTACTCCTTTATCTCCTCATTCTGAATATCTTTGTCCCTTATTTGAATCAGACATGCTTCAAGTGGATCTTCAAAAATATTTTCCTAAAAAACCTTATTCACCAACTTGTCAACTGTCTCAACTCTAAAACAAGAATTATCATCAGATGGATATTTCATTGCTTTAAAAACATTAAATGAAACAAGATCATCTTGAACTCTAAGGATCAACTTCCCCTGTTGTACATCAATAAGAGCTCTTCATGTTGCTAGAAAAGGTCGACCTAAGATAAGTGATACCTCAAAATCTTCCTCCATGTCAAGAACTATGAAATCTGCAGGAAAGATAAATTTGTCAACTTTTACCAAAATATCTTCCACAATACCTCTCGGATATTTAATTGATCGATCAGCCAGTTGAAGTGACACCGTGGTTGCTTTTACCTCACCCAATCCTAATTTCTTGAAAACTGAATAAGGCATCAGATTAATACTTGCACCTAAATCACATAATGCTTTTTCAAAGTAAGAATCCCCAATAGTGCAAGGAATAGTAAAACTCCTTGGATCTTTTAATTTCGGAGGTAATTTGTTTTGTAGGATGGCTGAACACTCTTCATTTAACTTCACAGTTTCATAATCCTCCAGCTTCCTTTTGTTTGCCAAAATCTCCTTCAAAATTTTTGCATAACTAGGCATTTGCGCTAAAGCATCTGCAAAAGGAATGTTAATGTGCAATTTTTTAAATACATCAAGAAATTTAGAAAATTGCTTATCTATTTTGTGCTGCTGGAGTCACTGAGGGAATGGATTGGCGGCACATATGGCTTGGGATTATCTGGAAAAAGTTTACTCTTGCTTGTCTCCTTTGATTGTTTATTGACCACCTCTTCCTTGTCTCTGAAAATCTCTTCTTCTCCCACTTGTTTACCACTTCTCAGGGTAATAGCCTTTATGTTTTCAATTGGATTTTTCTCTGTGTTGCTCGGCAAAGAACCCTGTTGCCTTCCTGACATCATGCTTGCTAACTGAGCCACTTGCATCTCCAGATTTCTGATTGAAGCCTCTTGGTTTTGAAATCTCACATTCGTGCTTTTGATGAAGTCATGAGTTGTGTTAGCAAGTTTGGTGACTATATCTTCCAAATTTGACTTTGTCTCTTCTGATTGTTTGAATCCAGGTGGTCTCGTCACATTCTGATTATTCCATGAAAAATTTGGATGATTGCGCCATCTCGGATTGTATGTGTTGGAGTAGGGATTATTCTGTGACCTGTTAAAATTCCCAACAAAGTTAGAATTTTCACTAGGTTGTTTGAAAGTATTACCTACCTGACACTCTGTGCTAACATGTCCTCCACCACAAAAATCACATGTCAAATTGTGAATTTTCATGGCTGAAACACTCATATTATCAAGCTTTTTGTTGAGTGTTTCAAATTGTGCAGCAATTGCAGCAAAAGCATCCACTTCATGAACTCCGCTAACTTTTCGCATTGGTAATCTCTCAGTAGGCCACTGATAACTATTGGACGACATCTCCTCTAATAGATTGTAGGCTTCTTCTGGTGTTTTATTATTTAAAGTCCCCCTGCAGCTGCATCAATCATAGAACGAAGATTTGCACTAGAGCCATTGTAAAAAGTTTGTACCTGCATCCATACGGGTAGTCCATGATGTGGGCATCTCCTAAGAAATTCTTTGAATCTTTCCCATGCTTCATATAATGATTCATTATCCATCTGCATAAAATTAGTAATATCGTTACGCATCTTCGCAGACTTTGCAGGTGGAAAGAACTTACCAAGAAATTTCTGAGCCATATCATTCCATGTAGTAATTGATCCTGCAGGAAGAGAAGAAAGCCAACTCTTAGCTTTGTCTCTAAGTGAGAATGGAAATAATCTCAATCTAATAGCATCATCTGTAACTCCATTATATTTAATGGTGTCACAAATTTCAAGAAAAGCATCGATGTGAGCATTTGGATCATCGCTTGGTAGCCCACTGAATTGCACTGATTGTTGAAGCATCTGAATAAGTGACGGCTTAATCTCAAAGTTGTTTGCTTGAATTGCAGGTCTTCTGATACTTGATGTGGTGCCTTGAACTGTTGGCGCAGCATAATCTCTTAAGAGTCTACGTGGATTTTCATTCTCACCGTCTGCCATCTTAGCCTAATTTCTCTGTTCTCTTAGTCGTCTTTTGAATGTACGCTCGATTTCTAGATCAAGCTCAACAAGTTTCCCTTGTTGGCAACGTGTCATAAACCGATGTACACCCTGAAAAATAAAACAAAACAAAAGCTAGATTAAACTTAGACTTATCCGGTATCAATATTAATTAGTATTAAACAAACGATCCCCGACAACAGCGCCAAAAACTTGTTTGTAAAATTCTAAACGCAAGTGCACGTATCGAACAAGTAATATAATGATGAGATAAAGTATCGTCCCACGGAGATCGATGATTAATAAACTAATTAAATACTAAAATAGATTAATTCTAAAATTTATCTAACAGATCAAAATATAATTAAGAATAAATTAAAAACGAAACTTGAAGACTTTGAAGACTAAATGCAGTAAAATCAATCAGATAAATATGTTAGAGCATCCGATTTCACCATAATCACTAGATATGAATTTCATATTGTTATGAGTACAAGAACGATATCAAACATGTGATAGCGGAATTTCCTAATCTATTTACTATCCTATCTCTAGGTATAGCAAACCTACTCAGCTTATTAATCCACTATATCTCTATGTGAATTAAAATAAACATGAGTGCATTAAAAACTATGAATATTCCCGGTTTACAATGAGTCTTTTGGATCACCTTATCACCGAAAGCTACGCAAATAACGCAGTATATTTCTATCCACGTTTAATTCATGGTTATATATTATAATGAGCAATTGCATATTATCACCTCTCAGTCTCAAATATGCACATCAGATCATTCAAGTGGTGGTCAATTACTCAAAAGCATTAAACGCAATAATATATAACTCACATGAATGAAATCAATTGTAAAACATAAAAATCATGAAATTCACATCATCATGGTTAGGCTACATCGTAGCCCTAACAAAAGAAAATTAGAACATAGTAGAAGAAAAAGTAAAAATATAAATCAAACCCAGCATCTTGAATCAAAGAACAAGAATTCTGTCACCACTTTTGTCTTCTCTTCAAAATACTTGAAAAACTCTCAGAACAATGGAAAACGATCTAAATCTCCCCCCAAAAAACCCTAGCTGCTCTCTCTGTCTCTATTTATAGGATATATCCAAGATATCTATCTCCCAACGCTTGCAGATAACATTAGGGAACAAAATCAAGAATTTCCTGATTTGATATCCATCTTTCACTGCTGCTTTTATTTGAATTCCTGATAGCTACCATTCTTTTCCTTATCCTCTTCATATCTCATTATTCTGCATAAACAAGGAAAATTCAAATAATCAGAAGGAAATCCAAATATTTTCTCACAGATAATGCATTAATTACTGCCTAAAATAGGTAAAATAACCCTATTTTTATAGAGTTATCATTGTAGCTTCTTTTTTAATAATGATTTAAAGTACGAAAAGCGTACAAAAAATCTTGTAGAAAAATCATGAATTCTTTATTCTCTCTTGCACGATAATCAATCAGTTGCAAATTTAATTCTTCATTTCACGTTTTGTAAATTTATTGTCCTTGCACTTTAAATTCTAGCACTTGCGATTTTTCGCTACTACCCAAGCCATTTACTTTTTCCGTCCAAGATTAGCAAAGAACCCCTTTACTCTTAAAAACAAATCAAAATCAATCTTTTTGGTAAAAAGGTTTTTCACTTTCTAGGTGAAAATACAATTACTTATGATTCTCTCACAATCTAAGAATTCGTCAATTTCATATGAATCTTAAGGGTGCATTTGATAATAATTTTGTTCCTGAGAATAATTTTTATTCTCATAAATAGTTCTTTTATATTTCTATTCCCTAGAACAGTTTTTGAATAACACAACGCATTTAGTAACTATACAAAATTGTTATTCTTAGAATAGAAAAATAATAGGAATGCATTTGGTGTGATCCACAAGTTTTTTTGTAATGTAGAATTTCCTTTAATTTTTTAATAGTTTTATGAAATTTTTTTTTCTTTTTTTTCTCTCTTCTTCCTCCTCTAGCTGGTTGCTACTGTTGCCAGGTGTCGATGGTGAGGAAAAAGAAGAAAAGAAAAGAAAGAAAATACTTATTTCTAAAAATTGTTCCCGGGAGTAGGAAATTACTTTTTTCTATTTATTATTTATGTTTCAAATCTATTCTCTGACTACTTTTTTATTATGGATAATAGAAAAATTAAATGACGTTACCAAACAAATTTTTGCTCTTTTTCTATTCCAGAGAGCAAAAGAATAAACAAATAGAAATTTTGCCATACAAACCCTAAAAGTCTATAGCCAGGAGGAACCTGAAGAGCACCTTAGAATTGTGCAACAAATTATGAGGGAGAAGAAAGTTTTTGTGAAATTGAAGAAACAAGAATTGAAAGGAGGAGATTGGTATCTCAAATACTTCAATGCTACAATAATGGCAAAAAAATAATGGGAGAATTACTTCTTCTTTTTAGAATCCCACAAAAATAAGAAAATATAGAAATAATAACAGATCTTTTCATGTCCAACTCCAATAATGATGAGTTCGATAGATAGATAATAGGAAATTTTGATTTTATAAATTGAAAGGGTTACAAAACTTGCATATTGCATAAGAAAAATTTGCAATACCAAATGAAAAAGGAATATAAATTAGGATCACTAGTAGACTTAATTTTTATTTTAATCTTTCGAGGTTGAGGATCTAGGCAAACAATTATGTAAAATTTTATGAGACTGCTACCAACTACTCTAGAAATCGCTTAGGCTAGACTTTGGCTTAAGACTAAAGCTTGTGAAAAACTCAGGATAGGCAAATAAGAGATATGATACATATTTGAACTCAAACCTTATGTTCTGACACATGCAAATTCTAGTGTATCACTGCTAAATTGCTGTAAAAACTTAAGTCGTTAGATGAAAATGTGCTTTAACATTTAAATATTTTAACAAGCTGATTTTACTTGTAAATTATCAATTTTTGGTGAAATTGAACTATAAATTAAATTGATGAAGCTGTGATCTCGTTACGTGCTCTCATAAAAAAAGATGAAATGGAGATCGATAATTAGGTGGGTGCAATCAACTCTTCAATTTAGGTAGGTTAAGGATAGTGACTGAAAACTACATGCACGACCTCATGACCACCAATGGATACTCTCAACATGGAAGATCTCCTTGCCATTTCCAAACATTTCCCACCCACTTTAGTTTCCTTCCTCTTCATTAACTCCTCCATTAAGCAATTCTTCTTACATATATCACTTTCAATTTCCATGGTAACGAAGTTCGTGAAGCTACTTCTTTCTTGCTATCCATTATTTAGTCTATTGTGGTTGACAAGTCCCTTTTTCTGCATCAGATTGAAGTCTTAGTCATCATTTGGACTTCTAAGTTTCTAATTAACTGAGGATACATGCTAAATTGTAAAAACACTTGGCGTTGTCATAGTGTCGCCTCTATTAGTAATATACGGGAGGAAAATCATTCAGCTCGAGATACAAACACGTATAAGTAGTCATTTTCATTAAAAGTAAATTTTAAAAAATTTAACATTATTATAATAGAACCATAAAATGATGTTATCGAGATTTTACATCAACTGCGTTATACAAAAAAAAAAAAAAAAAAGGCATCATCGTTATAAAAGAACAATTTGAATGACAAGAACTTATATAAAAATCTTAAGTAGTAATTGAATTTTATTACCAATTCATGTTATCTAATGAGAAATCACAACACTATTATACTTATTTATGTGGATATGATATAAAATAACCGTATTTTGGGTATATAAATGATTTTTTGCAGGCACCATCTAGAATTGACTAAAAAAGGATAATTAAATAAGTTTATATTGAAGAACTTCTACTTGATTATAATGAGGCATACGTTTTGCACGTATATAATTCGACTCACCTCCAAAGCACTAGTATATTCCGTAAGTTCTAGTAAACTTACAGGAGATGGAATATCTTTTGTTTTTTGAAAAACACGTATGTCCATTTACCTTACCTAAAAGTACGAGTATTGCACTAACATTGAATATGATGAGTCCCATCAAATATTACATTCTAGATTCTTTTTAGCGTATCTACCAAGTCTATTAAATAATTATTCCTTTAGCGGAATTGCACAAAAATGGCAAAAGGTGAACACACACTCTCTCTCTCTCACACACAATATTATGTGCAGTCTCACCACATCTTGGCTCACCTCCAACCATAAAAGCTTTTAGGAAAATCTCTTATGATGTTTTGAAGATGAAAAAATAGTCAAAAACTACCAATGGTTTTAATAGTTGAGTAACCAGGTGAAAGATGTACAAGCCTTTATGTAAATAATGTCCTAAGAGAATCGTCTAAAGATGAGAAATACACTATTCTATCGATGGGGAACAAAGCATTAGGTGCAGAGGTATCTACAAGTTGGAGGAATATAAGGTGAACAAGTTTAGAATGGAGAGTTTGGTAAAGCTTAGACGTATCATGGATAGGTGAATAGTGAGGTAAAGCTTCGAAATATACTTGGAAGGACCATAAGAGAAAAGCTAGAGTGAAGTTAAATATCAGGAGGAAGCCTAGAATACAGAGTTCGGTAAAGTTTGGATGTAATAATGTAGATTAAAGCTCTAGCTTTCAGTTCTGCAATTTTTTTCAATGTTTTTAGCCACGTCAAATTTTTACTGGAGAAGCATGCTGACGTTTTGCTACATGGATAGCCATTTGTATATTCTATTTTATGTGTTTGTTGAAGGGACTAAGATGAACAAACCAATACATAGTCTAATTATTCACAGGCCAGAAAAGTCTAAAGGCTACATTGCATAAATCGAAATTTTTTTAGAAATCTCCATGTCACACTATCTTTATTAAATGAATAGAATTGTATTAGCAAATGGCAAGAACCTGCTAAACGATCAAATGAAGAAAGTTAATAATTTCAAGACAGTACTTTTCTCTTGTAATGTATAATGTGGATGATCACTTATCAAGTACATTTTAACAAATCTCGGAAAATTATTGTTAACAAGAGTCAAATAAATATTAGTCACTTTCTTTTTCCCTGGATCTTGTTTTGAGGAACCGGTTTGAATCCTTGTGTGAACCCTATTCTATGGAAGAAAGCTCAGCCATACAATTAATAACTATCACTTTTCGCTAACCCAACATTTCTCCAAAGTATAAATATCATATCCTCCCAAATTAATTAAGCAAACAAATCAGCTTTGCCAAAACACCAAATGGAGTGCTATGCAGCTTGCCTTCTGTTGCTATGCCTGCTGTGGTGGAGCATCAATCTGCTCTGGCGACGGTTAATCCGTAAGGCAGGCTCCGGCGGCAACCAGCTGCCGCCGGGCCCACGCCCACTCCCAATCGTTGGGAACATCCTCGAGCTCAGTGACAAGCCCCACCAGGCGCTCGCCAAGCTCTCCAAGCTATATGGCCCTGTTATGACCATAAAGCTAGGGGCAATCACAACCATAGTCATCTCCTCTCCGGAGGCTGCCAAGGAAGCCCTCCAAAAGAACGACCAGCTCTTGAGCGGCCGGCAGATCCCTGACACCGTCAAGGCGAGTGGTCACTATGCTGAGTCCGTTGTGTGGCTGCCCGCCTCCGATAAGTCGAAGCAGCTCAGGAAGGTGTGCACCGTCCAGATGTTCTCGGCACACAAGTTGGACGCTGGCCAGCTCCTCCGCCGCAAGAAGGTGGACGAGCTCGTCAGCTTCATCCACCAGAGCTGCCGGCAAGGCCATTCTGTCGACATCGGGAAGGCCGCCTTCACAACGGTGCTCAACTTGATCTCGAGCACGCTCTTTTCTGTCGACTTGGCACACCATGACGAGGGCTCGTCCCAGGAGTTCAGGGACCTCGTGTGGGGCGTGATGGAGGAGACTGGAAAGCCCAACGTGTCAGATTTCTTCCCAGCTCTCAGGTGGTTCGACCCCCAGGGCGCACGCCGGAGGATCTCGGGTTACTTCAGCAGATTGCTTGCCATCTTCGACAGGATGATTGAAGAAAGGACTCAAGCGACCGCCTCATCGGTCGCCTCTTCACTGAGCAACGACGTGCTTGATTCTCTGATTAATTTAAAGGAGAGTGGTGAATTGAGTCGCCACGAAATTAAGAGCTTGCTTCTGGTCGGTACCTTATTGAGGGATATGCGAATTGATCTGAACTATAAATGCTCCTATTCAATAGTTTCTGTCCTCTGTATTTATGATTGTTAGATATATTTTGAACTATGAAGAGGAAGCTCTGTATTTAGACTAGTCTAATGACTTCTTTTGATATGGAATTGCGATTTCACGTTGCTGGCAAGTAATGTTATCCATATCTTGTTGTTGTCAAATTTGTTACTGACCAACTTTGGGCAATTAACTTCAATTTGCTCCAGAAATGAAGATGTATTTAGCAAAAATCGCTTGGCTATCTCTCACGTTTCCTTTTCCAGGACTTGTTCATCGCGGGAGTCGACACAAGCACAAGCTCGCTGGAGTGGGCGATGGCAGAGCTGCTGCACAATCCAGAGAACATCTCTCGAGCCCGTGAAGAGCTCGACCGAGTCGTCAGTGGCGATGGAGGAACGCTGCAAGAGCCAGACATCACGAGGCTCCCCTACTTACAAGCAATAGTCAAGGAGACTCTAAGGCTGCACCCGCCGGTTCCCTTCCTGATCCCACACAAGGCCGAGAGCGACGTGGAGATACGCGGGTTCCGACTGCCCCGGCACGCCCAGGTGCTGGTCAACGTCTGGGCCATGGGGCGTGACCCGGGCGTATGGTCAAACCCAGACAGCTTCATGCCGGAGCGGTTCCTGGGGGGTGAGATTGACTTAAAGGGCCGCGATTTCGAGCTCATCCCATTCGGGAGCGGACGGAGGATATGCCCCGGGATGCCCTTGGCCTATAGGATGGTGCACTTGATTTTGGCCTCTCTCTTACGCTCATTTGATTGGAAGCTTGAGGAGGGCCTGACGCCAGAAGAGATGGACATGACTGAGAAATTTGGGATCACATTGCAAAAGGCAACGCCTCTCTGTGCTATTCCCATGGAGGTGTGACTTTAATTAGTCTGTACCCTCTCTTCCTTAGAGAGACGTTTATATCTCAGTATTGTTTTCTTAAAATTGATATAATAGTAGGAATTTACCTAGAAGGATTTTCGTCCTATCGTCCTTTTGCTTCCATATATGTTTGAAATAAATTCGATGAACTTAGTTTCATAAATGATGTATTTGTGTATGCAAGTATATGCGGTGACATGGATGAATAATTGTGTAACATGAAATTGTCCGATCATAAGTATAGTGTGATATGTCTAAACAGTGACCAGTTTCAAGATAGCTGGAGCTTTAGTTTATCTCTAATCATCCAATTGAAATTTAAAGTGGTTTATCCCGAACTCATTCATTCATTCATTCATTCATTCATTCATTCTTCTTCTTCTTTTTCTCTTAGTATGAAATTTTATGTGCGATCTTATTGCCATAGTCGAGAACATCACATGTTAAATATATTTTCAATTGGATATTACCACGAATAGTATAAACATTATGTTTTTTTTTTTTTTTTAAGATTTCACCTCCTTCATGTTTGCTTTTGTTCAAGAGAGAACCTCCAAGAAATCTAATTCTTTATTACCTTATTGAGCAAATTTATGAATTAATTATCAAATAGAATCAAGAAAACTTTGAACTTAAATTACTTTTTAACATAGTCAAATATTTACAAACTTTTTACTTTGTAGTGCATTCCGCTATTAAATTTTTTCTTTATTAGTCATCTTTTATATTCATGTAACAGCCCTCACCACATCTGGGCAAGGGCATCGTGCCTTTGCCTTGCCCTAGCCTTCGCCTTGCCTTGTGTCATGTCGCCTCGCCCTTGCCCTCACCTTGCTCATGCCGTGTCATGTCGCCTCACCTAGGTCTCAATGACTAGTGAAGGAAACTAGGAAAAAAAAATTCAGAAAATTTAAAGAAATTGCAAGAATTGTCCATGTCAGGACCAACTATGCCACGTAGGATGGTTGTCATTAACTAGATCGTCACATCATCGATTTTTGGTCAAAAGTGGCTATAAAGACTAGATTAACAAATTGTCAAAATGTTTAAGTCTAAATTGGCAAAATTGAAAAGTATAGGACTGAATTGGCCACCATATAGTAGATTGAGGATTTTTTGGACAATTTCCCAAATAGACATAGTCTCACCTTTTTATCTGTAGTAACTGCATATGTTCTATTAAGACATGATTATTTCCACTGTACTATCACATGTACAAATTGATAGTTGCTACCATCCACCCTTTCGTTCACTACTATATCAATGGGAAATTGCCAAAAAAGTCCTAAACTTGTTAAAATATTTCCAATTCAGTCATAAACCTTCTGTTTTTTTTTTGGGCCAATTTGATCCTGAACTTATTGTTACCTTGTGTAATTATGTCAATTCAATCCATCCGACCAAATTTGGCTGATCGACGCCGGTGGACAATTTTTTAATAATATTTATTTTATTGAATTTTTCTTTTTCCTTTTCTTTTTCCTTTTTCTCTCTCGCTCTTTTTTTTTTCCCCTCCTCCCTCCTTCCTCTTGCTTTGGTGACAGGCCGAAGGGGAGGGCCAATCTCCAACCAGTGATGAGCTCACCTCACTGTAATCGGGCGAAGGCAAGCTCTTTCAAAATTACTAGTGAGACAAGCCCCCATCGAATCTGGCAAGGGCTCGCCTCGCCAGTGGACGGCGAGGCCAACCTCACCCAAATCCGACAAGGCAAGCCATGCCTAGCCAGTGGATTGAGGAGATGCCTCACCATCGCTGGGGAGGGCGAGCTTGCCACTAGTCGATGACTAGCCCTCCCCTCTGGCTATTTGCCGAAGCAAGGGAAAAAAGAGAGAGGAGAAAAAGAAAAGAGAGAGAGAAATTTAAAAAATAATAATAATAATACGATATTAGCCAACGTTCACATCAATGCTAGCCAGCCAAATATGGCCAGATGGACTGAATTGGTGCGATTATAAAATGTTTAGTACTAAATTGGCAAAAAAAAAAAACGTTTATGACTGAATTGGAAAAATTGCAATAAATTTATGATTTTTGGTTAATTTTCCCCTGTATAAATGTTAGATGAAGCTGCTTATGGAATTCTATCAAGATTTATAGGACTATGGAAGAGTATCAACATATATTACAGGTTCAACAACATGATTTTAAGTAAGTTCAAGCACCCTTTCAATATGAAGATTTATTAAAACTATGTCTTGAATTTGAGCTTGTGTACAAAACTCGATCCGAATTTTTAGGTTATACATACACACATCATATATTGGGATCTTGTCTTTCAAGCCTTGACCGTGATATCAAATTATGAGGCCAACTTGTGTTCGGCATTACATCCTAGAGTAAATAAAAGAGTGTTAAAAGCCGTGAAATCTTATGATGAAATTTGGTGTATTTCTCAATAAGATTCAGATACTTTTTCGTAAGAAATGGCTGCTTATAATTGGGGTGGTTGATCAATATTAAAAGTATTTGAGTGATCAAAATATGATTACAATATTCATTATATCATTTGATAAATGTTGAAATTTGTATTGTTCTTCCTGCAAGTGTAGGTCATATCGCGCTCTTATCTGTGCAGCAATTCGCCAGCGGAGCCTTGTCAATGTCAACTATCTCTTGGATCAATTTTCTTTTCCATTGATCGTTTATATCCTTAAAACTCCAACACACAAGTCCATAAGTGGGGAAAAAAATTAAAAGAAGGACAAGCATATCTAATTGAAAAAGTTTCACAACGGGCTGATTAATGCTCAACCTTATTAAGAAAGCACACAATCATTACAACATTACTGGAGAAGAAATGCCACAGACGATTATTTAGATATCAATCACTCTAAACTTCTTCCTACTATTAAAATAGCAGGAAATAACATTACGACAATATCAATATATGGAATTATATCATATGTATTATTAATTACTTTCACCCATGGGTCACTGTTGGCACGCTGTGAAGAACCACCGTCTCCACCGTGAGGCCTGGCCCAAAACCGAAGAGGACGCCCCACTCCAACCCCTCGCCGGGGGTCGCAAGCCCTTCCTCCGCCGACTTCCTTCGCATCTCATCGAGGATGAACGAGACGCACGCGCTCGACATGTTCCCGTACTCTCTAAGGACGTGCCTCACGGCTCGGAGCCTCTCCTTTTTCAACCCTAGCTTGGCCTCGATTTGATTGAGTATGGCCGGGCCACCCGGATGAGGCACCCAAAAGATGGAGTTCCAGTCACTTATGCCGAGCGAATCGAACGCCTCTTTCAAGCTCTTCTCGATGTGGTTTGCGATCAAATGGGGGACCCTGTCGGATAACCCGAAGGTGAGGCCAACGTCGCGCAGTTGACCCTCGATGGCGCCCTCGGAGTTTGGCAAAACGGTCTCCGCCGTCCACACGAGTTGGAATATGGGCCGCTCAGCAGGGATCTCTGGGTCGGACCCTATGATGAGCGCAGCCGCTCCGTCCCCAAAGATGGCCTGGCCAACAAGGTTGGCAAGGTTCTCAGCAGACGGGCCTCGGAAGGTGGTGACAGTGATCTCAGAGCAGACGACGAGGACGCGAGCGCCGGCATTGTTCTCGGCAAGGTCCTTCGCAACACGGAGGACGGTGCCACCAGCAAAGCAGCCCTGGTGGTAGAGCATGACACGCTTGACGGAGGGGCTGAGGCCGAGAAGGCGCATGAGCTGGTAGTCGGCACCAGGCATGTCGACGCCAGAGGTGGAGCAGAAGACTATGTGGGTGATCTTGGACTTGGGCTGGCCCCATTCCCTGATGGCCTTCAACGCCGCCTCCTCGCCGAGCTTTGGGATGGTGTCGATGATTATGTCCTGGCGTGGGTTGAGCGAAGGGTCGTCGTACGAGCAGATCTCGGGGTGTTTCTCCATAAGCTCCTCGGTCAAGTGCATGTAACGCTTGTGGATCATTGACTTGTCACCTGCGACGTTCCCATTTTACTTTCCAAGAACAACGTTGACATGCGTGCATTGGAGATTTTCTTTGTTCATTTTTTTTTTTTGGCATATAGTAATAAAGAATTTGCATGGCTAGCTAACATGTACTACTCGATAACCTTTTCTTTCGACCATTCTAAGATTGTTAAGAATGATTGCAAATTCATTACGAAACGAAGCAAACTATAGTAATGCAATTTGCCCCACCAATAAGATCTAAAAAGAAAGATAGTTAGACTTTCTTAAAGGGTGTAATAAGCGAAACACGTCATATATATTTCATGAGAAAAAATAAACTGTGAAGTTAGGATAAGGATACTCTAAACTTGAATATATATTTTGTAGCTAGGGCAATCTAGAGTGTGGCTCACATATGCGGATGAACTTCTGCTTGAGGGCCGTCATGTGCTCGCTCTTGGTCATGCGGAAGTAGTAGTGTGGGTACTCGGCCTGGTACACACAGTTAGCCGGATTCGCCGTCCCAATAGCGAGGATGGTCGCCGGCCCCTTGGCCCGCTGGTTCTCACGGATCTTCTCGACGGCACCCATCTATCTCAGACCTGCGTTCGAAACTTTGGAGCTTCAATGTAACCCCTTTTTGTATTGCGGATAGATTGAAGTTCAAAGTGAAGTTGAGATACCACAACTTTGTTCGGCTGTGAACTTTTGCAGCCCATTGCCTTGCCTTTTATAGATGCGAGGTGGGCAAGCTGGAACTTCGTTTTTTCTCTTGAGGCACTGACGTTCCATGCATAATTATTGACTAAATTTAATGTAAAGGCTCGTCGAAAGAAAATCTTCCACGTGATTGACTATGTTGATTTGATGGTTGGTATTGTATGCTTTATTTTTTTTATTTAATTAATCAATTAGGTGAGATACATTTAAAAGTCACCGGATCGTGCGTAATAAATCTTTCGTTGTGATCTTAGAACCTCTAATTATCAATGGATGCAGAAGTTTTGTTCGATCGGTGATGTTTGGTGGGACCAGACAAGGAACAAATTGGTCATTTTCCCGAGAGATTGAGCTCAATGCTTAAGTAGGAAAGTTAAGTCGCGAGACATTCTTATTAATATCATTCATGAGGACTTATTATTATCTTGAATAATAATGTAAGCATCATGAAATATCTTGAATAAGACCAATAGGTAGATTGACAATGGACCACCAATCAACCATGAAAATAATCCAAAAAAAAAAAACACAAAAAAAAAGAAGGGAAAAAGAAAGGAAAACTTAGGTGAGGGGGATTGTAGCCCTCACTGCTGCTGCCCAACCATTGCTGAGACGATGGTGGGGGAATGATTGATGAGGGCCACTACGCTGAGGCTGCCTTGGGTAGACTTGGGCGAGGGCTTGTCAGCCCTCTCTGCGGTTGGTGAGGATCGTTATAGCAAGGCCTAGCAACCCTCTCACCATTGTCCCTATGCCGTATAAGATCCTGTGCTGCTTGTCGGCCCTCTTCGCAGTTGGTGAGGGGTCGTTATAGAAAAGACAGTCGATGATGACCGATGTCTCTATCTTGGGACAAGAAAAACTCTTCAATAATAAATTCTAAGAATGTCGACACAGTAATACCTCGTTTCTTATGGTCTTTGGACAATTTCAAGAGGTTGTGAAGAGTGCAAGTGTGGTTCAATGTGAGCCAAGGATATATGCTTGGCCTAGAATGAACTTTGGGGATCAAGTTTGGAAAAATAAGGCCAAGGGACCTCCATCTCTCCCTCATCTCTATCCTCTCCCTCACTCTCTCTCTTACCACCGGTCCTCTCTCTTTTCCTTTCAACCCCCCCCCCCCCTCCCCCCTTAAACCGAACATCTCTCTCCTCTGCTTCTGGTTTTGTTTCCTTTCATTTTTCCTTTTTGTTGTTCTTCATTTGAAGCTGCCCATCCACCGACCCTCCGTCTCTCTCTCTCGCTACCATCCTCGTGCATGTGTCTTCGGTAGTCAACCGACGAAGCCTTTCATTGACCCAAGCCCACTGTCTAGAAGACGTCCACCGAATGCTCTCCATTTCTCTGCCCCGTAAATGCTGCAACACCACCGAAATTTCTGCTTCTTCCCCTGTCCAGCAATTGCTACACGTTCGGTCAACCAGTGAAGCATCCTCACCGATTTGTTGACCCAGCAAACCCACGGAGCGAAGCTCCTCCACGCACGTGTCTTCAACCGAGCGAAGCCCGAAGCAGCTCCATTCTTCGCCCGCGTCTTCATCAGCTTGTGTCTTTTGCTCGGTCAATTGCCCGTCTTCAATGCCGTTGATTCCAGCAAATCTAAGACCCGGCAAGCTGCTCGCTTCGTCCGCGTCGCCTCTCTCCTTCGATCAACACTCCACTCCGTTGAAGCCTTGCTCGACGCCAGCTGAAGGCTACCGAATTCCCCAGCTCGAAGACCAGCGAAGCCACACGATTTCGGCCGCCCGTTTCCTCTCCTGCGTGACTTCACTTCAGCGGGCCATCATCACGTGGGCTTCTTCAGCAACCGTGGATCCCAGCGAGTCAGCCCACGGTTGGGCTCTCCTTCAGTCCAAGTGATCCACAGAACCAACAGCTTCTTTGGGCCTTCTTCTTCAGCTCAGTCTTGAAGCCCGGATCAAGCTCAGCCCAAGAATTCTAGCAGGCCCTAGCCCGGATCTTTCTATATTGCATGTTTAGAATGTCATCGATTGAGTAGCGGTAGACTTGTGTAATATGGTCTGATAGGCTTCCATATGCTAAGTAATCATACTCACCCCTTGTGGGAATATCATATTTCAGAGACATAGTCATGCCACTCCAACCTGCGTCTTCCACCATGCTTTATGGCACTCCCATAAACCTCACCTGGGATCAGGAGGAGCAAGTGGACCTTGACTTCTTGGATGTTATGTCGACGGTTTGAGTGGGGTCGAGTAGGAGGAGGACCCAAGGGAGGATGGTATCATTTTTGGACGACCAAGATGTGATGTGAAAACGACTGTAAATAGACTACAGGATGGTCAAACAAATTTTGGTCTAGCCAAAAATAGGAACTTTTTGGCCTATATGTACCGACAGGAGTCGTCTAAAACCATAAATAAATAAAAGTGTTTGGTTAGTATTTTGGTTGCGTTGATCTAAGTTGTGATGGGATAGTCGATACCCGCTTCCGCAATGAAACAAGCGCAAGGACTAAGGAACTGCGTGGTGGATCCTAAAGGTCGAGGGTCGTCACAGCTCGCCCCTTACAATATTTGACCTGAATTATAATCATTTTGTTGAACCTGTAATATATGCTTCCGTAAGCGGCTTTATCCACCATTGATATAGCGATGGATGATAGAATGGATGGTAGCAGCTATCAATTTGCACATGTGGTATTACGATGGAAATATCTACGTATTAATAGAACATATGCAATTCCTACAAATAAACGGTGAGACTATTTATATCTAAGAAAATTGGTTAAAAGTCCTAAACCCATTGTGCAACGACCAATTTAATCGTAAACTTTTTAATTTAACTAATTTAATTTTAAATCTTTTGATAATTTATCAATCTAGTCTTTCCTGCAAATTTGACCCAAAACTAATGATGTGACAATCTAATTAAGGCTAGCAATCCTAGGTGATATAATCGGTTCTAACATAAACAATTTTTGTAATTTCTTTAAACTTTTTGAAATTTTTTCCAATTTTCTTTCATTGGTCATTGAGACCTTGGCAATGGCGAGCAGAGGTCATTGGCCATACGCAAGGGCAATGATGTGAGGCAAACCAAGCCAACGCAAGGTGACACAATGTGACACGAGAAGGCAAGGCAAGATTGTGAATGTGTGGTTATTGTTGTTGTTGTTATTTTTGGCAGTGGAAGGTTTTTCCTTTTTTTTTCTTTTTCATTTGGCTAGGATAATGTTAGACTAATAGATAATGTTCTCAATCGAAGATGTTGTGAGATTGCATAGAAGATTGTGAGATAAAGAGAGAGAGAGAGAGTGATCACACTTGGTATTTTTGTGTGACCCAATAGAAATTTTTTTTTTTTTGATGAACAATATGCATACCTAAAAGGAATCTCTTTCTCATATTTTACAGGACCTATCGAATTAAATCATTCGTGTTAGAGATATTAAGGGATATTTTCCTATATTATCTCTAACAATTCAAACTTAGTAATTATATGAATTGATATATATATATATATATATATATATATATATATATATATATATATATATTCGTGCAACCCACCTGTGACAACTTTTGTATGCATTATGAATGCGGGTATGGTAGCAGAAACCTGATTTTTTGTTATGAAAGAAATAGATGTGCAAGAAAGATGCTTGATAAGTACAAAACGAAAACAAAGGGGGCGACCCCGTGGCATTATCACTTTCAATACTTTAATAGATAATGCTGGTGCCACAAATCTTCTCAATGAGTAATAATCACGAAAACAAATCAACAATAAATTGGCATAAGAACGTTATCTCCGATTTGAATATCTCTGATTTGCACGAAACATGCTGCGAGTGCTAGTATTTTAAGATTAGCGCAATTCTCCACTGTATTTTAGTTGATGGGATCTGATTGATAAGTACGATTTCAAAGGTGCAAATTACATGTTTAAAAACTAAGGCGAGCTGAGTGAGATACCGATAAAAGTTGAGGACAATTTGTGACACTTTCATCGCTAGACAAAACACAAGAAAACATACACTGCGTCGCCATTGATACATCTTATATTGATCTATAAATAGCATCATCGTGTTAAAGCAAACTAAGAAATACTTAAGGTATTGATCAATAGCTTAGAAATCAATTCTAGCCGTCATTGCTTTGGTCGGCAGTGACTAAATCAAGTTAAATGGAGTTAGTTTGATTGCATCAATTTAACAAGGTTTAAGATTTGATTGCATCTTTTGAAAGTTTTAGAATTTAATTGTATTTTTGTGATAAGTTATAGAATTTTCGGTGTTCTTATCCCTAAAAAGAAAAATGCAACTTGTCTTCATCCTTGCATATCCATGTGGGATCTCACACTTGGGCTTTTATGTTTGTTAATTTTTTTTCACTTTTAGTTTTCCCAATAGGGTGTCCCACATCCATCTCAAAGGAAAACGGCTTGCTATCTTTTTTTTCTTTTTTTACTTTTTAAACCATTTAGAGAGAAAAAAAAAAACCATGGACATCTATGCTCAGTCATGTTTCAAGAACCGAACTAGATCAATCAATTCTGGAATTGGATTGGTCCTTATTAGTTCGGTTGCTAGTTCCAAAATTTTGGAATAGGAAGCCAAACGGTCATCACTCAACTGGCCTTACTCAATCACCCATAATGAAAGTAGATCCAACTCAATATGTCATGAGTTCAAATTTTAACTTCCTTCTTGGTGATCACTTCAGGTGAAGGTTGAGCCTTTGCCATATACTCCCAACAAATAAGCTTTCAAGGGCTCCCTCTCACACACCCTTGCGTGCGGCCAGCAAGGGCCTGATGACTCTCGTTGGCCACAATAAAAAATAAATAAATAAATAAGGAAAAAGGAAATAAAAAAAATTAACAATAAAATTAAAATATTATTAAAAATTGTCCATGTTAATGCCAGTTATGTCACGTAAAACGGTCGACGTCCATATTAGTGAATTCCAGTCACATTAATCGGATGGATTCAATTGGATAAATATGAAAAGGTTTATGATTTAATTGATAAGAAAATATTTAGAACTGAATTATGAAATGTGTAATAGGTTTAAGACTTTTTGAATAATTTTCTGATTTTGGTAGTCCATTGTCAATAATGATCTCTATCGGTCTTCTTCAAGATGTTTCACGATGCTTAGATTTTTAATGTTCTCGCGATTCCTGTTGGCTATTATAATAATGCCTCGCGACTCATCTTTCCTGCTTAAGCATCGAACTCAATTTCTTGTGAAAAAATGGCCAATCTGTTCCATGTGATCATCGTCCCACCAAAACCCTACCGACCAAATAAACATGTGCATCCAGTGATAGTCAGAAGTTCTAGGATCACAAAGAGAGGTTTATAAAATTCGATTACGCATCATCCGATGACGTTTAAATGAATCTCACCTAACTGATCAATTAATTAAAAAATTAAAGCATACAATACCAACCATCAAATCAACATAGCCAATAGTTACACGTGGAAGAATTTTCTTGGTTTTTTTCAACGTAATTACCTCAAAACCCAGCGTGAGCTTGCCCACTTCATATCTATAAAAGGCAAGGCAATGGACTGCAAATGTTCACAGCCAGATCAAGTTGTAGAGTCTCAGCTTCACTTTGAACTTCATTATATCCGCAATACACAAGAAAAAGTTTCGAACGCAGGTCTGAGAGAGATGGGTGCTATCGAGAAGATCCGTGTCTGAGAGAGATTGGTACTATCGAGAAGATCTGTGAGAACCAGCGGGCCAAGGGGCCAGCCACCATCCTCGCCATTGGGATGGCGAACCCAACAAACTGTGTGTACCAGGTTGATGGTTTTAGGTGATGGGCCTAACTTGGCCCGTCCGCCCATGTTGGGCCTGAAAGCCCGGCCCACGGGATTAGGGTCCATGGATAAAGGGGTACGTTCCTTTCTGTTGGAGGAACGTATATAAGGGATGAAAGAGAGAGGAACACACCTGTTGGCATAACGAACGTACGTTCCTCTCCCTCTCTCCCTCCAAAAAGAAAAAGTGAGCAAACGGCAACGCCATCTTCCCTCCAAGGCCAATTGACGTCATCGGATCGAACATGATCGGTTTTCTCTTCCTCAATCTTTAGCATTGGTGTTTAATCTGTGTCTAACAAGGTACGCTCGAATCTGTGGTATGCTTTAGGATCGGTGATACGTGATTTTCCCGAGCTTGTCTTCCGCATTCGTTTTAAGGGTTCGATTTAATGTCGAATCCGGTTTTTTGGGAATCCATTCGTCCCAACATTGGTATCAAAGCCCTAGTTTATGTTTTCCCGACCCCTTTCATGTTTTTTTATTGAATTTTCGCGAAAATAATCGGCCGACACGGATCGGGGCGAGAGATCCCGACACCCGAGCACTGTTCATCCATTTTTTTGAGTTTCCGTAAGTCGAAATCAATTTCTGATGGCATAGGGTGAAAGAGCTCGTCGAGACGAGTCCGTCGACATGTCGACCACCGCCGGGCGACGCTGCAAGCGCCCACACGCGCGGCCAAAAGCCGCTACATGTGGGCGCCACGCGCCGGAAGCGCTGGCTCAGCCAGCACGTGCGCCACACGTGCCAGTCGGCAAACCGGCGCGTGCGCGTTGGCGACTGGCGAACCGGCACTCGCCGATCGGCGAACCGACACATGCTGACGTCACCGTGACGTCATCGATGACGACCGTTGGACGGCCAGTCACCGGCCAGCGACTCGACCCGACCCAACATGCGCGGATACTTGGCGCGTGCTGCGCACGCACCGGCTGACATCTGTGTGACGTCAACCCGCGCACGCACGCGGCACGTGCCGGTCAGTTCGTCCGACTGGGCCGACCGGTTCAGCCCGACTGGTTCAACCCGACCTGTTGACCCATTGACCGTTTGACCTTTTGACCGTTGACCGTTGACCATTGACTATTGACCGAAAAAAAGAAGGAATTTGTTTCTTTTTCAATTATGTTTGTGTGGGTTAGAGGTAATCCATTTTTTGTTCTGCATTTGTTGCAGGAACTATGATGCGTTATGCACAGATACCTGCAATCCCGAGAATGGACGAAGGTTGAGCTAGACTCAAAAAGCTGATGACAGAGTTAGCATGATGGTGATTTAGTATTACACGTGGTCATGGTCAATCAGATGATACAAGAAATCATCTTGAATGGTTATCTTATGCTAGAATTTTGAGAAGGTGCCGGCTTTGATGAATACTCTTCCACCTAAATGGCAAGCAGTGTTAGATCGGTTATGGGAGGTCAACGTGGTCCCGGGTTATAAGAGGCTAGTGGTAGCTTTTGTAAGAGAGTACTATAGGATTGAGTTGACCAAAACTTTAACCCTTAGATTGAGCGCCACATGGCGCAGAGTCAATGCACCTTGGAGGCGACATGAAAGCTCTTCAAAAGTTTTTCCATGGTTGGCAAATGTGCCTTCAAATTTCTTAGATATTTTGACTGATAGATTGGAATGGAAATTCCCTATTTATTTCTTAGATTTGTTTGAGATGTTTTTGGGTGTGAATATCTTTTTTTTCTATGTTGATATTTCTTTGTATATATTACTTAGTGTAATGGATAGTTGTATTATGTGAAAGCATTGTTATTCTATTGGATGTTAGATATTATTTACTTTCTGTTATTATTGACTGCTGTGGGTAGTTCATAGAAGTTTTTGTAACTTCATAGAATTTATTTTGCATAAGACAATTATATTAATGATAATTTTGAGTTAGGATTTTTGGAGGATGATTGGAAACATAGTGACCTTTTGATTCTGAAACCTTACTTGAAATTGTTCATTGATATGATGGGTCTGTGCAAAGTGGATGCATAAATGATAGGCATTAATTATTCATGCATATATGTCTGATGTGTTCAGATCGATGGTTTCAGCAACTAATAACGTAATTGCTGATATGAACGGCAACAATTGTGAAATATTGAATATGAAGATTCAATATGTGCTGAAAAAGCAAGAAGCACTAGAAGCTCTTGACCATGTTATGGAAGATCTTGAGGATGCTGTGCGCCACCTTAAGCTGGTAGAGGACCGCTTAACGGTATTTGAGCCGAAAATAGATATTTGCAATGCTGGTTCTAGCTTAGAAAGGGCTTTGAGCTCTAAACGCAAGCGTATTGATTCGTTCAATATGTGGGAATGCAAATGATCAAGTCCTTATTGCAAGAAATCAAGAGTTAACCAACACAAGAGAGGAAAACGTCCTCAAGTGAAGAAAATGTCAAGGGTGAGGTGTTACAATTGTGACAAGAAATGTCACTATGCTCGCAACTATTGTGAGCTTAAAAAGGTAAACACCTCTTGTACAGTTGAGAACTTTGCTTATATGTCAAATTCTGCATTATTGGTTAAATCCAATCCTTTGTGGACTGTAGATTTAAAAGCGACAGACCATGTAGCAAATGATAGAGAATCCTTCGTGGAATTCTGACGAGTTCCAACTGGAACTAAGTGGATCTATGTGGGATATAATTCCAGAGATGAAGTTAAAGGGATTGGCACCTGCCAATTGAACATGCGTGGTTGACGCACCTTGTTCCTACATGATGTTCTATATGCTCCGGAGATTTGTCGAAATTTAATATCTGTTTTGGTGTTGGTTAAGCTTGATTTTAATATGAACTTCCATAATAGAGGTGTAGATTTGTATTCGGATACAAACTACTATGCTTGTGGTTATTTTTTCTGGATGGTTTCATTGTATTAAATATTAACTATATTAATGCAAATGTTTGTTATTCCCTTCTCACATCTCCTAATTCATTTGATAATGATGTGAATGTATGGCATGCTAGACTTGGTCATATTGGCCAACAACATATGAATAGACTGGCCAAAGAGGGCTTGTTGGGCAACATTGAAAAAGTCGATTTGCCCATATATGAGCATTGCCTAGTATGGAAAACGACAAGGAAACCATTTGGAAAAGGTAAAAGAGCTTAATTTCCTTTGCATTTAATCCATTATGACGTCTGTGGTACAATGAATGTGAAAGGAAGGCATGTGACTGTTTATTTCATCACTTTTATAGATGATTATACTCAATTCAGATATATCTATTTGATTTATCATAAATCTGAAGCATTAAGTTGCTTCAAAAGGTTTATGAACTTGGAAGAAAATCAATTAGACAAGAAAATAAAAATATTAAGATTCGATCGAGGTTGAGAATATTTATCTAATGAGTTCAGAAAATTATGTGATAAAAAAGGAATAGAAAGACAGTTGTCTATTCCATATACTCCTCAACAAATGGTGTTGGGGAAAGAAGAAACAGAACCCTACTGGAAATGGTTAGGTCCATGATGGCGCATACTAACTTACCTATCACTTTTTTGGAGTGATGCGTTGTTAACTGCTACCTATATACTTCACCGAGTGCCTTCCAAATCAGTTAGTTCCACTCCATATGAGTTATGAACAGGTAGAAAACCGGACTTAAGTTTTCTTAAGTCATGGGGTTGTGCTGCCTATACTCATGAGTCCTCTCACAAGTTTGGGAAATTGAGTCCCGAATGAAAGAATAGTATTTTAATGAGATACTCTGAACACTCGAAAGGGTATGTGTTCATAGGTGAGCAGGAAAGTAGGAGTATAACTGAATTTGAATCACGGGATGTCACATTTTTAGAGGATGAATTTCCTAAGAAGAGCGAAATATGTAAAGATTACTCCCTATTTGAAACCTTGGATCAAGATAATGATATTAGTGGAGTTCGTCCAAGTGGGAGTAATATGAGAAGTGATGAACTGAATTCAACTCATTCTCAATTGCAACCACATGATGAGAAGATGTCATCATTATCTAATCCAAGTGGGAGCATAATGGGGAATGATGTGAAAAGAGTACAATCTCCCATACGGCGAACAAGTCGCCAAAGAATTCCCCATCGGTGTTTTGACATTGAATGGGAAACTTTTATGATTGCTCCGCAAGATGAGGATGAGCCAAGAAATACTAATGAGGCTCTGAATTGCCCTAGTAAGGAGAAATGGATTCGTGCAATGAAAGAGGAAATGGAGTCAATGAAGTCAAACCAAGTTTAAGAACTGGTTGATCTTTCAAAAGGACGCAAAGCTATTGGGAACAAGTGGGTTCTCAAAATAAAGCGTAAAGCTAATGGCTTGATATAAAGGCATAAGGCTCGCCTTGTGGCGAATGGATATAATCAACAGGAATGAATTGATTATGAAGATACATTTTCTCCTATATGGAGATTTACCTCGATTCGCATTATTCTGGCAATAGTGGCTAGTATGGATCTTGAGTTACATCAAATGGATGTAAAGAATGCTTTCCTCAATGGAGAATTAGAGGAAGAAATATATATGGAACAACCTGCTAATTTCATAGTGAAAGGCCAAGAAGAAAAAGTATGTCGACTTTTGAGGTCGATATATGACCTTAAGCAGTCGTCAAGACAATGGTATATACATTTTTATAATGTTATAATGGCATATGATTTTACAATAATTGATGAGGATCATTGTGTATATATCAAAAGATCCAAAGATCAATTTGTGATCATATCATTATATGTTGATGATATACTAATTGCCGGAAGCAATATGGAATTTGTTAATACTGTCAAGAGTTGGTTGTCTTCCAACTTTGAGATGAAAGATATAGGATTGTAAACCCATAGACACTTCTATGGCAAAAGGTGAAGGATTGAGCCACAGATTATGTCAAAGGACTCTAAAAGAGAAGGAACAAATGAAACATGTTCCTTATGCTAGTGTTATTGGGAGCTTGATGTACGCTATGGTGTGTACAAGACCTGACATATGTTTTTGCAGTTGGAATGGTGAGTAGATACCAATCCAATCCAGGTCCAGCACATTGGGAGGCCGCTAAAAGAATACTGAGGTATCTAAAGGAGACTGCTGATTATACATTAAGTTACTAAGGAAAGGATCTGCGACTCTAAAGCTATTCAAATGTTGATTGGAGAGGAGATTTAGATGAAAGAAAATCTATCTCTGGATTTGTTTTCTTACCGAATAATGGCACCATATGTTGGAGTAGTAAGAAACAAAAGTGTATAGCCTTGTTCACGATAGAAGTAGAGTTCGTGGCATTATCAACAGCAGTATAAGAAGATGTTTGGCTTAAGAGATTATTTGATCATTTATGTGTTATTGGAAGTGCTGCACATTCATTGTTAGTTAACTGTGATAGCCAAGCAGCAAAAGTGTACACCAAAGATCCAAAATATCATGGCAAGACCAAACCTATAGATACCAAGTATAACTTTTGTCAAGAATATGATTGCACGAAAATATGTGAACTTACAGTACATACTACGCATAGAATGGTAGCAGATCCTATGACAAAGCCAATACCTAGAGATGTGTTTTGTGGTCATATGAAATCTCTAGGATTGCGTAGAGTCTGATGTACTGGATTGTAATTTCCCTGAAGTGTTCACATTTGATGAATTTGTGTTTTTCATCATTAATGCCTATGAATCTTTGTTTGATCTTTATGCATCTTAATACTCAGTGCATTACTTTAAGTTGAGAAAGTATATCGGACAGATATAAAATTAGCCCACTCACACAGGTAATCGCCTCTATTTACTATGTGATAATTAGAGATGAGACTGTTTTTAAGCTTATTATCTAGGTAATAGTTGAGAGCTCGAGCTTAAAATACGTATGTCGCCTTAACTGGATGTTAAGATGAGGACATAATACTTACTATATCCGAAAGTAAAATACCCCACATATTTTACTTTATCTGTCTATGATGTCAGATGTGAGTTCTGATGAATTTTGTGAATGAGTAGATACGTGAACTCAAGTTATACATTAGGTATGTCTGAACTATCATCTGTACGGTATTGAAGGTATAGACATACGCTCCATGGGAAAGGAGTTAATACTGTAATACGTATTTCATACTACGTATGCATGAGACGACCAATAAGAGTGGCAAAAGTTTGATCTCAACTTTTATGCCGTGTGAGACTCTTGAGGAAAAGAGTTCCTCAATTTTAGTCCCCTTATAACTCTTACTTATTCTCAAGATTTCTATTTAGTGTTTGCTATCTTAGGATGTTGCCAATGGTCATGAGTTGATTCGATCTAATGGGACATTTCTGGAAAAGTGAGTTGAACTAAAATTGAGAGTTTGACGGGAAGAGGAAGATCGAATTTAGAGAATCACATTGTAGGTTTGTATTCACTGGTTAACCAATTATGACTGTCTTTGGGATAATCATAATTGTGAATACAATATATATCATTGTTTGAAAGAGATCAAGAGAGATATAAATGTGATCGATCGATATAAGGTATTGCATGCTAAATCTACTCAGAGTGTGATGTCCATTATGAGCTGCTATATATTCCTAACAGATGTATATCAACAAGCTTTCAAAGTATGCTGGTCGCACGGATTATTCACCGGTATGAATGTTGAAGAGAGGTAAAGAGAATTCTGTTCAGCCCACCATGTGCGAGTGGGAGATGATGGTTTTAGGTGATGAGCCTAAGTTGGCCCGTTCGCCCATGTTGGGCCTGAAAGCCCGGCCCATGGGATTAGGGCCCATGGATGAAGGGGTACGTTTATTTCTGTTGGAGGAACGTATATAAGGGATGAAAGAGAGAGAGGAACACACCTGTTGGCATAACAAATGTACGTTCCTCTCCCTCTCTCCCTCCAAAAAGAAAAAGTGTGCAAACGGCGACGCCATCTTCCCTCTAAAGCCAATTGACGTCATCGGATCGAACATGATCGGTTTTCTCTTCTTCAATCTTCAGCATTGGTGTTTAATCTGTGGCTAACAAGTACGCTCGAATCCGTGATGTGCTTTAGGATCGGTGATACGTGATTTTTTCGGGCTTGTCTTCCGCATTTGTT
The DNA here is from genome assembly GCA_019915205.1 of Eucalyptus rudis. NCBI lineage: Eukaryota > Viridiplantae > Streptophyta > Magnoliopsida > Myrtales > Myrtaceae > Eucalyptus > Eucalyptus rudis. Next base: position 4,599,724 of record JAHMTN010000120.1, read on the forward strand.
TTAGGGGTTCGATTTAGTGTCGACTCTGATTTTTTGGGAATCCGTTCGTCCCAGCACAGGTCAAGTACCCCGACTACTACTTATGCATGACCAAGAGCGAGCACATGACGGCCCTCAAGCAAAAGTTCATCCGCATATGTTAGTCGCGCTCTAGATTGCCCTAGCCACAAAATATATATTTAAGTGTTAAGAGTATCCTTATCCTATATATATGTTGGGTTTCGATTATTAGACCCTTTAAGAAAGTCTTAACTTTCTTTCTTTTTGGATCTTACTGTGGACAAATTGCATGACTACAATTTGCTTCTTTGCGTGATGAATTTGCAATCATTCTTAACAATCTTAGAATGGTCGAAAAAAAGATTGTCGTATAGCATATGTAAGCTAGCCGTGCAAATTCGGAATTACTTTCATGGCATGCATGTCAACGTTGTCCTTGGAAAGTAAAATCAACGTAAGGGAACGTCGCAGGTGACAAGTCAATGATCCACAAGCGCTGCATGCATTTGACCGAGGAGCTTATGGAGAAACACCCCGAGATCTGCTCGTACGACACCCCTTCGCTCAATCCACGCCAGCACATAATCATCGACACCATCCCGAAGCTCGGCGAGGAGGCAACGTTGAAGGCCATCGAGGAATGAGGCCAACCCAAGTCCAAAATCACCCACATCATCTTCTGCTCCACCTCCGGCGTTGACATGCCCAGCGCCGACTACTAGCTCATGCGCCTCCTCGGTCTGATCCCCTCAGTCAAGCGTGTCGTGCTCTACCACCAGGGCTGCTTTGCTGGTGGCACTGTCCTCCGCATTGCGAAGGACCTTGCTGAGAACAACGCCGGTGCCTGCGTCCTCGTCGTCTACTCTGAGATCACTGTCACCATCTTCTGAGGCTCGTCCGCTGAGAACCTTGCCAACCTTGTTGGCCAGGCCATCTTTGGGGACGGAGCGGCCGCGCTTATCATAAGGTCCGACCTGGAGATCCCTGCTGAGCAGTCCATATTCCAACTCGTGTGAACTGCGGAGACTGTTTTGCCAAACTCCAAGGGCGCCATCGAGGGCCAACTGCGCGACGTTGGCCTCACCTTCGGGTTATCTGACAGGATCCCACATTTGATCACAAGCAACATCAAGAAGAGCTTGAAGGAGGCGTTCGATTCGCTCAGCATAGGTGACTGGAACTCCAATTTGAGGGGGAATGTTAAAGAACAGAAGTCAAAACCACAGTTTACAAATACTGATGGAAGTAAAGAAACAGAGCAAAACAAGCTGAAGCAAGAACAGAGCAAAGTAAGCTGAAGCTGAAACAGGGCAGAGCTCGAAATAAGGAAAAGCAAAAGCTGAGCTGGTGATCCATGAAGAAGCTGAGTTGGCAATCCAGAAACAGAAGATTGACTGCAGCTACGCCAAGAGCCGTACAAGTGTCAATATAACAGTATAGTTAGTTTGATGATTCAATCTTGTAACAATATACTGTTAAGTCTGTTGTGAAAAGAGGTTTCTGGAACAAAGAAATAAAAGCTACGCTGTTGTAGCAGAAGGGATATGAAGAACAGATGATTCTCTCAATTCTCTCAATTGCTTTCATTTTCTTTGAAGTAGAACTACAGTTGATTGTATAGATTGAGAGAAGTAGAAAAGAGATCTTACTTGATGTAATTGATCGATTCAGTTCTATCAGTATATAGAGTTCTTTACCTCATATGCAGTTCATCTTTGATTTCTGCATCTTCACAGGAACTCCATCTTTTGAGTGCCTCATCCGGGTGGCCTGGCCATACTCAACCAAATTAAGGCCAAGCTAGGGCTGAAAAAGGAGGGCTCCGAGCCGTGAGGCACGTGCTTAGAGAGTATGGGAACATTTCGAGTGCGTGTGTCTCGTTCATCCTCGATGAGATGCGGCGGAAGTCGGCTCACGACGACCGGCGAGGGGTTGGAGTGGGGCGTCCTCTTTGGGTTTGGGCCGAGCCTCATTGTGGGGACGATGGTGCTTCACAGCGTGCCAACAGTGACCCATGGATGAAATTACTTAATAATCTATATGATAAGAAATTAATTGACATTCTTGGGTTGTTATTTCCTGCTGTTGGGAAGACGGTTTCGAGTTTGGAGTGATTGATATCTAATAATCGTATGTGGAATTTCTTAATCATTAATGCTGTAATCATTGTGTAAATTCTTAATAAGGTTGAGCATTAATCAACCAGTTGTGAGACTTTTTCAATTAGATACGCTCATCTTTCTCTTAATTTTTTTTCTCACTTATGAACTTATGTATTAGAGTTCAAGGATACAGACAATAAGTGGGGAAAGAAAATCAATTTAAGAGATAGTTGATAGTAATAGAGCTTTATAAGATATATGTGTCAGTTATGTTAGAGAAATTCCACACTAGAGAATTGATACGATGTAGAACAGTTAATCTATCATAGTCAGAGGTGTGCAACTGGATCAAGTTTGTTCGGGAACCGAATTGGCCCACTTGGAAAACAAGTTTAGGAACTAGTTCCCCTTGAAACTAGTCCAAGAACAGGTTCCCAATATTTAGAACCTCTTTGAACTGGTCTGACAACTGAGTCCAAGTGAATACCCACTTGGGAACCGAATTGATTGGATCGGTTTTGAAACCGGTTCTATAAGCCCAAAAGTCCAAAACCTATCTTTCTTTCCCTTGATTTCTAACATTAGAAAGTTTTTCCTCTAGCACGGCACTCATCTTTCATCATTCCTCTTCCTCACTCACTTCCCTCCTATGCCGGCTCACAATCGTACCGTCCATCACCAGCTTATGGTCGCACCGTCCTTCACATAGGATTTTTCCTTTACTTCATGATATTTGTTTATGATAATTAGCATGTGGATTCTTAATCTCATTTAGTCAAAAAGTTCATATATTTATTTATTACATGTGCTTAATGTTTCAATAAAAATTAGGAGAATTATGTTATTTTATCACGTATTAATATAAAATTTGAAGTCGTATAGGATATTGAATGGTTAGATAATAGGTTCCAATAGAAAATAGGGTTGACCTTAGAATAGGACTGGAAAAACAAGGTGGTTCCAAAATAGGGTACAGTGCAAATAGGATAGAGTACATGATCCAAAAAAGGGCAACCAGTTGAAACAAAATCAGGTATAGGGTCCAAGTCTAGAACTTAGCCACCCTGGATATAATTAGCTCATAACTTATTAACTTAAAACTTTTTTTAATGAAGGTGGGTTCAACTAGATAAGTTAATGGGCTCGGACTTGGCTCCCTCGATGAAACCAAGGAATTTGTTTGGCATGGTATCATAAAATGTGAATTCCTACCAAGAGTGCTAATTTGTTTTGTAGGATTGGGATTGCAACAACAAATAAAAAAAAAAAAAAACCTGAGGCAAAGTATTGGAGGAATTGTAACAGTATTACTATGATTTTTTTACATGTACATCGCTTTATTTATAATGCTAGAAAGAAAGGTGAAAAACAGGGAAAAAATAGACAAGATTCATTTTCCTATTTTACCATACCAATTACGGATTGACTGAACCAATTACTCTAGAATCAGTATCACGATCATATCAATCTACATCTCCAATAATATCAAACTGTTTCTCCAACATGAAAGGCAGGTAACTGATTTACTGCAAATCCTTGTTATATTGTGGGGAAAGTAACAAGAAAGACCGACATGGGCTTATTGGCCCAATGGTTTTAGGCTGCAAAGGGGCTGCGCACTTAGCTCGTTCTCTAAATAGTAGAGGTGGCATATGGAACGCTTACCATATTCCCATCATTTTATTCTAAAAAAGCTGAACCAAAAACAAATTTGGCTTTTGTTTGGGTGATTAAAGGCTGAATAAGACAAATTTGTATTCTTGTTGGATCCTTATTTCCATCATATATAACTATTTTGCATTGTTGTTTTGATTCTCACTCTAAAAAACGACAACACTCTCAATTTACATGTTGTCACATTTCTCTCTACTTTGTCAAATTATGCTTTTTGAGAGCATAAATAAATGATAATTCACATATCTACTAGATTGACCATACAAAAGCAGTAACGCATGGATGTAACTCATTCCCAAGGAGAAGAAACTGATTCTATTGAAGATATATTCACTTCCGAGTACAGATTTTGTTTCAATTTGAAAAAAAAAAAATGAGGGCGAGTGTCCATAAATAACAAGTTGATTTAATTCCCAGTTTAGTTGCTCTCGGTTGCCAATTTCAAGTTATATATATTCTCGCTAAATGCATTTCAAGTTGTTGACATTAAAAAAAAAAAAAAAGATCAACTTTTATTGTCAAGAAATAGGGACCTCAACAGATAGAAATGTTAGGAAAATCCCTTATGATGTTTTGAAGATGACAAAATAAATCAAAGGCTACTAACATGTTTGATAGTTGAGTAATAGACCATACAAATGTTAGAACATGTAGAGGATATTGTCAAAGTGTGAAGATAGCCAGAAGACTGAACGCAACATATGTCCAGAGTATATTTTGAAGATTTCCAGACTTCTGTGTCAAAGTCTGAAGACTGCCAGACTCAAGACTCAAAGTCTGAAGATTGCTAGACTCAAAACTCAAAGTCTGAAGACTGCCATACTTTAGTGTCAAAGTCTGTTCTACATCAGAAGTCTACTCACTCTAACTAATTCCAGACTGAACGTGAATGATGAACTAGAAGATAGACTCTATGTTGAAGCTGAACTGGGTACAGACCTTAAAGCTAAATCTGTTCAGAAGCGGATATGTTCAGACCCAAATTGTAAAGTCTACAGACTCAGATTGTAAAGTTTATTGCTCTCAGACTTTACATACAGACTCGACAGAACGTAACTCAAGCCCAATCATATAACGGCTAGTGATCTGGTTTGGATTCTACATCAAGATTGATTTGATTGATTCAATCTAATTGATTGACAATTGGATGTTGAAGACAAGATCTTTCTATACGAAGAAGCTTTACTTATGGAAACCAATATTTCGTTTGTATGGGCGATCGGAATCAATTTGGGATTTTACCTTTATCACTCAACGGCTACCAAATCTTCTAGATACAGAGCTGTCTAATGGGTAAATTGGAAGACGATTCTCCGAGATGCTGTCCAACAGGTAGTTTGGAAGTGGAGGAGTATTTAAGGAGATCATGGATCGATGAGCAAGTAAGAGACGGAGCGTAGAATTTATAATTCCAAAGTCTAAGCGACCTTCGATCATACACTTGTCTTTGGAAAGCTTAAACGTTTGTGATCGTGAGAGAAATACCAAAAGAGTGACTTAGTGAGATAGTGTGATCTACTAAGTGTTTGCACTCAAAGTTGTAATCTCTTGTTGATTGCATAGTGGAATCCAGCCAAGAAGGCTGTTAGCGTGGGAAAGTGGACGTAGGCTTGGATTAAGCCGAACCACTATAAATCTTGTGTTCTTATTCTCTTCCTTAACTCCTTTGTTTGAAGTTTATTTTATTCCGCATATATTCTCTAAGGTTTATTTTGTACACCTATTCACCCCCTCTAAGTGTTCATATTAGCACTCTCAAGAAATAGTCTTGTCAAAAAAAGCCATCAATGTATAGGCTTCTAAATTTATACTAATCATTGATCATCAATAGACATATCGACAATAGATGTGATGGAAGTTATGGCCCTCATCAGTCAACAATTGCATCGACAACCCATTACCACATATCTTGCTAACTGTTAAGAGATGGAAGACAAAGAGAATGTATCAATTCCAGTACGAAGTGATGGTTGCATATCCCGTGATGGAAGTTGTAGCTTCTTTTTTAATAATGATTTAAAGTACGAAAAGCGTGCAATATATCTTGTACAAATATCATGAATTCTTTATTCTCTCTTGCACGATAATCAATCTGTTGCAAATTTATTTCTTCATTTCACGTTTTGCAAATTTACTGTCCTTGCACTTTAAATTCTAGCACTTGCGGTTTTTCGCTTCTACCCAAGCCATTTACTTTTTCCATCCAAGATTAGCAAAGAACCCCTTTACTCTTTAAAAAAAAAAAAAATCGAAATCAATCGTTTTGGTAAAAAGATTTTTCACTTTCTAGGTGAAAATACAATTACTTATGATTCTCTCGTAATCTAAGAATTCGTCAATTTCACACAAATCTTAAGGGTACATTTGATAACAATTATGTTCCTGAGAATATATATATATATTTTTAGAAATAGTTCTTTTATATTTCTAGTCCTTAAAACAGTTTTTGAATAAAATAAGGCATTTAGTAATTGTACACAATTGTTATTCTTATAATAGAAAAACAATAAGAATGCGTTTGGTGCAACTCATAACTTATATATATATATATATAATGTAGAATTTCCTTTAATTATTTAATAATTTTATGATTTTTTTTTCTGTTTTTCCCTCTCTTCTTCTTCCTCCTCTAGTTGGTTGCTACAATTGTTGGGTGCCGACAATGAGGAAAAAAATAAAATAAAAGAAATAAAAGAACTTATTTTTAGAAATTGTTTCCGGTAGTAGAAAATTACTTTTCCTTATTTTTATTTCTATTACAAATCTATTCTTTGATTATTCTTTTATTATGGGCAGTAAAAAAATTAACTGACATTACCAAATAGATTTCTACTCAATTTCTATTCCGGAGAACAAAAGAATAAACAAATAGAAATTTTGCCATGCAGACCCTAAAAGTCTATAGGAACTTGAAAAACACCTTAGAGTTGTGCAACAAATTATAAGGAGGAAGAAAACTTTTGTGAAATTGAAGAAACAAGAATTGAAAGGAGGAAATTGGTATCTCAAATACTTCAATGCTACGATAATGGCAAAAAATAATAGGAGAGTTACTTCTTCTTTTTAGAATCCCCCAAAAATAAGAAAATATAGAAATAATAACAGATCTTCTCATGTCCAACTCCAACAATGATGAGTTCGATAGATAGATAATAGGAAATTTTGATTTTATAAATTGAAAGGGTTATAAAACTTGCAGATTGCATAAGAAAAAGTTGCAATACCAAATGAAAAAGGAAGACAAACTAGGATCGCTATTAGACTTAATTTTTAATTTAATCTTTCGAGGTTGAGGATCTAGGCAAACAATTATGTAAAATTGTGTGAGACTGCTACCAACTCCTCTAAAAATCGCATAGGCTAGACTTTGGCTTAAGACTAAAGCCTATGAATAAATCAGGATAGGCAAATAAGAGACGGGATAAATATTTGAACTCAAACCTTATGTTCTGACATATGCAATATCTTGTGAATCATTGCTAAATTTCTCTAAAGACTTAAGTCATTAGATGAAAATATGATTGAACATTTAAATATTTTAACAAGCTGATTTTACTTGTAAATTATCAATTTTTGGTGAAATTGAACTATAAATTAAATTGATGAAGCTGTGATCTAGTTACGTGCTCTCATAAAAAAAGATGAGATGGAGATCGATAATTAGGTGGGTGCAATCAACTCTTCAATTTAGGTAGGTTAAGGATAGTGACTGAAAACTACATGCACGACCTCATGACCACCAATGGATACTCTCAACATGGAAGATACTTCCTTCTTGCCATTTCCAAACATTTCCCACCCACTTTAGTTTCCTCCCTCTTCATGAACTCCTCCATTATGTAATTCTTCTTATATATATATATATATATATATATATATATATATATATATATATCATTTTCAATATTTTTACATATATCACTTTCAATTTCCATGGTAACGGAGTTCGTGAAGCTACTTCTTTCTTGCTATCCATTATTTAGTTTATTGTGGTTGACGAGTCCCTTTTTCTGCATCAGATTGAAGTCTTAGTCATCACTTGGACTTCTAAGTTTCTAATTAACTGAGGATACATGCTAAATTGTAAAAACACTTGGCGCTGTCATAGTGTCGCCTCTATTAGTAATATACGGGAGGAAAATCATTCAGCTCGAGATACAAACACGTATAAGTAGTCATTTTCATTAAAAATAAATTAAAAAAATTAACATTATTATAATAGAACCATAAAGTGATGTTATCGAGATTTTACATCAACTGCGTTATACATAAAAAAAGGCGTCATCGTTATAAAAGAACAATTTGAATGACAAGAACTCATATAAAAATCTTACATAGTAATTAAATTTTATTACCAATTCATGTTATCTAATGAGAAATCACAACACTATTATACTTATTTATGTGGATATGATATAAAATAACCGTATTTTGGGTATATAAATGATTTTTCGCAGGCAACATCTAGAATTGACTAAAAAAGGATAATTAAATAAGTTTATATTGAAGAACTTCTACTTGATTATAATGAGGCATACGTTTTGCACGTATATAATTCGACTCACCTCCAAAGTACTAGTATATTCCGTAAGTTCTAGTAAACTTACAGGAGATGGAATATCTTTTGTTTTTTGAAAAACACGCGTATGTCCATTTACCTTACCCAAAAGTACGAGTATTGCACTAACATTGAATATGATGAGTCCCATCAAATATTACATTCTAGATTCTTTTTGGCGTATCTACCGAGTCTATTAAATAATTATTCCTTTAGCGGAATTGCACAAAAATGGCAAAAGGTGAACACACACCCTCTCTCTCTCACACACAATATTATGTGCAGTCTCACCACATTTTGGCTCACCTCCAACCATAAAAGCTTTTATGAAAATCTCTTATGTTGTTTTGAAGATGAAAAAATAGTCAAAAACTACCAATAGTTTTAATAGTTGAGTAACTAGGTGAAAGATGTACAAGCCTTTATGTAAATGATGTCCTAAGAGAATTGTCTAAAGATGAGAAATACACTATTCTATCGATGGGGAACAAAGCATTAGGTGCAGAGGTATCTACAAGTTGGAGGTACTTGAATATAAGGTGAACAAGTTTAGAATGGAGAGTTTGGTCAAGCTTAGACGTATCATGGATAGGTGAATAGTGAGGTAAAGCTTCGAAATATACTTGGAAGGACCATAAGAGAAAAGCTAGAGTGAAGTTAAATATCAGGAGGAAGCCTAGAATAGAGAGTTCGGTAAAGTTTGGATGTAATAATGTAGATTAAAGCTCTAGTTTTCAGTTCTGCAATTTTTTTCAATGTCTTTAGCCACGTCAAATTTTTACTGGATAGCCATTTGTATATTCTATTTTATGTGTTTGTTGAAAGGACTAAGACGAACAAACCAATACATAGTCTAATTATTCACAGGCCAGAAAAGTCTAAAGGCTACATTGCATAAATCGATTTTTTTTTTAGAAATTTCCATGTCACACTATCTTTATTAAATGAATAGAATTGTATTAGCAAATGGCAAGAACCTGCTAAACGATCAAATGAAGAAATTTAATAATTTCAAGACAGTACTTTTCTCTTGTAATGTATAATGTGGATGATCACTTATCAAGTACATTTAACAAATCTCGGAAAATTATTGTTAACAAGAGTCAAATAAATATTAGTCACTTTCTTTTTCCCTGGATCTTGTTTTGAGGAACCGGTTTGAATCCTTGTGTGAACCCTATTCTATGGAAGAAAGCTCAGCCATACAATTAATAACTATCACTTTTCGCTAACCCAACATTTGTCCAAAGTATAAATATCATATCCTCCCAAATTAATTAAGCAAACAAATCAGCTTTGCCAAAACACCAAATGGAGTGCTATGCAGCTTGCCTTCTGTTGCTATGCCTGCTGTGGTGGAGCATCAATCTGCTCTGGCGACGGTTAATCCGTAAGCCAGGCTCCGGCGGCAACCAGCTGCCGCCGGGCCCACGTCCACTCCCAATCGTTGGGAACATCCTCGAGCTCAGTGACAAGCCCCACCAGGCGCTCGCCAAGCTCTCCAAGCTATATGGCCCTGTTATGACCATAAAGTTAGGGGCAATCACAACCATAGTCATCTCCTCTCCGGAGGCTGCCAAGGAAGCCCTCCAAAAGAACGACCAGCTCTTGAGCGGCCGGCAGATCCCTGACACCGTCAAGGCGAGTGGTCACTATGCTGAGTCCGTTGTGTGGCTGCCCGCCTCCGATAAGTGGAAGCAGCTCAGGAAGGTGTGCACCGTCCAGATGTTCTCGGCACACAAGTTGGACGCAGGCCAGCTCCTCCGCCGCAAGAAGGTGGACGAGCTCGTCAGCTTCATCCACCAGAGCTGCCGGCAAGGCCATTCTGTTGACATCGGGAAGGCCGCCTTCACGACGGTGCTCAACTTAATCTCGAGCACGCTCTTTTCTGTCGACTTGGCACACCATGACGAGGGCTCCTCCCAGGAGTTCAGGGACCTCGTGTGGGGCGTGATGGAGGAGACTGGAAAGCCCAACGTGTCAGATTTCTTCCCAGCTCTCAGGTGGTTTGATCCCCAGGGCGCACGCCGGAGGATCTCGGGTTACTTCAGCAGATTGCTTGCCATCTTCGACAGGATGATTGAAGAAAGGACTCGAGCGACCGCCTCATCGGTCGCCTCTTCACTGAGCAACGACGTGCTTGATTCTCTGATTAATTTAAAGGAGAGTGGTGAATTGAGTCGCCACGAAATTAAGAGCTTGCTTCTGGTCGGTACCTTTTGAGGGATATGCGAATTGATCTGAACTATAAATGCTCCTATTCAATAGTTTCTGTCCTCTGTATTTATGATTGTTAGATATATTTTGAACTATGAAGAGGAAGCTCTGTATTTAGACTAGTCTAATGACTTCTTTTGATATGGAATTGCGATTTCACGTTGCTGGCAAGTAATGTTATCCATATTTTGTTGTTGTCAAATTTGTTACTGACCAACTTTGGGCAATTAACTTCAATTTGCTCCAGAAATGAAGATGTATTCAGCAAAAATCACTTTGGCTATCTCTCACGTTTCCTTTTCCAGGACTTGTTCATCGCGGGAGTCGACACAAGCACGAGCTCGCTGGAGTGGGCGATGGCAGAGCTGCTGCACAATCCAGAGAAGATCGCTCGAGCCCGTGAAGAGCTCGACCGAGTCGTCAGTGGCGATGGAGGAACGCTGCAAGAGCCAGACATCACGAGGCTCCCCTACTTACAAGCAATAGTCAAGGAGACTCTAAGGCTGCACCCGCCGGTTCCCTTCCTGATCCCACACAAGGCCGAGAGCGACGTGGAGATAGGCGGGTTCCGACTGCCCCGGCACGCCCAGGTGCTGGTCAACGTCTGGGCCATGGGGCGTGACCCGGGCGTATGGTCAAACCCAGACAGCTTCATGCCGGAGCGGTTCCTGGGGGGTGAGATTGACTTCAAGGGCCGCGATTTCGAGCTCATCCCGTTCGGGAGCGGACGGAGGATATGCCCCGGGATGCCCTTGGCCTATAGGATGGTGCACTTGATTTTGGCCTCTCTCTTGCGCTCATTTGATTGGAAGCTTGAGGAGGGCGTGACGCCGGTAGAGATGGACATGACTGAGAAATTTGGGATCACATTGCAAAAGGCAACGCCTCTCTGTGCTATTCCCATGGAGGTGTGACTTTAATTAGTCTGTACCCTCTCTTCCTTAGAGAGACGTTTATATCTCAGTATTGTTTTCTTAAAATTGATATAATAGTAGGAATTTACCTAGAAGGATTTTCGTCCTATTGTCCTTTTGCTTCCATATATGGTTGAAATAAATTCGATGACTCAAGCTTTCGTCCTATTGTCTTCTTCTTCTTCTTCTTACGTGCGATCCTTCATGTTTGCTTTGTTCAAGAGAGAACCTCCAAGAAACCTAATTCTTCATTACCTTATTGAGCAAATTTATGAATTAATTATCAAATAGAATCGAGAAAACTTTGAACTTAAATTGCTTTTTAACATAGTCAAATATTTACAAACTTTTTACTTTGTAGTGCATTTCGCTATTAATTTTTTTCTTATTAGTTATCTTTTATATTCACGTAACAGCCCTCACCACATCTAGGCAAGGGCGTCGTGCCTTTGCCTTGCCCTAGCCTTTGCCTTGCCTTGTGTCATGTCGCCTCACCTGGGTCTCAATGACTAGTGAAGGAAAATAAGAAAAAAAAAATCATAAAATTTATAGAAATTACAAGAATTGTCCATGTCAGGACCAATTGTGCCACGTAGGATGGTTGTCATTAACTAGATCATCACATCATCAATTTTTGGTCAAAAGTGGCTATAAAGACTAGATTAACAAATTGTCAAAATATTTAAGTCTAAATTGGCAAAATTAAAAAGTGTAGGACTGAATTGGCCACTATATAGTAGATTGAGGATTTTTTGGACAATTTCCCAAATAGACATAGTCTCACCTTTTTATCTGTAGTAACTGCATATGTTCTATTAAGACATGATTATTTCCACCGTACTATCACATGTACAAATTGAAAGTTGCTACCATCCACCCTTTTGTTCACCACTATATCAATGGGAAATTATAAAAAAAACTCCTAAACTTGTTACAATATTTCCAATTCATTCATAAACCTTCTTTGTTTTTTTTTGGCCAATTTGATCCTAAACTTATTGTTACCTTGTGTAATTATATCAATTCAATTCATCCGACCAAATTTGGATGATCGACGCCGGTGGACAATTTTTTAATAATATTTTATTTTATTGAATTTTTCTTTTTTCTTTTCTTTTCCTTTTTCTCTCTCGCTCTTTTTTTTTTCCCTCCTCTCTCCTTCCTCTTGCTTCGATGACAAGCCAAAAGGGAGGGCCAATTGCCAGCCAGTGATGAGCTTGCCTCACTATAATTGGGCGAGGGCAAGCTCGCTCAAAACCACTAGCGAGGCAAGCCCCCATCGAATCTAGTAAGGGCTTGCCTTACCAGTGGATGGCGAGGCCAACCTCACCCAAATTCGACGAGGCAAGCCTTGCCCAGCCAGTGGATCGAGGAGCTACCTCACCATCGCTGGGGAGGGCTAGCTTGCCACTAGTCGGTGACTAGCCCTCCCCTCTAGCTATTTGTCGAGGCAAGGGAAAAAGGAGAGAGGAGAAAAAGAAAAGAGAGAGAATTTAAAAAAAAAATACGACATTAGCTGACGTTCACATCAATGCTAGCCAGCCAAATATGGCCAGATGGACTGAATTGGTGTGATTATAAAATGTTTAGTACTAAATTGGCAAAAAAAAAAAATTATGACTGAATTGAAAAAATTGCAATAAATTTATGATTTTTGGTTAATTTTCCCCTATATCGATGTTAGATGGTATTCTGTCAAGATTTATAGGACTATGGAAGAGTATCAAGATATATTACAGGTTCAGCAAAATGATTTTAAGTAAGTTCAAACACCCTTTCAACATGAAGATTTATTAAAACTATGTCTTGAATTTGAGCTTGTGTACAAAACTCAATCTGAATTAATGCATAAGAAGTGCCGCCCAAATGGGAGCATGCTGTTTAAAAGAAAGTTCAAAGTTTGGACTTTTCCCAATTCACTATGGGAAAAGTAAATTCGTTTTTTAGTTGAAGTCGGGCACTTTCATTTTTAGGTTATACATACACACATCATTTATTGGGATCTTGTCTTTCAGGCCTTGACCGTGATATCAAATTATGAGGCCAACTTGTGTTTGGCATTACATCCTAGAGTAAATAAAAGAGTGTTAAAAGCCGTGAAATCTTATGATAAAATTTGGTGTATTTCTCAATAAGATTCAGATACTTTTTCGTAAGGAATGGCTGCTTATAATTGGGGTGTTTGATCAATATTAAAAGTATTTGAGTGATCTGAATATGATTATAACATTCATTATATTGCTTAATAAATGTTGAAATTTGTATTGTTCTTCCTGCAAGTGTAGGTCATATCACGTGCTTATCTGTGCAGTAATTTGCCAGTGGAGCCTTGTCAATGTCAACTATCTCTTGGATCGATTTTCTTTTCCGTTGATCGTTTAAACCCTTAAAACTCCAACACACAAGTCCATCAGTGGGGAAAAAATTAAAAGAAGGATAAGCATATCTAATTGAAAAAGTTTCACAACGGGCTGATTAATGCTCAACCTTATTAAGAAAGCACACAATCATTACAACATTATTGGAGAAGAAATGCCACAGACGATTATTTAGATATCAATCACTCTAAACTTCTTCCTACTATTAAAATAGCAGGAAATAACATTACAACAATATCAATATATGGAATTATATCATATGTATTATTAATTACTTTCACCCATGGGTCACTGTTGGCACGCTGTGAAGAACCACCGTCTCCACCGTGAGGCCTGGCCCAAAACCGAAGAGGACGCCCCACTCCAACCCCTCGCCGGGGGTCGCTAGCCCTTCCTCCGCCGACTTCCTTCGCATCTCATCGAGGATGAACGAGACGCACGCGCTCGACATGTTCCCATACTCTCTGAGGACGTGCCTCACGGCTCGGAGCCTCTCCTTTTTCAATCCCAGCTTGGCCTCGATTTGATTGAGTATGGCCGGGCCACCCGGATGAGGCACCCAAAAGATGGAGTTCCAGTCACTTATGCCGAGCGAATCGAACGCCTCTTTCAAGCTCTTCTCGATGTGGTCTGCGATCAAATGGGGGACCCTGTCGGATAACCCGAAGGTGAGGCCAACGTCGCGCAGTTGACCCTCGATGGCGCCCTCGGAGTTTGGCAAAACGGTCTCCGCCGTCCACACGAGTTGGAATATGGGCCGCTCAGCAGGGATCTCTGGGTCGGACCCTATGATGAGCGCAGCCGCTCCGTCCCCAAAGATGGCCTGGCCTACAAGGTTGGCAAGGTTGTCAGCAGACGGGCCTCGGAAGGTGGTGACAGTGATCTCGGAGCAGACGACGAGGACGCGAGCGCCGGCATTGTTCTCGGCAAGGTCCTTCGCAACACGGAGGACGGTGCCACCAGCAAAGCAGCCCTGGTGGTAGAGCATGACCCGCTTGACGGAGGGGCTGAGGCCGAGAAGGCGCATGAGCTGGTAGTCAGCGCCAGGCATGTCGACGCCGGAGGTGGAGCAGAAGACTATGTGGGTGATCTTGGACTTGGGTTGGCCCCATTCCTTGATGGCCTTCAACGCCGCCTCCTCGCCGAGCTTTGGGATGGTGTCGATGATTATGTCCTGGCGTGGGTTGAGCGAAGGGTCGTCGTACGAGCAGATCTCGGGGTGTTTCTCCATGAGCTCCTCGGTCAAGTGCATGTAACGCTTGTGGATCATTGACTTGTCACCTGCGACGTTCCCATTTTACTTTCCAAGAACAACGTTGACATGCGTGCATTGGAGATTTTCTTTGTTCATTTTTTTTTTTTGGGCATGTAGTAATAAAGAATTTGCATGGCTAGCTAACATGTACTACTTGATAACCTTTTCTCTCGACCATTCTAAGATTGTTAAGAATGATTGCAAATTCATTACGAAACGAAGCAAACTATAGTAATGCAATTTGTTCCACCAATAAGATCCACAAAGAAAGATAGTTAGACTTTCTTAAAGGGTGTAATAAGCGAAACACATCATATATATTTCATGAGAAAAAATAAACTGTGAAGTTAGGATAAGGATACTCTAAACTTGAATATATATTTTGTAGCTAGGGCAATCTAGAGTGCGGCTCACATATGCGGATGAACTTCTGCTTGAGGGCCGTCATGTGCTCGCTCTTGGTCATGCGGAAGTAGTAGTGTGGGTACTCGGCCTGGTACACACAGTTCGCCGGATTCGCCGTCCCAATGGCGAGGATGGTCGCCGGCCCCTTGGCCCGCTGGTCCTCGTGGATCTTCTCAACAGCACCCATTTATCTCAGACCTGCGTTCGAAACTTTGGAACTTCAATGTAACCCCTTTTTTTTATTGCGGATATATTGAAGTTCAAAGTGAAGTTGAGACACCACAACTTTGTTCGGCTGTGAACTTTTGCAGCCCATTGCCTTGCCTTTTATAGATGCGAGGTGGGCAAGCTGGAACTTGGTTTTGAGGCATTGACGTTCCATGCATAATTATTGACTAAATTTAATGTAAAGGCTCGTCGAAAGAAAATCTTCCACGTGTAACAATTGACTATGTTGATTTGATGGGTGGTATTGTATGCTTTATTTTTTTATTTAATTAATCGATTAGGTGAGATACATTTAAAAGTCACCAAATCGTGTGTATTAAACTTGTCTTTGTGATCCCGGAACCTCTAATTATCAATGGATGTAGAAGTTTTGTTCGATCGGTAGTGTTTGGTGGGACGATCATAAAGAGGAACAGATTGGTCATTTTCCCAAGAGTCCCAAGAGATTGAGCTCAATGCTTAAGTAGGAAAGTTAAGTCGCGAGGCTTTCTTATTAGTATCAGTCACGGGGAGTCACGGGGACTTATTATTATCTTGAATAATAATGTTAGCATCATGAAATATCTTGAATAAGACCAATAGACAGATTGACAATGGACCACCAATCAACCGGGAAAATTAGTGTTGGTCCATCCCAACCTAGCGATATTTGATGTGGGGTCTGAACCCTTGCTATCCCTTCGTAATTTTAAATGTCTGCTAAAAGTAGCATTTTGTTCAAACTCTCTTACCTCAACAATCACTCCCTATAATAATTGAATCAGGTACGGATCTAGCCCATCACAAATTACACATCTACCGAAGTTATACTTGGGAGTTTGTGAACTGTAATAGCATGCTTATTTATTTTTCACATTAGGTGCACCTGTTTCGGCCAATTTTGTTCATTATTACAAATGTGGTGCTGTTTCCTCTCTACAAAGGGTAAATAAAATGAGAACTCATGTTGGTATGCAAAGTTTTTGTAAACCTTATAAAAGGACAAGATATCCAGGTAATCATAATTCCAATCAAAATATAACAAAAGATAAACCGACTTCTGTTGTACCTAACACACTTCGATTTTTTATCGTTGATCAACTGTGGAGAATTATACTATTCAAGACTTAAATTTATTTTGGAATGCTTGAATTGTTTGCTCGACATATAAAATTAAAATCAAAGGTTCCATTTATTCCACAGAAAATAAATTATTCAAAAAACATTTTATTAAATTGATGGTTTATATAGCTTACAAAAATGAATGAATGAATATTTTCATCATCCACAAAAATATTTAAAAAATGAAAATATTTTTCACTGATTAAGAATATCTCAACCTATAGAAGTGATTATTTTTAAGAAAATATGTTATAATCATTCATTTTTCGTGAAATAAACAAAGCCAAAATGAGATATCAAGATTTCTTGCTTGGGTTGGGAACTTAGCTTCCACAAATTGTATGACAATACTCAGATTATACATATAATATTAGAATTTAAATATTTATTTTAAAGGACTACCCTAATGAGGATTTTTCTTTTTTAGGCTACACTATAGTGACAAATCGAGTATCTTAAGTAATCCTATTTTTGGGCGGTCAGAGTGTAAACCACATTGCATCTGATGCTATGATTCAAAGTGAACGTTGAAATGGACTGAACAACTGAGAGGGGGTGAAGTGGCCGTTCTAGGATTTTTTTAACTTTTCCGTACAAAAACAGTGGTTGTAGAAAAAGTCAATTATGTTATAATCATTCATTTTTTTTTCGTGAAATAAACGAAGCCTAAATGAGATATCAAGATTTCTTGCTTGGGTTTGGAGCTTAGCTTCCACAAATTGTATGACAATACCCGGATTGTACATATAATATTAGAATTTAAATATTTATATTAAAGGACTACCCTAATGAGGATTTTTCTTTTCTAGGCTACACTATAGTGACAAATCGAGTATCTTAAGTAATCCTGTTTTTGGGCAGTTAAAGCGTATACTACATTGCATTTGATGCTATGATTTGTTGGTATAACTCAGAAGTCAGATTCAAAGTGAACGTTGAAATGGACTGAACAACTGAGAGGGGGTGAAGTGGCCGTTCTAGGATTTTTTAAACTTTTCTGTACAAAAACAGTGGTAGTAGAAAAAGTCATTCATTTTTCGTGAAATAAACAAAGCCTAAATGAGATATCAAGATTTCTTGCTTGGGTTTGGAACTTAGCTTCCACAAATTGTATGACACTACCCGGATTAATCCTGTGCTGCTGTCTAGTCTTTATTCCGTGAATTTGACTTTTTTATAGGTTCAATTTTTCTCAACAAAAATAACAATGTTCATATTCGAATTCTTTTTCTTGTCTAATTTTAATTCTAGTTCTATTTAATGAATATGTTTCTTTTTTATTTAAATAAATCCAAAATTAATCCTTTTTAAATATTTCTAACTTTGATTTCTCTTTATTTGTATTCCCATTAGATAAATAATTTTATGAAGTTAGCTATCTTCATATAATGTATTTTAAAAGGTAAAATTACCCCTTGTTTTTACTTTTCCATTTATTCAGATCTCTTCCCATATCTTATTCGGATCTCCTTTTCTTCCAAAAAGAGGGAAGGAAAAGGATCTTCCTCGATGGATTTCTCTTATTCTTGTTTAGATTTCTTGGTTTCTAAAGTTGAAATTTTTAACAAAAATGAATAAAATTGATGTGTCAATTATACAGATTAACGATGTCGACATACCTACTTAATGGAGTTATAATCCAATACCTATTAATTTTAGGATTAGCATCCTCTAAAATTAGAAGGCACCTTATGAACTCATCCAAAAAAAAAACCATAAAGTCCAAAGAAATTCACTCAACGAGCAAATCTCTCTCGAATTAGAGGTCGCCAGAGGATAAGCATCCTCTAAAATTAGAGTGCTGTAGAGTTGGAGAAACAGTATGAGGGAACAGTGGGGCGAATGGAGGGCCATCGTGCTGGCTGTGACGGGCGGTGGTAGTGCGGTCACGTGACTTGTCGTGGCGGCAATAAGCGATGTGCCGACGAACGGAGAAGAGAGAAAGGGTAGGTCGTCCATGTCTATCTAGCCGTAAGAAGAATGCTTGGATGATAAATAACTCACTTCTTGGTCTTCGACCCCTTATGTGATGATAGGGGAGGGCCATGGAGCACCGCCCAAAATGCCCTGCCTCGCCCCTTGTTTACTTTTAGCCATAAAGAATTATTTTGTTTTGTTTTATTTAAAAGGTTTTCAGCACGAAATACTACGAGGAAACAATTTCTCTTAAAATATAAAAATGAAAAAAAATAATAAAAAAACCCTAAGAACAATCTCTTCTTGCAAGTCTTACTTGTAAAGGAGATGCAAGTTTATAAAGTCCTCTGGGTAACCAATGTGGGGCAATTGTTTTTCATGTGGTTCATCTTTATATTGTCTCATATTGACTAATTTGCGAAGGCTTGAGGTTGTTTGGCTCTATAAAATCAACCCGTTAAAGCCATTCTTCTTTATGAAAATCAAGCCATGATGCAATTCTTTTATTATAGAAAATTAATAAACAAGAAAATTGTCCAATAACCATCTAGCTAGTGGTATTATGTTATTTTGGGGAAAAAAAAATGTTAATTCCAATGCAGCCCCTCTCTGGATCCGTTGCTTCCCGAAGGAAAAACAGCCCGCCTCGGCCGGCCTGGGATACGTGGTGGTGGGAGGGCCAGTTTTCATTTTACCGTGCAATTCCGTGGTCTGTCCCTTGATCTTATAAACCCATCGTACCGCCGGAACCAGGCCGCTCGGTGGGTGTAAGGGGGAGCTTTTGTCCGAGAGAGACCTCTCCTGCAACTTTTGGTGTTAGATATTAGTGATCTAGGGTTTGCAAAATTTCGAGATGTTACGCTGCCTTTCGTGTCTGCGTTAAGTGGTCTGTTCATAGCTTTAGTTTTGAATGTTATTTTCGTTTCACTTTCAAAGTTTTCCATTCGCACTCTGAATTTCCCAGAAAGCTTTGATGTAGTTGCTCTTTGATTTCAATTTTCAGTCTCTCTGTTCCCATCTTTTCTTCCCTCTAAATTTGGAACGCCTGTTGACTGTTAGAAATAATTAGGAAATTGTACATATATCCCACAATCATGCATACGTTGATTCACCCTAATTGATTATAATTTATGTCTTAATATATTGTTATCTCATATAGTCATCTTGTAAAGCTTATAAATATCTTATATACTCTTGTTATGGAAACACATGGAAATAATACAATTATCCTCCACATATTCTTATCTTGTTGTTTGAGGAAGCGCCAAACCAACACCAGGCTCACCGCCCTCGAATAAGTTAAATCCAGAAATTTCCTCATGCTTCATCACCTCATGCGCCACCACTTGCCACTGCATCGGTGTTCCTTGTACCTTCAGACACCTTTCCATATGTTCGAATCAAATGCATATACTCGTCGGAAGCCACATCAACCTATTGTCACATAGTCTATACATGTCGGACACAAACAAATATTTGTCACATCAACAACCACATTAGCTTATCGTATCACATCAGCCATTCCCTAGCCTATGTACCTATTAACTATTAATTCCATACCACCGATTGATTAGACTATGATGTCTTTATAAAGACAAATCCATCTGACACCTGTTCTTATTGTCTTTTCTCCAAATTTCAATTGATCTATTTTACGTCATCCTGAATTTAAAGAGTGATCTTCAAACACGATTGAGAATTTCTCCATATCCCTCTTGATTCTCTATATTTCTTGTATGATCATGCCAAAAATATATTGATTTTGGTCACATTTTGGTCGAATTCGAACCGAACAATGAGAGTCAATTCCTCCGTCCCAGTCGACTGATGCCAGGTAAGCGTCGCCGGGATATTGCTCCCAGCAGGAGACGAAACTGGTTTTGCTTGTACTCAAGTCAACTTCCAAGTACACGACGTGGTCCAATATCTTCAGGTCCCTTGTGTTGTCCCAACAACCCTCGAAAGAAAAAACAGTTTCTTTTGTGTTGTTTTTTCTTTTGTGTTCAGTCATTATTCAAAATCAAAACCGGGAATGCTCATTGCTGTTGGACCTTCTCTCAGTATTCACGTCGACACTTTGACACTTCTTTCCTTTTCTTGAAAGAAAGTGGAAAGTTAGCTTAGTTGACTAAAGGGTTCTCTTTGTTTTGGGCTGTGAACATCGCAATGAAACTTGTCGTGTGCAACTTAAAAAATCGAAATCGGTTGGTGATCTAACTTATTTTTACCCTTATGAAGACCAATGTCTACTTAAAAAATTTGAATAAAGTTATGTACGCACTTGTCGAATAGCTTCTGCAATGCACGGATGGTTCTTCCCTTGCCAATAAGATCTCTAAAGTATCCAATGGTGTTTTTGACTTTTAACTTTTGACTTTCATTCCGTTTTGGGTCACTACTTGCTTGAGATTCATTGAACGATCCAAGGACTTGTGAAATATCAAACGTAATGATCCTAGCTTTGGACTTGCAAGCCCACCCTAATTTGATTGCCTCTCTCGTTGTTTTGGGATAAATACACTAGAAGTGCCAAGAGTTGTGTATGGTGCTTATTTTAATGCCAAAAAATTTTGTCAGCTCATTTAAATGCCAAATCGGAGAAAAAATGATCACTTAAATGTCAACGGTGAGAAATTCTGGCCAAATTGATTACATGGCATTTATAATTAAAATTATAATATGACTTGGCAATTTTTTTTCAAAAGTTCGATCCAGGTGGCATTTCCATGTGGTATGCTTGGCAATGAAGTGATCACTTCAAACAAAATTTGACACTCAAATGATCATTTTAAACAAAATTTGACACTCAAATGATCATTCTAAGCAAAATTTGGCATTTAAATGATCACTATTTACAACTTTAGACAATGTCATTTAGGTCTTAAGTGCTGACTAGGCATGCTGATGAGCCATGCAGGACTGAGAAATTAATAAAATATTACCACAATTTTTTGCACTTCTAGGGCGCACATGACAAAATTTCTAAAACAAAAATTGATTTCTTAATTTCTATTCCATGGACGAGTTTCTAAGCAAAGAAATATGTTTGATAATGATTCAAAATTTCTATTTCTGAAATAAAAATTCGTTTGATGACAGAATAAAATTTCTATTTTTAGGAGCAGCAACGACCAGCGTCCAATGGTCAGAGTTCGACGTCTAGTGACCGACGTTCAATGTCCAGTGATCAACGGCGGGCGGTCGAAGTCTGGAGTTCGGCGCCGGAGTTAGGTGACCAACGACGAGCAGCCGAAGTTCAAAGTCCAGTGACCGACGACGGGTGACCGAAGTTCGGAGTCCGGCAATCGACAACCGGCATCCAACGTCCAGGGTTTGATGTCCAACGTTCAACATCAGGAGTCCGCCCACCGGAGGCCGACGACGGGTGGCCAGTGGCCGGAGTTCAATGGCGAGCAGCTAGTGACGAGCGACAGACGGTTGACGGCGGACATCTAGTAGTTGGTGGTGAACCTCCGGCATCCAACGATTGGCGATGAAGGGCCAACAACACATGGGCATCTAACATCTGGTGACCGAGGGTTGGCGACGAGCGACCGAAGTTCGGTGGCTGGTGGCCGACATTCGGTGGCCGACAGTCAGCGGCTAGTGGCCGAGGTTAGTGGCAAGTGACCGGCAACCGGCAGCGGGCGTCCGCTATCCCACGAGTGACAAGTGGGTGATGAGTGGTGACGAGAGTGAACGGTGATAAAATTTTGATTTCTCATTTCTGTTCCAGAAATAAAAAAAGCTAAAAATTTTAATTTCTAATTTCTGTTCAAAATCTATTTCTAGAACAAATTTCTATTCCAGAAAAAGAAAAATGAAATTGCGTTACCAAACAGATTTATGTTCTAAACCTGTTTCGAGGAACAGAAAAATAGAAAAATAGAAAACCAAAAATGTTGTCATGCGCACCCCTAGTGTATTTACCCATGTTGTTTCTTGAATATTCTTGACAAAAGTCATAAGTATGAATATAACTTTAAAGTGAACCAAAATGAAGAAATTATCAAGAAAAAGATTTTTCTAATCATTATTATGATAAAAAGATATTTTGCACCATTAGAAATATGTACAACTTTTAAGACTTAAAAAAGATAAAAATGGACAGAAATAGACTTCTACAACAAAAAGTTACCGACTTCAACCCCCAAAAAAGAAGAAGAAGAAAACTTTGATTCCTCGTATCCTTTATATTCACTTTTGCATCTAATTGAACTATTTTGTAAGATCATTACAAATTATTTTAATTACAAACTATTTTAAGTGCTTGAATCATCAATGAAGGCTTTGTTTAATATTTAAATTTTCTGGCAACTCCCCCTGAACACATAAGCCTGCACTTTGGTTTAAGATTAAACTTGCAAATATACAACAATAAGGCAAATAAGTGGCCTAAAAATATATGAATTCAAGACATCTTACTCTAGCATCATGACAGATGTTTCTTTATACATCATGGATTGCACATTGTATCCGGCTCACATGCACCACATTTTTGTCACCCTATTAAGAGCAGTCTTCGCATGGGATCAGTGATTACTATGAAAATATGTACCTTTTTTTCGTGTTCTTGTTTACCAATTGAAACTTTTAGAACAAAAGTATGCTCACCTAAGTTCGACAACGATATATGAAATCAAGAGAGAGAAAAAGTTTACAAATGAAGATGCGTGGCTCAGGGTTTTGATTTAACCCCCGGAAACGTATGAAGCCTGCTCCGAGTCAATCAATTTGAGCCAAGTTTACTGAAGTGAAGTGACAGAGAAATCACGCTTATTGCACGTGGCAATGACACCTGGTAGACACCTTTTGACATAAGTTTCAATTTTGTATTTTTTACTTGATCTTCTAATGGAACTCTCTAGTAATCATGCAGGAGTCAACGTCAGAACTACTTGGAAAGATTACTAACGTATGCAATGCAACAAACATTAGACGATATATCAGAGGGAGGTATGAAGACATTAATAAATTAAGATGGAGCGTCACAATAATTATAATTGGCGTAAGGGGCGACATTTGATAATTCTGTGGATTTTTTCAAGAAGACGTCAAACCCTTTCCAAGTTCCGATCTGAGCTGGCACATATGTTCCAAACCCTCTAAGTTAACAAGTGATTTATTGGGGGGTTAAGTATATTTAGTTAATATTTAATATTTAATTATCACTAATCCAGTTCCATTGGAGCAAAGATGGTGAAAAATGCTCAAACGGATGACTTGCTTTGCGTAAAAAGCGACAATCTATAATATGATAATTATTGGTTCGAGGCTCTTGCAAGAAAAGGATGCAACCTCCACGGACTCCGCTACGATGACACATGGCGATCTTTGGAGATGGTTGAATATAATAGGGATTTTTTAACTTGTTACGAGCATAGTGGGTGCATATAAATTGACGGGAGTAATTAGACACGTAAAGTGCGTTTATTTCATGAAAATTTTGAAATTATCTTTTAAAAAAATAATCATTTATAATACTTAGAAAAATTAATAAACTACTCATGAAAATAGTTAGTCATAATTGTTGTCAATATATAAAAATATTTTTCG
Organism: Eucalyptus rudis; assembly: GCA_019915205.1. Lineage (NCBI taxonomy): Eukaryota > Viridiplantae > Streptophyta > Magnoliopsida > Myrtales > Myrtaceae > Eucalyptus > Eucalyptus rudis. The sequence goes on from JAHMTN010000120.1 coordinate 4,624,029, forward strand.
TTGACTAAATTGTCTAAGCAAGATAACTGATCATTTTTCGGAAGAAATTTTTAAAATTTTGAATTTTCCATGAAATAAACACACCTGTAGATGATAGAAAACATATGGTCGACCTCTCGCACAAAGTACACTCAACATAATAATCAGACTATAAGTTATCCTTTGATAGGTAGATTACAAGTTATATATATATATAACTCAACTTGAATGAATCGTGCCGTTTAATCCATCATTGCCTGTTAAAAGATTGGTTGGAGGAAGTTTTCTCAAATCAAAGATGGAGGAAAACATGGCCTGTAATAATCACGTCGCCACGGGCTCTATTTTAGGAAATCGAGAGACGGGGGATTGAAAGCGATCGTGTAAAATGGAGAATAGTGTAAAAATTTCTTGAGGAGCATTTGCAGAGAAAATTAATTTTATGCCTATTTTCAATTTCCACCGTTCAATTTCCACAAGATCAACATTAAGATATTCACAAAAGAGCTATATATTTCCTCCATCTCGGATTAGAGGAAGTTTTTCCTTAACCATAACCCCAATTGGTGTCTCACACATTAAGGACACAAACCACATAAATGTAAATGATGTTCATGTTTATAACCAATCGATCAAGAAAGTGTTCGAGGAAAGTATCCTCCTATCGGAAATTGAGGAAAACATCGCTCTACTCGAAATATAGGATGAAGGTGCCTAATAAGCTAAACACCAGGGGCTCTTGTTTTTTTGTGGTGGATGAAAATAGATCCTACATTTTCAAGATTATAATTTTTGTCCACATAAAATATTGGGACAAAATTCAAATTTGGAGCTATCCTTACGTCTATCGTCATGGACATCACTCATATGCAAAATTAACTAAATATGGATCTAAGTGATATGAATGGTTGTAATACACGAATCATAAGGGTGTGGTTGGATAAAGTAATTGACAGAAAATATAGCCAAAAAAAAAAATCAAGGCAGGCTTGCCAAGTTGGAGCTATCCTTACGTCTATCGTCATGGACATCACTCATATGCAAAATTAACTAAATATGGATCTAAGTGATATGAATGGTTGTAATACACGAATCATAAGGGTGTGGTTGGATAAAGTAATTGACAGAAAATATAGCCAAAAAAAAAAAAATCAAGGCAGGCTTGCCAAGTTGGCCTTTTAGTTTTCTTGCTATAGTGCAGTTTTCTTCATCCTGCCCAAGTACGTCACATTTGATGCACTTTGTTACGTTCATAATGGCAAAAGACTATCAAAATGATAGTTTAAGTTCATAAGCTGGGCGATCAACATTGCCCGGGAAAGTGGAGATTAACACAACACGTCAAGGAAAATTTCCAAGGAAAGAATAGTATGATGATCGCACACTGATTAAGGCAACCAAAATCTGAAGTTTAGGTGTTGAAGGTCAGATTGAGTTTACCGGACTTTGGAGACCAATCTAACGTGGCTTGAATTCCTTACAAATACGAAAAAATAATTTCATCTTTCACGAAAATATATAAACATAAATTATTGTCAATAGTAAAACGATTTTTCATTAACTAATTATTTCAAGGGAAACAAATAATTATTTTTTTAAATAATTCTAAATTATTTATTTTGCGTAACAAACTGTCTTGACATAAACCAAGTTTGGGGATTGACGGGAGAGGTCGCATTCAATACCTTCCTTTTTTTTCTTTTCAGAACCATCGGCCTCTTCTATATTGAAAACTTTACCCATGACAAAATCAATACTTGGATATTTATCTTCTTAGGACCCAATGGGTCCAAGCCCGGCATATCTCTCTCTCTCTCTCTCTCTCTCTCTCTCTCTCTCTCTCTCTCTCTCTCTCTCTCTTCTCTCTTTCTCTCTCTCTCATGTAGCTAGCACTTGAGGGCGAATGAGTATTGTACATGCTACCAGTTGAATTTGATGACACACTATAAAATTACTAATCATTTTGCCCACGTATTATGAATCTCGTCTGATTCAATATCATGCGTGTATGCATATCACTTTTGATTGCCCAATTATATTATGCGCCACTTTATGTCCATCACAAGATAAACTTCTCTCAAGTGTCCTCCGCATGCATGCATGATTGATTTTCTATTTTTTTGCATGTTTGACTTGAGATAAATTTGATAATAATGGTTCATAGAGGTTGAAATTTCTTTATTATCTTTCTTCTCTTCATTTTTTTCTTTCCATTCGAACAAAGTGATGAGATTATTACAAACAAGAGCGAGTACCAACGTGAACATAATAAAGTAAAGAAGACTCTACAAAGACTATATTCTTTGCTCTAAATGGGATATATTAGTAGGAAAAGAAAAAATAATTCCAATCAGATGAAGTGTCCATTTTGCAAGCTCATAAGCAATGCTATTTTGAGGTCTACAGGTCCATGATAAGCTCCATCCCGAGTTGCTGCAAGTAGAAAGACAGTGTCCAAGACGAAAGAAAATACCATGCTGTTAAATGGTATTAGATTAAAACATTACAATCACTTAAAAAAAAAAAAAAGCACCTTGTGAATTGCGAGACTTTGCAGATTAGCAATTTTTGTTTAATAAAACAGGAAATATATAAAGCTTCAGACTAGGAAATAAGGTTCCGACTGAGTCGGCATCATTGTTAATTGCTTTTTTTTTTTTTTTTTGAAGCACTATGTCTCTGCAGTCGCTTTTGTTTCTACTTCTTTACAGCCAAACAAAACCTCTTGTACCTTTATGGCGCTATCACTATAAGTGTCAATAGCAATTTTTTGTTGAAAAATTTTAGGCATATACAATTTTCTAAATGACTCACTTATTTAAAAATTCACTTAGAATTTATCATGTTACTTATTCTATCAATATAGATCAATTTTGTCATATCTAACAACGCTCTTTGTGATTTAACATAAGGCAAACATTGGGAGGTTAAAACTTGCATAAATTTGTTATTATCTTATTGACATCCAAAATTATCCCTGATATCACGTGCTGGCCATGAGGAGATAATAGGTGAAATGTCCCATTTTATTCATAAAATTAAGGGCAAACAGTTTTCATAGAAGCTACTTAAGTTGAGCATCGATGGAATTCTAGAAGCAAATTATAGAGTCAATGGCTAGGTAACTGATTACCACATGTCAGGTTATGGGGATAGTGCACTAGATTTAAAGATTAAGTGAAATTAGCATTAGAGAATAAGCCATAATAACTGCTGTGAGAAATGCGCATAAAAATAGGGAGCCATTATTTACTTAATGAGCAAGCTGTGCAAAAACCATCGACAAGTCAAGAAGCAATTGCTTATGGATAAGGGTACCGAGAAGAAATGGAAAATGTGGAGAATGTTAGGCGTAGTGGCCAAGAAGAGGAAACCGACTAATGGCTATTAGTTTGTCCTATAAATACCACAACATGTTCAACAAAAAGCCCTTCAAACAACACAACAACTATCTTTACTTTATCGCATTTTAGCTGTAGTTTTCAAGATTCCTGTCATTGATTAAATTCTGGCGTACATCTCTATCCAGTTCAACACCGTCGATTAAATTTCGGTGTTGTTCTACAAGTCCAGTGTTGTTGATTAAATTTTGACGTTGTGTTTCCTATTCAGGGGTATTGCTACTGATTAGATTCCAGCTTTATGCTTAAAATAAGATGTGTCATAGATTAAATTTTGACATAATTTGAGTTTGAAGTATAGACTATCCGGCTACTAGTGTCCAAATTACATCATTGATTAGATTCTGGTGTAATTTGTATCCAAAAATAGTTAGTCTTTAAGCTATCTAAGTATCAGTTGTCAGGTTTGTCTATATAAGTTGAGAATAAAATTTCCCCTTGCATTTGACATTATCTCCAAACTCAACACAGAAGCTGAATCTCCTATAACAAAATTAAAACACTATGTTTGGTGAAAGATTTTTCCTGAAAATCAAAACTAGTGAAACATCTTTGAGCTATCCAAGTATCAATTGTCGGGTTGTACGTATAAGTTGAGAAAAAAAATTTCCCCTTGCATTTGACATTCTTCATCCAAACTCAACACAGAACCTGAATCTCTTATAACAAAATTAAAACACTATGTTTGGTGAAAGATTTTTCATGGAAATCAAAACCAGTGAAACATCTTTTTGGGACTCCCGACGAGACCCGTTCTATTGAATAGAGAGAGTGTCATGTCACAAACCTGAAGTCGAATAAACTTGAATAGCGCCACCGATGAGCAAATATGAATGGCTAAGAACAATGCACGAGCTAAATCATCGTCAATCCAATTTCCTCATAATAAAATAACAAATCAAATCCAAGGGGAAGGTGTTGATGTTTCGAGGTAGCGTGTGGAAGAAAGAAGATAGGCAAACCTCACGCCAATCATGCTTGCTACTATGAGGCAAACAATTGAAGAGACTCAAAATGAGTTTGCTAGTTATATGGTTAGACGAATGAAAAATATCGTTAAGCCTTTAATCATCAATATTTATCATGAATGTGCCCAAGGACAACATAAAGTCTTAATTGGACCAACTCAACCTCAAAAAAGGTAGGTCCTTGTTTCAACAAAATATGCTTCTATATAGTCAGCTTCTCAAATAACATTAGGTAATGTAGGGCAAGCTATGTTAACTTTGTTGGATGTATGCCCTAAAGCTACTATGCAATAGTTACATATTAGGGATTTTAGTTGTACTTTCATTATTATTATTTAATTAATGGCAATGACGTATTCATTCATTTGTCAAATTATTTTATATTTATGAATGATTCCATAAGATCAATTACAATTAGACCTAGTATTGAGACATCAAGAATATATGTGACAGGTTCATAGTTAGACTGAATCTTTAAAGCGTTCCCGGTCGATAGATTATTAAGTGGATATTAATAATCCTGTTGAGAATGGTGTGTTCTTAACTTCGCTTTTAAGTATTGGATACTTAAGGGAATGATGAGTTGGGTATTATGATGCCTAAGTTAGAACACGGGTGTTTGTATTAGACAAGTTCATTGAACATGACGCATATGAAATGATTAGTGACATGGAAGCTTTTAGTGTGGTCAATGTCTAATTGTTCATGCTTTGGTCTTGTGTAAATAATCCTTAGACCTAAGGCATAGTGTTAACTTATGTGTTGAACAACTATGGTTCACAGGTGCACATAATGCCGGGTCGTTGATCCATCTTTATACCTTATGGTCATAGTTCGTTCATATACGAAGTTGCACGTGTGCACAACATGGAATATGTCTCCTTGTTACATGCAAGGTATAATAATGATGTCCTATGCGATCTAATTATGACACTGCATTGAAATCTTCGACCAGGGTTGTAACCGAGAATAAATTGTTTATGTTTCGAATAAAATGCATGTCAATTAGATTTGTGCATATGATCGAATTGGTGACTTGACAAATATTACATGGTCTTTGTTTAATCGGGACATAGTAAGATAGAGAGATTGAATTACGCTGAAGCCAAAGCTAATAGGTTCATTATGTTCTTAAAATATTCACACTATATGGGTAGTCATGACATACTGCTAGATGTCAATCACGGCTTGTAAGACTCAAAGATTAATCGGGACAATTAATTCTTTTTTGAATACTAATGTGTTAGTACAAGTCTTACTACCAGCTTAGTGATAAACATAGGGATGTCACATACCATAAATAATTAGGATAACATGGAACAAGAGAGAAATAATGTTGCAAATGTGTTTGTATTATAGTCACGAGCCTACTTGCATATGATGCACACGCATGCCCAGAGTGGATACATGTTAATGTAACCCAATTGTACATATAAAGATTATGTCCTTTTTATTTTTATTTTTTTAAGGGGATTGATTAATTAATTTTTTATTCATTTAATTAATTAATTAATTAATCAATCAATATATATATATATATATATATTAGTTGGGAAGCTTCATGCACGAAGCATAAGCATCGTGCATGAACAGTTGACCGTTCATGCACAATTGTGCTTCGACGGATGGGGATCAGCAGCGGTTGTTGATCCTGTGAAAAACCGTCCAAGAAATGCCGTAAAAGGGTTGAAAAATAGAGTGAAGGGGATAAGTACTTGTTGCTGAAAAATAGAGAGAAAAATCATGTGCGTGTTCGCGTGGTTTTTGTGTGTGTTCTTGTGTTTTTCAAGACGCAAGAAAGAAGAGTGTTCTCTCGTTCAGGCTGTGACTATAATACATCAAGGATACAACGGATTGTTTCCACAAAATTGCTAGCACGATCATAGTGGTGATTATCCGAAAGTTCTCTCTTCCGTTCGACGTCCATTATTGGTGTGTCTAAACTAGAGGTCCAACATTTGTGGGGCTCGAACTGTAAAACATTCAAACCAATTCGTATAAAGCGCGCTTCGAGAGGTAATTCGTTTAACTCCATTTTTATATTCAAATTTTTTATTAAAATGCACGAACAACGCCTTCGAAGAATCATGTATAAAATATATCTTTGTTTCCTCTGCGTTCTATTTGTTAATTTTACCTACACATGACTCATGAAACCCCAACAAACTTGGCCCCCTTTTAGGATTCTGCAAATAGGAGAAGTTTTTATAGCTACACAAGTCAACGAGTCTATTAATTCGCATGTCCTACCAATGCTGACTGAGGTCCTATAGTAATCATCCCACCAGTGACTTAATAGAATACATTACTTGAGAATGCCGTTGGGTTAGCTTTAACTCAACCAAATCTCTTTATGGTACCTCAGACAAATGTGTTGTCAGTCACAATGGAGGTCCTAGGAGTTTTAATGACTCCAACTATAGGGTTAGGCTAATTGCAACAAGTGAACATTCAATCCTAATTACCCCAAATGGGAGTTTCAAATGTTCGACCGCAAGTACCTTAGTTAGGGGCTCCTAATGCTCAACAAGCCCCTAATATACAACCCCAAGCTCCTCTATGTTCAACCTCAAATGTTGCAACAACCTCTTCTTCTTGCTCAAGTTAATGTGATCAACCCACAAATAAATCTGATACTTGTAATCCAACCACAACCACAGTTCTATAGACCTCAGCAACAATATCATCAAGCTTCTCAGCAAAATGTAAATCTAGAATTACAACCCAATTATACTGTGTAACACGTCCTAGAGTTTCCTCATACGACTCTAATTCAAAATCAGCCAATTGTTGAGCCATTGTTAAGGGGATACGACAATGGCATTGCATGTCTAGCCAACATCTACAAAAGCCATACCTAGATTAGATGGATACTATACCATACTCGAGAGGTTTCAAAATGACTAATTTTACTCTATTTATTGGTAAAGAGGATCTATTGACTTAATCAATTCTTGGCATAATGTGAAGATGCAAAACATACAGATCGTTGAAAGCTAAGGTTATTCCTTTTATCATTATAAAAATAAATAAAAAACACTTTTGCTTGGCATACAACATTATCATGGCAAGGAATGGAAAAATTGTTCCATACCCAGTTTCAAAGAGGTGTTCTAAATTTGTCAGTGGTTGACTTATCGATTATGAAATAGTTACATAATGAGTCAATTGACTAGTTCATTTCTAGATTTAAGAGGACCAGAAATAAATGCTTGGTCCCCTTGCTTGAGAAAACCTTTGCGAACCTTATATTTAATGGTTTGAATTTGAAATTCGAGAAAAAAAATGGTTAGGTAACCCTATTCCTATAGATACTAAGCATGAGAACTTGCTCAAAGAAAAAGACAAAAGACATGGTAGACAAGCAGATGTTAGTTGGGCCAATATTGTAGAAGCAAATGAAGAACAAGTCAACATAGCATAAGTGGCTGTAGCTAAAATGATTATGGATAAACCATACGTTTGTCAAGCATTACGGCCTATTAGAGTGAATGAAAAGTCCAACCTCATGCCTAAAGCTAAGGAGCATGTCTACCACTCATTCGATGCCAATAAGACTAAAGAGATATTTGATCCATTACAAGCTGATGGCTAGATAAGATTGACCAAAAGGCAAAGTATACCTACTAAAGAAGAATAGGCAGGGAGAGATACTACAAATGGTATCATTCATGGAGTCATAATAAAAATGATTGCATGGTTTTTAAAAAGCAACACTCAAGACGCGATCAAGTAAGGGAAAATAAAGTTTGTTGATGACAAGAATAAAGCTCCCATGAAAGTTGATATGGACCCTTTCCCCATCATGACTGGAATGATATCATCTAGAGCAAGAACCATACCCAGGAGTCATCACCAACTTCAATTAAATGTAAGATGTAAGCAGGTGATTAGACAGGAGGGGTATAATCCCAAGCGCCAGTACCATCAATATAGCTAAAGGATAGCTGGCAAGGAATACAACTCAAGCTTGACTGTCCCATTTCGAGTAGGACCACTTCCAAATGAGTTAGCCTATCCTAGTAAGCATCATGCTTATTGGACGAAAAGAGTTGACCTATGCGATTTCGAATTTGGCAAGAATCAAGGCCCTTAATTGTGTTCAAAGTGTAAGCTATTGATCCGGCAACGGAAGTATTACTCAAGGGGCATCACAATCAATATGGCGCAATAATGATTAATGAGGTACACAATTTTGATAGTTCTAACTAGAAAGAACGTGTGGTATGTAAGACAGGACCCTTTGAGAAGTTTCGTGCCTGATGAGTGACTAAGAAGTCATTCAAATGAAGATATGAGGAGGGAGATCTTACCATTGGGACTTTGGGAAAACATAGTGGAAAGTATGAATATTATGTTAGTTATAGCCCTCTTCCCATTCACCCTCGAGTAGTTAGTCCATCTAGATGGGAAGTAGAGTTTGACGATAAAGATATGAAGCCAACAGCTAATTATCACCATCGACGCACTTTAAAGATACCCCATGATCCGCCTGCTGTAATTGATATAAGGTTCAACCCCTAAAAGATAGCCTAACACGTATATAGAATAGGAGTATGCAAAGAAAGAAAAAAAAATGCATTTGCTCCAAAAGCAACTTGCCCAAGCTCGCATTACTTAAGTTAAGCCAACTATAATGGCAACCCATAAACCAAAGAAGGTCAAGGCAAAGAATTTGGTTTGAAAGGAGAAAGCCAAAAAATGATAATACAACTCCTAACCAAGTTGGAAGACTAGTCACAAAAGCAGTTGCTCAGTTACTGGAGCTATTGATACCTAATTTTTAGTCGATATGTCAAAAAGATAAACAAAATCGACATTTGAGATTTTGATCACGACGGAGCGTGTTTATTGTGTAAAAAGTATTGTTTTCATTTTTTTTTTCTTTTCCATTGTTGTTTTTAAATAGTTTCCAGCTCACTTTTGAATTAAAAAAAAAAAACTCAAAAAGTCACACGGTTGACTTTCGAGTTGACTTTTTAAATAACTATTTGATCAAAAGTCAACATCGAGTGAAAAATTAAATTTTTGTCCAAAAAATGCCATTTAACTTTAATTTCACCTTTCTCAAGTCAATTCTTCACAAATTCAAAGATTTAGCTCAAAATTAACATTTTAAGAAAAATCAACTAAATTGTTGACTTTTAGTCAAATTTCTTACCAAAAAAATTAGAAAAAAAAAAAATTGTTTCATTTAGTGTCAATTTGACTTGTTTGTTGAAAAATTTTGACAAAATTCAATTAAGAACCATATTTTTCAATTTTTTTATTTTAGGTTTTAAATCAATAAAAATAAATTTATTTTCATTTCACCAACAATTAGGTATAGTTCCTTCTTCGATAGTTTATCTAGGACCTATTCTAAATCCACTCATGCACTCAATTTCACAAATTGGCATGTTGAAAGACAAATCGCCATTTTAAGCCCTAATAGAGGGTCAAAATCGATTTTTCATGACTTGCGAACAAATAAGTATTTGTCGCTCATTTTCATAAACTAAGTCCAAGTCCAAAGTCGATTTCTAGAAATTCACATTAGAACTTCCCGATTTGAGAGATTTCATTTTCTTGAATGTAAGAAAATCTAGCCATTAAGATTCAATAGAAGAAATTTGAGTTAAGCCATTCAAGACTAAGGTTCAATTATATGAATTTAGGTCCAATTTTAATATTAGACCATAATTCATTTTTGGCCTAAGCTTTGACACTTTAATTCAAAGTCAATTTGAATATAATAGGTGATCTTATAAATGGGTAATTAGTTGGATATGGCAATTGCAACGTTAATTAGACTCAATTTCAATTAATTTGTAATCTTGGCCAATAAATTGAAATTTTGTTTATTTTAACCCTTTAGGCTCAATCTTAAGTACCTATGATTTTAGTCCATTGTTTTTCTATTAAGTCAATAGAAGGTCCAAAGATCACATTTATGAAGTTTAATTGGCTTAATTAAATTGAAATTGGAAAAATTCCTCTCAAATCGAGTAGGTTCTCTATTCAATCTTATCATTGAGGGACCGAATTGCATAAATTTTAAACCCACAAGGGCCACAAGTGCATGAACTAGCCATAATAGGTCAAGACTGGTCAAGAATTGATCAAGAATTGTTCAAACCGACACGAATTGGCTTGACCCGTCCGACCGGTTGCCAACGGGGCAATTTGGTTTGGCCCCTTGTCGGCCAGTTCTAGACTTCTGGTGATCACTTCAAGGATCCATACTATGCCAATTTCATTTCTACACCCTCAATTTCCCATAATTTTACAAATTGGCCCTTGAATTTCGTAAATTTATAATTTGACCCTTAATTTGGCCTTTTAGTGCAATTTTTGTTTTTAGCTCGGGTTTCGCAAATCAGGCCCATCTGATTGATTACCCGACACCTCCAAATGATAATTAAAGTTTTAAAATCATTTTTTCCCCATTAGATTGGGATTTCAATAGTTAGATCGAATCAATGGCTGAATTCGACCAATTTGAGGGTGGTATAAATATCATTTTCCCTCAAAAATGCAAAGAATGCCTCATTTACAGATCTATTTTCTCTCTTTAAACTCAAACCTCCTCTCTCTCTCTCTCTCTCTCTCTCTCTCTCTCTCTCTCTCTCTCTCTTCATCTTTCCTGCCAAAAACAAGGGACCTACTTCTCATCCTAGGAGTGAGCAAGTATGATAGAGTCCCCTTTCTATCTATCTATCTCTCCGAGTTTCTACTATTAAGTAGCACTTCTGCTATTCAATCATAGAATCGATTCCGATCCATTTGAAAAAAAAAAAAAAAAACCCTAACTTTTTAGGTTGTTAGCACCCTATCTATAGTTAGAGGCCTCTTCTTGCTCGTTAGCACTAACCTTTGACTGTAGCTAGTGTTCCCCCCCCCCCCTTTTCTTTCTCAAAGTTAACTTTCTTGCTTGTTAGTCAAGCTTGGAAGCCCTACCATTGTTGGGATATTTGAGCCTTCATTACCAATGAAGCATGTGCAAACCCCTCATATAAAGAAGCAAGAAGTATTGGAGAAAGAGCAATATGTCTACTGTGCACAAGTTCTGCAACTATCTACAGATAATCCTTCTTAACTTTAAGAGCAGAACAGTAGAATACGTATCTTGACAAGCAGTATAATAGGAAAGTGATACATTCTTTCTCGTCAACATAACTAGTCGTTCTATCATACCATTCAAGGAACTTACTGTATGCAAGAACTCCATCTAGGATGATGAAAGAAATATCAACTATGGGTAACTGCTTAGTAGAACAACCAAGTAGCTGAAAGCCTATTATTGTATACATGTCTAGCAGCATGACGGTCATGGGTTCCCAAAGAAAAAAGAAACAATTAGTGGAAGGGGACTAGAAGCTTATTGCAAACCCAACCAGTCCTCCCGATTTATGTCATAAGAAGGCATGCTAATTGCAAGTGCCTTCTCAATCCCATCGCCTATACAAAGGAGTTGGGTTGGTTCATCCTATTAGTCGGAGGTACAATCTATGAAAATCTACCTCAAATGAGGGAAACCCGCAAAATTAAGGAGAAACTGAAGACCAAATGTCTCGAAAGGAGCGATGTTGGAAGGCCAAAGTCTCACGCTTAATAGGAAAGCAAACCTCAAGTGGAGGAGGGACCTTGTTGTGATCAATAAGACTAAGACCCAAGAGAAAGCAACCCATCATACCTTCAACAGCATTTAAGAGACAAAAGCGACAATCTTTGACATGTTCCCCTGTTTGGAGAGCAACCAAATTGCTAATGTAAAAAACTTTCTTTGGTGCCATGGTGGATGATGAAGTAAAGACGAAAGGGAATTGTGAAGGATAATTTGGAAATAGGGCAAGAAGACTAAATACAGTGATGGGTCTCAGATGAGATACTGGTAGAAGATGATGCCTCAAGAAAAAAGGAAAATAGTTACCTACCAAATTAGAGGAGACGTGTTGAAATAATATAAGGAATGACAATTCATATAGGAGAAAAGATGTCAAAAGGCAAAAAGGCATGATCACCTTGGAAAGCTACGTGAAAACAAGGTATTTTTTAGAAGAAATAAATTCAAGTTTATTTCTTTTAAAAGGGAGCATATGTTAACACCCAAAATTATCCTTGATATCACATGCTGGCCACGAGAGGATAATAGGTGAAACACCCAATATTGCTCATAAAGTTAAGGGTAAATAGTTTTCGTGGAGGCTACTTAAGTTGAGTGTCAAAGGAATTTTAGAAGCAAATTCTAGAGTCGATGGCCAGGTAACTAATTACTACGTGTTAAGCTATGGGCATAGTACACTAGATTTGAAGATTAAGTGAAATTAGCATTAGAGCACAAGCGAGAATAATTACTGCGAGAAATATGTCTAAAAATATGAAGCCGTTATTTATTTGATAAACAAGTTGCGCAAGCATCGTCAACAAGTCAAGAAGCAGTTGCTTATAGATAAGGGGGCTAAGAAGAAATGAAAAACTTGGAGAATGTTAGGAGTAGCGCCTAAGGAGAGGCAACTGACTAATAGCTATTAGTTCATCCTGTAAATACCACATCTGTTCAACGAAGAGCCCCCAAATAACACAACAATTATCTTTACTTTATCTTTAATTTATCGCATTTTAACTATAGTTTTCAAAATTCCCATCGTTGATTAAATTCCAGCATGCATCTCTATCTACTTCAGCATCGTTGATTAAATTTTGGTGTTCCATAAACCCAGTGTCATTGATTAAATTCTGACATTATGTTTCCCATCCACGGGTATCGCTACTGATTTGCTTGCAACTTTACGCCTAAAACAATCTGTGTTGTAGATTGAATTCCATCATAGTTTGAGTTTGAAGCATAGACTATCCAACTACTAGTGTCCAGATTACACCATTCATTAGATTCTGGTGAAATTCGTGTCCAGAAGCAATTAGTCTTTGAGCTATCCAAGTATTAATTGTTAGAGTCGTATATACAAGTTGACAATAAAATTTCCCCTTACATTTGACATTTTTGCATTTAACATTCTCTATCCAAACTTAACACAGAACCTAATCTCCTATAATAAAACCAAAATGCAGCGTTTGGTGAAAAAAATTTCATGAGAATCAAAACCAGTGAAACATATTTTAATTATTATCTTTCACTTTATTTCCTCCATGATAATAAATAAATAAATAAATAGGTGGTGCATCTAAAAATATTAATTTATGTGTGAAAAATTAATGACTATTTAAAAAGTTGATTTATTTTGCGCAGAATTCGTTTTAAATTTTTGCACAACTAGGGCTGATCATCACGGGGCCACAATAGGTTGAGATGTACGTGTGTTACATTGGAGAAGTCTCATATCAAAAAATTAATATGGTGTGAAGTAGTTAATCAATTATAATTGTCTTATAACTCAATAGCTTAAACTTTTAAGTAAATGTGGATTCAATCGATTATATTAATGGGCTTGTAGTTGGATTCTCTCTTGGTAATCTTTCCGAATGAAGGTATAGAAATTCTACTGTGCACTTCCAATACTATAAAGGGAATCTATATGGGCCTCTATAAAGGGAATCTATGTGGGCCTCAACACAGCATGACAAAGGTGGGACTACCTTTGCCATGGTTGATGGGAGCAAAGCCTCGTCAACTAAGGCAAACACTGCACAGACTTTCGCATCGGATGGTCGAGGGCAGCACAACCCTCCCTCAAGCTCTCGATGGTTGCATCGATCCTAACCCAAATAGGCAAATGGTCAACCTCGGTCACAATAGACCGAGGGCAACCTCTGTAGTCACTAAGGGCGCACATGACAACCATTAGGTTCTAGAAATAGTTTCTGGAACATAAATAAATTTTTCTATTTCTATTTCTAGAAGAGTTTCTAAGCAAAAATAACTGTTTGATAACGACACAAAATTTCTACTCTAAAAATAGAAATTTGTTTGATAACGACACGAAATTTCTTCCTTTCGAACGACGGCGGACAGACGGATGGTGATGACAGATGGCGGCGGACCGGCGGATGGTGGTGACGGATGGAAGCGGCGGCGGTGGCGGCCGATGACTGGCGACGGCAGCGGCCGGCGATTGGCAACTAGCGGCGGCGGCGGTTGGCAATCGACAGTAGTGGGGACCGGCAACCGGTGGCGAAGGGGGCCGGTGGGTGGCGACCGACAGCGGCAAGGGCTAGCGGGTAGCGGGCAATTGATGGACGATGGTTGGCGGCAACAGATGAAGAATTAGTTGACGAACGATGATAAAAAAAAATTTATTTCTCATTTCTATTCCAGAAATAGAGAAATATAAAATTTTTACTTCTAATTTTTATTCAAAACCTATTTCTGGAATAGAAATCTATTCCAAAAATAGAAAAATGGAATAAGTTTATCAAACGGATTTCTATTCTAGAAACAGGTCTGGAATAGAAAATTTGTTTCTGGAATAAAAATTACTGGTTGTCATGCACCCCCTAATATTCTCTCTCTTCGACTGCTGTTTTATTAAATTTTTTGTTTCAAGCTTTTCTCTTTTCTTAAATTTTTCCTAGTATTGAAATAGTTTTTATATCTATCTATTTTTTCTCCACATTCAAGGTTAATATCTTGATATGGCGCCGTGTTAGCCTCTGGTGGAGATCACGCGTATGAGCCATCTTAACCTAAACTCGTCAAAATGAATGCCCGGTGCTATAAAACTTCGAGGTGATTCTTTTAAATAGCCATTATCATGAAAGTAAGAGGGTGTTAATTGTGCAAACAAATTCCATAAATATAAAAATAAAAGGATTGACAAAAACAGTAGTTCAACTTTGATATTTTATTATATTAATAAAATTAAAATATAGTGTGGTAGATAAACCCGGAATTATCTACTGAACCTAAACAAGGTTGACATCTTTTGACGTGAGTTTTAGTTTATGTATTTCGTATGTGAACTTCTAATGGAACTCTCTAGGAATCAATGTCATGCAGGAGTCGATGTCAGAACTCTAAATTACTTGGAAAGTATTGCTAACGTATTCGATGCAACAAACATACATTAGACCATATATCAGAGGGAGGTATGGAGAAACTAATAAATTAAAATAGAGCGTCGTAATAATTATAATTGACGTAAATGACGATATTTTAAAATTCTATGGAATATTCAAAGGAGATGTGAAACCCTTTCCAAGTTCCTAACTGAGTTGGCAGATATGTTCTAAACCCTCTTAGTTAACAAGTGATTTGTTGGGGGTTACGTGTAGTTTAATAAACATCTAATAATCACAAAGTCTGGTAATCGGAGCAAAGGTGGGGAAAAGTGCTCGAACTGATGACTTGCGTTACGTCAAAAGCGACAATCTATAATATCATAATTATTGGTACGAGGCTCTTGCAAGGAAAGGATGCAACTTCCACAGACTCCACTAGGATGACACATGGCGATCTTGGAGATGGTTGAATAAAATAGAGGACGGTTAACTTGTTACGAGCGTGGCAGGTGCATATGAATTGACAAGAGTAAATACCCACGTAGATGATAGAAAACGTATGGGACGACCACTAGTCACAAGTTATACTCAACGTAGACGTGAATGAGTCGATCTAGGGCTCGCTTGTGGTATTAACTTTTGCCCCTCTAGAGAATGAAATTAGTTTTTTACGATGATCATAATGGGATTATAATTTATCCATCCCCGACTGGAGGAAGATTGGTGCAACGTGCCTCTGATTAGTAAATTACAAGTTATGTTCATCAGCCACATCACCCTCGTATGAATTAAACTAAATTTGAATGGGTCGTGTCATTTAACCCAACATCGCTTATTAAAAGATTGGTTGGCGAAAGTTTTCTCAAATCAGAGATGGAGGAAAACATGACCTGTAATAATCATGTCATCATAAGTTCTATTTTAGGAAATCAAGAGAGGGGGAAATGAAAGTGATCATGTGAAATGGATAACATTGTAAAATTTCGTGAGGAGAATATGGAGAGAAACTTTAATTATATGTGTATCTTCAATTTCCACTATTCAATTTCCACAAGATCTACATTAAGCTATTCATGAAAGGGCTATGTGTTTCCTCCATCTCCTATCAGAGGAAAAAAAAATGTTAACCATGACTTGGTGGGTCACATGTAATGAATA